>CM030878.1:7267185-8467185 GCA_018132145.1 Boehmeria nivea var. tenacissima | reverse complement strand
CCGGTTAAGATGGCTCTCCATGCTCTTTCATCCATTGACTTGATGAAAGCCTTCATTCGTGCCTTCCAGTAAGAATAGTTTGTACCATCCAGAAGTGGTGGTCGCTGCACCGATCCTCCTTCTCTTAGGAAGTCCATCTTGACAAAACGGAACTGAAAATACCACGGATCTCACTTAGAGTAAGTGTCCTGCTCTGATACCAATTGTTAAAACCGTTTTGTTAGAAGGTGTTCTTTGTTAATGTCAGAAACACCAACAAAGAACACAGGGTGATATAAAAACGAGATAAACAACACAGGGTGCAGAATAATAAATGAGCAGAATAATAAAATGACACGGGAGAATTGGTTACGCAGTTCGGCAACGCCTACGTCTGCAGAGCCACGCCCAGATGTAAAAGATCCACTAGAAATGTCCAAACAAGGACTCACGGACTTATACAAGACTGGAATCCCTCCACTCTCTTCCGCCGTTCTCCCTTTTGACCTAGTGATCTACCCGTGACGAGCTCCCATCGTCTTACACAAACACACTCCCGTGTGACACCAGGTTTATACAGTTTACAGTTGAGTAACACCCATAAAGAACACCCTCACTGAATACACTCTTCTTTCTCACAAGAAGGAATACATGAACAACTCTCTCTCACTCTTTTTCTCTCAAACCCAGAAACGTACTAATTCACCAGAATACAAAGTGAGTGCGTAGAATTGTCTTCAACTTGAGAATATAAGGATTAAGCCAAGAGAGACTTTTCCATAAACATCACACATTAATTATTCAATTAAATGTGTGATATGATCTTCATTACTTCGGTGAATATTTCTTCATAAAGAGAGAATATCAGCAAAGATCGACATGAGCTGTAGAGATGAACATCAGAAGCTTGGTCAAACAATCTTCTAGAAACTTTCCTTCCTCGTACTCCAGACCGGGTGTTTCTAACACCCAGGCAGGGTGTCTCAACCTGTGTGTGAGTAACACCCTCAAGAACACCCATGCCGAAAACTCTCAAATGAAGATCAAACGAAATCTCCAATAAATGCCGAATATTACCATTCCATACAAAGAGAGATTAGATGATATCAAGCCAATTAATTCCAGCTCTCTCAAGATCAAGTCAAATCATCCAATAATGAAGGCAAATTAATCAAGCATTAAAAGCATAATATTGGATAATTAATTTGCAAACAAAATGCCAATAATAGAAACACTAACAAAGTTATTAGTCACTAATACATAAGAGAATTAAAGGTAAATTAGTAAAAGCACATTATTATATAATTAAGAAAATAGTTAATTTCTTAATTAATCGAAACGTTGACTAATTTTTTTAAAACATCATTCATAGAATAGTTATTCACTCAATTATCTCTAGTTTTTTCAATCTAACATTTGTTTCATGCATTGGATTAAATTAATCCCAGGTCCACAGTTTAATTTCATGGACATGGTATAACTAATTCCAAGAATAAAGGCGGGGGCGTAAAAATTTATGCCATTCTTAAAAGGTATGTACACCACTTAATTTATTTTTTACTTACTTTGAACTTAAATTTAAATGAAAATTTTATAAATTTGTATATTTAATTATTTTTTTTCGCCATTTTTTATGTTTTATTATTTGTTTTAAAATTTTAAAAATAATGATATCTTTATGTAATTTTTTATTGTTAAATTTAAATGAGTATCAGAATAACATTTTTCAATTGTGTTAATAATAGACTATATTTTTCTTAGAAGCATCTCAAGTGAGTAAATTTGTGGTGAGTAGCTATTCTTAGCCATCACGTTTACTTTTTTCTCATTTATTAGCCAAAATTTAAATTGATAAATTCAACCAGATATAATCATTTTCCACCACAATCATATTCTCAGATTAACCCTTTTAAGAAATGAGGTTCGATAAAAAGGTAAATCTGTCAATTTAGAATCATATTTTACTATAAGCTATATCCTAAATCCTATTATAAGTTCTTCCTTAAATTAATGAGCCATTTTATTCACTGTTTAAATTGAAAAAATTAAAATGATTTGAAATAATAAAAAATTTATGCTCTTGTTAATTTAAGTTTGTATTTAAACTGTTGTTCGATTGACATTATTTGAATGTGAAATCTTATTTAAAATAATGTTTGGGTAGGAGCTTAAAAGTACATTTGAGTTGTAAAATTTTAAATACTATAGCAAAGGAGCTTATTTACTGCAAGAAAGAACCTTAGTAATTGTATCAAAAAATCATATTTATTGTAATAAAACACTTTAAGTTTGCATTCAAATTATACACATGTGTATATAATTTGAATTAAACTCTCGAACTTCGTACTTTTGGAAAATCTAGCTAAAACACACGTATTTTTAAAGAAAAAAAGTATTGAACATAACTAGTATACGAACGTATTTTATATAGCTGAATAATACTCTATGCGAGAGTAAATTTCTTCATACATTTCACTAATTTCTCATAAAAATAGTATTCATTAAAATCTATGATTTTTGTTATAAAACAACAATTATAATGATAATTTTAACTTAATTTAATTTTAAATTAGATTAACAGAACTTTCTTAATTTAATTTTAAATTAGATTAACTGAACTTTTATCACATATTTTTATAACCGTATATATCCATAAAATATTTCCTAGAACCACTTTTATGCCAATTTTTTAGGTATTTTTATTTTTTTTAAATCCATATTATACACATTCTTTTTATCACCGTAGCTATGCAACCCCTTTTGAGTATTGGACTAATATACTCTTTTCAAACTTGTATGATGAGTTTTTTTTTTTTTACATTAAAAAACTCTTAATTGTTTAAATATAAAATTTGTTAAAAAAAAATAAGATCTAATTATCCACAATGATTTTTCCTATGGTAAAAATATCTCATGAGAAAATTCTCCATTTTTTTCATCCGGTCAAAAATGGACAAAAAGTCAAGGAGATTTTAGTAAAATAATTATAAAAAAAAATAAGTCCAACTTTCGGTTAACCTTGTGATCCAAACTTTATCTTTTGATATCAAATCAACCCCACTTCTCTCTCTCTACAAAATCTTTACCTTTTCTTCATCTTCTTCGTCATCTTCTTCTTCTTCTTCATTGTTACAGAGACGGAGAGAGTCGTTCAGAGAGAGAAAGAAAGAAGCCATGGAAAGGCTTCTCTCCTCTTCCTCTCCTTCTCTCAAATTCCGTCTCCACAACCCCAAGCCCTCTCCTTTCCTTCCCCGACTCGCCCGCTTCGACTCGCCCAGACTCGCTCCGTTCCCATTCAAACGACTCAATTCGCTCTCCTGCAAATCTGACTCATCGTCTTCGCTTCCGAGCTCTTCCTATTCTTCTTCTTCTTCGTCGTCGTCGTCTTCGTCGTTGTCGAACAAATTCTCGGCTCTTTCTTCGTCGGAAGCTTCTAGCTATGGAATTGGGTCGGTCTCCGAGCCGGAGACTCGAGAGAGGATCTCAAATAGGGTTTCTGAGAAGAGCAAGGTGATAGTTTTGCGCGATTTTATTGTCTCTTGAATAAAAATGTTGTGTTTATTTGTCACGATATTGCTATATGGTGAGATTGGAGTTTTGAGGCAATTCGGTTGAGGTTTAAAGGAATGTTTGGTTGCTGAGAAATTGTAGAGAAAGAAAGTGAAAATCTTGACTATTTTGGGTTGTCTCGTTTGAGCTTATATGTTTTTTTGAAGACATTTTAGAGAACCATTAAGGTTTAGAATTTGTAGCCTAATTCTTTTAGAAATTGTGATTCATGACTTGTATATATTTATTTAGCAGGGTTATTCGTACAATATGAACAAATTAATTATTGGTTTAGCACAATGAGTTCTTGGGTTATGCTAAATTAGCTTGAAGATGAGTAATTAATTATTCTGGTATATCAACAAACATATTGGGAGACTTTGTTAAAATGTGATTTCTGTTTGACCTTTGTAATTGTTCTCTTGCAAATATAATTGTAAGTAACTAGTTATGACTTGTGCATAACCTGAACATGTTTGTTGATGAAACTAGTGATAATTGTGGGATATAAAAAATGCAAAACTTGGCATTTATATAATATGGCCATAAATCAAACCAAATTTCTCTGCTTTAGATTAATGCTGGTCTTCAATTTCTTTTATAACAAAAAATTTGGAGACATCTAATTGACACTATTGTTGCTGTTTTAGTGGTAGGGAAATTTCTTGAACTAATATTAACAACTTAAGAAAATTTCATTGAGGTGACTGAGTTAAGAAATATCCATGTTGTATCAAATTTTCAGGCCGTTACTGCTGGGACATACATTATGCTTTCTGCTCTTGCTTTGATCTTGATCCAACCGATTTTTGCACCGGCTGCTTTAGCAACTTTTCAAGCGGCAGCGAAAACGGGTGCCCCTGCTGCTGTTGCAGTTGGAGGAAGACTGATCCGAACCGAGTTACTGAGCAGCGCATGGACGGGTTTCTTTGCTGGTTGCCTACACACTCTATCAGGGCCCGACCATCTTGCTGCTTTGGCTCCGCTTTCGATTGGGCGTTCGCGCATGGAAAGTGCAGCTGTTGGAGCCCTTTGGGGATGTGGGCATGATGCAGGTCAGGTTATTTTTGGCTTAATATTTCTATTACTGAAGGACCGGCTTCATATTGAAGTTATTCGTACCTGGGGCACAAGAGTGGTGGGCCTTACACTTCTTGTTATTGGCGCTATGGGAATTAGAGAAGCCTCTGAAGTCCATGCCCCGTGTGTTGCCTTAGAGAATGGTGAGTGTGATGTTAGTGTTTATGACACACTTGAGAACCCCGCGCTTGGGAAGAAGAAGATCGGCTTCGCCACTTTTGCGACCGGAATCGTCCATGGTCTGCAACCAGATGCACTCATGATGGTCTTGCCCGCTCTTGCTCTACCTTCTCGCGTGGCCGGTGCCGCATTTCTTATTATGTTCTTAGTCGGGACCGTAGTTGCAATGGGAAGTTATACAGTATTCATAGGCTCGTGTAGTCAGGCGTTGAAGGATAGAGTGCCCAGAATTACCGAGAAACTCACTTGGGCTTCTTCCATTGTAGCAATTGCTCTCGGATTAGCCATTATCGTCAGCCAGTTCTTTGGGTACAGCCTGTATTAATTTTTCGGACTTGGTTTTGAGGTTCACATTTCCCCTCCTGGAGTGTGAGGAAAAAGAGAAGGATCTTAGGGAGGACCATTCAAATTATTTAGAGCAAAGCGGCTTCTGGAACATCATATTTTGTCATTGAAAGAGTAATTTCGTTTGCTATCTTGTTTGGCTTTTAAAGCTTTAAGAGTTCTAGTTTACAGAGAAAAGCCTCTGAATTTGTAATTCTTTGTTATGGTAGAGATTGGTTTATCGCATTTTATCACGTCATTTGTTTCACTCTGATTGTAACCTCTTTCTCAGACAAATTCTCTCCTCTATTCTCTCGGTTGCACATATTCTTTTCTTTTCTTTTTTTTTGGACTAGCACTATCTTTCAAGTATTAAGACAATGCTTGCCAAGCTCCGTTTTAACCGATTTAGAAGTTTCTCTCTTTATCCGAAACGAGAAGAATCCAACTCGAGTTTACATAGCAAGTGTAATGAACACCGAGGTCTATCCATGTAAATCCAAAGCATGTAAAGAGGTATCAATTAACGCAAAAAAATTCCTCGTGTAACAATGTCACATATGTCATCAAGATACAAATCTCAATTAGACAATAGCAACAAAGCTATGTGCATTCACAATATACACTCCCAAAATAGGGAAAAGAGAGGGACGACGAGAGAGAATCCATGATGTTACTAAAAGTATTTTCAGTCAAGTCCCTTTTCCGATTCCCCTCGCGATGTCAAAGCAAACTCAACAATTATAATGTTAACACGGAAATTTGATTAGGAACACGCCGGGAACGACGGATAAATACGAAAAGCCACTTCAATTGTTTGATAAATTAGTGAGAGCTAGGCTTCTGCTTTTTCTCAATATCGTAGAGCACGCACGCATCCGCTGCCGTCTTCAACTGAATTTTCACAACAATTCAGAACAACTTTAGATGAATAATGCACAAAAAATAGGTCATTCTATAACCACAGAAGGTCTTCAACACCTAATCAGCTTAGTATTGATAACATGATGTTACCAACTATAGGATCTTTAGTTGTCATAAATTCCATCAGCTCTAAGATATTAGCTACTACCATTATAGAAATTATATGAACAATAGTTTTACCTGTATGAAATTTACAGCTTGTTTGACTCCCCATCCAAACAAACTTAAGATAACTAGAATTGCAAGTGGTGCATTTCCTTTTACTGAACTTGTTAAAACCTGAAAGAGAGAGTGAGAATTCAGAAAGGTTCCGAGCCGGGGGTTAGTCAATATTCAACGCGAGATTGAGCACTTACATTCACCAAATTCTCAGTTTGGTTCTTCGCAAGAAGAAACAGCAAAATATAAAGAACCTGCAAAGGTTATTTAATGAGATTAGGAGAAACAGCGCCGTAAAAAATATAAAAATAAAAAAAGGTAAATTACCTCGCATGCAACACAACAGTAAGCCATAAACATCCGGTTTCCATAATATAGCTTGAAAAGCCAATTAGTGCTGTCTTTTACGTCTTTATGGCTAGCTTTGCCCGTTAAGAAAGTGCTGATATATAAAGCACAAACATTCAGCTGAAAATAACAGTCAAGGAAAAAATTTTAAGAATTCGTTACGCAAAATAAATAAAACAAGTATACCTGTACATCTGCAACCAGTGGCTGGATATATCTAGGGCAAGCAATGAGAGGAAAACCAAGCCAGGTCTGGCATTAAACACCCAATAAAAAAACTATAAGCTTATGTAGATTATAGGAACTTAAATGCACATGGAGACCGTGAAGAGGTAATTACTGGTACACTTGGGAAAGAATTACCAACAGACAAGCGGTGCTAATCCTGCAATGAAAAGCATTTGAAATCAAAACCTCAAATAAACAATAGTTTACAGACCCAACTAATATGGGTTTAAAAAAAACACTCACCTGTCTGTTACCATGTCTAAGACAGCTCCAAAAGTAGAAACTGAAACATGCAAGAGGAAAAGAAAAAATACGCCATTACGTTTTATATATTCATTTATGACCAACCTCTATTCGTTGATAATGTGATAGAATTATCAAGTTTGGTTGACAAATTCGAACTTAAAATCTCACTTAATTTTTTTTTTTTTTTTTTTTACAATAATTGCAAATCCAATTGGTGATACATTGTTAATGTAACATAACTTAATACCTTGATTGAATTTGCGAGCACACCAACCATCTATCCCATCACACACAAAGCTGAACCACAATGAATAAATAAATAAATCATATAGTCTTTTCCTACGAAAATGTACGTGTTGAAGAAAACTAAGCTCGAACTACGAAATTAAAAGCTCCTGAAGGATTCTTTCTTACCTGAGAAAATAGAGAATCGAGAAGAGATTTTTATTGGAGAAGCATAGGGCAAAGGCAACAACGTTCATTAGAACCCTTATGTACCCTACATGCCATTGTAATGTATATAATTAGTTGATGCCATAGGATTTAGAGCAACAAAAATCATGTAGTTTACCCGATTCATTCACCAAATGTCTTTTTCCAACATCTTCCGAAATATTTATCATATTCGTAGTTGTCTTTTAAAAGCACATAAACTAAGGCTTTTCCAACAACTATCCCAATTATAATTCCCAGAAAACGTATCTTTTTAAGTAACTTACGCTATATTATCCGATAATCATATATTTCATAGCAAGTGGAAAAAATAAAAGCACATCCCTTGAAAGCTAAGAGCAACATTTGAGAACCAAACCAAGTTTGAATTTTATTTTCTTTCTTTCAATTCGAAATAAACATCTCCATATATAGAAACATGCTCAGTTACGCCCACAAGACAATTGATATATATCATAAAACAAATTTTCAATACCCACCAATGATATTGGGAATGTAAAGGTACACAGACAGCTTTCTTAGCCTTTTTGGTCTTGATACAGATTTCCCCGCCATTGAAACTTTCTCCGTAAGCTTAAAAACTGCACAAAATGCATTGAATTCAAAGCTCAATTCCAATCTAAGTCACACTAACGGGCCACTAATAAGATAGTAATCAATCCAGATATCATAGATTATAGCATTTGGTTGTGAAGTGTAGTTTTAAAAACATTCCTAGGTATGTTAAGAGGAATGTAATGTTCGTTTAACAGTTGGACAAATATAAGATATTGAGTTGATCATGCAATTGTTTGTGAATATAAGATATCAATACAAGCACTGTATCAACAATATTAATATGTATAGTCCACTACATAGAACCAACATAAAAAAAAAATAACACCATAAATCCATTCGTTTCTTTCAACTATTTGCACGAAAACCAGCAAAGATTTGACCTGAAAACTACAAACATACAAAGACATAAAAAAAATAAAAGTAAAAAAAAAAAAAAAAAAAAACCTCCCAGAACAAAATTCATAAACTTCACAAAATGCAATAATAAGCAAACTAAAAAATACCAACACCACCAACAATGTCCTAAAGCCAAAAACTTTCTCCCGAAACAAACACTCAATCCCAAAAACCCCCTCAATGAGCAACAAGAGAACCTCAAAAACGCTACCATCACAAAAAAAAAAAAAAAAAAAAGCCCCTTCGTCCTGGCAAAACGAAACTGAAAGCTTAACGACAGAGAAAAAATAGAGAGATTGAAAACCTGAAATTGGCAATTAAACTACATGTGTATTACTCAAATTTCGAACAAAAATTGAAAACTGTTTCAAAAGTGCAAAAACGCTACAGATAAATTGGCTACAAATTACCAGTAAGAAGCGAAACGATATCTCAAACTCAAATTTTCAATTGCAAAAGTGAAATTGATTTCAAGCAGAGCACAAAACCCTTAAGACTCAATTTGGGCTAATCAGATCTCAATCACATCACATGGGACACCTATTAGCTGATGTGGCGAGATCTGGAGAGAGAGAGAGAGAGAGAGAGAGAGAGAATACCTTTGAAGCTCAGCGAAAAAGAAAAAAAAATGTTTGAAGGACAACGAAGACAAGTACTTGCAGTTCTTTTTCTGGACTTTTTTCAGAGATTGGAAATTTGGAGCATTGTAATGATAATTATTTATTTATTTATTTAAAAAGGATGCCATGAAAGTAAGAAGATAATTATGCAAGCAACGTATCGTTTTGGGATAAAATTATGGGGAAATTAGAAAAAATAATAATAATAATAATAAGGGTGTTGAGAGGAGTGAGTCCGCCTAGGGTGTAATCGAGCCGAGCCGAGCCGAGCCGAGTCGAGCTTTGAAGTGCTCAGGCTCGGCTCGTCAAATAATTTTTGAGCTCGATAAAAACGAAAACTTCCCTAAAAAAGAAAACCGAAATTCATTTAGAGTTCGAGCTCGGCTCGAGCTCGATTGGGCTCGGCTCGAATACGAAGCTCGTTCGAGCTTTTTTCGAGCTCTCGTCTCTTTATAGCAAAAATCAACACGAACATCAACCAAAAAACCAACCATGTTTCATAATATATTCAAACAACCAAATAATCAACAAGCAATTCTGATTGATACCTTTGAGTGAAGTTATTGTATCTGGCCAAATATAAATATACAAGTTTGGAAGAACAATATGGGCAAAAAACCAACCAATTACTTCGCCGGGGAAGTCGGGAGGCGAAGAGGCCGGAGGAGTCCGGAGGCAGGAGGCGAAGAGGCCGGGATTCGGGGACTCGGCTCGACTGAGGCGGAGGTGGGAGTCGGCAGCAGAGACCGGGAGTCGGGGTCTCGGCTCGACTGAGGCGAAGGCCAACGAGGTCGAGGCGAGAGTCGGCGAGGTAGAGGTCGGGAGGCAGAGGCGGGAGTCGGGGCTGGCCGGGAGTTGGGAGAGGCAGCCGGCGGGATTTAGAAGCGGGGGGGCCAAAGGAGGCGGGGGGGAATTGCTGGAGACTGGAAAGGGGGGGCGGCGGCGGTGAGGGAGTCTAGGTTAGAAATTAGAATTGGTAATTAAATTATAAATTATATTATGTTTAAAAAATAAAATAACTAAAAAGCAAAGACTAAAAATATAAATATAAATATATATTATATATATGATTTAAAATTGCAATTTACAAATATATATATATATATATATAATATATATTATAAACGAACCAGCTCACGAGCTTGTTAACGAGCCTGCTCGCGAGCTCATAAATGAGCTTGTTCGCGAGCTTAAAGGAGTCAAGCTTTACAATGCTCATGCTCGGCTCATTTATATGACAAATCGAACACGAAAGAATTTTTAACGAGCCGAGCCCGGAGTAACTCATGGGCGACTCGGCTCGTTTACACCCCCTAAAGAGGACATTAGAATATAAGATATTTTAATATTTTAAATTAATTTATTAAGTCTTGTTTTTAATACGGTTCCATATAATACTAATAAAAAAATGAAAAAAAAATGGTAAAAATAAGCCCAAAATTATAAGTTGATACAAGTGTTTCAAAATATTGAAGGAAAAAAAAAAAGCCTTTCTTATAATTTTCAACAAAAAATAGCTAATATTTGTTAAAAACATTCTAACATAACAAAAATACTATAAATTTACTAGCGTTACTCTGATTAAAATCAAAGTTCCATGGCATGTTTCAAGCATCGACGCTTTGTCACCATCAATGGCGTGAGTGTTGAAGCACCGAAGGATCGGATAATTCGACTCGCCATAGTTCTCCTTCAGCTTCTCAAACCCTGCCGATACAGAGCTTTCCCTGATCAGATTCCATGGCGGTTCATCCACCAAATCCTTGAGAAAATTCTTCTCCTTTGGAAACTATTTTTCAGGGTTTGTTTGGGTCTAAAGAGAGAGAGACTGAACAATGATCGTTTAAAAGAGGACTCGAAATCTACCCAAAAATTAGAGCGGCAATCAGTTCACAGAACAACGAAGCACAATTTCGAAGAAATCAGAGCGAATATGTTGTTGTTTGGAGTTTGACGATCAATAAATTTGGGGTTTTTATTTACAGGAAAACATCCACCATTGATACAATAATAATTATAATAAATAAAGATAAGACTAAGACTTTACCTGAGAAGTAAGTTCGACGACCAACCCACCGGCGACCAAGCAATGGCTTGGGAATTTTTTTTTGGGAGCAAGAAGAGGGCCGACCAAGAAGAAAAGTATGAAGGAAGAACGAAGAGAGATACAGAGAGACAGAGTGTGGGAGTCGAACAAGGGAATTGAAAATTTAAATAGATTAAGGATGAGTTGAAGAAGATCAAAATTGAATGGATTTTTTGAAAAATAATTATTTTTTAAAATATTAAAAATTAGAATTGTCAAAAAGTTTATGATAAAAATAATATTTACACATTTATAAAAAAAAAAAAGGTGAAGTAGGGAAATATCCAGAATTTATATAACAATAAAAATAAGGGTGAAGTAGAGAAATATTCAGAATTTATATAACAATAAAAATAAATACTTAAATTTTTGAAGTAATTGAGTTTCTAGTCAATTCGTTAATTACTTGCACATGCTTTTGGTAACTAAGTTAAGTACCACCATTTATCACTGTGTAAGTAATTGAATCATTTGGGTAGTTGATTATATTTTTCGAAAGATTGAGTAATAATTTAAATTAGGTGTTAAAAATTGGGTATTCACTATAATTTCTCTATACCCAAATTTTTGAAATAATTGAGTTTTTGATCAATTCGTTAATTACTTGCAGATACTTTCGATAACTAAGTTAATTACCAGCATTTACTACTATGTAAGTAATTCAATAACTTGAGTATTTTATTATATCTTTCAAAAGATTGAGTATTAATTTAAATTAGATTAAAAAATTGGGCACTCACTATAATTTCTCTAAAAAAATTAACACTTTAAAATTAAATGAGTAAAAGTTAAAATGTTAAAAAATTTGACAATATGTGAATATTTTTTTATTGTTTTTAGTTATAAAATTCTTAACAATACTATTTTTTAATATTTTAAAATATGTATTATTTTTTAAAAACATAAAAAAATTTATTATATACAACAAATTCTGTAGAATAACACGCTCATTTGAGACTTAACCACCCCTTTTTTTATATAAATTTTTTTCTTCTATCGTATTTAAAAAATAATAATAATTGGTTCCTTAAAAATCATTGGGTTGCTAAATACGTCGAGTTGCAAAGTTTGGCTCTTTAAGGCTTAAGCTACAAATTCGTAAATGAAGAGCTTGTATTTAATTACTTTTTTAATAATTATAATTTGGAGAGTTTTTTTGCGCTAGTGGCCTTTGAACTTCACGGGATATCGCAAGTTGCATCCTAATATTTTATTTTTGGCATATTGCTTCTTAATTTTAAAATTTTTTACAAACCGTTACACATTGATTATGTGCGTCCAATTTTTTAAAAAAGTCTTTGCTAATGTGGCGTGCATGTAATTTAAAGAGAGCATTTATGGTACTCAAGTGGAATTTTAGTCATGTGCAAGTCACATGGGGCGTTTGGAGGGAATCAGAAATATAAAACAAGTTATTTGCTTCCTTTCTTAGAGGCATACCAACGAAGACAAAACAAATAGAGAGAAAGAGATAAAGCTCACAAGTTGGGAGGATGTGTATTTGTGAAAATGTGCGATTTCTATGCGATAACAACACGAGGGAAAGTTTTGGTCTCGGTACTTGAGAATCTTGAAATGAAGAACAAGCTTACCACCTGATTACGGTAGGGATTTTTTGTGTGAAAATTTTTGGAGCTTTTTTGTGTAATGTAGTATTCATATTACAGGTAGTTAAAATTTATAAATATCCCTCTGGATGAATTGTTGGATGTAATGTAATGCAATGTAATTGTTGGATGAATTTCGATTAGTACGTTTGTTAGGGTTTTTTATTATTATTATTATAACTTTTATTAGAGCACAAACCAAATTTGTTTGATCAAAAGTGGTTGTTGAATTTTCAAAATGAATATCTTCAAATTTCAGAATCTAGGGTTTTTATTTTCCATTTTGAATTGTGCTATGCATGTACGAGATTATTTTTGTTGTGTTTATTTTTGTTTTGCTTATAAAACAGGGTGCAATATCATCACTAATGTATACCCCAAAAACCTCCTGCATCCAAGAAACTACTTGGTAGACAAAAAAAAAAAAGTAGGAGAAAGGAACATCAAGATGTCAGAGCTCTTACTATTAGAACGTCAAAAGCTCAGAAGGACTTATGTCTCTATGACATGTCGTGTTTGCGGAGGCAAGGACCTCAAAATAGTTGGATGCCCTAACAAAGACCCCAATGAACCCCTATTCAACACTTCAGTGGGTTCTACACTAACAAGCAGACCAATCTCACTTACTCAGAGACGCACACAAGCAGTTAGTGTTTCTATGCATTCCTTGAACATATGATTACAATCTATGCATTGTTATTGATTCTTTTGATAATATGTATGCACGTGGAGATAAACAACCAATCAAACAGAAATTTGCTCGCCCACCATGGGCCTTAACAGGATCAATGATTACAAATGCTCAAGCAAAGACCTCAACAGTTGGTAGGAAGCCGACTTACAACAGTGGGAACAACTCCAAGTCCAAGAATAAGGGAAAAAAGTGGCAACATATGGTTGAACAATAGCAAGGATAACGACAGGGCATATCTACTTTTTTTTTTACTTAAATATGGCATTTTTTGGGTAATTAAAAATTATAATATGTCACATTCGGAAATGTATTAAATCAAGCTGTGAAGACATTTTTACACAACTGCCTTGTTAGGCCATATAGGTTCAAGTTATAAAACCTTTTCTTGTGCAACTATTTTTGTAAAGCTCTTATTGACACTAAAACTACTAGTAAATGCCACTGTATGAAAGAGAACTTATATTACTTATTATTGTCTTGTTTGCTTACTATATTGATCTGATTATCTTGTTTTGTAATTACTTATACAAATTACTATTTGGAACAAATTGAACAACCTTCATACGTGTGATAACCCGACTTATCATGGGTATGACTACGCAATACAATAAATATTTGCATTATTTTATTTCCTAACTATTTGTGAAATTATCTTCTTTATTCAAAAACTACAACCAAATATTGTAGTTTGAATAAGAGATAAATAAAACTACGACATTTAGTCATGTTTAGTTACAAAATAAACTACACATTATTGTTTCGAAACTACATGTAGTTTAGGATTTGGTCACTCCTTTCTTTAAAAAAATTAGGGAAATTTACAGTTTTTGCACAAAAAAAAAAAGACATTTTTATCTAAGTAGGAATTACTAAATAGTGCTATATTACAAGACATCTTCAAAATTTGAATAAATTTGGAGAAATAGACCATGTTAGGACAGCAATATGGGCATTGAGTGACTGAAAATATTGAGTCAAAATTTAAGAAAAAAATGCTAACTGTTTTCTTTAAATTAAGGAGACATATTTTGGTGAGTTAATAGGCAATTAAGAGGGGTGATTACTGGTATTAAATCCCATGTTTTGGGGGCTGTAATACACGGTTTTAGGGTGGCTAAGAGCTGAGAATTTATCTCATTTTCAAGCATTTCAAAAGACATCCAAAGATTAGAAAGAAAAAAAAAGTGAGAAAAAGTGAAGAAAAAAGAAGGATTTAGAGAAAAATAAGCTTAGAGCAAGATCAGCCCCTATTGGTAATAAAAGATACAAATTTTTTCCTTAATCTTTTGGTGATAGAGACATCTTTGTGTAAGATCGAAATTGATGATCGAATCGTTGTGTTTTACGCTTCGTAGAATTCGCCGATCGTGCTTCGATCTACCTATGAAAGGTATAAATCAAATCTAATCCTAAGTATCCATCTTATTATGATTATTGGATGATTTAGGCTTTATTTTTTTGTTAGAAAATCGGATTTGGTTGGTATGTGTCAAAAATATTCACGTTAAAATAAAAGTGTAGAATGTTGGAATTTTATTCCCTGGGTTTTTCAGTATTGCGATTCAAAATTCGTGGCTTTTCAAGGCTTCTAAAATCGGCATAAAAATCATGCATATTACTTTATATTCCTATTATTGGCTTGTAAATTTTCAGATTGAAATCTTGTATATTCTGTTCTAAAAAAATTCGGAACCCTTGATTGCTCAGATTTAGGGTTTTCTATTTTTAATATTGGAAATGTTATGATTTTATGTAGCAAATGAAACTTTCTAGATTTACTGATTTTTACGGATATATATATATATATATATGTTATGATATTGAAAATAAAATTTTGAACTTAGATAATGAAGGATTTAATTTTAAAAATTCTTGAACCGTAATATGTTCGTGATGTCGAATCTGGGCAATTTGCGCGGTTGTCAGTCTTAGCAACTTTTGAATTCTTAAACGATAGGTGAAAATTTTTCTATGAACATGATGACTTAGAATTTTAAACATTTTTTTAGAAATGTAATTTTTTCCATCTCTGCCTCCTTAATGGCAAAAAACGCAGTTTAATCTTTGTTTCAGTTTCTGTATTGTGAAGGATCTAGTAGATCCGCTCATTTCCTGAAAAACTTTGTGCCTTGAGAAATGTAGATATTTAAAAATTAATAGGGTTTACTTCATAATGTTTTTCCCGGATTTGTGCAGAATTAATGAAAATTTGAATTAAAAGTTTTACCCTTAATTTAATCTTTAATATTGATGAGATAGTAATCCGAATTTTAAGAGGTTGTAGAAGAGAAAAATGTTTATTTTAATGTATATTAATGACTTGGAAATTTTAGTACAATTTTGTGAAAGGGCATTTTCGTCAAAATTTTCATATACAAGGACTAAAGTACAATTTTTCAAAAGTTTAAGGACTGAAATTAAAACTTTTTTTAATCAGAATAAATGAGGAATTTATACTTTATATATAAAATAAAAATGATTATGTGATAATAAAGGATAACCAATTAGTCATGTCTAAGAAAGTCGGGCCTGAAGTGAGGGCATAATATCCTTTCCGATCGATCTGGAGACTAAGTGGCAAACACATTTATGTGTTACATGATTTCTTTGGGTTTTGCTCTACGTAATTTGAACTAAAATAGAACGACGTTTCTAGGTTAAGTCCTAGAATAGCAGTGTGAGTTAAGTCTAAGCTTTTAGCAAGTATGTCCCTGACACGACTTGTAATTTAGGTAGTAAGAAACGAGGTGACCAAATACTGAAGTTTAAGGATCATTACCTTTCTTTGAATAACCAAGGTGAGTACAATCTCACTACAGTACGGATTTGTTCAAAATGAAATTATATGATATGCTTTGCTATGATATTAATGATGATGCCTGCATATATAATGGATGTGATTATTTGATGTTAAGATTGTATGATATCGGATTATATTTTATTATTGTATATAAATTACACAATGATATGTTAAGGTATTTGAATGACGTTCGTGACTTTGTTTATAATTTCTAAGCACGTGTCGTTGAGCTGTAATATGATGATAAGTAAGATATGATGATATGATATTAATTTATCAAATGTTACGATGTATGTCACAAGATTTAATAAGTGAAACATAAGTTTAAACACTGTGTCGTACCACCCTCACAAGTGAGGTTATGATACCGTCCCTTGAGTCGACCTAAGGGCAATATAGGGCGGTCTTTATGAAAAAATATGATATGATAGATCAATGGTCGTCGAGGACCTGTACACCATCGTCGCCCATTGATTCGGCGCGCAACTCAGTACGTACACTTATATGATGAGGATCCTTTAAAAAAGATTAATAATAGATTAAATAATCAAAACTAATTTAGTCATGCACTGCATATCATGTTTTTGTGAGTATTAATTGTATGTCATTGGGCTTTAAGCTCACTTCTTTTTCATCCTTACTGTAGGTAAGAGCTTATGGTGTGATTTTCCATGCTTTGGTATTCGACAGTGCTTGAAGTGGCGAGGCGAGGGTTATGGAAACCACTATCTTCCGCAATTTATTTACATGAGATATTTTATATTTTTATCTTCTATGCGTAAATATGAAATTTAAGATGTGTGAAATTATTTTATTTTAAATTTTTATTATAATTAATTCTTGAGACTCTTCTTTTATAAACATGTTTGAGTTAATTATAAGTTTTGAAAAAAAATTTTTGGTATTTTTACAAGATTTTAGTAAGTAAGATAAGTAAGTTTGACGGCTCGAAAAGTCGGGTGGTTACAATACGTGCACATACCATTACCATTAATTCTAAAATATGATTACACATTAAGTTTACAAAATAACACATATATTGAACAACTTCAGTCATATCACTAATACATATTCAAAGTCAACATTACAAGCCCAAATTACAAACCATCACCCTACAATACAAGTCAATCCTTCTCAGCTTTCTTAAATCATTCTTCATTAAAATAACTTGCCTGTAAAAACAATGACACACACAAAAAGTGCAACCAACAGCTTCATCTTCTTTCTTTTTTACGCTTCGACTTTCTTCACCAATAAATAAACTTTCCACAACAAACCGGGAATAACTTGTCTTGCTCGATTATAAATTAGTGGATCATACCAAATTACATCCCACATTGCCAACTCCCCTGCATTATATGCACGACATTGATTACGTTAGTAATAAAGCTTAAATCAAAACCTACTTGTTCTGCAACTTATTAACTGTACACTAAATCTAATAAAAGAAAACAAAACATGAGGTTATGTTCCCTTGCATATTAAAATCATAAATAAATATTCACCTCTATTATAAAAAACTTTTGCTTTGAATATGTCTACCAAAATCATAAATAACCATATATTTAATCTGTCAATATCACACTAAACTAGACAAAAATCACAAAAAAAAAAAAATTCTCTTATATTCCCCTATCTTATTCAAGAGCTCGTTTATTCTATAAATTTGTGATCAGTTTTCAAATTGAACATAAAATATACATTGTTTTAACTTTTAGTCAAAAAACATGCATAAAACTTACACACAACAATTGTATTTTCATGTTTCTCTGTTTGAATAGTCTACAAGACACTAGATAAAAATTATATTTTTTGATCAATCAAAAGTCATAATAAAGTATATATTTTATTTAAAGACCAGTTAAGCAATTAGCCATTTTAAAGGTAAAGTCTGAAAGGCTTAGCCTTAATTTATGTTACATGTAACATATATACGTGTTAAAAGTGTAACATTAATTGAAACTATCCACTTACCCATAAGTTTGGTCAAATGCCTAAAAAACTCTTTATTTAATTGAAAAATTTAAGGGGTAAATCTTATATTACTAAAAACTCATAACAAATATGGAATTTTGATAAAACACAGAAATCTCGCCAGATTCACGAAGGTACCCAAAGCTAACTCTTGGACCAGACTAATTTGAGCCCACTTTCTCAAGCAGATTAGAGCAACTGGTTTTAAACAGCCCAAATAGAATGAAACTATGATAGGCCCAACTCATAATCTTAGTTGCTGTCCAAGTGCACATATATAATTTCGGGAAAATACGTTAAAAAGAAGGGAATTTTAAGAAAATAGCCATTATTTACAAAATAATTTTAAAAAATAGTCACAGTTTCAAAAAATTTAAAAACTAACAGTGTCAAAAATTTCTGACAAATTTTTTGGCTAGTGTCAAAAATTTCTGACAATAATTTTATGTTTATTTTTGTTATTTTCAGAAATTTCTTACATGTCTTATGGCTAGTTTTTTAGTTTTTTGAAACTGTGACTATTTTTTTAAAAATACATAGTCCAAAATGACTATTTACCTAACTGACCTTAAAAAAAATAACATTAAATTGTATATTTAGTATTTACACCTCAAAAAATACTTATTCTTTTTATTAAAATTTTAATTAAAAATATTACAGAGATTGAACTCTATGAGACTATGAGGCTTAAATATAACATTATATATATATATATATTTAAAAAAAACATTCATTATCTATTAAACGTTTATCTCGTATTTAATAGACTATTTATTATTAAAAGGGACTTTAAAAATCATTACTTTTTAAACGTGGATCTCATAGTTAATATAATTTAGTACAGTGGCCTTGTTTTGCAATCCCCTTAGTAAAAGGGACTTTAAACTTAATAATTTTAGCGATTTTTAAGGATTTAGCCAAATTTTTGGTAATTTTTTTAAGAATTAGCCATAGTTTCACGAATTTAAGGAATTAGCCATTTTCGTTATGTAACAATTTTTGTTACACGTGTAACAAATTTTGTTACCCGTGTAACAAATTTTTTACGCCCAGTAACAATTTTTGTTACACGGGTAACAAAAATTGTTACACGTGTAACAAAAATTGTTACACAACGAAAATGGCTAATTCCTTAAATTCGTGAAACTATGGCTAAATTTTTGAAACATGAGCTTAAAAATGGCTAAAACCCAAATCTTCCCATAATTTTATAGGTAGACTATCGGTTTAACCTTATGTTTGGTACATTTAAAAATTCTAAGATTAAATACTTAAATCTTAATAATTTAAATCATTTTAAAATTGAAAAAATAAATGACAATTGAGATAACCATATTTAATTGTTCATAATAAAATGGACAAAACTAATGTAAAATTTAATAATTTTAGAGATGGAAAATGTGATTAACCCTTTTTATTTTTACAATTCAACACAAAAGTAAACATGTTTGGTAGCAATAACATACATTAATATTCTAAATTTTTTAATCAAGTCATTTGCTAAAAAAAAGGTTATTGCGTGATTTATTCCTTTTCAACAAAATTTATATTGATTTTTAAGTACTCTTATAATCGGGTATTTCTGTGAGGGTTTTTTTTTTTTTTTTTTTTTGATGTGGGAAACAATTTTGGATCGTCAAATTCACATTTTCGGTAGGTACTGCATCTTAAAAAGATAATCTAACGATCCAAAATTATTTTTCACAAGGAAAAAAAAACTCATTAAAGAATTTCCCCTTACCCTATAATATTGCTATAGTAAAAACAACCTTTTCATTTTAATAAATTTTTTTTTTCTAAATAATCAAATCAAATAATTATTTAAAATTACAATTTAAGTCAAAATTTTGACTTGCTCACTTTAAGTTAAAATGATCTAATTTTTGTTTTATTTAAAATTAAGTCATTTTACCAAATGGGAAGATTCTTCGCTGATATGTGATTGGTATATGAGACTTGGACAATGGAATACAAATTATTTTTTTTTTCCCCTTCATGTTGATGGATTTGTCTGTTGATAATTGTTGATGCCATTCAAAGTTGACTGGCAAAGCTACATTGAAAATGAGCCCGTTCATATATATATATATAATATAAGCGTGGAAATATGGAATACCGGGTATTACTCAAAAATCTTTTTTGGGTAATTACACGGGAAAGATTTCTGATTAATACCCGGGAATATTACCCGAGAAAGATTTCCGAGTAATACTCGGGAATATTTTAGTGGAATAGCGGGGCAATTTCCGGATAAATCCGGATAATTACCCGATTTTTTTTTTCAATCGGTTATATATATATATATATATTTAATAATAAGATTTTTAACCGGGTAATTCCCAGTAAGCATGCAAATATGGTTCGGGGAATTCCCCGGATGTTTTCTCGAGCCAAAATTTCCAAGCAAAATCCGGGTATTACCCGATTTTTGCCCGATTTAAAAAAAAAAAAATCCCCAGTCAATACCCGGTAATTCCCAGGTACCGGTTTTGGTGGAGGCGGAGGTCTAGGGGAGGCGGACGTCGGGCGGAGGTCTGGAGGAGGCTGAGGTCAGTATTATTGACGCTGAGGAGCAACGAGTAGCACGAGGTCGGGTAGAAAGTGACGCTGCATACGGAGGAGAGCTTCGTTGCTGGGGTGAGCTCGTTGGCCGGCGGGGCGCTCTCCGGCGAAGACGAGGAGCTGTTGCTCTGGTGGATCAGGGTTCCAATCACCGCGCCAGCGACGAGGGCTAGGAGGACGACGGAGGAGACGATGATGAAGGTCACTCGTCGGCGAGTCTTTTGGTGGAAGGCTTGCTGTTCGAGCTCGTCCACTTTGCCATATCCTTTGAAGTAATTTATTGAATCTATTTTATTGCTTTGCTTTGGCTTTTGGTGTTAAAATGGTTTAGATTTTGAGTTTGTGTGGGAAGTGGGGGCTGGGCAATATCAAAAAAAAAAAAATCAAGTAATTTTCGGAGAATTCCCTAGAATTACCCGGTTCTATTTTCTGAGGAATTCCCCAGTATTTTGGCACCAGGTAATTCCGCATAATTACCCGAGAATTCCCCGAGCAAAAAAGTTCGGTTTGGTAAACAATATTTTGATGTCTTGGGATGGTGGAAGATTAATTGTATCAAGTATCCAATTTTGTCCAAGATTGCTAGAGATGTTCTTGCCGCTCCAGTGTCGACGGTTGCTTCGGAATCAGCATTCTCCACAGGTGGTCACATTCTTGATCCTTTTCGGAGTTCTTTAAAACCAAAAATGGTTGAAGCATTGATTTGCACTAAGAATTGGATGAGTTCTCACAAAGAGCCCGTGGTCCTTCGAGAATATTTGGACGAAGTGGAGGCTCTAAATGATTCAGAGCAAGTTGTAACGGGTAAACACTTATTTAGTTTACTAGTTTCTAGTTATTACTTACACATAGTAAGATATTGTTTTTTTCAAATTATGAGAATACTAACTTAATCTATTACATTGTAGATGATGGTACACTTATTTCACCTCAAGATACATCTCCAAATACAAGTACCATGTCTTAAGTCTTAACTTCTCGAAGTCGAAGGTAATAAATATTAACTTGTTAACAATTTTTAATTTAATTAAATATGTTATAATTATTTATTACTGTTGTCAGTGATTTTTCGTCAGTCAGTGAGTCCAAGGGCGGTATCCTAGCCATTCCAAGAAGTCTAGAATCCCCGACTCCACAGAACCAAGCGAAAGTCATCACAACTCCCTTCAAAAGACGGGCGAAGATTATCGAAGATGACCCCCGATCCTACACCCCCGAAGGTAGAAGACCACCAAGAGAGGGAGCTCTTGGAAAGCCCTTTTACGACAGGCCGGCGCATAAAGACTAAAGATCCCCGAAGCTAATTCACCCCCGAAGGAGGGTGCCGCGGATGAAGGATCAGTCGACGTAAACCCGGCCCTCGGAGGCGTCGATCCTCGGTCATAGAGCATTTGACCGCGGGGTCACAGACCTCAATTATTCTCCCCCGAGCAGGGAATTCACTATAGCAAACAGCTTTATCCTGCCGAATTCAGGATAACTGCTCCCGGCAGGTGGGCAGCTTTATTAGGTGAACCAAACCCGTGACTCAGGGGATTTGACATTTTGTCTTTTCATAACTGTAGCTCCCTTCTTCGCTTATAAGAGAAGGAGGAGCGAAGGATGAAGCGGCAGGAGAAAAAAGAGAGAAAAATAATACTCTGTAAACGAAAAGATTCGAAAGATGAAATATCAAAAACACAGTGGACGTAGGCTATTACTCAAGAGGAGGGCCGAACCACTCTAAAAATTCTCCGAGTGTTTATTTTCCGCTAAAAATAATTTTTATTACTTTTCATTGCCGCATCACACACTAGAGGTGCGGATCTCGTCGTTGGTTCAAATTTTACACCAACAAATTGGCGCTAGAAGGAGGGCGGCCCAAACCTCCGGGCATGCCCTTCCATTCTAGTTTCTTTCAAGCTTTTTCCAGAAGTCTCGTCGTCACCTATGATCGAAAATCATGGCGCCGACGGCCGGACAAACGGGAAAGAAACCCCATGAATCCCAAGTTGGGTCAGTTCTAGCATAAAAGAAAGAGCGTCCAAAACCCCATGTCCCAGATGAACAGCATGGTGAAGATCTTCGATTCATGACCACCAGCATCTGCAGTTCATCATCGGCAAGGGATAAATGGAAGAGCTCCAGACGCGGCTTCGAACGGGACGGGAGAAAGCCGTAGCTGAGGTGGCTGCCGAGGACATCACCTAGAAAGACTCGAAGCCAGCCTACTGGCGGACCGCACGCCTTGGCCAGCCACCATCGCAGCCAAAGGTCTGACGATAAACCGTCCGGAGGCCCCAAACCGTAGAGGCACAGCCGCCGGCGGTCCAAACCGGAAGATCACGACCAGCCGCTAACGAACAAAAGAGATCGGCTCTTTTCGCATCAGGCGAACTGGGTCCATACCCCCAAGAACCACTGAGGCATGCTCCGTCACAGTCGGAGGACCGCCTCGTATGGTCTCGATGCACAATGATGACCCGGTTTCGCGAGTAATCGCAGTCTGAAGAACTGTGGGAGTTAGCCTTGCCACTTCCACCTCTTCCCTGCCCTCGGGATCATTATACCCCGAGATTTTTACTTGGTCGCAGACCAATGGCGCCGAAGAGGAAACTTGTGGGAGATAAACCTGAGATCTCTGACCACAGTCGATGTAGTCAGAGCGATTTTGATTCTCAAGGAGAGGTGGCCATATCCTCTTGCCAAGCACGGAATGTCCTCGTACGCTCCGAGCATGGCTCTAGGCAAGCCAACGGAAAGTCGGCGTAATACTAGCCCCCGAAGGTGTTATCGAGGCCAACCAAGAAGATATCTCTCTTATCAGGGCAGACCACAAGACCCGCGAATCTCGCCGGGGCAGCTGCTGGCGAAAAGAGCAAGGTCGCCTCGACGACCAAACTCAAGGCCCACGCCAAAGGAGCGCAGCAGCCGGATAGCCTGGAGAAGGGACGTCATCGTCAGCATGGTTGAGCCCGCGGCGCAAAGGCGAAGTGCTTGATCGAAAGACGTACCCGGAGATAGTCAACAGCCTCCTGGAGTCACGTCTTCGACAACCCCTACTCTCGCCTGCGCGGAGCGTCCTCGCGCATTTCGAGCGCGGCTATAGGCGCGCCAAGAGGAAGAGGCGGCTTGTTCGAATACCAAAGCACAACCGGGTCGCCCACGATCAAGAGGTATCCGCGGGACAAGATCGCCAGGGATCATGTCTCGTAGCCAGTTAGCCGGCAAAGAACGTAAACTAGATGCATGAAGGATGGAACCGCGAAGCGGATGAATCCTATAAGCATCACCATCGACGACCTTTTTGACCGCGGGGCGCTCAGGCCGCTGAGGGAACTCCGGGGTACCAAAATGAAATAGATACGCTCTGTAGGTACCTCGAAGGCGAGCAAGGCTAGAACGCGCGAGTCCCGAAGGGCTTACGTAGATCTTACTCACTGAGGCTTCCTACCGCACAAAGGTTAATCTTGTCAGGTCTTTCCCCCAATAAAAACCTGTTCGGGGATTAACTTAAGAAGCTGGGCCAATTGTCTCCTAGAACCATTCTATTCTTCGGAGGAGGTAGAAGACCTAGGTGCGCTCAAAGGAGGAACTCCGAGGCGGAAGGGACTAGAATCCTTCAAAGGATGGTCTAACCGCCGGTGCATAAGGCGAAAGACCCTACCCTATTCAGAAGCACCGGGCACCGATGCAAAGAATGGGATACTCGCAAATCTCGACGAATATGATCGGGCCAAGAGTATATCCCCAAAGGAGCCTGGTTCGGGACAATCCTTCGTAAGAGGAACAACCCGCAACTAAACAGTGCATTCACGGAGGTATGCTTAGGTCCCGATCTAATACCTAATCGTCTAATTTGCTCGTTATAACCCTCGGAGAGGGAATGATTCAGACGAGTTGTAGTCCTCGTAGAGGACACGACGAGCGACTGTAGGAATAATCCCGAAGGGACTTGATCCTATAGTCGGGGGCCACAGCGTGAAGAAGGTAGTATTTAAACTTTAAACCTTATACTTCGCATAACCAATTCTCTTTTTATAGGTAACCGCTGTGTTCCACCATCGAAAGAAGCGCGGACGGGCTCTCCGGCGGAGCGAGGTTCGGGATGTTGCCGGAGCCAGCGAAATCAAGGCTGGAGGAGCGTTCAGTTCCGTAGGGATCAGACACCGTTTCTGTACCAGAGAGAGTGTCTTCCTTCGAGACAACAAGAAGATTCGGCGTAGCCGGAATCGCTTCCGCAAATGGCTTCCTCCGCGGCAGGAGATGCATCCCTAGCAGATCGGCTTCAACCAAGACAAATCCCAAGCAACGCGATTCGCGCCGCTGGGATTGGGGGGCAGATGTTGTCAGTGATTTTTCGTCAGTCAGTGAGTCCAAGGGCGGTATCCTAGCCATTCCAAGAAGTCTAGAATCCCCGACTCCACAGAACCAAGCGAAAGTCATCACAACTCCCTTCAAAATAAGACGGGCGAAGATTATCGAAGATGACCCCCGATCCTACACCCCCGACGGTAGAAGACCACCAAGAGAGGGAGCTCTTGGAAAGCCCTTTTACGACAGGCCAGCGCATAAAGACTAAAGATCCCCGAAGCTAATTCACCCCCGAAGGAGGGTGCCGCGGATGAAGGATCAGTCGACGTAAACCCGGCCCTCGGAGGCGTCGATCCTCGGTCATAGAGCATTTGACCGCGGGGTCACAGACCTCAATTATTCTCCCTCGAGCAGGGAATTCACTATAGCAAACAGCTTTATCCTGCCGAATTCAGAATAACTGCTCCCGGCAGGTGGGCAGCTTTATTAGGTGAACCAAACCCGTGACTCAGGGGATTTGACATTTTGTCTTTTCATAACTGTAGCTCCCTTCTTCGCTTATAAGAGAAGGAGGAGCGAAGGATGAAGGGGCAGGAGAAAAAAGAGAGAAAAATAATACTCTGTAAACGAAAAGATTCGAAAGATGAAATATCAAAAACACAGTGGACGTAGGCTATTACTCAAGAGGAGGGCCGAACCACTCTAAAAATTCTCCGAGTGTTTATTTTCCGCTAAAAATAATTTTTATTACTTTTCATTGCCGCATCACACACTAGAGGTGCGGATCTCGTCGTTGGTTCAAATTTTACACCAACAATTACTATATATTTTTGCTTGATAATAGATGTGGATATTCTATTATGCTTGGATGCCACAACCTACTTGGATGACGATGGATGGAGTTTGACTTTGGGTTTAGAGTTAGATTTTCCGTTTGTTGTAATGTTGTTTAATTTGAATTTGCTATTAGTATTTGGATTGTAAGAGAGATTGTTGTTGTTGTTCTTGTATTTGGACTTTCTTTATGCTTTAACCTTTCATTTGGACTAATTTAATGTTATCTAGTATATCAATGTTGTTGCTGTTGTTGTTTTTTTTTTTTTTTTTTTTTTTTTTTTTTCAAAAGCGGTGCACCGAATTAAAAATCGCACCGAAACCGAATAATTCGGTTAACCGAAATTCAGTTTTGAACCTATTCGGTGCGGTTTTCGGTTTCAGAATTTTAAAAACCGAAAATTCGGTGACCGAATTATTTGGTGCGGTTTTTAACCGCACCGCTTTTTGTACAGCCCTAATTAGATTTAGACTACAAAAGTTACCATGCACTCTGCTGAATGTCAAATAACATCTCTTAAAATAATTTCGGTCTTTTTTTTTTTTCTCCCTCCCAAACCAACAATCTCCCTACCAAATGTTTTCTCATTTTTTTTTCTTTTTTTTTTTTCGATTTTTGATGAAGCTGCGACCACATTGTTCGAGTCAGAGGCAGGTTTTGAAGGCTTTAATGATGGCATTGCACAACCAAAGACCAAATCTCAGGAAGGGACCCACAGCGAAGTAACACACACATCAGTGACCAGAGACCCATCTTCTCCACCACGCTACTACTTCTTCCAACCCCAACTATTTATTTATTTAGCAAATCAATTAAATTCCATAACATAACATCTTCTCTCTTCAATCTCAAAAATAAAAGTATATTATATGTGTACCAACTACTGTAAAAAGCAGCGGATTATTAGGCGGACCCTTTAGGACGATAAATCTTTTCTACCCTTTTTAACACTTCCTCCACCAACCCAAGTTTTGGACTCTCCTTTCTTCTTTCCTTCCTTTTTTTTTTTTTTTTTTTTAAATAATGTCACTAATGATGACAAATTAGCCTAATCTATTAGCTCGCCAATTTGCAACTTCTCTTCCTCATTCCCTTATCCTATGCCTGTTTTTTTGCTAAATCATTCCCTTAGACTAGCTATGTCGTTTATTATCATATTATCTTTAATACACAATATAATAATATATCACATCACTGTTATTGCATTAAATGTCGGTAATATTAAGTTTTTTTGGCATAATTGAGGCTTATATAAGTGAGATTAGTTTATTTTAATATGATTGGTATCAAGAATATTGAAATAAAACAATCACCTCATAGCAAACTATTAAGGAAAATAGTAATACAAACAAGACCCTAAAAATAATTATAATAAGTTTGGAAGTTTGGTAATATTTTGATTCCAAATAATATGAAGAAATCTAAGATTGGTGAATATTGAGGATGACCAATTCTTTGCCAAGATCAATGCCTTTAAATGGTTTTAAAAAATGGTAGTTTTCCATCTTTTTCTTCATAGCCCAAGTGCCCAACAAAGATAAAAATGTCAACAGAGTAATTGTCACCAATGACCTTTGAACTTGTTATGTATTGGCAAGTTGGTCTTAGAAATTTTTTTCTTTGCAATTTACACATTAAACATATAAAATTTGACATATTAGTCACTGTGGTAACAGAAGTTCTAATTTATGCACCCTCTATTCTGTCGAAACTTGAACTTCTGTTGACAACATGGACTTATTTGTAAAATTTTATAAAGTTTAAGGTGCAAATTGTAAGGGAAAAAAAATTCAGTAAACAACTTGCCAAAGCATGACAAATTTAGGACCTATTGGTTCTAATTACTCGTGTCAAAACCAGAAGGAAGAGAGGTTAGACTTCAAGGTGTTAGTTTTGAAACTTTTTTCTTTTCTCTTTTATTATGATGTCATATGTTATGTGAACTTTTTTCTTTTCCGTGTTTAGGTTTGTCTTTGCTTGCCAGCAACCTTATCAAGTTTGTTTTTTTGTTTTTTTTTCACACACAAGTAAGTGATATATTGGTAACATTATCTACGTACTATATGTCATTTATCTTTTGAAAACATAGTTAGCTACAAATATAGATCAATTCACAATAGGCTTTTTGAAATCTAACCCTAGTATCTAGATATAAGAAAAATTAGCCCTAGTCCATACTTTCCTTGCACCAAAAGGCTGAAACTGAAAATACCCTCTCGCTTTACCTTTAGATCAAAACACAACTTTACTTCGTCTTCTTCTCTCTACTCCACCGCTCATCTCCACTAGAGACTAATGGCGACAACGACAACAACAAGGACACAAAAACAGTGACAATCACAACGATTAGGGTTTGAACAAAACGACGCGTTTGGTGATAGAGAGATCAACAATGAAACTGAGTTATGGAGCCACTAAGACTGAAATTGAAACGATTGGTGCTAATGTTGTTGAGGTGAGAGAGAGAGAGAGTCTAATATTCCTTCGAGCTTGGAGCTTGAAATGGTGATGAGGCTGATTGAAAGAAAATTTATTACGTATAGTATAAAAAATTTGTTACATGCAGTGTTATAAAATTGTTACTTGTAATGTTAGAAAATGTGTAATAATGCGGTTAATTAAAAACCTGAAACTGAAGTGATTGTTTCTGATGGTGTTGAGTAGAGTTGGTCGTCTAGCTTGGAGTTTGAAAATGGTGATAAGGCTGTTTGTAATAAGATTTAATTACATACAATGTCAGTTTTCAACTCCAAATTTTATTACATCACTCAAATCTAAAATTTATAACAAATGGTCATCAAATTTCACATAAAATGTTAGAAAATGTGTGATATAATAAGTGATTGAAGGAGTTAATAAAGGCTACTTTTTGGTATTTGTAAATAGGTGACATTTTTTAAAAATGTAGCAAATTCAATGGTAGTTGCTGCGAAATTCCTTAAATATAGACTAAAATAGGCATCATAGCATGATAAGAAGTTAGATTTAAGATAGTACAATTTAAAGAATATTACGTGATTTTAGCTGTGAGAGAAAGATTTAATAAGATTATTTTGTTTATAAAGACTCACTTAAGCGGTCTTAGAAAACAAAGAATAAAATATGTTGGACCATTAAAATTAAATTATCAAAGAAAAAGAAAAGGAAAAAGAAAAAGAAAAGGAATATTTTGACACAAAGAAATTTTGCCCATTGAACTACTCCATTCAACTTGTCAACTTCCAAAATGTCGTCAATAATTAGTCACTGACTGCGAAACAATTTAAGTTTTGATCTAATTTATCAAAATATGTTAAAATTTTGACAGAAAAATGCATATCTATGTTTTTAGAGAAAAAAAAATAAAAATATCTATATCTAATAAGACACTTAATGAAAAATCTTTATCAAACCACCTATTAATATTGATCTTATTGATTTTTGTAAATTTTTAGTAGATTGTCGACCAATGATTGGAGTTGAATAATTACACATATCAATAGGGGTGTTCATTTATGAGAATTATTGCTCAAACTATGGATTACAACAAAGAAAACCAAAACTATAGATGAGTGATATGAACCTATGCAAAGGATACTGAGAAGACCCAAACGCCAAAGGGATCCAAGATCATTCAATGATAGATATGTACGAAACCTCAATCGGTTGTTTATATAGAAACAAGAATCTCATGAGTATAGCAAAGATGCCACGAATAATGAGGAAAATCCATTTGATAAGTAAAAAATGAACGCCACAAGAATTAATCTTGATAAGTTCTAAAAGTTCTCTAGGAACGAAAGAGAAAAAGTCTAAACATTTTAACAAATTCGTTCATTAATTTTTATTGCATATGATCATCTCCTTTCAAATAAGAGTCTAACATAATTGAGTACTTCTAATTTCATAATTTATACTTTTTTAAGAAAAGGAAATCTAACTAAAATTAGAAGAACTAATCTGAAAATAAAAGGAGATCTAATTTACATCTAATAAAATACATATAAATTTGTGCTCCCCTTTATTTGGAAATTGCCTATAAACCTATAGAAAAACAAACTAGGATCCCCAAGTCCAAAGACAACAATCTATATTGATAAATAAAACAAACAATTGTTCAATGACTAAAACACCCCTAATTAAAAGGGAAACTTCCTAAAATTTCCTAAATTATAAGATTCTACCGTTTGGAAACCATTCTGACTGTGAATCGTGTTTGGTCGGACATTGACCAATCTTGGCTATTGTTCAAGCCTAATCAAGCCACCAACCTCTAGGACTTCTTGATAAGATTAGTGATCCTTCTTTGAATCTTTTACCATGAGCTCTTATCACCATATAGTATTTCCACTAGCTTCTGCCCTAGCCGTGCCCTCAATTCCCCTCCACTTGAAAACAATTTCTCCTCAAATCATCACCTAAATCAAAAGAAGATAGGTTATAACTACTAAAAGCACTAACATTGTACTCAAAGATCTAATTTATAAGCAGTGCCATTAATGCATTTAAGACTTGAAATTGCCCATCTCCTTTTGGAAGGAGTTTTAATTGCCTACTAATAAAAAAAAACTACTCCTTCCACAAATGCAGCCAAATCCAATCACCTAGTTCAAAGACAAGCTTGCTTTGGCCCTTATTGACATGCTTTACATATTGCCCTATTCCCCTCTTAAATGTTTAGTCTTGCTTTCTCGTAAATCTGCTTAACAAGATCAACTTTCTTTTGCCCATCTAATTCAGATGCCCAGACAATGGTAAGTCCTTAGGAGTTAGCGGATTGAAATCATACACAATTTCAAAAGCAAGAAATTCAGTAGGAGAACGAACAAATCTATTATAAGCAAAGAACATATAATATTCTTTTTAATTACCACTCACAACAAAGTATACAAAGTCCTATTCACTAGTTTGACTTGGTGAAAGCCATATAAAACAACAAATTAGTTCCTAACTTATCCCACAAGGTCTTCCAAAAGTACCTCAAGATCTTCATCCCTATCCGAAGCAACTGTCCTAGGAATACCATGCAACCTAATAATTTCTTGAAAGAAATAAACAACAACATTGAAACCTCAAATAAGTTATATAAGAATTGAACAATATTTGTAATTAAAATAGTAGAATTCTAATTTCATGAATAACAAAAAAATATAAAAATTTATTAACCAACAAAATGGTCACACAATTTGTTATAACGATAACAAAATACATATTTATAGGTAAAAATTTGTAACAAAATTTGTTACAACTGTACAACATTAGAAATTTATGCGTAGAAAAATTTGAAGCAAAATTGTTGCAGCTGCGACAAAATTACAAATTATAGCCATAGCCATGATCTGTCAAAACCATCCCCAAAGTCAGAAATCTATAGCTTAGGTTTTGGAACAATCGCCGAACAAAAAAGCGAGATCTGAAAGCTGTTTGGCAAGAAAGAAACTCAAGGAAAAATGACAGGAAAAAGAGGTGAAAAAAATGAAAAACTGGAACAAGAAAAGGCATTGCAAATGCATTAAAGGCCCAAGGCCAAAATAGGCAATTCATAATATCCGAAACAAAAATATATCTAAAAATGGCTAATTTCTCAAATATAGTAAACTATGGATAATTCCTAAAATAATAATGGAAACTATGGGTGGTTCGAATAAAAGCACTCAAATTCAAAAGATCACATTTACCCCCTAAATATCTTATAATTTCATAATTAGCCCTTATAAATAATTTTTAAAGAAATTTCTTTTCTCACCTTTAATTATAAATATCTACTTTTTATTTATATCATTTTCCATTATATATTTTAGAAAAAAGCCCTTATATCATGATTAAATAATTTTTTTGCTCTTTAAATTTATAAAACTAATAAATCATCAAATACCAATCGATTAATTAAAATATTATTTGATATAATATAAAACGAAACCCATCATCAAATATTCCGTACATAGATTATTTATAAAAATAAAAGAACATAATAATACTAGTAGAAGTCAATGGCAAAGATAGAATGTATTTAGTGAAATTGAAAAGTAATTCAACACACACATTAACTCGGCATAAAATGTTAAAAATATATATTTTAAAATAAAAATAAAAATAATCGACCATTCATCCATATTTTTGTCCATATATTTGTGTGATTTTTAGTCAAATTAGAATAAATATTTTATGCATGATTGATTAATATAACATTTGTTTCTTTAAAAAAATATATAATAATATACCATTTGTTAACTTGAAGAGTTTAATATAGGAAAAAAAATTATTATCAAAGTGTATTCATTTTATTAATCATTATGTGATCATTATTATATATATTTATTATGAATTAAATAAGGGGTGTGAAGAGAAAAAAGTAGGATTCCACTAGAAATTCCCAAATTATAATTTATCCTCGATGAAAATGCCTTTTCCTACAATGTATAGGGATTAAACAATAATTTACCTATAAGTACACATTTAATAGTTTTAAATTTCGACAGTTGTCATTTTCTGTTAAATTTCTAATCTAAGTGGTTAAATCATATATGATACGAAAATGACAAATTAAAATTAAAGAATAATGTGAAACACAAACCTTAACGATTTTCTTGGTGGTGTGACTCGACGTTTGTATCTAGTTTCAAAAAGAAAAATGTTTGTATCTAGAGAACAGGACACCCATGAAAATGAAATTTTCAATTTTTTTTTTCCTTTCAAAGAAAAGAAATTCAAAAGAGATTTTACCAGAATAAAATTACGAATAACCCAAACGTATAAAACAACTGATTCATTATTATTTTTCTTTTGTCGAAAAGGGTCTTCCAAGCAAATTGGCTCACAAGCGTGGACGGTGGAACCAAAGGCTACAGTTTCATCTGACAATATCACACACACATTTCACAACGCTGCCAAAAATGCAAAATCATAGAAAATCAACACTTTAAAAAGGAAAATAAATAAACAAATAATTAGTGAATTAATCAAACACAACGCCACGAAAGGAAAAGATTCTCTGAATCTGAACTGTAAATCATAATCCTGTTTCAACTAATTTTGGTCGTTTAAACTTTAAAGTACAAATTAAATCCAGGTTCAGACACCCCAAAAAAAGAAACCATTAAATAAAAGCCAAAAAAAAAACAAAAAAAAAACCCGAAAATGGTGTTTATGTACATTCACGATTCATCATCATCATCATAATTACACTCTACCCTAATAATAATAATAATTTTGTAAGACCAAAGTAATTAAATTAAATCAAATTAGGCCTAGAAAGTTGAAGCCTCAATACAAGCCTTCTTGGGCTGTGCACAGACAGGGCAAGAATCAAGAAAGCCCTCACAGTGCTTGCATGAGCAGAAGTGCCTGCACGGAAGGAACAACACGCTCGCTTTTCTCCAACCGCAATTCCTACAAAAGTGCTTATTCTCACCGCCCGATTCTCCTCCGCCTCCGCCGCCTTCGCCGCCGCAGCAAGACTCGGCGTCGTCCTCGGCGCCGCTTGTGCGGCACGACGCGGCTCTCTCTCGCGCGGCCTGCTCGAGCGCGCTGCTCAGGGACACGACCGTGGCTTCGTTCTCGCGGGCCAGTCTCTGCCATGCCCGGTTCTCTTCTTCGAGCTTCCTCAGCAGATCTTCGAGCTCCATTGTCCTCTTTCTCGCTTCTGAAACCTCGCACTCTTTGTCTCTCAGAATCGCCAACAATTTCGGCTCTGCTTTTCTCATCAGTGTCACGATCTCTTGCTTTCTCTGCTCTTGTAGAATCAATCTCAGTCTCTCATTCTATACCCATGAATGATTATAATCTATTAGTGTCAATCTATATAAAAAAGGAAAAGCAAAATAACGATAATAATAATAAATGCCCATTTGGGATTTTTTTTTTTTGGTTTGGTTTATTAGTTTACCTGGAATTTGATGTATTGGTCAATTTCTTGCCTCTGTTTCTTCTCAACATGATCAAACATGGCTGTTGGGACTGTGTTGGTGTTGGACCAAACGCTGTCGTTTCGCTGATTGAGACTCTGTAGCTCTTGCAAAAGCACTTGTTGTTGTTGTTGTTGCTGTTGATGATGATGATGATAGAGAGTGTGATTTTTTGGCAGAGAATTGAAACAAAACTGATTCAAAGAACCACTGCCACAGCCATTGATGTCTGAGATCCAATCTTGAGAACCACACAATGGAAACCCTCGATTTTCTTGGTACAACTGAGCTTGAACGGCCATTTTTCTCTACAAAAACGACACCAAATAAATACCCAAAAAGGGTTTAACAAGAAATGCACTCAAATGGGTCTGCTTCAGAATAATCAAGAGATAAGCTTTGATGATATATTTTTGTTTGGTTTGGTTTGGTTTGAGTGATATGAGATGAGTTTTTGATACTATTGTGGCTCTGAGAAATGAAGAGAGACAAACAAATTGGTATAAGAGAGAACAACAACAAAAGTGGTGGACTAGAAGTGATATCATATATATAATATAACGTTATGATGGGAATTGAGATTTAATTATGCTTTTTTGTTTTAATGGTGTTAAGATATATATATATATATATATATATTAAAGTAACTAAACTGTGGGAACCTAGAACTAGTCTACTTTCTCTGTCTTTTTTTTATGACTTTCTTTTTTTTATTTTGTTTTTATTTAATTCAATAAATATTGGTCTAAAAGGAAAGAGCATTAAAGAGAGATGTATGGGACGCGGTAAGCAACGACGTACACATGCAGATTTTGTGACTTAACTATCGGGTCAGAGATTTCAGAGGACGTTTGTTTTGAATTGAATTGAATCGAATTGAATAAAATTAAATTAAATTAATATGAATAAATTCAATTCCCAACTTCCAAGTGGGTGAGAGAGAGAAATGGCCTTGTGTGAATTTGTCAGTTTTCGTATTTATTTTTTTAGGTAAGAATCGACAGATTTTTGTCAGTTAAGTCATCTGGTAAGGCTGAATAATAGGATATAATGATACACCTCATTTTTCTTTTTCATCTTTATTTGTTCATTTTTTACTTTTTTTTACCTTTTCTTTATCTTTTCGATATTCGGTAATTTACCATTTCTTGCCTGAAATAAAAATAGGATACCATTTTATAAGGAGATCTCACGGCCTAGCAAGCATTAGTTAAGTACATAACTTACCCCTATAATTTTGGTTTTCGGTTAATTAATTTTACATAATTTGTAGAAAACGATCCTAATTACTAAAACGTGATTTTTCAAGAATAAAATTTTCAGATAACGTGTTAAGAACTTATTTGAGTGTTCATTGCCACAAATATACATGTGTGGAGCCCCCTATAAATCATAATGTTTTTTTTTTTTCTGATTATAAATTTAAGCGCAAGAGAAAACTTGCCTAAACTCACGGTTTATCTAATTACTTTTTCATGCGTGTCTAGTTACTTTCCATATCTTTTGCACTTACAATAACAATCTCAGCAAATTTGCCATGAATTTGTTCATATTATTACGGATGTTATTTTATTGATTTTCTAGCCAAAAAAAAAAATAGCGTAAGTAATCAATTTTTAATTTTAATTGCTACTTGTGAACAAAGAAACGCGCTCCTAGCGTAATTACTAGTTACTATACTAACGACAAGAAAAAGAATGTACTTGCATTATTTTTATATACATCGAAATTGGCTAATAGTTGCATGGCATGACTTGGAATGAAAAGTCTTTAGGATATATATACCATTTGTGGTCAGGTATAAAAAGAAGTTCCTTGCTCTTCCACGAAGAAAATTGAGGCAAACTTCAAGACTTCATATATTTAGGAAACGTCTGGTCTATTGTATGAATTTATAATTAACATTTCTAATAAGGGATAAAGAGACATTTGGCCATTCTAATTCCATCAATTAAATAAATATCCACAGTTTTAGTAAATAAAAAAAAGGCCTCTCTCAATTGATTTAGGTAAAATTGCCCTCATATTTTCTTCTTTCCTTTCTTTTTCTTCTTTTGCTTCCCCTTCTTCAAGCCTGTATGTTTTAGATCTGGCCTCTTGACGTTCTTTGGCGAAGCCACGGATTTGCTCGGCGAAGATAACAATCGGTGTGGTTCAACAACAAACAACGAGGAGAGAGAAAGAAAAGCATAGGGTTTCAAACCCGAATAAATAGCTGCTCAATATATAAACTTCTGATTTCTTGTGAAGATTCGGTTTGAACGATAAAATAAAAAGATGATTGAAGTTTAGTTTGGTGGTATATTGGTTTGATTCGTCTGTTTTATTGTGACTAAATAAAGAAATTACCGAAATAAGTCAATGAATCACCGTGGTAAGTCGACGAGTTATCAATCGATTACCAGAGTAAATCAACGAATTACCAATCTATTCCCCAAGTATTATTACCCCTCTTTGTTTCTTCATCCTCTTAATTGGTAACTGGTTCTACGATTCATCTTCTACAGTTCCTCTTCTTCTTCTTTTTTTGTTGCAGAGCTCTGTTTCTTTATTACAGAAACGAAGGGTAAAAATGACATAACAATAAAATTCATTAAAGACAACAAATATTTATTTAATTTCTAAAAGATATAGACAAATCTTTTATTATTAGATGTGAAAAGGTCACACACCCAAATTTCTCTTCTAATAATCGTATTATAATACGTAAAATATATTTAATATAATACAAATTATATCATTTATCACACAAATATCATCCATATTAGACTATTTTAATATTTAAGATTATGTTTTCAATTTTTATATAATATATTTAAACAATACACAAATTATATAACTTTACATTATAGCATAATATTATACCATACAATTCAATATAGCATAATACGATAAAATAGCATTAGGGTTTTAATTATCAACACCATGATTACACGTTTTTTCAACTTTCAATCATGTCATACAACATAGTATTCGCAATGGCCTATTTAATGTCATATGTGTAGCTAATTACTATGAAGAAACCTCCTCGTGGTTTCTCATATATATATATATATATATAGTCATAGACATGAGAAGGTTCCAAGTAATGGCATTTCGAAATCACATTTTGGTGTGTCTCAAAAGTGCTTAATTTGAGTGGACAAAGACTTTAATCTTTTTTATTTTTTTATTTTTTATTTATTTTTATTTATGAAAGTGGACCTTGACGGGAAGATTAATAAAGTAGATACTAGCATTACTAGGATCAATTATATATAAATATATATATATATATATAATAATAATAATAATAATATTCTTGGGCAGGACAATTCTCAATTGTGTTGTTGTATCTCGTATGTTTGTAAAGTAGGCCATATATCACGTCTTTGTTTTGTTGCTTTGTTTATTATTATCATTTTCTTACCTTTCGTTTTTTTCTTCCTATCCTTATCCCTCTTTTGTCACTCTTGAATATTGGAAAACTCATGCCTAGGAAAAGGATATATCTCTCTAGTTCTCTCGTATACTATACATGACTTTTCCTTTGCACATGCAAATAAAATAGGCCATCTTGGCTTAAACCGACACCACAAAATTTTTCATTTAAAATAGCAACATGGACGGTTTCCATAGGACCATTCTCAAATCACGGAAAAGAAGATTATTCCCATATTTCCATATCATCATCAACTTTTGTATATAGTAGTAGGAGCCAAATAATTCCACAATCCACATACACAAAAGTCCCGGTGTAAGTTTAACCAAGAGAAGATACACGATAGATTAAAATCCCATTTGTTTATCTTCATAACCCCCCCAAAAAAATGTCATATCATAAACAATGCTTTCTTCTAATCACCACTAACCAAAATCAAAATCCACCTCTCCACTAACTTGTATAATACATTCATCCATTGGTACATAACTTTTGTTTGTTTGTTTGTTTTTAATGCTCAAATTTTAATAATAATTAAATAACTAGCAAATTTATTAATTATTTGTACATGATTTTGAAATCACAAATAATAACTATGTAAGATTACTTAGATATATATTTTTGTTAAAATTTTTAAAAAATTTAGAATTTATTTAAATTAGGTGTTAAAAATTAGGAAAATTATAAGAAATAGTCATTACAATTAGGTGATTTAAAAGTATGGTTAATGTTTTTACAGATTTTTAAGGATTTAACTAAATTTTTGGCTAATTCTTTATGAATTAACCTTAATTTTATGAAATTAATAATTTAGCCGTAACATACGTATAACATAATATGTTACACGTGTAAAATACGTGTATCATATTTATGTTACACGTGTAACATATTATGGTACATTTATATTATATTTAACATATTATGTTACACGTATATTACGGCTAAATCTTAATTTTTATATTCTATGGTTAAATCCTTTAAACTTTACTTTTAAAATAGTTAATTTCTTAACTAGCCCATGCTTATAATTATTTTAAGAAAACAACTATTTAAAATTTACAATAGATAAAATTTATTCATGTATCTTACTAGCAAATTATGGTCATTTTTTAATTTTTTTGAAACATGAGCTATAATTTATAAAGTAAAAAGTGACCTATTGACCTAAAAATTAACCATAATTCATTATAATTTTTATATACTATATTGTTATCTTATTTTGTTTGTCGTTATTGGGATTCTTAAAAAAAAAAAAAAAGTTATGCTTACGGATTTTTGGTTGCATGAAAGTAAGCATTAAGCAAAGTGGAGGCCAATGGTAATGGTGGTGGACCCATGTGAATGCCACACAGTCCCACCAAATCCCACAAGCCATTCTCTGTAATGTGTGTGCCTTCTTCTGCAACCAATTGGTTCAATCCATGTGAACCCATTGCTCAATTCATTGACTACAATAATCTCATAAATTTCTTTATTATAAAGTTTTTTCAAAAATAATTTTAACATAAATCCAAATGCCCATTTTTTTCTCGTAGTTGATGCAAAAGTCTAACCATGTGTTTGGTTTGGCCATTTTGGCCATTCCATCCCATTTATTGGGATGGAAATGGGATGGAAAAAATGGTTTTAAAAATGGTTTGGAATAGTTTGAAAATGGTTTGTAAAAATGATGTAATAGTTTGACTTTGCTAATTTCGAGGTGATATGAATGGTTGAGATTTAAAGATATTGTATAGGGATTTGGAAAGTTGAAAAAAATGGTTGAAAAAAAATGGAATGGAATGGAATAGTTTGAAAAAAATGAAATGGAATGAAATAGTTGAAAAAAATGAAAAATGGGAATGGTTTGGAATGAGTTAATTTTCTGAAACTTCCCAACTGCTTCACTTTGTTTTTATAGCTTTCGGCAAAATGATGACATGGACACACTGCAAAATCCCACAATCTCTCATTAGTTTTATGTCTTTTAGTTGGTAAAATTTATGGATTTTACATATAAAATTGTATATTTATTTATTATATTATATTAAAAAAATTATCATATATCGATTAAAGGATATGTAAAATTTAACTAATTATTATAAAAAAATATTAATTAATATTTTAATATTAATCATCTTTCTTTACCGTTCAAGTCTGAAAAAAAAAACACCATAATTGTTTCTCAATCTATAAATACTATGGTTGGAACATTTTGCCGTTCGAATATTTTGAGAATAATTCTAAATTATTAGATTTATTTTGTTAAAATAATCTAACGGTTCAATATTGTTAATAATAGAGAAATTATAGTGAATACCCAATTTTTAAAACTTAATGTAAGTTATTACCCAATCTTTTTGAAAAATGTAACCAACTATCCAAAAAATGCAATTACTTACACAGTGGTAAGTGGTGGTAATTCACTTTGTTACCAAAAGCATGTGCAAGTAATTCACAAATTGACTAGAAACTCAATTACTTCAAAAGTTTGGGTATTTATTTTTATTGTTATATAAATTCTGGGTATTTGCCTACTTCACCCTTAAAAATATTCCTATCACAAAATATTCAAGGAAAAAAAAAAGTATTTGCGTTAGAAAACACCGCGTCCTGCAGGCTAGTGCCGTTTGAACCACGTGATGTTAATTGGATTTTCAAAGATTTGGGGATTAATTTTATTTTACCTTTCATTGTGACAATAATTATTGCATTACGTAGAGATATAATTGCCACAAGAAAACAAGGATTAAGATGTATCATGTCCATATGCTATGACACTAAGGTACGAAACACTAGCAGTGGTTAAAAGCCCTTTATATATATATGTGTGTGTCTGTGTGTAATGTGTGTTGTGAGAGAGAGTAATTTCAAAGCCACATTCGATTTAATTATTTGTTCTGGTTTGGCAACAAATTTTAAAATGTTGTTTTCTCATTTAAAAATTGAAAATCTTGAACATAATATTTAAATTGTAATTTACTCTAGGTTTTTTAAACTAATGTTTGAATGCCTGCTTTAAGCGTACATATGAATTGCAAAGTTCAAACTGATATGTAAAAGAGAAGTGAGATATTAGTTTCTCCGCATTATATATAACTATTCAAATGAGTTAAATTTAAGAGAGGACATGAATTTTAAAAAAAAAATTATTATATCACGATACTATCTAAATATATATATTTAAATTGAACATAAAATATTTCGAGAACAAAGTAAAAATAAAACTTGATTATTAAATAATAATTTTGACTAATTAAATTTAAAAATAATGTTTAAACTGCCTGTCAAACAGGGGGGGTTAAGTGAAATCACAAAGCACACTTTTATGATTTTGTGTGCATATGGACAAGTGAGAATTATGGTGTAGCATGAAAAAAGTTTCCTTATTTTTCATTTTATTTTCTCTGAAGTTTCTGAGCAAACACATTGTATTTGTATTACCTACTTTTATCGAAACATGTATAACCTGCCGTCTGAACCGGGATGCTATAAAACAAGAAATTAAAATAATTATCCAATATAAAAATAAATAAATAAACAACCTCACGCTTAGGTCCAAATTCAAGAAAAATCCAAAAGCTCTTTTACTGATTTCATATATATTATATATAATATGCCCAGGTATGTGGTCTTGTCTATTCAAAAAATTACCCTATGACCCACATAAACGAGAATCCAAAAAACGATATAAAGAAAAAAAAAAAAAAAAGAATTCAAAGCCAAACATGTTGATGATCAACAGAACAGTACTGACCACTGACCTATGGTGGTCTGGCGGACCACCTGATCGGTCCAATAGTAACGTCCTAAGTGGGCATATATAACTTTCATATATAAGAATGATATTATATTCAAATAAAAACATAAACAACAATCAAAGCCAAAAAGAAAAAAAAAAGGATATAGATACTTTTATTAATTAACGTTCACATTTCACAACAACTAAGCTTTGTTTTGTTGCTTCCTTTGTCTGTGCTTGAGAAGCAGCCTTATGTGGCTGTTCCAATCAAATCCCTTCAAATAATAATAATAATAATAATAATAATAATGACCAAAGAAATAAACAAAAATAAAAAATATAAATATAAATAGTCAAACTTTCAACACAAGTGTACGCTATTATATTGGCCCATCTCAAGACATTTTGGAGCTACATATGATTAATATCTTGGACTATAGACTATATATATATATATATATATATATAGTTGAGTTATTGTAATAATATGGAGAGGTTGGATCTGATATGATTATGATATGTATGAAGTGGACTCCATTATTTTAACGACAATGTACCATTAACCGACAATATATTGGATAAAAATTTTATGACCATATTCATATATATAAATATAAATATTATTGCATTGTTGATTCCACCAACTTTCTTTCATGGGTGAACTTTGAAGAGATTAAATTAATATGGAATGGGAAAAAGAGATTATGGAAAATATAATTAGTCTATATTAAGTGGCATGAAAGAGATAAGGTTTTGAACTAATCAATTTTTGTCATGTCATGCATAATCATGGGCGTGTTTATTTTAGAATCTTAACCCTTTTTGTTATTTTTTTAAATTGCGTGAGTCGTCACTAAATGTGGCAGCTGATTTTGCATCATGCTATGCAAATTGCTAATGCTATTTTTATTAGTTTAATTAAATCTCATGTGGGTTCTGAGGGGAAAGAAAAAAAAAAAAAAAAAAGCAAAGCAAAGCACAATGATGGGTTTTTGTAGTAATTACAATTAGCTATTCCATATCACATGGTGATGATAAACATTAATCAAATAATAATTTTTAAAATGAAAGGTGAAGTAAAGGGGAAATTCTGTAGTGGTTTTTTTTTTGGTGGGAAATAATTTTGAATGGTGAGATTTACAATTTTAAGATGCAGGACCCACCGAAAAAAAGAATCTGACGATCCAAAATTATTTCCCACCACAAAAAAAAATCCATCATAGAAGTACCCAAGTAAAGAGCAGTTGGTTGGAATTGAAAAAAGAGTATCATATATATATATATATATATATATATATATATATATATATTGTAGTTGATGCACATATTTTTATTTTATTTTTTTGCAAAGGTTGATGCACATATCAATTATCATAAAGGAAGGAGAGTTGGTTAATGTGACAAAATGTCAGGATTGGTTTTCACACTCTACATGGGAGACCGACACACGCAACTCTTGTGAAGTCCTTTTTTTTTTTTTCTTAATTTTTTGTGAGTTATTAAAAAAATTAAAAAGGAGAAAAAAAATCACAAACTTCTCTAAGGAGCTCTTCAAAATGGCGCTCACTTATTGATGCCACAAAAAATCACGCACAAAAAAGCAAGAAAAAAGATGAAGTAGGTAAAACGGAAAAAAAGAGAGGAAAGCAATAGTTACAATAATAGCTTTTGGGTACATCTCGTGCATCTTTGACTAAGCTACATTGCCACCATAATTGATACCAAAAATTGATATTTCATGTGTACCTTTTTTTGGTTTTTGTTTTTGTTTTTTTTTTTTTTTTTGGGACATGGACGATGAGTATGACCGGGTATAAGCACTCTAGATAGACCATTGAATCAAACTATAAATAATAAAGTTTTTTATAGGTCGCATATATGGACGTGTCATGCGGACTAATAACTATAGCTAGCTTTTCTCTAAAGCAAATTAATTAACATCTTTATTATTATTATTATTATTATTTTTTTTTGCGTTCTTTTCCTCAAACTTTGACTTGTCTCTTGCTATAAAGAAGCTGGTTTCCAGCAACGGTACTAATTACTATTGCTTTAGTCAATCACAATTTTATTGAAACGTTTGACCGATCCAAATAAGTAGAATCGAGTTTCTTCTCCTTTTCTCTCTCTCTCTCTCTCTCTCTCTCTCTCTCTATATATATATATATATATATATAATATTTCCTAGAGATATTTCAAATCATAATATATAATAATTGATCGGTCATGCCATGCTTGATATGAGAAGCTTGATCGGACTAGTCTCCTATTCATGGAGAGAACAAATTAATTAATATGTCAAACAAATTTGTGAGAAGTGGTAATTAGTCTCGTTTATTAATTACAAACTAGTTTATCAGGGTCTCTTATCTTCACTATTAGTGGTGACTTAATCTAAAGATTGATATTAATTTACTGTAAAGAAGGACATGTGCAACCTTCTTTTTTTTTTTTCTTCTTTCAGTCTCTATTTATCATTAGTATATATGTTTATATATACACGTTGTATGAACAATGTAATAAAAAATATTTCTTATATGTGTATATATATTCAAGATTGAATTTAGTAAATATGTTATATACATCATATTTAATATGTAGTAATTTTAGTAATAAAATGCGTATTATATTTTTTTATAATAATTAGCTAAGCTTTACATGTCCTTCAAAGGGATGTATGATAATTTTCAATATAAGAAATAAAAATACAATTTTACATGTATGAATAATTCTACTATAAGTTATAAACATATAAAATTTTACCACCTAAAAATATAAGACTTAGGCACATACATATATAAAACTAATGTTTTAAATAAAATATGATCTTCATCTTCCTTATCTTCACAATCAGTAACATAATAATTACAACTAATTAAAATACAAAAGTCAAATATTGTTGATAACATAAGTTATAATTCAAACTAAATCTTCTATTTATATGCAATATTCTATAATATTCCTGACCTAATGAGAGAAAAAGAAAAATAAGAAAGAGGAAAAAACATAATTCTACCAAATCTTATATATGTATGATACACTGTGATTACATACTTATGTATGTCTATAAATATTGCTTGAAGTGCAGGTTGGTGAACTTTTATTATTATTATTATTATTATTTTCTAGGAAAGCAGGTTGGTGAACTAATTAAACACTGATTTCATCAGCCGTATCGGATTAAACAGCCTTCGAAAACCTAAGGTGAAGCCAGAGAGAAGTTATTTAATAGACAAAGTAAATAACATCATTATACTATTTATTTGTTCATTTATCTAATAAAAAAATTGAAGTTTAGTTATTTTGGCAAGGTATCAATATTTAACTCCGAATTTTGAGCGGCCATGTGGATGAGTCATTCTATTTAAGAAAAAAATCAAAATGGGTCATTTTAATGACTCATTCAAATGGTTATTTGTGTACTTTTTGTTTGGCACTAATACAAAATCATGATTACAAATTGCCTATTTTTTAAGACGAATCACAAAAAATACTTCATCACATGTGGGAAAAAACCACAAACTACAAACTATGACCGCTTTTATGTACAAGTCACTGTTATCTTGCTTCTCTTGGGCTGCGCGGTTTTGTCCCTAGGGTTTGGTATCAAACAGGATGGGATTAAGGAAGGTTGGTTCGATGGTGGACGTATCATTCTTGCTGCGTTTCTTGTTATTGTCGTCTCTGCTGTGTCCAATTTCAGGCAAGAATGATACTTCCACCATCGAACCAACCTTCCTTAATCCCATGTTGTTTGATACCAAACCCTAGGGACAAAACCGCGCAGCCCAAGAGAAGCAAGATAACAGTGTCAAGCTCAGGAAGCTCCTACCGCGCGGTTTCCGGTACTCATTCGTGCCGAAAACGCTCCTCGGGCGCTTGGATTCTGCGTCGGTATCGGCACAAATACCGAGCTTGACGTCGGCTTCAAGAACGTCAGCCAGTTCTTTGACTCCTCCGAACCGATCAGCAAATCCTTGGAGGCTCTTCGCCTTCACGGCATTCGCGATCGCCTTGGGGAGTTGGGGTCGACTTCGAGGAAGGACGGGGCGGCCCCGACGTCGATCGAGACGTAGGAGAGCGAGCGGCGGAGCAGCACGGCGTTGCGCTGAACGGGCTTTCTTGGAGAGGTAGAAAGTGAGGGCTCTGGTGAAGGAGATGCATGGCAGTGAAAGCCAATCTCCATCGGCGCTTGTTCGTTCCTTTCACGACCGAGCAACGTTGTTCTTGGTCCTTCTCATGCATGGCTGGTTTTCAAGCCCTCAGAGACATTGATCGCAAACTTGTCAGTGAAAAAACACAAAACTCACCACAGAATCAAAGTTTTTGAGTCAACTTAAAGAAGTCAAGGATATTGTGGAAGAAATATATACACACAGCCTTATATAAAAACTAGGCATCGGTCCCATACTAATCTCTTGCCGCGTATTCGATACTATTCCCTTGACGCGTATAGATCTAAACCTAGCTTTCCGAAATGGGCAAACTGTGAGAACAATCTCCTGGAAAGAGACGAGAGAAAGAGCACTTTAGCTTCATTTTCAGTGAACTGTTATTATTATTAATTACATTTTCCTTTCTCAATCAATTTTAAAATAGAGGAATTAGAGTGAATACCCAATTTTTAAAACTTAATTTAAGTTATTACCCAATTTTTTAAAAATATAACCAACTACCCAAGTGATTCAATTACTTACACAGTGATAAGTAGTGGTATTTAAATTCGTTACCAAAAGTATGTGCAAGTAATTAATGAATTGACTAGAAACTCAATTACTTCAAAAGTTTGGGTATTTATTTTTATTGTTATATAAATTATGAATATTTCTCTACTTCACCTTATTAAAAATTGATGTTTTCAAAAAGGTTAATTACGATTAAACCTACGTTTCTATTATTTGAGAGAATTTCAAAATAAAGTCATTCTTGATGCTACTTAATAATTTACACTCATGAGGTGTGCTCTCTTTATTTTTACTCTATTTGTAGCGTAAAATTTGGAGTATAAATTAAACGTACAACATACATAAGACATAGATTATCGTTGTGCCAAGAATAGGGCATTCCTAAAAATCTCCCTTTCTATTTTCTGTTTCGGGGAACCACTAATGCAGTTTCGTTTTTTTTTTCTCTATGTTTTAACCATTCGTTTGGTTTTATTTCAAATTCAATTATCTATTGCTAGTTTAAACTTTGAACGACACATTATTTTCGCTAATCTAAAAAAAGAGTTTGTGTTCGAGATTTTTGTTTCTGCTTTTATTGCATTTTCACGTTTAACGATAATGGAATTTTCGCACGAGGGTATTTTTTAACAACCGAAGCTTCTATATTGTGAGTTTCATTTGTTGAAGTAATAAACTTGATTTACTAATTCGTATCTAGAATTTTATCAAGTATCTAGATTTGTCTTGTGTCTACTAGAGATTTTAGATTTCTCTATTTAATGACAGATGTATCTCAATGAACAATGTAGAAAGTAGATATAAGGTGTAGTTTCTAGAATCCTCTAGTTATATGTTATTAATTTAGTGTTGTGTCTAGAACTCTCTATTGTGTCCTATAAATAGAGATGTTCTCCACCATTTGTAACTGTTCGCTCAAATTCACACGCGAAATAAACCGCAAGTGTACGGATCGTACAAATAATAAAGTGAACTAAAAGAGTTCGGATATCGTACCAACGAAGAACTTTACTAACCTAATTAATTAATTATTACAAATACTCAAGTCTTATTTTATCTAGGCTACTTAAACGAATGAAGAAGATTTAATTAATTAAACTAAATTGAATACTACAATAAATTAAAAACGCGAAGATAGAAATTAACACAAATTCAACCAAGGTAACGGTTCTAGGATTGATTGACTTCCCTCGATGTCTTACAATTTTTTATTTGTTAATACCTCGACATAAAATCTCCCTGATCAATGCTAGCCTAGAGAATTATGAACTAGTTCCTGTTCACCTCTAGGTCCTTACAGTCTAGTTATGTTGTTAAGCCTAACTCACGCGTCTGATCGTTTGAATAAACAACATTTATGATTTTTCTCTAGATGACCAAATACTCGATCACCTCTCGGTACTTACGGTCTAGCCTCGGCTATCTAGGATTCCCGATCACCTCTCGATCCTTACGGTTCCTAAATTGTATTTCTTGAACTCTTAGTTCGATTAGATTTTCTCTCTCGAGCTTAATCATCTCTAACCTAGAACTCCTATTCAATCCCTCAATTGTAATAGAAATTAAAATTAAAACAAAAAAAATACAAGCAATTTAGAAAAATATGCATCAATTTATTTAGCAAAAAGTCAAAAAGAATTCATCGAGTTCGGCCAATATCTCTTAGATTGAGAAATTTAGCCGCCCATAGACAAGAAAACCAAAATCTCAACATTCATAATCAATGGGTTTATAATGAAAAATACAAGATAAACCAATAAAAGAGAATGATAAAGATAAAAGGAATCGAAGAAACTGTAGTTACCGTCGTTGCTTGCGCGTCTTTGTTAATCCCGTAGCAAATCTCCAAAATCCATAATATTTAAGCGCGATTTTCTCTTTTCTCTTGATGAATTTGGTATTTCTCCCAATGAAAGATCTCCTTTTTGAGTCCTAAGAGTTATATTTATAATTTTAAGTCAAATGAGAGTAATCTTAGGTTTTTTCGAAGTGTTTTTGGGTCTTTTTCGGAGTATTTCAGGTCAAAGCCTTGAAGTAGCGCTACGAGTTGAAGATTTGGTGTCGTTTTGGGCGCTGTGTTGCTGAACAGTAGCGTCGCAGTCTATAGTTGCAGTGCACTGCGCGCACTGATTTTCAAAAGGTCATATCTCATTCGTTACTGCTCGGAAATATGCATGTGATACGCCGTTGGAAAGCTCATTCGAAGAAATTTAATTTGATATGCAATAATTATTCAAAAATTCAACAAATCCTCTTCGAATTGAGCCATAAATTAACAATTTCAGTTTTCATGCTCGAGACTTGCCTCCAAAATTGGTATTTTATTTGTAATCCTACAAAATGAAGAAAACACATCAAATCTAACAAAAACTTGAGGAAAACATACCGAATCCAACCGAGATAGCATGAATAAGTGTGTAAAATACACACTCATTACTCCCCCAAACTTGACTATAGCTTGTCCTCAAGCAACAAATAACACCAAGAATAAAATGAACCATTTTTTATCATACCCATTCTAACTATCGATGCAAAATAAAAATAAAATACATGGCCAACTAAAGTATGAACATCTCAAAATTAGTATACCAGTTTTAAGTCTCAAAATGAAAATACTTTATAGAGCTTCTTAGAAATTTTTTTGTTGCAGATTTGTTTTCAGTACACCTTTCTTAAATGCTTGGATTATTCGGGTGTGTGTGTGTGTGTGTGTGTGTGATTCTTCTCTCGCCTCTCGGTCTATCAACTCAGTTTCTCAAACATACACCCAAGAGCTTAAGTTTCTCGATAGATGAATTGGAGAATCCATAGGCCCAGTTTTCGCAACCTTTCTCCACTAATGGAACACTTCAGAGTCGTCGAAGATCAATAGATCTTTATCGGTTTGCAATGTTAGGCTAGGTTAAAGGGCGGTTAAGATGGATAGTTTGCGCTCAAGTCATCTTAGCTTTCTTGAAAGAAATTTTCAAATGATTCATGACATCCTTATGATCATGTAACTTCCCGACACTATTATATGGTATGTACTATGTAAGTTCATCTTGACCCCTTTCTTTTGATAAACTCTATGTCTTCCCTTTCTTGTTCAACTTTTGCTCTTTTCTTCTCCTTTTTTTTTTTTTTGGAATGCCTCTCCCTAAACTTATTTATTTAACGAGGGTAGCTACAAAAAAAGAAATACAATTTAGGAAAAGATAATGTATTGCGAGGATATGGGGTAACTTTTTTTTAAAATTTTTTTTAACACATACCAAATGATAAACTTCCTAGAGACTAGCGACCAAAGCTAGGACGACAGGTAAGGATTTCTTTTCTTGGCTAGTATTTTTTAAGAATTGTATACCAAAGAAAAAGCTATTAAGGCTAAATGGGTCACAAAGGATAAATGTCATGAAGGTTAGCTTTTTGGCTCAAACCGTTAAATTAATCGCCAATATCATCTCCTCAAAAACTTTAAGTGTTCGGATTTCGCCTTGAAATGTTCTAAACGGGTTCTAGTGCTCATGAAACTAACTCTTAAGAGTATACTATCAATTCCAAAGTTTAAAGACCATTAGATTTTAGAGTTAAGTGCATTAAAAGTGGAAAATAACTAAGCAAAATCGAAAGTATGAACTAATCACGCTCTCAATACAATAAAAAATTTTAAAACGAGCTCATGAAAATCATTCCTTAACTTCTCATCGACAACTGAAAACACTAAAAACTCGATGCAACATATTATCTTAAATAAAATCTAAATATATGAAAAGAACTAAATAGATGCAAAACAACCTAAAAAATTTAAAAATTTTGAAATAGATTATTCTCCTCCCAAACTTAAAATCGACATTGTCCTCAATGTTGCAATAAATGCAAGGGAAAAGAAAACTTACCTTGGGTTGTCTCTAAGAAGCGCTACCTTTTACCCAGCTTGACTCGACGTGGCGCTTTATCAAGCTTGTAATTGAAGGCCCTTGGCTATGTGTGCTTCTCCTTCATCATGCTTCTTTGTTCGTGGCCCAATAATCTTTATGGGGGACTGCGACCTCTTCTTATAGGTGTCATCCGAGGTTGTCATGTGTGGTGGCTCAACTGGGGTATTTTAGATGATGCTGCACCTTTTCTGACGTTTAAGATATAGCTTTAGGCGTCTTCTCATAGAGGGCGGTTTGGTTAAAATTTTCTCCTGGTTCTTCTTTTCGTGTAGGACGTATATCTTCTTCATCGATTCGACTGCGGTGACTGCATTCACTGATGTAGCTATTACTTCAACTCGATTGTACTTGGGCTTCCCTTCAAATGGCTTGTTGGAGTTAAACATGTTGAAGTGGACCTTCTCATTATCCACTCGAAGCATGAGGTGGCCACTTCAACATCTATTAATGCTCTCGCAGTTGCTAAGAACGGTCGGCCAAGGATAAGCAGGACCTCGTTGTCGTTCTCTATGTCTAACATGACAAAGTCTACCGGATAGATAAATTTATCGACTTTGATGAACACAGCCTTGATAACTCTCCATGGGTAGGCTATGGATCGGTCGGTCATTTGAAGTGCAATGGTTGTAGGTTTTGCTCCCTTGAGTCCAAATTAAAAACCGAGAGCGGCATTAAATTAATGCTCGCGCCTAAGTTACAAAGCAAGTTGTTAAAAGTGGTGTCACCGATCTTGCAAGGAATGGTGAAGCTCCCGAGTCTTTCTCCTTCTTCAGTAACTTTCTTTGGAGTATAGCACTACATTCTTCGGTTAAGTTTATTGTCTTGAACTCCTCCAAATTGTGCTTCTTTGGCATCATCTCTTTCAAGAACCTCACATAATTTGGCATGTGTGCCAAGGCGTCTGCAAATGGGATGTTTACGTGGAGTTTCTTGAACACCTCTAGGAACTTACTGAATTGTTCATCGAGGTTTTTCTTCTTGAAGCTTTGAGGATAGGGGAGTGGTGGGTTAAAAATACATCTTAAAAAGATTTGGTTAGTTTATGATGGGATATAGACATGCGTCTTTAAAAGTTATGGCTAATTTATGACAAGATACAAAATTGTGTCTTAGAAAGTAATGCCGAATATATGGGACAATGAAATGCATCTTAAAAACAGACTATTATGACACATTTTTTTTTACGTAAATCTTCAAATGCATCCATTTTTATGACACATTTTATAAGTCTTTGAAAATCTAGAAGTTACAATGACACCTCTTTTTATGACTCATATTTACCCGTCTTAAAAAAATTTTATTACTCACAAAATATATATTAAATCCCATTTTTGTACTAGTATGGGAAAATCATTCAAATTGGTCATTTAGAATAGTTGTTGATTTTTCAAATTTCGAGGTGATTTAAATGGTTGAGATTTAAGCATATTGCATTGGGATTAAGAAAGTAAAAAAAAAAAAAAGAAATGAAAACATTTGAATGGTTACATACAATTTGTTGCTCCTTTATAAATTATTTCATTAGGATTTTTCTATTTTCATATATTATAGTGGAATTTGGGTTTTTTTTTTCTTATAATAAATTTTTGTTATAATTCTTTTTTTATTACGAGTGAATAAAAAAATGACATTTATATATATTTTTCATATGCAAGATATATTTTTTTGTCTCCTTAATGGTGTAATTAAGAAATTTATTTCTTTATATTGATAAATTTATATATTCTTTATCGTTATTTTTCATGATCTGGAATACTGTTGAAGCCCATTGTAACGCTTCTAACCATTAATTTGGATCATTTCGTCATTTCAAGCACTATTGATGCTCTTTATAAATCATTTTAAGCATATGAATTTTTTTTTTCAATTGTTCTGGTCAAATCAATTAAATAAATTATTTCATTTGAGAACTCAAACATGGGTTAAAACTAATAATGTGGAAAATTTAAGCAATTATGCCTATATTAATATGGGTCTATTTGGTATTTGGCTATTGGTTGGTTCATGTTTTAAAGAAACGACCGACGTTTCTAAAATTTAAATTATTAGCCACTAATATATAAGAGAACTAAGGATATAAAGTGTTGCGAAAATATTTAACAATACTTGCAAGTGTACAAATCGCTAAGTAATAAAGTGGTCCGAAGACTGATATCGTCTCACGAGGATTGACGGATTAAAATTGAACTATCTATCGTAATTCTCTATCTTATTTTATCCAGGCAAATCAAGATTAATTGCGATAAAAATGTAAAATATATTGAATTGCAATGATTAACAACTAAAATGCAAAGGAAGTAAAGATTGTAAATCAATAAATAAACTAATGCTAGGTTTCGATTTCACTCGATTGTAATGCTACCTCGTCGTGTTAATGTACGTAATTCTCATTCACCGTTTCGCTAACCTAGAGCAACAATTATATCTCTATACCCTCTCTCGAGTGCCGCATAAAGAATGAAATGCTAGGGTTTCGATTTCACTCGATTGTAATGCTACCTCGTCGCGTTGATGTGCGTAATTCTTATTCACCGTTTCGCTAACCTAGAGCAACAATTATATCTCTATATCTTCTCTCGAGTGCCGCATAAAGAATGTGCAAGTGTCCCCGAGTCTATATATCTATACGATCCGTTTACTCTACCTTCATTAAGATTCACTCTAGAGACAACCCAAGAATTCCACTTCTCGATTTCACAACGTAATTTATCTCGGCTACCTAGACGACGTTTATCTCTCAATCTCACACCGACCTTGGTTATTTTACTCGATTCCCGACCGTTTGAACGTTTCCCTATCGAGTAATGGTCGTTACAATCTAGATATAATCAATCAACATTCAATAATTCATAAACAAATCATTTGCAAAGCACAATTGAAACAATTAACTACAAATAGAATAAACGAAAGAAGATGAACTTGAATTAAACATATCAAACTTGAAATAGGATTCAACAATCGAGATTCATCTACACCCTAACAAACAAAGAGTATCAGCTACTCATAATGTGACTCATAAATTCGAATAAATTGAATAAACTAAATTAAGCAAACCGTTGATGCTGAAAATTGATGAAAATTGATCTGATGCTCTTTAATGCTTCCAAAGTTTCTCTCCTAGCTTTTCTTTGTCCTTTTCTTTTTTCCCAAGTGTCTCTTTTATATTCTAGGGTAATTTTTGGCCAATATTTGGGCTTTTCACACGTTTTCTGACCAATTTCGCACTGTACGGCCCAAATTGTTAAAGTAGTGTCGCGGCGCTGGCTTTCTGGGGCTGCGATAATTTTTTTTCGAGCGCAGGGTTTGGGCACCGCGGCGCTGGTGATGGCTGGGTCGAGCACCGCGGCGCTGGTGATAGCGCGTTGGTGCCCAGGAGCTGTTGTTTTTCCCCTCTCTTTTCAGCGCTGCGGCGCTACTGCTGCTCGCTCGTTTTGTGCCGTTTTAGCTCCACTTTGCTCCGTCTTCTTGTCCCCTGTACAACACCATTGAGCCATAAATTACCACATTTTTCACACTTAAGCACTTGGAATTAGAGGTTTCTTCGTATCAAATCTTATACAAAATAATTACTTATTAAATACCCCACACTTAAATTTTGCTAGTCCTCGAGCAAATCAAAATAAATCAAACTAAACATGACTCTCTAGATTCTCTAAACATGGTTCTTAAGTTGAGTTTTGTGCATTGGTGCCTCAAATTTACAAAAATTGTTTGAAAAAATATTTGATGATCAACTTAGGGTGTCTTCAACCCCACACAGGTGTCGATTCTCAGTTACCTTCATGTTTCCTCTCACTCTTATTCTCTCATGTGTGTGAGTTATAGCCAATCACTTTTAACTTTTGCCCCGGATCAATTTATGCAAACTAAAGTTATTGATGTGAAATATAGTTCATTATCCTATAGGAATTATGGGTTTCTTCGTATCAAATATTATACAAAATAGTTAGGTACCATAAAGGTAAAAACACATTTAAGAAAATAACTAAGTTCTTAATTAATCGAAAGGTTGATTATTTTCTTAAAATATATTTACTCAATTATCTCTATTAATATTAGCTAAATAATATTGATTATATAGAATTGGTATTGACAAAATATTTAAATAATGTCTAACTTTCACTAGATGAGTATTATATAAATATGATAACATTGTATAATACACTAGATAATTCCCAACAAACGAATATATAATATATATAGACATATAATATAGATAATATAATACTATATATACATATATATATATTTATTGAGATTACATAAGCTTTATATATATATAAGATTTTTTAGGCATTTAATCAAACTTTTAGGTAATTTTTTAGGATTTAGCCCTAAAATGTCGAAATTAAGGATTTAGCCATAACATATAATATTTTATGTTACATGTAACATATATACGTGTAAAAGTGTTCTGTTACATGTGTTATATTTTATGTTATATGTAACGTTACATTTAATGTTACACTTTTTACACGTATATATGTTACATATAACATAAAATGTTACATGTTATGGCTAAATCCTTAATGTCGTGAAACTATGACTAAATTCTTTAAACTTTAACTTTAAAATAGCTAATTGTTTAACTGGTCCTTATATATACTGGGCCTATCTATTGAAATCAACAAACTATTGTCCTCCGATTGTCAAACCCACAATTTCGGTCTATTCCTCTTGAGTCCTACTTTTTTTTTTTTTTTTTGGAATTGAGATTTTTGACCATATAGTAGCTTTATTATATAAAAAAATAAAGTAATTAATAAAAAAGAAGCCTAGAGGCTAAAAGTAGAAGTAGCGACAATTGGCACCGACAAATTTAAGTTTTGCACAGCATGTATAGTCATAGGCTTATTTATAGAGAAATTATAGTGAATACCCAATTTTTAAAACTTAATGTAAGTTATTACCCAATCTTTTGAAAAATGTAACCAACTACCCAAAATATGGAATTACTTACACTGTGATAAGTGGTGGTAATTCACTTTGTTACCAAAAACATGTGCAAGTAATTCACAAATTAACTAGAAACTCAATTACTTCAAAAGTTTGGGTATTTATTTTTATTGTTATATAAATTCTGGGTATTTGCCTACTTCACCCTATTTATATATGCACATTCATGTGGAAACTTTGATTAACAAGGTTTGTTTTCCTCGATCAATGAAAGCTCTTGAACTTGACAATTGATATGTTTTGTTTTTCTCGTTCAATTCAATGGAAGCACAATATAATCTTGGGGCCAAAATAAAAAAATAAAAAACAATAAAGAAAAAAAATGGAAATGATGTAGTCGTTGAAGCAAATGTGACAAAGAAAGTGTTACATATCTTTTTCAGGGAAGTTTTTTTAAAAATGTCATTTTGTACATTTGTTTTAAAATATGCTAATTTTAAAAAAAATTACTTCACGTCACTTTTGAGTAGTGAATTTGATTTTTTGTTTTGTTTTTGTAAATAAGGAAGACAAAAGCAAAAAAATAAGAGCAACATAATAATTTACTGATGAAAACAAGTGGCATGTCATGCAATAATGACATAGATTGTAAACGTAAATATCGAATGTGATATAAGATCAAATTTTTTCTACTTTCAGTCATTTTTGGAAAAGGAGAATTTTTAGGATTTTTTGGCCCAACGATAATCTGTACTCTATATGTATTGCACTTTTAATTTATACCTCAAAATTTATATTATAAACATAGAGTTAAAACAACTGGAACACACTACTTAGGGCATAATTTATTAAGTGGCACTAAAAATGACCTTGATTTGCAATTCTCGCTTTGAAAAAATACATGTGTAAAGCACTATGGGTCCAACCCGACTCAGCAAAAATACAACACGATTATAAACAGGCCGCATGACAGGACTCGATCCTCATTTTTGCTTATAAACTGGCACGAGCATGAGCACAATTAATAAATAAACTGACACTTGCATATCAGAAAGCATGATAAACACGGAAATAAACATATATTGGGCGAGCACAAGGTCCAGAAAACGAAGAAAGTGAAGACGTAAGAGGATATGTTAATTAATTACTGCTTAAGACTTGAGAAATGTGTCTCAAGGGGACATCAGACTTGCTTATGTATAGATCTAAGAATTTGGTATTTCATTGTATATGGATAACATCCATTTTCTTCATAAAGGTTATGTGAATTAATGGTTATTTACTTATTTATCTCCATGTTCTTCGACAGATGACAATTATAGAGGATTTAATTTTTGGGTCAGTTGGGTAAATAGAAATTTTAGATTGTGTGTTTTTTAAAAATAATTATAGTTTTAAAAAATTTAAAATCTAGTCGTAAAATATGTAAGAAATTTTTTACAATAACAAAAATACACATAAAATTACTGCAAGAATCAGAAATTTTATCAGAAATTTCTGACATTGTTAGTTTTTAATTTTTTGAAATTGTGGCTATTTTTTAAAATCATTTTGTAAACTGTGGCTATTTTTTAAAAATTCCCTTGATTTTTTTACCCATGTTATGCTATTGGCTCGTGAAAATTGAAAATTCATGGCAGCGAGTTATTTTTAGTCATCGAACCATTTCTATATTTTCAGTGGCGGAGCTAGGACTTTATTTCAGTGGGGGCACATTCAAAAAAATTTAAGAATTTATTGTATAAAATTTAGTTTTCAAAATTTTAAGTGGAAAATTTTAAATGGGGGCATATTTAAAATTTTCAATATCTTATGCGAAAATACTTAAAATTTTTTCAAAAATTGCAATACAAAATTTGAGTGTGGGCGATTGTCCCCACTCGTCACCACCTACCTCCACCGCTATATGTGATATGGTATTTCGATTTAAAGATACTTAACTAGGAATTAAGCAAATAGTTAGATAACAACTTTGTGAAAAGTAGGGGTCTGCACAGGTTGGATTGGACGGGTTGGAGCCTCAAACCCAATCCAACCCAACCCGAACACATCGGGTTGGAAAAAAATGAACCCAACCTAACCCTACATTGTAACCAACCCAACCCAACCCATTGGGTTGGGTTAATCGGGTTAGATATTTTTTTAAAAATAATTTTGATGATATTTTTTCTAATTAATTTAAGTCAAAATTTCTATTTTAATTGAAACTTTTACAAAAATAAATATAAGAGTTAATATTATAACACGAAAACTTGGACTACATTGTTTAACTTTGACATTTGAAGAATAAGTTAGTGGGTTAAAATATTTTCAACCCCAAAAATCTACATTTTTTTTATATATATAATTTAATGATCGGGTTGGGTTGGGTCAACCCGATCCTTAAAAATCACAACCCGTAACCCGACCCTAAGATGTCGGGTTGGGTTGGGTTGGTCAAAATTTCACATCGGGTTGGATTGGGTTAGGGTTAATCGGGTTGGGTTCGGATTGAGTTAGGCGGGTTGTTGGGGTTGGCGGATTATTTGCACACCCCTAGTGAAAAGTAGTGTGAACATGCTCACTTTCTCATGGTTAAAGATCGCAAAGAGAAAAAATAAATTAAAGAAATAGAGATACAAATGTACATGTACTTTTATATATATATATAGCTTCTTTTTTTTCACGAGCGTATTTTTTTTAAGAAATTTTTTTATTTTTTATTTTAATAAATAAGTATATTTTTGTCATTTTAATCTACTAACCAGGTCCATTCAAGATTAGCATGGATTTTTATGGTTACGACTATATCATAATATTCTAGAGCTTTTTTAATTTTTGCTGTATATTCTGGTAAGAAACGTTCCCAAAGGGCATTGTTTTTTATTTTTGGGAAAATTTCTGCTAGAATAATGTTGTTGGATAGGACAACATGAAGTTATTACTAAAAAAAAAAATCTACGATAAAGGTACCTGTGATTGATTTGTTCATTAATTTGCATATAATTGATATCTACGACTAATTTTGGGAAAAAATCAGTCACCGATATGCTTGCGAATAAATATATCAATATTTTGATTGTTCGCAATTTTTTTTTTTTTTTTTGCAAAACAATTGTGGATAATTATCCATTGTTGGGAAAATTTGCACTTTTGGCCGATTTCTTTTTTGCCGTTTTTGACTAAATTTAAAATTAAATAGTAATCTTGATTGGAAAATCAGTCACAGATCCTGATACTTTTACATGAAAATTTCACACCTTTGACGAATCTTTTGTTGTTTTAATTAAATTTTAAATTAAATTGACATTCCGAGATTGAAAGTTCAATTGTGGGTGACGTTTAAATACCTACGTGCAAAATTTGAAATAACACTTGGCCATTTTGTTTGAGTTTTTTTTTTCTCTCTCCCTCTCTCCCAGTGCTCTCTCACATCCCAACTAGGGACGGAGCCACCTTGGGCCTAGTGGAGGCTCTAACCCGCCTAGCCCAAAGTAATTCATTATAATTTGTGATCTAAAATTTAAATTTTATAATTTTTTTAATTTTTCTTTGAATAATCCCCCTTAATTTTTTTTTAATTTTTACCTTAGTATTATTTTAATAAATGTATTACTACTAGTCTTTCTAATCTTAATTTCTGGCTCTATCCCTAATCTCCAAAATGGTTACGTACTGTCCTCTATTTTAACTTTAAATGACGGTTCTTAGCAATCTTCTATTGACTTTAGAGGACGATTTCAGTCCTTTTTCTATATTTATTACTTTTACATTAGAGACGGTTTCAAACTGTCACCAAATGTAAATGTATGACTAAGAGCTAAAAAACAAAAATAATAATATATAAATAAAAAGAGAGAAGAAAATATTTATGGGACTTGGGGGGCAAGTTTGATGGGTGGTGGGCTTCCATGGTAAAGGAATTACTGGACCCGTTTTGCAACGTTGGCTGAAAGTAAATGGTCCAAGTGAGCCCATCCACAATTAGCTAGAAATCTTTAGTCCTTTGGGACTATTTTTCAGAGATACAAAAATGTAAATCACCAATGAAAGCTTGGAAGTTGGAACTTGCAAAACATCAAAATATATGATATATATATATATATATCTCTCAAAATTTCTATAAATAATAAAAAAAAATCAGATATGAAAGTAGGTAACACGACTTAATATAACAGATTTCTTTTGTATAAGATAAAATAATTTGTATTGTATCAAGAATATTTTTTGTATTATATGATACGATGAACTTATATGGTATCCCAATGCATCCTTAAGAAGTTATTTTCTAAGATCTTCTTATTTTCTAAGATTTATAAGATATGATTGTATATAGATAACACGATGAATTTGGTGAAGTTTAGGAAAAAAGCGATTAGCTCGAATTAAGTGGTCCACAATTGTTTTTGATTGATAGAATGATGCCAGAAATCAAGAGAACCACTAATGAGTTGAGAGGGAAAAATAATAATAATAATAATAATAAAGAAGAAGCCAATTTCCATATGCTAGGTCCACAATAGTTGCTTAAATGCTACTCAAAAACCTCCATTGTAAGCCTCGCAATGATGAAGCCATGGAAGTTAAGTTAGGCTTGTGAAAATGAACCAAATAAGAAAACCAAACAGAGCATATACCACACAAGTTGCTTTGCCACCAAATTTCGAAATGTTTGCTCTAAAAAGTACTTTTTGTAGGAGAAAAGAAAGGCAGTCACAATAGGATAGTGAAATAAAGGCCATAAAACAATAAGTTAAAACTAAAAAAGCACAAAAGAGCTGTTATTCTTAGGAGTTAGGACCATTAGACTTGCTTTTCTCATACATGCACAATTTCACATGGATCCATGCTTGGAATATGCCAGTCCAATGCAAACTTTCCATCTTTTCCAAAAAAAAGAAATAAAATAAGAAAAATATAAATTAAAAAAAAAAAACCCATATCCAATATCAAGTCAAAAATATCAGATTCAAAGCACAGCATTTATAAGTGGGACCCAGTTTGCCTTATTACATGGTCCCACATATTATCAAACGGCAATCACTCCATAACCATTAACCAGTGCGTTATAGTGAGTAACAACTTCGATTCAATATGAAAACAAGTGGGTCCCACAACCCCAAATTCCGAGTCCCGCCAAAACTCCGTGGGACCCACTTTCCCACACGGTCGGTGCATAGTCGTTTCGCGGACCGCTCTGTACCTCATCGGATTTTGTAAACTAACCGTCTCTTCAAGTCATCGTTGAGCTAAACCCGCGACACGTGGCACTTCCCATGTTGAAATGACCATTTTGCCGACTTGAAAGTTGAAAGACCCAAGATTAAATACTAAACAAATATGTTGTTTTTTTTTCCCTATTATATATATTTTTTATTTTAATATATTACGTGGACGATCCAGATTTTGAGCTTTGACTGTAGAAACCAGATAGTGAAAATATAATTATTGGCTATATAAATGGAGGACCCTTCCTACTAAGTTTTGTCCGAAGTCTCGTCCTTTTTCTCTCTTAAAACAAACTAAGCAAAGGTTTTTGTGACATTTTGAGTGTCTTTATATTGTTTGAAAATTCATATATTTGCAAGTTGAAATCAGACAAATAGTGTTGGTGTTTGATTGCGTGACTGACTGATCATAGATAGATGGGTGCTTTAGATCATTTCTCTCATCTTTTTGATTGTTCTCATGGAAGTTCCAAGCTCAAGAGACGCAAGCAATTACAGGTAATTTACCTACTTTTTATATTATTAATTTTTATGCTTTATCTTCATCAATAAATGAATATAATTATCATATTTGAACATGCCTGAACATAGCTCCTACGTTTCTAGCTATATGTGGATAAGAACTCATCCTAGTTGCTTGAATATATTTTTGATCAAATAATCAGATTTCTAAGTTATATTCTTAGGTTTTGAAACTTGTATTTGTTATGTATATATATATGATTCCAATATTGGTAACATAATACCTCTAAAGTTCTGATCATGATTTCTGTTTCAAGAAATATTTGTGTGTTTTGTGTAAAGTTTTATAGCTTTCTTGATATTTGATATTGTGAAGATTAGAGAAACTAGAAAATTGTCAATTATATATGGTGACTTCGTAGAAAATTATGTCTTGCCACACTACTGCCAAACAGGAATGAATTACAGAAAAGTCCAGAAATTATAAGCTTCTAATACCTAATCACAGTCAGATAGGAAATAGCTTATTGTTACAGGACTTTCCCAACAAGCTAAAATCCAAACTAGAAAAAGACATTCCATGAGAAAATTAAAAAGAAAAAAAAAAAGAGTTAAAAAAGGCAAAGAGGAATCATGAAACCGTCCCAGTTGTATATACATACGTCATGTCAACAGTCTCACACGAATAAATAGTTCCCACGTGTAAGTAACACAGTCGCAGTTCAAGATTACACCAAACCCAAACCACTATGTTGTGTTTGGTTTCTATGATTCCAGCTTCTCATTTTCAAATTTTCTACTTAAGAGTCTTAGACTAATCAATATCTATATTGAAATTGAAATAAACACAAACTAAATTTCGCTACATACTTTAAATACACCATGGAATTACAAAAGTATAAAGTTCTAGCATCTTACCAAATTATTAATCTAAGGTTCAAAAATATGTTTTTATAAAATTATTTATTATATTAAAGAATAATAAACGTATATTTTTTTATAGATATATAGAGATTATGTAAATGTGTATATAGATTGGATTTGGTTTTGGTTTCTACGTACGAACTGAAAAATTGACAAATCACAAATTAACCAAAGCAAATCATAAATGCATAATATTGATATTTGTTTGGTTGGTTTGATTGGTACATAGGATCATATTAACAGCCACACAAATAAAGTGAAGTTTGTTTGAGAACTTTGTAGCTTACGAGCGGTGTCAAGTAGCGAATTTACAGTTGTAAAGCAAAAGCACTATTGCATAAAGTTTCAAATAATTGATTTTGTAGATAAAATATTAACATTTTTTGAATTTTGCTTTAATGACACTTTTGTCTGTAATTCTCAGAAATAATAAAATTTACTCCTGATTATTTTAAAAAATGGAAATACATATGTATTTTATTTGTCAAAATTGTTGCAAAAATATTTTTATTATATATTCGTTAATTAAATAGATACCACTTGCACGAATGTGATATTCTAGAAAGTACTTTGTTTCATTTTGAAAAACCATAATTTTGTCATTTTGAGATTTTGAGTAATGTCATTTTTCTGACACATTAATAATTTACGTTCATATTTTTACACTATACATATGTATAGAGTAAAATTCAAAGGAGCACACAGCTTGAGACACAAATATTAAGTGATACTTAATATATATATATATATATATATATATATATTGCAATTCTCTTTTTTTTACCTCACTAATTTTTGCATAAATTTTTGGCATATTATTATGTACATGCTATTAATTAATAAGACTCAAATATTAGTCTTAGGTTTTGTTTTGGTTTTTTTTTTTTAAACAAAACTCAAAGCATGTTCAACAATGTCACAAACAAAATACAACCTAACGAATTATGCTTTTGTGTTCAATTTGGATCAGACGGTGGAGGTGAAGGTGAGGATCGATTGCGAAGGATGCGAGCGCAAAGTGAAGCGAGCGCTCGAGGGAATGAAGGGAGTGAAGCAGGTCGACGTGGAGCGCAAGGCCAACAAAGTCACGGTCGTAGGTTACGTGGACCCTAGCAAGGTCGTCGCGCGTGTTGCGCATCGCACGGGCAAGAAGGCCGAGCTCTGGCCCTACGTGCCCTACGACGTGGTCGACCACCCATATGCGCCTGGGGTGTACGACAAGAAGGCACCACCCGGGTACGTGCGCAACGTCTATGACCCCCAAGTCTCGCAGCTTGCGCGCGCGAGCTCTACCGAGGTCCGCTACACTACAGCGTTTAGCGACGAGAACCCTGCCGCTTGTGCCATCATGTGACCACAACGCTTACGATAGTCTTTTATGCATTCGTTTGTTTAGATTTGGTTGATTGCCTTTTGGATTCCTTTTGTATTTGTAATAATTATTATTTTTTTAATGTATATTGATCGCTTGAATCTAGTGATTTGTTTTGAATCTTTTTTTGCTGTCCTTTTTTGCTTGAGTTAGGGTTGAAGTTTTGCTTTTGCTTTTGCTATTGGGATGTAAGAAATATTCACTAGAATATTGTGTTAGCGATTTTGTAATTTCATCTACTACTTCATTGAGCATATTATTAATAAGGAATGTTTCTGATGCTTATCTGAATTAGCATTATACGTTGAATATAACTCAAAGTTTAAGATCGTCTGATTTTTTTTTTTTTGTCTTTTAATCAAATTTGATACATAAGTATAAATATTTAAAATTTTTAATTACTTTTTAGTTTAAAGTATTTTAGAATAAATATTTTTTCTCTCATATATTAAAATTAGATTGAGAAAACACAGAAGACGAATAGAAAATGATATGAATTTCTCAATACAGAGAACAAAAAACAATATGAATATCTTAAAACTTGGCCCATTACATTTATGCGGCCATTGAAATTGAGTCACAATTTATTAAAGCTCATTGTCATATTCATCTCAGTACATGTCAATTAACTCTTTATTATTTAAAAATTTTAAAAAAATATAATAATAATAATAATAATAATAATAATAATAATAGGAAAAAGACATTGGACACTGACGTGATATTTCTTTTTTTTATTTATATACGTATATATTTTGGAAGTATTTATTATAATTATTATTAGGTAATTATTATACATGATGTGTCATTTTCCTCCTTATAATTCAGTTTGTATTGTATCATATGCCCTCCCTCAACATTCAAACATCTTGTATGGCCTCTCCGTCAAAATTTTAACAAAATTTGACTATTAGTTTCATAGAGAGGTTGTTAGATGTGTGTTTATGCGTGAAATTAAATAAACACTCCTGTATAAATTAATAATTCATATTAAAAATTTAATTTCTTTCTAGTTTATATCTTTTCACTTTTTCTTGATAAAATGATAAACGAAAAAAAAAAAATCCTCTGCAATTCACGGCAAAAAACTCAAATCCATGAAAATCCCAAATTTCCCTTACATGAGGAATGTGAGACTGAGTCCTTAGTTCAAGTTTTTCTTTGATTTTTCTTGATTCAAGTTTTAATAGCAATCAATGACTCCATTGGAGAGGTCTAAGTGGCGAGGATTGTGGTGAAATCGGTCCATAATGACTTGAAGGGCAAGTGCAACGCAATTGAGAGGCAGCGATAACTCTTCAAAAATAGTTATTTTATTAGCTTTTGCAATAGGATTGAGTTAGGACTCAAGTGTTATTGTGTTATTTTATTGTACTTATTTGTTTATTTCAGATTTTAGATTTGGTATATTTTGATACAATTTAGTTACATTACTTTTAGTTAGGATGCATGTTTAATCTCTAATAATAATTTTGTGTAATTGTGTACGTATTTTAAAGGAAAAATCTTGAAGGAGCAAAGCTTAGCCGGATAAAATGCACGCATACTGATTTATGGAGATCGAACACATTGTTTATCATATTAATGGTTTTTAAATAGGAAAAATTATTATTATTATTTTTTTGTCTCCATTCTTCAGCAACCTTTTTAAAATGTACTACATTCATTTAAGCGTTAAATTTTCACCCATTGATACATAAAAAAAGTATCCAATTTACTCCTTTAGTTCAAATCCGTCAATTAATTAAACCATGATGTTTCATAGAAAAAATTGACCTATGAATTTATCTAAAATACCCTAATTCAAAATTTTTTCTAAAATACCCTAATTCAAAATTGACCTATGAATTTAACTAAAATACCCTTATGAAAATTTAACGCTTCAATGAATGTAGTACATTTTAAAAAGGTTGCTGAAGAATGGCGACAAACAAAATAATAATAATTTTTCCTATTAAAAAACCATTAATATGATAAACAATGTGTTCGATCTCCATAGATCAGTATGCGTGCATTTTATCAATTATTTTTTCTAAAATTGACCTATGAATTTATCTAAAATACCCTAATTCAAAATTGACCTATGAATTTATCTAAAATACCCTAATTCAAAATACCTCAAAATACCCTAATTCAAAATTTTTTTAGAAAATATTTTAAAATTTCATTTTGATCCATTTAAAAAATCCTAGATTTAAGTTTTTCTCTCCTTCTAAAAGCCTGGAACCCTAGCCTTTTCCCCTATGCCACCTCTCTCCCTCTCTCATTAGCACCGTCTTGCGCGGACCACCTTGTCAGTGCATCCCACCACCTTTGTGCCAGAGCTCCACATTGCAGCTACCTCCTAATACCCCAAAAATGGACAACTCAATACTCCCACAACATAGTAGAACCTCATCGTGGTTCAACCACCACGATCGACTGTCGTACCTTGCAAGAAAGTCTATGTTTTCTCATATTTTTCTTTATTTTGATCTCAATCTCTAGTTGATCTTTTAATTGCTCTTTCTTTTGGGGTTTCCTTTGTGTTGTCGATGATTCTTTATAATAAATTTAGTGTTAACATACTAAAATTCTCTATGCCGACAATTAAATGACTTGATTTTAAATCTCATTGATGACTTTTCGTTAGAGTTGGGTAATTTAGAAAAATTAGTCAAAATTTTCCTATGCTTTTAAATACCCAGGCATCAATATTATTTTGGCAAATAACATATCTCTTGGAAATTATGATCGGCTATTAATTACAATTTTTTTTTTTTTAGTTGTCCATAGGGTATGAGTTAGTGAAGTAATTTGATATAGTTGTCACTAGCTCTAGGCCATATAGATATATCTGTAATGTGTTGACACTAAAAACTTGATACAAGTTCGCACAAGTAAATGAGCATGCATGTCTAATACAAGGGTAGGCTATATTTATAGATGGAGTAGCGAGTCGGATCCGCCTTTCGAGTATTGTTTTAGGTTCATTTTCTTAAGTAACGTGGTGTCTCACGTATAGATGTACGAATGATACCTTTTGGTTGTACAATATGAGGTAGTGTCTTTTTGTTAGATGCTAGTAGCTCGTGGGGAGACATGTTTTGATGCATACAGTTTCGAAAGGAGGCCTACGAACTCAGCACGCATAGGGAACCATCGTCCTAAAGTCTATATTTGTTAGGGACCACGTAAGTCTTTCTTAGCATGCACCAACTTGCTCGGCGCGTACTTGATGGAACGTGCTTGGACTTGCTCAGCACGTACTTGCACAAACTTGCTCAGTACGTGCGTGTGCGGGCTACTTGAGTGTTGAATCTTATCAGCGAATTAAGCCAAGTACTTATAACTGTTTTGTCAAATTTGGCACATACAATTCTTATTCAAGCATAACCGTGTTAGGATTATCTACGACTGCAATGCGAGCCCTGTCAGGGTCATTCAATGCGAGGAGCTGAAGCAGCCGTTGCGCTTGGTCGATTCTACCCACTGCACGCCACATGGCTGCCACACGTATTACATGGCTAACATAGGGTCGATTGCCTTATTGGTGCAATTTGTTGTTATAAACAATAACGACTCAACAAAGCTTTGGGGTTTGATCGTGTGCTAACAACGTCACCGTGCTATGTTCCTTTCACCCTTTAATATTCCTGCGAGTTTCTGATGCAAGCATTTGGACTGCAACTCCATATGGAGCTCCAACTGGCGTCACAATTGGCCGCGAAAAAGATTCTCTGACGCAAACACTCTTTTGTGACATGCACCTCCGAGATGCCCCATTTGGGATCGTGACGTAATCCCCTAGCGTTAAGGATGTTGGCTACTTGAGGTAACTTCAACTGAATCAAAAGTAAAAGATATCGTTTAGTGGCTTCTAGAGGAGCACTGATAGTTTGGCAAATGTCGTTACCTTTGCGCTGCTAAAGATGGGTGATGTCGTTTCAGGAATGGCTACTACAAGAATCACTTCTAAAGATTTCTTATTTTTGTTCAGCTCTCATATTGCGGAGGAAGTCAAATGGGGAAAAATGAAGCATCATCCAGAAGACAAGGACGACGGTGGAAGAATGCACCTACGATCGTCATTCAAAGCTTTCCTTGAAGTACCCAATAGCCAAAGTTTGCATTTGGAGGTCTCAAAGATAAAAATATTGTCAATTCTTTGCAGCGTATAACGAGGGACTCATTTCAAGATATAGAGGACAATGGTTCAAAATCACAAAATTTCGAGCAGCAAGGCAGCGACACAAAGATGCATGGAATAGACAAACTAAGAAGTGGCTTGTCAGATGGTTAAATTGATCGAGTCAACTACTGCTACTATTTTCATAGTTGATTTAGCCAGTTTGGTCAATGGATGAAATGAGAAGACTGCTGAATTGATAAGATCAAAGACTAACAAAGCTATAGGAAAGTACCTGGTTAAGGAGATCATCCATGAAGACTCAAGCGAAGTTGTTGGGAATCTTCTAGCCAAACCTTTACATGGTAACACTTTTTGTATCTTTACAGAATGCATTATTCATACTCCAGTACATTGACATAAAACGATTATCACTCATTAATTGCTAGGAAAGCAATTTTCTTGATAGCTTTTTTACTTTTAATTTTGGCATAAAGCTTTCTTTCAATGACATAATAAGTAGGCATGATCAATTTAGTTGTTGTATTGTAAATTGGGTCAAGGAAAATTCGTCTAATCAACTTTTCTATTAGTGAACATTGGCTTTAGCCCTAATCAACTTTCAAGGCAATACTTAACGTCTTAAATTTCTCGGTTCGTCATACCTCATTTTCCTTCACTAGAGCCTTATGTTGGATAATCCCAAGATGAGGCTCACATTTGATAAAAATGTAACTTATTGAATGTTACGTGTGAATTTTTAAATGCATTATAGGTTGATGTTTGGGTACTCCGAGGGCTAATATATGTTCTTATTTTCCATATCATGTTGACTGTATTGATGTACAATTTTGACCTTCTATTTCTTTGCTTCTCTTGTGTCATAATATGCCTTCGATAACTTTTGTATGTTCATACAAAGAAGATAAGAATATTGAACTAAAAGTCAGGAATTTTTGGGCTTCTACACAAAACAATGTTATAAATATAATGGCCAACTCTTGTATCAGTAGGGATTACACAAACAACATAGTCAGACTGTGTTTTATGGGTCACGACATCACCAGTGGGAAAGCCGTTATGAAAAAATTTATCCGCGTGCAAGGGGATTACAAGGTCATTATGCAAAGTCTCAATCCATTAATCTAATCGATGTTTGCATCGGATGAGAATGCTTACCGCTCCGAGTGAAATGAAGCTATAGAAAAGCTAACCAACTGGACAAAAGAAGAAGTTATCCCGAAAGTGCTTCCTAGAGAAGTTTTTAGAGGTAGGTTTTTTAGGCTAAAGAGTCAAGACGTGTTGACTAACCTTTTGTTTGGTTTGGCCATTCCATCCCATTTTTTGGGATGAAAAAAATAGTTTGAAAGTAGTTTTGAATGGTTTGAAAATGGTTTGTAAAAATGATGTAAGAATGGTTTGACTTTGCTGATTTTGAGGTAGTATGAATGGTTGAGATTTAAAGATATTGTATAGGGATTTGGAAAGTTGAAAAAAATGAAATGGAATGGAATAGTTTGATGGATTTGAAAAGTTGAAAAAAATGAAAAATGGGAATGGAATGGAATGGGAGAAATGGGTAAACCAAACAAATAGTAAGTTTATGATCGTATTGTATCGATGAATCAACAACCAAGATAATGAAAAGTTCCCTTTGAAGTTTTACGATAGAGAAGAAGAATTTGTTGAGGTTTTATAACAGCAAATAAGAGGACTGATGCAAGTGGCAACGTAATTGGCTGTTTCTACTTCATTAAAATTCTCATCCCTGACATGCAGCAAGCCTTAGAAGTATGCAAGAAAGATGATAGACAGAACTTCACAAAACTCAAAGAGTTGGCTGACATAGGACAAGAAATGAAAAACCCTTTGAATGGGCTTCGATTTATCCACAAGCTTCTTGAAGAAACAAGCATTTCAGAAAATTAGAAGCAATTTCTTGATGCTAGATTATTGAAGATGATTTATGAAGTATAGAGGAATGGTAAGTCTTCTTCGTAGATTCAACAATAAATTTAGAAGAGATATATATCTTCTTCATGATGCTTCACTGGCATTTCTAGCTCAAGTATTTTACCTCTCCAGTGATACATTTAAGGCTTTTACTCACTATAGAAAACAAAGAAACAAAAAAGAACAACCAAATCTATAATACATTGGATTAATCACATTTTAAGAGACTATGGTTTAATGTAATAGAAGTAGGGTCTTGGATTATTTGATGCTACATATCAAGATATTTAGTTATCATTTGATATTATTAAGGTATACTTTTAGTCTCTTTTTTCGATTCAGTGATTCAACTGCATGCCATTTTCCTTTTCTTAATTTTTGTTGTCCATTCTGGTTTTGATCATCGTTTTAACATGTTGAATATTTCTTATTCTTTTCCTCTTTTTTTTTTTTTTTTGGTTTTCTTACCATTTTCTTCATTGTATTGTCTAAGTCCTTATTCTGATTGTTGCAGTAGGTTGGAGCTTAAGATGGAAGAGTTCCTCTTCGAACATATTTTAGATGCCATTGCTAAGCAAGTTATGTTATTACTGAGGGAAAATAATTTGTAGCTCTTTCATGAGGTTCTTGAAGAAATTAAATCTATGTATATGTAAGACGATCACATCATGCTCCAATTAGTGTTGTCTGATTTTCTTGCTCAATGTTGTGCATCAGTTGCCCGCATCAAATGGCTAGGTTGAAATAAAAATTTTCCCCCGATCTCAAGTTGATACATGACGACAATAAGTTCATCCGCATCCAGTTTAGGTACTCTTGTCACAAAACTATGTTTTTCTTGGATGCCACATACACCATCCCGTATCAGTATGCGATGTTCGTTTACTTAAACGAAATTTTAGAAGGTCTGAATTTGATAATTGAACTTATAAGGCCCCACATTTACTGTTGTAAAAAATGACCTTCGAGTAGTCGTCTCTTTCTCATTGAGAAATTGAACTTTTGGTGTCTATCGGTCAAGAAAGACCAATCCATTGGTCATCAGTACAATGATCACACATAAAAAGCATGGTGTTTTTCCTTGTATCGTACGAGAAAAATTCTATCTTCTATGTTTTCCTTTTTACATCTCGAATACTTGATATCTTGAATAAACCCTATTCAAATGGTATCCATGCACTTGTGATTTCTCTAGGACACATTTCCTATTTAACTTGATTTCAATTTGGTATAAACTAATTTTCATCCTTGTTGTACGTGTATGTCGAATGAATCATCTTAGGAAAGGTCTTCCAGCATCGCTTATCCATGACATGTTTGACTATAAAAAGCAATGGACAATACACGAAGGCCTTGAAAACTCCTCAGTAGGATGCACAAGTGGGTCAAGTATGTCAGAAATGTTACTTCCCGATTGACATTTTATTTAGAACAATGAAAGAAAGGTAGATAATGGGGTCAGGCTCAAGAGCAAATTCTAACGGGGACTCCTTAAGGCATTGTTGTGATCACTCAGAAAACATTGTCGTTGTACCCAATTTCTGATATCTCTACTCTATTTATTTCCCCCTGCTGAAATCATCAAGTGCTCCATCTTTCTCGAGAGCAGGTCTTGCAACGGCTTCATTTTCTCTATGATAGTCGGTAAGTATATCCAATTATTTGAGTACATAATAATGAAGATAATCTTGGCTAAACATTGTATATACTCCATTTTTGCCTCTCAACAAATAAATTTGGATGTTTAGTTATCTAGAGAAAATGCCATCATATTTGATACAAACAAATTGTTTTTTTATGGTTTTATCCATGCAAAGCACATGCTTTTTGCTGGATACTTTTTATGTCAAAGGTTCTTTGTACTCGAATATCTGGATTATTTTAAAGATAATGCTTTGATACAAATCGTCCAAAAGGCGTTACACGGGCAATATTTTTAAAATTTGCATGGTCTAACTCAAATTTCCCTGAATGATCAAGTACATGCCCAACTTTAATTCAAAACAAAAGGAAGAGCAATTTTATTTCTCAAACGATGTTTGTATGAATTTTCATATCATGATCCTAATACATATTGGTTTTTTTTTTAGAGAGTTGTGATTTGGAGAAGAGCCTAGAATAATATAATAATACAATACGACTAATATAAGAATGCAACAGTTGAACAAACAACAAATTAGTCTATGACTACAGCAAAATCAAAGAGACACAATTAAATCAGAAAACAGATGAACATGGAGAAGTTTTACCAAAAAAGGAAAACGAGAAATCAAAAGAGTGAATTCCTAGAGCGTTGATTGAATTTTCTGTTGGTGAGTTAGAAATACATAGTAAGAGATAAGATAAGAAAGAGGAGAATAGGAGAAAATAGAGACTGGTGGCTGAGAGAATAGTGGAACACATAAAAAGAATAATGGGTAATTGAGTGATAAATATTGAATGATTCAATATTTATTTTAAGCATAATTATTTAAGCATAATTGACTAATTTTTTTAAAGATTACTGTGATTACCTAATATCGAGAATTAGAATACTATGTATTTTAAGTGTTTGAAACTACCCTATTTAATGGAGATCCTAGTCATGGAAATACAATTATTGTATATTTAAAGTTTAAATTACCGCATGCTGAACATGATAATTTTTAAGATTTTTCATCTCCTTATTAAAGATTATCGTGTACAAAATACAAAATTTTAAAGGCTTTTTTATGACAGGACAAGCCCAACCCAGCCTAGCCAAATTTCGGCCCCTAGAACAATCTCGGTTCAGCCTGAGGCAAAGGCGAGCACGAGTTCTTAGTAAGCCCTCGGATCGAACCTGGCTGATACATTTAGATGAGGAGGATTTTGAGGAATGCTTTTTTTTATTATTTTTTTATTTTATACACATTAATAATAATCTATACTCTTTTGTGTTGTAATTTTAATTTATACATTTATTTTTACAATGTCAAAGGCATAAATTATTAAGTAATAATTAGAATGATTTTCTTTTCCTTAAGATACTGAGTCGGGCTGGCTAGCTCTTGACACAAAACGAAGAGATACGGGCCGGACCCGGCCCAACTCACAGCTCCATCTCCTACTATAAAAGTAGGAAGTCTCTCTCTCACATGTTTGGCGCTTTTTTTTTTTTTTTTGTTTGGCGGGAAAACAGAAGAGAGAGAAAGAGAGGAAAAGCTCGGAGCAGAGTCATCAATGGCGGACGAGCAAGACGACGCGGGTCAGGATCAGGTGGAGGAAGAGTACTCTGTGTGGAAGAAGAACTCGCCGTTCCTGTACGACCTCGTGATCTCTCACGCTCTCGAATGGCCGTCTCTCACCGTCCACTGGTCGCCTCTCTCTCCTCGCCCCAACGCACTCCACCCTTCGCTCGCCGCCCACAGCCTCGTCCTCGGCACCCACACCTCCGACGGAATCTCCAACTTTCTCATGCTCGCCGACGCTCTTCTTCCGGCTGACTCCTCCGAGATCGTCTCCGACACGACCGACCCAAACGCCATTATTCCTAAGGTATGGCTTTTCTTTTATTTTTTTCTCTTTTAAAGATAGTTCTAACTGAGTCATTTCTCAAATTAGGTATTGTTTGGTTGATTGTTTTTCAAGAATAATTCTTTGTGCACTATGTGTTTGTTGAAATGTTTATATGAAATCCGAAGTGTTTTTGAATGTATGTTTTTCGTATATTAGGTATATACCAATGTAATTTGTTAATATATCAGCTAGTTTTGCTGATTTTACTGATTTACTATTGTATATTGATTATATTGAGAAAATGGTTATATAATTAAAAGATGAAAGTTATGGACATTTCGCTAGACACAAAAATATAGAGATGTGGCATAGTTTCCCAATTAAATTTCAGGAATAATGTACCTGTGGCATAGTTTCCCAATTAAATTTCAGGAATAATGTACCTGTGGCATAGTTTCCCAATTAAATTTCAGGAATAATTAATTTTTCTTTGAAACCTTTGGTATAATTCCGAAGAATAGTTCTCTGTGAACCATATGTTTGTCAAAATGTCTCTAAGAAACTCGAATTTTGCTTAACCGACTTTTGATAATTTGGGTTTGCCAGCCTGATTCTGTGCGTATGATCTGTTAGATAAAATGTCACTGAGAAAGCCAGAAATGTTCAATAAGCTTATTTATTTTGTTGTTTCCTTCAGATAGAGATAACTCAGAAGATACGAGTTGATGGGGAAGTGAATAAAGCGCGTTACATGCCACAGAAGCCGACTATTGTCGGTGCGAAGACTAGCGGTGCTGAGGTGTTTGTGTTCGATTGTGCCAAACAGGGTGAGAGACCACAGGGGGATGAGTGTGATCCAGATTTGAAGTTGAGAGGTCACGATATGGAGGGGTATGGGTTGTCTTGGAGCCCCAACAAGGAGGGTTACATTTTGAGCGGTTCACATGACTGTAAAATATGCTTGTGGGATGTGTCTGCAGTGGCTCAAGACAAAGTCCTTGATGCACTGCATGTTTTTAAGGTAATTTCGGGACTTAAAAGTGTTGCGCTCTATACGTGTGATGACTTCAACTCTTTGTTAATGGTGATTGTGAATTTTTCCGCAGGGTCATGAAAGTGTGGTCGGAGATGTATCGTGGCACTGGAAGAATGAGAATTTATTTGGGTCTGTCGGTGATGATTGTCGATTGATCATTTGGGACTTGCGCACAAACCAGAGCCAACAATCTGTCTCTGCTCATGAGAAAGAGGTTAAGCGGTTTCACAGTCAAAGTTAAATATTGCGTGTAATAGTTGCTATTGAACATGTTGGTAGGAATTCCATATTTGTACCTTATCAAATAAATTAAAAGAGAGAAAATCTTTTACGCTGCAAACTTGTGGTCCATTGATTATGCGACTTTGGAATAATTTGGCAGATATAACTAGTAGGGGAAATGAGACAAGTTATTTATATTGGTAAAATAAGACTTGTTTTTATGATTTATGTTTATAGTTAAAATGGAACTTTGGCTTATGTCAACATGGAGAAGTCACTACTGCAAGAGCTTTTCTTCGGGTTCTTGTTGTCCTATCTGCTTACTTTTCCAGAGTTATGAGAAAGTTTTGTAACTTATAATTTCTTTTGCCTCCTCTCTCACTTTTCCGTTATGTTTTCTGCATGATCTTAGGTGAACTATCTGTCCTTCAATCATTACAACGAATGGATTTTGGCTACAGCATCATCAGATACAACCGTCGGTCTGTTTGATATGCGGAAGCTGACGGCGCCACTGCATGTTTTGAGTAGTCATGCGTATGCTCTTATGCCTTCCTGTTTAATCTTCAGAATTCTTTTGCAATATACCAATTTTTCACATTTGTAAATCAATTTTCATTGCACTTGAACAATGTGTGTCCTCTCTCTCTCTAATGATTTACTTTGTTAGTTTATTCTACATCATTATGTCTTATAATTTATATTCTTCTTCTACCAATATAATGGAAAAACTAATACTTATATATCTGTATCATAGTTATATCAGGCCATCAATCATTTGTATAATTGTTTGATTTAGTGTTTGAAACTCTGATGTGCATAACAAAGCAGTTGGAAGAAACGCAACTGATAACACTAATTCAGATTCCTGTTTATGGCTTCATTTCATGTTCAGTTTCTAACATACTGGGTAAATGGACGCCCCTCATCCTCGATTTGTTTCTTTTTTCAGAGAGGAGGTATTTCAGGTGGAATGGGATCCTAATCACGAAACGGTACTTGCATCGTCTGCTGATGACAGAAGGCTCATGATTTGGGACCTGAACAGGTATTTGATGTTATAAACTTAACTTTGTGTCTGCACTTGTTTGGCAGGAAAAAAAAAATGGATAAGCGTGAGAGTTCAAGTGAGAAATTTTCTATTGTTGTTAGGGTTCCATTCTTATACAAAACCTTTTTGAACGATGTTTTCAGGGTTGGGGACGAGCAGTTAGAAGGAGATGGCGATGATGGCCCTCCGGAGCTTCTATTCTCTCACGGGGGTCATAAGGCCAAGATATCGGATTTCTCGTGGAACAAACACGAGCCATGGGTGATATCAAGTGTAGCCGAGGACAACACTCTTCAGGTCTGGCAACTTGCTGACAGTATATATGGAGACGAGTATAGTGGCCATGCTGTTGACGGCTAATCCAACAGGCCCCCAAAAGTGCACTCTTCATTGATCAATGAGCTCATTTTGATAGTTCTGTGTTTTTGTTTTTGGATGGGAAATGAATAGTAAAGGTTTTGGTGTAGGGCAACATTAACTCTTTCCCTGTTCATTATTATAGGTCTCGATAGATGTTTGTTGGCATTTTAATATCCCTTTCTATGCAATTTGATCAACTATTATCCTATGGATGAAAAACTGGTCTTGTTTTAGAGTTTAATTATGGTGGCTCGTTTCTAGATATTTCAGGTTTGATCTGGTTAATAAAGTAAAACTTCGATACATTAATTATTGATAATAACTTTAAAAAAATAATATTTTTCCTGGATCCAATATGCTAAAGTAGCTATTTGATAAATTTCAAAGCAAAAGATAAAAATAAAGATGATAAATTTATAAAATAATACATTACAAAGAAAACAAAAACTCTTAGGATATGCTCGATATATAAATTAATAATTTCTTATTATAAAATAAACTTTATAACGCAAAATTTATGGATATCAGTGTTGCTGCTTTTTTTTTTTTTGTTCATCAAAATTGATATTGACTCATAGTTAATAAATACGTACAATTTTGATAATAACTTGTAAGACGATTGAGACACAATGTTATTAATTCATAGAGGTTATTGGTGAGAATTCTTCTCTCAATTTATGGAGAGGTAATTGGTTACGCTATATTATTATTGTTATTAACAAGATCAACATTCCGGCGAAGGATCATAGCTCTTATTTAGCTTCCATTAAGGATTTTATAAAGTATGGTTCTTCTTGGTGTATTCCTAGAATTCTTAAAGGATTCTTTCCTGAAAGATTTTTGTTGATATTGCTACGACTTCGGTTTGGTCCTCTTAATGCAGATAAGTTGTTGTGGAGCTTAGGGCTTAAAGTGGGGGAGTCTATACAAAGGGGGTTTTTTTTTTTTTTTTTTTTTTTTTTTTTTTTTTCAATACGGCAACTCCCAAAACTGCAATTGGGGAAGGTTGATTTGGAAGAAATTTATTTCACCTCGCAGAACTCTCTACTCTTATGGAAAAATTTTCTCGGAAAGCTTGTTACAATACAGAGGATTCTCTTTAGAAAAGAGGGATTTATCTTGCTTCATGTTGCGGATTATTATGTGATTCTTCCGACAAATCAACGAGGCATATTTTCACGAACTGTTCTTAAGCACTTCATTTTGTTTATTATTTTATATAAGAGAAAGCGTCAAGATGTGCTTAGTAGAATTCTGAATTTCAATACCGATTTGTCGGATTTTTAATTCTTTTCATTGTTTAAGTCCTCATGCTCATAGTCTAATCAAATTAATTATCTTTGGTTCTCGATTTTTTTCCTGTTTTGCGATTTTTGGGCCATTTAACGTGCTCATAAATGTGCAATCCTCAAAACATGTCAATTTGCATTCTTCACTGGCATTTGCTTGGAGTGCTATTGGCCTAAGGTCTGGTTCATTCTGGTTCATTGGGTTCTCCTTCTAGTGGTTGGATCAAGGTTAACTGATAATTAAGCTAAAAGGGCTTTGTGACTCTTAAGATGTGAAGGTGTGTTGAGAAATTACAGAGGTTTTGTCAAAGATTGTTATTCTGCTTTTCAAGCTGAGCTCATGGCTATCCCATCATCAATTACTATTCAGAAGGCTAAAGAAGTCAACTGAGTAACCTTTGGATTGAATGATATTCAAATTTTGTTGTTACTGCCTTTCATAATAAGTTAGATAATGTGCCGTGATTAGTGCGGGATAGGTGGTTTAATGTCTGACTTTGGCTCCAATAATAATGTGGTGATTTTAGCAAATAATAATAATAATGTGGTGATTAAGCACGTCTTAGGAGAAAACAGTTCTGTTGCTGATAAGCTCATATCATTGTCATTCTCTCGTTCAGATTTGTGCTGTTCTGTCATTCTTGCCGGATAGCATTGGTAGTCTTTATTTAGAGATACGAGTCCTTTACCTCATTAACGTTTTGTTTATTTCTAGTTTCATACTGTTCAAGATCAGCAGGACACTATTTTCCCTTCTTTAGGTAATCATTCTATTGAGTTAACTAGGTTTTTTTTTGTTTTGTTTTTTTTTTTTTTGTTTTTTAATGAGAACTCTGTGGAAGGTGTCTTCGTGGAGTTTTCTGTTCTTTTGTTTCTTTGTTTTTTAATAAGAACTCTATGTTTACAAATGTACGTTTCTAGATTCGATTTTTAAAGAGATAGGAGAAAATATAAAAATTAATTTTAAAATAATAAAAAAAAACTGAAAAAATTTGTTAAATAGAATAAAATGAAATGGGGAAAATGAGTTCTCCAAACAAAAGGTAAATTATACGTGGTAAACTATTTAAATAGTTTATTCAAATAACCCATTAATAATGCTAAAATCTTATTTGATTTGAATCGCTCAATTTGGATTTCTACTATAAAAACCAAAAAGCATGAATACATATCAAGAGAGCCCACTTATTGATGGGACACATTAGTGGATGTCACAGCAATTTTTTTGTTTTGATAGAAGGATGTCACAGCAATTATATTATAGGATTTGGTACACTGACCTGTCGAAGTGGCTTAAAGTCTTTTTGTTACAACTTGCAAGAACAAACTCGCCACTCTGTGTAGCGTTTCACTCATAATCACCTCTATTGGGATCTAATAAGTAGTTTGTCAACGCTTTTATCAAAAAAAAAAAAAAAAATAGTACTTCGTCAACGCCCACCTCAAACGTTGCTAAGAAAAACTGATATATTTTTTTACCTCTTTTTAAAAAAAAAAAAAGCTGACAAGTTTTGATGAACAATATAAGAAACAAGTAGCAACTAAACCCAACTTCGTCCACAAAAAAGCATAAAATACACGCAAATCAAGGCTTTGTCCTATCATCCAAACGAGTCACATACACTAGCGATGAATTTCGACCCTAGAAATTGCTTCACATGCACTCACACACACATGTGATATAATATAAAAGTTAAAATTTATAACAGTGTTTTCCACAAAGTCACTAAAGCCATAAGGATATTGTCCTTAGTAAGGACCTTATTCCCACAGATCTTTCTCTTACACCTTTGATTTTTGATACCACACATAGACCACTAAGTTTGGGCACATATGCTTTGTACTTTATTATCTTTTTTTTTTTTTTTTCCCTTTCTTTTTCTGAGGCACTTTAGAAAGTGCATAAACAAAAAGTAAGAGAGTTGTAGTACAAGTACCAAAGGCAAAGAAGTAAACAAAAACATTATGCGAGGGATTTACTTTTCTTTGAAAACTCCAACCTTCCCAGATACATAATTTATCCTTTTTTTTTTTCATCTATTATGTATATAATTCCAAAATAAATTCCAGGTCAGCTAATCAAGTTCCACCACAAACACATCTTTGAGAGAGACTCTTTAGAGCATTGAAAAGCCAATGAGCCTATCAAGATTCTTCATCGTGCCATCTACCTTTTTTCCCTTTTTATTATTTTTTGTTTATTTCACCAAGCAGTGGAAAGAGGTCTTAAGGCAAATCCACAATAATTCACTCGTTAAACAAAATTCTTCAATTTTCTTGGTTTAAAAGAAAACCGTTTCGATTTTTTATCGTTTCATGAGCTCACACAAATTTGAATCCCATGAAATAGATGTTTGTAACTCACCTGCTCACAGCTCAGACACAGAACTGAAACATGAAAGACATCCCATCTTCCTATGTTCTGTGATTCAGAAATCAAGAGTTTAACGGCTCAGAATGAATAAGTGTAACAAGAGAAATCATTAAGAGAGAGAGAGAGAGAGAGAGAGAGAGAGAGAGTGGACAATGGTCATACTGAACAAACAAAAATTATGTACATAATGATAAAATTTAATTCAAGATCAGCAAATGTAGACATGTCAAATAAGTTTAAAGAAACATGAATGCTGAGACTTGAAATGATTTGAAGTTTGCACAGGTTCCACCAATTACACATCTACTAAGCATTTAGCACAACATAACACACAAACTAAGCTGACCGAACCATCATGTAACAGAAAATTGAGCAAAACTTCAGCTTGTTATCGAAAGCATTCTAGCTCTAAGTACCCAAATCTGAATAACACTTGAAAAAACAAAGGAATATTGAACAAGAAGCGCAAAAGGACCTGAGAGAGAGAGAGAGCTGATGTTGCAGTTTGACTACTACTTATTGGAATAGAATACGTATAATTTGCTGAGGAACACAATGCCAACATATCAGACCTTCAAGTTGCTGTTGCTGCACGAGCCCCTGCTATTTTAGGGGGGAAAAAATCCCAAGCCAGTCAGAGTCACAACAAAAAGGTGAAACAATTCAGTTGCAAAGCCACTCACAATGTCTCTATGTCATTACTCATTACGAACAAAAGCGAGATATAAAACAAAATTTAGAACAAATAATGGTCAACAAACTTAAGCCTTGGAACATTCATTACTAACAAAAGAAAAAGGATTAAACAAAATTTAGAACAAACATAGGTTAATAGACTTGAGCGCCTTGGAAATCTTACTTTCATGACTAGGACCTTGAGTTTATCATAATGCAATTTATGATATTGCTCTCTTTCCACCTGTCTATCTACCGATTTTGTGCTATTGTTCACTTTTCCTCAGTCACTCTACTAGGACTTGCAAAAGTTATCTAGTATTGTGCTCTGCCGAGGGTCATTCAACTTCCTACTAAACTAGTTATATTTATCTAGATCCCTTCTTTTAAACTCAAGCAATCATAAGAATAGAATATATTGCACCACCAATACAATTAAAGATACTGCGTAAAAATAATCCTACAAGACTTAATTTAAAGCATAAAGAACCTCACTTTTCTTTCAATTTTATCTTTGCAGTGAAAATAAGAACACACATAAATATATTTACATAAACTATTCTAGGTTTTACCTTTCCTTTTACTTGAGCCAGAATTCACATGGGATGCTACATTTCCAAGCCCACAACCTGGAAGCTCCTTGGATACTGAGTTCTGATTTGCCAAACATTGAAGGCTCTCAAAGTCACAACCATTAAAACTTTGGCCATTTACTGCAGCGCCATCACATTTCTCATCCATGCCTGGATGAAGGCAATAGAGCTGATCATCACACTGCATGTTACATGGATTCATCACATATGACCCAGGCACGCTTGGGTTTGGAATGTTCAGGTTGGCAGGTTTTTGATACGGAAAAGATCCAATCTCCCCTTCAATTCTTCCACGAATGTCCACAAGTAAACACTTGAGCCTCGCAACCTCTGCTTCCAGCGCAGCCTGACCCTGCAACCTTTTCACCAACTGTTGATTGATAGCTCTCAATCTAATAACCTCATCCTCCAAAGACGCTGCTCGCGCCTTCTTCTTTTCACGATATTTGCGTACGGCCTCTCGGTTGCCCAACGGGCGTTTCTTCGAAGATTTCTTTTCTGCAGACTCAGCGGTGTCATCCGTCCCATCCTTCTCATCATCTGGGGCAGGAACAATTTTTGTGTGGACATGGAAACAAGTGTGGGTATGTGAGAAGTCAGGACCGGGTGGGTTACATGTGTGGGTGTGAGTGCAAGCATGGGTATCCTTAAGAAGCTCATCAAAGAAGCTGTCCATTGAGCAACTACTGGGAAGCTCACCGCCCATGTTCGGACTCGAAAACACCTCTTGGTTCGAGAAATCGACCTCACCGTCGTCCATTTCGACAACCAATAAATCTTCACAGCCAAAAACCAATAAATCTTATAATGTATACCTTCCCCAAAATTCAAGCCCTAATCTCGCTTCAAACGGATACTAACAATCACAGAGATGTACAATCGAAGTACCTAAACAAAAACAACAATATCAGGTTAGGGAAAATTCGAAAATTGAGCCCCAAAATCAACCAAAACCCTAGAAAGCAACTGCACCAACAGAAATACCATAGACCCTAAAATCTTCCATGAAACTAAATTAAGCTAAAAATCAAAGACTTCCATTTTCCAGCAGAAGAGAAATGAAAAAAAAAACAAAGGCCATAAAGAAAATTCAAACGCCGATTCAAGAAACTGAATTGACTAAATTGATTGAGAAAATCGGAGACGAAACATGGAATTCATAGTCGAAGCTAAGAGTGAGCAAAAATGGCGTGTTGACGAGAAGCGATGAAAAGGAAGAGAGAGAGAGAGAGAGAGAACGAGAAAACCCTAATAGACTAACATGGAAAGATATACTTCGAAAGTGAAAACACAACAGAGAGAGAGAGAGAGAGAGAGAGAGAGAGAGAGAGCGAATAACAGAGAACGTACCAGGTGAGAGGCGAGACGACTGGCTCACAGATTCCACGAAACTTTTCTCTCTCTCTCTGTAAAATCAGAAAGAAATCATTCGAGGTGTCACCGTTGTCAATTTATAGGTATTTGGAGGGCTTTGGTGTAAAAAATAAATATTCCGAGGGAGTTATACGGTACATCCAAGCCTTCCGAGTGTATTTAGTGGCCCTCTCGTTGGCTTTGGAATTTGTACTCGTGCGTTTGCAATGTCATTATCTTTGTCTACTAGTTTTAGCACGTGTCATGATTTTTTTTAAATTTATTAAACTATAGAATAAAAAATAAGGAAAAAATATTATAAAAATATTATTATTTAAAAAATATAGTAAAAATAATTTTTTAAATAAAAAAATTATATAATAAGATAAGGGTTTTTTGTACCTATGGCCCCTCAACTTGTCGAGTTTGACAATTTGGCACCTCTTCTTTTTTTTTGGCATTAACCCCCTCGAATTTGAAAATTGTTGCATTTAACCCCAAATTGGAAACGCCCGTTCGAAATTGGACGGAATTTGGCACGTGATTTGCACATGGGCGTTTATAACAAGCCTCCTCGTTCTTTCCCTCTCTTCCTCAACCCCAACGCCGGCCGATTAAGCCCCCCCTCACCGGCCGACCAAGCCCCCTCGCAGGATCCAGCTCCCCCGCGAGCGCCTCTTCTTCGCTCGGCCCCTCGCCGCGCCGCCCAACTTCGGTGAGCCTCTCTTGCGCGTTTCTCCACGCATCGAGTTTCTCCACGCGTTTCTCCACGGTGAATTTCTCCACGACAAAACCCCGGCGAGTTTCTCCACGCGTCGCGCCTCCCTTGCGCGACCTCGATTCGCGTAAAGCCCAGCCCGCGACTCTCCACTGCCCTCCGTCCGGCAAGGTCAGCCCCGTTGGCCCCTCCTCCGTGCGAACCTAGCGTCGCGCTTTCTCACGTGCGCGGCACGAAGTCATTCCGTCCAATTTCGAACGGGCGTTTCCAATTTGGGGTTAATTGCAACGATTTTCAAATTCAAGGGGGTTAATGCCAAAAAAAAAAAGAAGAGGTGCCAAATTGTCAAACACGCTAAGTTGAGGGGCCATAGCTGCAAAAAAACCCATAAGATAATGATATAAATAAAAAAATATTATCATATCGAAAGAGGAAAAAAAAAAGAGATAAAAAAAAGAAGAAAAATATATAGGATCTAAAATAAAAATAGAGAAGGAAAAAAAAAAGAAGGAAAGTTTAAAAAGAAGAAAAAAGAAGGTTTGAAAAAAAAAAAAATTGGTGTGTGCATGTCCATACGCACCCAAGAGGGAAGTGGGCACGGGAAGGGGGCAGCCCCTGACACGTGGGCCTCACGCACGTTGGCCCGTGTCAGGGCTTGAAAGTGTTTTTTTATTTTTTTTATTTTTTAAACTTTCAAGTCCTTCGTTTTTGTATTTACGCCCCTATTTAATTGTATTTTAGTCCTTAAAATTTTTTAAAATACTGTAAAAGCCTAATTTTAAAAAAAAAATATCATTTTAACCCTCTAAAAATGAGTTTTTTTTTTTACGAAAAAAAAAGCAAAAAAAAAAAAGGCCACAAAACCGCTTTAAAGAAAACGCTACGAAACTTTGGAGAAACGTTGTTCGCACATTATATATTATATATATATATATATATATATTTTTAAATGCACTCTTTATTAGTAGGGGAAATTGCAAAAGAAGCTCTTCTTTGTATTACTTAATAATTTATTTCCTAAGTGGTGGTTTTTTTTTTTTTAACTTCATGTTTGTAGTGTAAAATTTAGGACATAAATTAAAAGTGTAATACATATGAGACAGATTATTATTGTGATAAAAGATGGACATTCCTCAAAATCTCTACAGTAGTATCCAATAAAAGAGTCTATTTAATATTTAGCCATTTTCTAACGGGCCAGTTAAGCAATTAACCACATTAAAGGTAAAGTTTAAAGGATTTAGCCATAGTTTCACAAAATTAAAGATTTAACCATAACACGCAATATTTTATGTTACATGTAACATATATATGTGTAAAAAGTGTAGCATTACATGTAACGTTACATGTGTTACATTATATTAAATTTTTACACATATATGTTACATGTAACATAAATGTTACATGTTATGGCTAAATCTTTAATTTCGACATTTTACGGCTAAATCCTAAAAAATTACCCAAAAAATTACCCAAAATTTTGGTTAAATGCCTAAAAAATCCTTTTCTAATTTTAAGAAAATAGTTAACGTTTCAAAAAATTAATAAACTAGCCATTAGCCTTTAACAAACTAATAGTATAAAGGTAACATTATACCATCATATAATTGAGAAATTGATATTCTCTTAATTAATCGAAACGTTGGTTATTTTCTTAAAACATCATCTTAAAAATGGTTATACTGAGAATCCTTCAAGAAAAGATTGTTTTTTTTTTTAATTCTAATAAAGTTTTGGTTCAATGTACTAAGGCATCTTAAAAATGGTTATACTAAAAATCATTTTTTATAGTATAATTTTTTCCTATACATCAATTGAGAATCCTTCAAGAAAAGATCGTTTTTTTTAATTCTAATAAAGTTTTGATTCAATGTACTAATGTTATTAATATATTCACCAGTCTTATTAAATGATTGATACCTTGCTTTTTTTGTCAAAATAATTAACAAAGCGGATAAAATGACAGAATTTCAAAGTTTGAGGTGGTACATGAGACGTTTTGAAGTAACAAGACAACCTCCTAAGTACATGAGGCATTTATTAAATTTGCCAAAACAATAAATGAGGGAGATTTTTTTATATTAAAAAAGATCGACCAAAGTGTATAGAGTCTGAAACTTAAAGGATAACATGCATCAATTATCCTTGAGAAGCATTGGTTGAATATTGTTATAGCATAAACCATGCGACATTATATGTTGGCACATAAAGTCGTCCTAATTACAAAATATGACTCAATAAAATTCATGATGAATATGCCTATGCCAATGACTAAGATCACATGGTGGATGCTGCTCCTCGATGAGCTCGGCATCATCGTGGAAGCTCCAAAATTCATAAAAGGCAAAGGTTTGACAGACTTACTAGCACAATTTCAGCGAGATTCAATGACGACTAATCCGGTGAATCCCTTCAGATAATGGTATTTAAAAAAGAGGAACAAGAGTGGAAACTTTCTTTTGATGGTTCGTCTAACTCCCAAAGAACCATGCTGAGATTGTGATAAAAAAAAAAAAGCGAATGGGAAGACCATGGCAATTAGCTTACAATCTCACATTTCCTTATTCGAACAATGAAATTGAATATGAAGTTGTAACACTAGCAATCAGTTTTTCTTTAAGGCACAATGACAAAAGAATTGTAATTCAGGGAGATTTGCAACTCGTCATCCAACAAAATGATAGGAAATTTCACAGTCAAAGAACTCGCCTTAGCCAGATAAAGAGCAATATTGTAGGTTTTACTAACTAATTTTGAAAGCATTTGTTTCATACATGTTCCAAGATCGCATAATCCATATGCAGATGCCTTAACAACAATAGCTTCAAAGATAGGGACGACTAATGATGGAAGATTAAACTTTGACGTTATCAATAAATCGTGGTCTTGCCTGCAAATGCACTAGAAGAAAATATCATATAGAAGATAAAAAGTGCCGAGATAACCAATTGTAAACAAGTTTGTAACTTTATTTTTGTAGATGATGCCTTGTATTTCAAAACAACTTGCAAGATATTGACACAATGCTTAAACAAAAAAGATGTTGAGGCGAGGTTATGAGATTCAGACTCAATCTTGCGACATGAAAAGGCTGACCCCGACAGATGGCTTCAACACGCTGGGTTTTATTGGCCAGATCTGGCGAGAGATGTTGCTCGCCTGCTAGATGCTTGTTAGAAGTTGGCACCGATTCCACAAAAAAGAAGCTCTACTTCTTATATAATAAGATTGAAGATTTAATTGCATTCTCCTGGCTAATCGAAGGAAATTCAAGAGATATTGTGTGAAGTATTGCATTAAAAATAACGAACTATAAAGAATGGCTTTTGATAGGCTTTGTTGAGATTATTGGGAGATGGTGAGACACATGAGATTATGACATAAATTCACAAAGTAGACTGTTAAGAATAACAAGGAGGAAGGAAACTATTTGAAGAGATATTGCGCATTATGTACTAATGTTCTACTATGGAAAAAGATGCCGTAGAATTTGTAAATCGTTGCCATGGTTTCAAATTTTTGATAATCGAATTTATGGATCTCATTGGCTTAATATCTCTCCCATCCAAATGGAGAATTCATATGCTTACTTACAGCTACAGAATACTTCACAAAATATGCCGACATCATACCCTCGAAGAAGGTCATTGCTATTTTCTTGCTTGACTATATCATTTGTCGATTTGGTATCCCAAAAAGAGTATTGTCGGATGATGGGATATCATTCACTCGGAAAAACCTTACAAAAGCGACTCGTAGATTATAAAATAAAACACGATAGATTCATAAATATTACCTGCAGGGCAACAATATCGCAGATGCTTTCGATAATATGCTAGCTAGAATTTAAGTCGAACTACGCACAAGAATCGTATGATATGGCTGAAAGACTTGAAACTCTCACTCTTTTTTGTCTTTTTGTTGATTGTGAACTGGTGAACTCCCAATATACTGTGTGATGAATGTGATTTTACAGACTCATTTACCCTTGAATTTTACCAATATGCGATGTAAATGATTTTTGAGATTTTGTAGGACTAAACCCTCAAATTGACAAAAAGAGGCACAAATCATGAAAATATCGCTATAAAACAATCGAAGGATTTATTTCATAACGGCAAAATATGTTTCGTGGCATGGCAATGACGCAAAGGTAACCAAGTCGGACAAAAAAAAAAAAAAAAACCCCAGTGGCACCTCATTGTGCGAGTCACGTGCATCCAAGGCGCGCCTAGGCACCCAATAACACCTTTAGGCCCGTCTCGCGCGCCTAAATCCCACCAAAAACACGCCCTCAGGACCAAAAGCTCGCCCCTATTTTGCTTCATCGCATCGTGACCAATTTTGGTCCTATTGCAACTAGCATTTCATCATTTACAGATTTCTTTCGCGTATTGCAGTCGCGGTACCAACCCAATTCTGGGTGTTGCGTCACGACCAAACTAATATTTTTGGTGTCGCGATGGTATCGCGTCGCGACCAATGCTCTAATTTGTGCCTACCACGTGCCCACACATTCCCACTTCGAATTTTTGGCTCAATTTTAACGATTGGATGTAAAATCAAAAGCCAAGATGACTCCATAGGTTAGGGCAACTTGCTTAAGTGAGGGAGGAGCTCGAAATTGGAAAAAAGAAACCATTTTTGGGGACTTCTTGGAGAGGAAGAGGAGATTCTTGAAGACACCATGTGAGCTTGAGGGAGAGAGCTCCAATGGAGTACTTGAAGCTACAACCACTTTTTATGAGCTTTTAAGCTCATTAGTGTTTGATTTTCTTGTTCTCTTCTCTTATATATATTTGTATTGAATTTTTAAGTGTTTGAATTTGTGACTATTATTGAGACAATTTGGCGATTGATATTTGGATTCAAGGGTGTTGTAGTTCACCCTTGAAATTCCATGAACTATTTAGCTGATTAACTGATGTTTTGTTCATTCTATTGTGGTGCTTGATATTTATTGTCTTTTAATCATTTTGCAATTATCCTTTACTATAGCTATAGAATGGTTAGGTTATTGTGGATGATTAATTGACTTCGGAGATTAACATAGCTTGTAAGAGTATGTTAAAATCCTCGTATGAGCGTGCACGTCTAATTTAACCTTGAAACTGGGAGGAGATAAGTGGTTAGATAATCTTAAAAGGGGGCTTAAAGTGTGATTAATCAACCAATTAGTTAGGGATAACAACTCGATAAATTTAGTCATGTAAATTCATATTCACGCTCGAAAGAGGTGAATAAGATATACATTAAGACCTCTAGATTAATAGAATGACTTAACTATATTAATTGGACTTATGAGAAATAGCATGGATAGGTGAATGAAATAAACCCTTGGATCCACTTTTATTTATTATTTTTTCGTCAGTTTAATTTACCGCCTAGTTACTGTTAGTCTTAATTTAATTTATTTCTTCGCATTCGTTTTGTTAATTTAGATAGCAAGTAGGACGAGCAAGATAATACTCGATTCCTATCACTGACCCAATCAATTCCTGTGGAGACGATATCTGGACTCAAAGTCCACTTTATTACTTGTGCGACCTGTATACTTGCAGATAAAATATCGCTAACACTGCGCGATAATAAAAATGAAAACTAAAATAGATGAGAAAATTGTGGCAATAAAAAAGAATGACATATGGGAACTCATTTCACTTCCAATATGTCACAAAGCGATCGTGTAAAATGGGTGTATAAAGTCAAGAAAAATGCTGAGAAAGAAATCAAAACACACAAGACAAAACTAATGGCGAAAGGCTACAATCAGAAAAAAGTTTTTACTCCCGTTGCTCGACTGGAGATCATAATGTTGATAATTTTTTTAGTCGCTCATATCTAGTGGAAGATTCATAAAATAGATGTAAAGTCTGTATTTCTAAATAGGGTACTTGAAGTGGAAGTCTACATTGACCAACCAATAGGTTATGTGGTGAAGAGACAAGATGAAAAGTCTTTAAGTTGAAGAAAGCTCTTTGTGAGTTGAAACAAGCACCAAGAGCAAGGAATAGCCATATTGACAAATATCTTGAAGAAAATGATCATTTGTTTGTATGTTGATGATTTGATCTTCACAAGGAGCAATCCAAGCATGTTCAAAGATTTAGAAAAGACAATGACTAGAGAATTTGAGATTATCGATATTAGGCTAATGGCATACTATCGCGACATTGAGTTTAAATGGAGAAAAGAATGCTTCTTTATCTTCCAAGAAAGATATGCAAGAGAGATACTAAAGAAATTCAAGATGGATGATTGCAAGCCAATTAATATGCTTATTAAGTATGCAATCAAACTTTCAAAGGATATGAAGCAAAAAAGATAGATCCGACACTCTTCAAGAGTTCTATTGGAAGTCTGCGGTAGTTAACATGCCCAAGGCCTGACATTCTCTATGGAACTAAAATTGTGAGTTGTTACATGAAAACTCCAACGCCTACGATAATTAACATGCACAACGCCTGTCATTATCTATAGAACTAGATATATGAGTCATTACATATGTAAACTCTAACAACTACCCATTTCAACTCCGTCAAGAGATTTCTTCGATTTCTAAAAAAATAAGATCGACTTTGGCACGCTTTATTCAATTTCTGCTAATTAAAAGCTTGTTGGTTACAACGATAGTGATTCGATTGAAAATAATGGCGATAAAAAAAACACAACTGGTTTTGTATTCTTCATGGAAACACCGCATTCACTAGGTTATCAAAGAAACAACTGATTGTTACGCTCTCAACATGTGAGTCTGAGTATGTTACTGCAATTACATGTATCTATCATGCAGTTTGGCTTAGAAATCTATTGAAAGAATTAAGCATGTCTCAAAGTGATCTAACAGAGATCTATGTCGAGAACAAGTCATCAATTGCTTTGCCAAAGAATCTAGTCTTTCATAATCGAAGCAAACATATTGATACTCACTATCACCATGTACCTGTCAAACAATTTGGCTTAGAAATCTATTTAAAGAATTGAGCATGTCTCAAAGTAATCCAACAGAGATCTATGCTGACAACACGTCATCAATTGCTTTTGCGAAGAACCTAGTCTTTCATGATCTAAGCAAGCATATTGATACTCGCTATCACTATATGAGAGAGTGCATAGCAAGTAATTATGTGCAGTTGAAATATATGAAATCACAAGATCAAATTATCGACATTTTTTCGAAGCCATTGAAGCAAGAAGACTTTGTTATATTAAGACAATCACTTGGTATAATAAAACAAGTTTAAAGGCTGGTGTTGAGGGGGAGTGTTGAAGTCAAACCAGCCCAAAACAAAAGCCTAGCCTATGAAGCTAATACATCAGCAATGACTTGTGACTCATTACATGAAAACTCTAACGACTACTTGTTTTAAGTCCACTAAAAGAATTCTTCAATATGTGAAAGGTACAATTGACTTTGGCCTATTCTATCTAGTTCTACTGATTATAAGCTTGTTGGTTACAACGACATTGATTGGGCTCAAAACATTAATGATAAAAAAAAAAACACAACTTGTTTCATATTCTTCATGAGAAATACCACATTTATTTGATTATAAAAAATAAATAAATAAATAAATGATTGCTACACTCTCAACATATAAATCTGAGTATGTCGACCACATGGACATGTCATGCAATTTGCCTCAAAAATGTATTGAAAGAATTGAGTTGTCTCAAAGTAATCTAACAGAGATCTACGTCGACAAAAGTCATCAATTGCTTTGACAAATATCAAAGCAAACATATTGATACTCGCCATCACTATATAAAAGAGTGCATTGCAAGCATATATGTGCAGTTGAAATATGTGAAATCAAAAGATCAAATTGCCAACATCTTTATGAAGTGATCATTGAAGCAAGAAGACTTTATAGATTAAGACAATGATTTGGTATAATAAAACAAGTTTAAAGGTTAGTGTCGAGGGGAGTGTTGTAATGAAACCAGCCCAAAACAAAACCCCAACCTATGAAGCTAATACAATAGCAATGACATACAAAGGTCTAACTATATATGCTAGATTGCAGGGTGGGATGTTCCACGGCCCAATGAAATTTGCGTAGCAACTTTTTCTTTCTAATATTATTTTATTAACCAAAGCCCCTGAAGTACACATGTAAACAGGGATGGGTTCTCTCATTTGAAACGCACCAACGAGAGAAAGAAGTAAGAAAGAGTAAGAAGTAAACTTTTTCTTTGAGTGATTTTGAGAGGTACAAAGCAAAGTTTTGTGTGAGTTTATAATCGTAGTGTAGGAACTTAAAATTATAAGAGTGATATTGTTTTGTAGTAATATTTAGAGTGAACAATAAAATTATTTTTCTAGCATATTTACTTCAGTATATATGACCATAAGTCAATTTATTTATTACTTTAAAATCTTATAGTATGGCCTACTCTACACAGTTTGTAAACTTTAAAGTGTAATTAAAAAAAAAAAGAGAGTTTATTCTTCAAACTTCAGAATGTACATTTTTTCATTTTAAATGCAATGTTATTAAGGAAAGAGAGAGAGAGAAGTTGCCAAAATGACATAATCAGATATCAAAATTCACAAAATGACTTTTTCTTTTATAATTTTTTTTTTTCTGTCTAATAAATCTGATGTGGCAGACTAACTTAATTAACTCTCTCATAATCTTTTCCCTTTCTTTCCCTCTCTTCCGAGTTCTCCCTCTCTTTCTCAAATCAAAACCCTCCTCTTGCCTCTCCTCCTCCTCCTCATCCTCCACTTCGATGACCAGCCCCATCCTCCTTTATTTCATCCCTCTTCCTCTCTCTCAGTCTACTCATTCCCTCATATTACATTTTCCCTCTTTCCTTCCCTTTTCCACTCGAGCTCTCTTCCCTCTCTTTCTCAAATCAAAACCCTTGCCTCCTCCTCTTCCACTTCCACAACCAGCCTCATCCTTCCTTCTCTCAGCCCTCCCCCGCGTGAACTAGCCCCTCTCCTCCCTTATCCCTTTCTCATCTTTCCCTCTCTTCTTTCAAGCACCGTCGAGCGCCGCCGTAGGTCGAAGCCTGCCGCCGTGGGGTACATTTTCGGCGCTTGTTTCCTCTTCACATACGGTTGAGTGTTTTGTGATTTTTATAAATTGCTCTCAGCTGGGTCCTCTTCAATTACAAGGTAGATTTTCTTTGTAATCTATATCAAAAAAATTAGCTTTATAGTAGATGGATGATGTAAAGCCGGTTTATGTAGGATTTGTTTTTTTTTTATTTAATGTCAGGAATTCTTTAAAGGTTTTCTATAATGAGAGTGGAAAGTAGGAGAGGAAAAAAATAGACATATAGTGTTCTGGGCTTTTTGTATCAAGAATGTCATCTAGATAATCAATTAAGTTTTTATTCTTTATGGCCCTTATTAACCAATAAATCATTGCCTTTGCTGCCATGAAACTTTCCTGATTCAAGGTTTATTGGACTTGTATGTACTTTGCTTTTCTAATTAACTAGGTTCGAACCTATGATACTAGGAATACAGTAACAAGGCCTTAATAAAAATTGATGTGGGAACTTGGAGACAAAAGTTCCAATTAAGTGAAGGTTTTTGGTTGGGTGATTTTCTATTCAAAGGAGAAATCCCACAGTTGCTTTTTCCCCGAGATGGTGTCCCTAAGTAAACAAAATGCGGAGTCTATTGATTACATGTACTTGAATTGAACTTTCACTGGAAAGCTTAGCTTAGATACAAAATACTTTGGGAATTTGGCTGTCATGGGTGTTCCCGAGACATGCAGCTCCAATACGTGCTTGCCATTTATATAGAAGGACTAAATAAAAAAGGAAGAGCAATATGGAATCTAGCTTGCTTGGCACATTTCTTGGCCTTTTGGACATAAATGAATAGTATGGTGTTTGATAGTTGAGATACGAGGGAAGAGAAGTTTGGGGAAGATTTATGTTTTGGTTATCTTTTAGGCGACAAGAAGTTCAAACAGTTCCAATTCTCAGAACTATGAAGGGAGCGGTCATCTTTGTGTCATTAGACTTCTTGTCCGTATCTTTACTTATGGAGGATACATTATCCTTCTCTACATAATAATACATGGAATGTTTAAATTAAATTGTCTCTTTTTCAAACAAAAAAAGATAGTTGATGGAGCTTTTGATCTTACTGAAAATGAACGGTAAGTAGGAGATTGTTGAGTCAAGGTTATTGACAGATATCATCAGTCCAACGATTTCAGTATGTAACTATTTTGCACAAGAATTACTTTTATGGTTCAGTTTCTTTGCTTCCGTTGACAACCGCATTCACTGTACGTTTGTTCATTCTTCTGGACCCTACATCTTTTTCTTTCTATTATTCATTTGATCAAACTGTAGATTGTGTTCTATTGAAATTGTATGATCATTATACTTCTAAGTTACCGTGCAATTTTATGAAATGAACAGTAATGATCATTTGATTACTTTTATTCTTGTTTTATTTTCAAGGATGGATACAGAAGAAAATAGTAATGTACAAGAAGAAAATAGTAATGTACAAGAAGACCCAATATGTTCTCCATCACTCCATTCACCGTCACATAGACGAGAAGAACCGGTACAAGATAAATTGTCTAATTATTTATCATGATCATACGTTGATATATGCTTATCTTCTAAGCTTAGTCATTTCATATTTTGATGCTATATATAGTTCTATTTGAATTTTATTTTATCTATTATCATAACAGGTGACTATTTATACACCCGAGCTTCCAGAAATAGCTCAAACTTTTGTAAATGTAACTTTTCCAGCAAAAGTTACTATAAGAAGCACTCTATCGATAATTGACAAAATTAAAAGTGTTTTGTCCGAAGAGTTTCAGAATGAGTTTCGTCGATGGCCACAATTGTGACGTTTGTTAGATTTGCCAACTACTGGAAAGTTTTGTGGCACATTAGCTCATCAGTTATTACTAAGAAGGATCAAGTGCAAAAAATATAAAGAGATTTGGTTTCTTCTAAATGGAAAACCATTAAGATTCTCACTGAATGAGTTTGTCTTAATAACGGGACTGTATACAAAAGGAACTCCTTCTGAAAAGAGAATTGCGGCCCAAAAGAAAAACAATAGATTGATCAATAAATATTGGTCTAACAGAAGAGGAGTGACTGTGGATGATGTGTATACTACATTACATGAATTGCAAAGTGCGAATACCGATGATCGTGTGAAGCTAGCTTTTGTTTACTTGCTTACGGGATTTCTCTTGGCTCGGGATTCAAAAACAGCAATTCCTACATGGATATTTAGTTTTGCAGATGATCTAAAATTCTTTGATAAGTTTCCATGGGGAAAGATATGTTATAATCATTTGATTGAGATATTAATTGGACTTGATATGGAGCGAAAATTCAAAGATCGGCCCGGAAGAAAAGATGACAAGAGCCCATCTCAGTATAACATTTTAGGTTGTCTATGGATACTTCAGGTAAGTTTTGATAAATTTGCTTGATTTATTTTCTTTGAATGGTATCTCGCACTTATTTTATTTAAATTTTCATGTAGATTTGGGCTTACGAGGCTATGCCTAAGTTAGGTGAGATGTTGGCCATTAGAGAGCAACATACTATTCTGCCACGTTGGTTTTGTTGGCATACAAAAGACCTTTCAAAAGGCCACTCATTCAAATCTTATCTAGAATTGCTTGAGTCTACTGAGGTATCAACGAATTATGAATTTGTGTATGATAGTGGTTTGCAAATTCTTTTTTGGTTATTAACTCATGTAAGTCTTCATCGCATCTTTTCAGTTTCCAGTCAAACCTACTCTACAACCTTCATTGGAGGAGAAGAAAAAAAAATACTATGAGCGACTTGCTATTTTGAAGGATGAGGATGATGATGTCATTGATCGGTTGATAGAGTTTTTATCACGTAACATAATTTTGATCAACAGCTCCGAGTCATTTGAAAGAGAAGAGAATATCATACCAGAAGTAAATAATGATGCAACAAGAGACTCGGCAGAGGGCTTAAATATCCAGTCATTCACACCAAATGCAAATGATGAATTCTCTACTCGAGTAGACCCCTCCAAGCGCGTGTCGCCAACAAGAGACTCGGCAGAAGACCAAAATGTTCAATATAAGGACTTGTTCCAATCATTGAAAGAATACATTGACCAGAGTCTTGCTAAGCAAAATGAGTTGAACGAGTCTAGGATGCAGACTCTACTGCTCAACTTTTCAGAGTTAAAAGAAACTCAAAAGGTGGTGATCAATAAGCTTGATACACTTATTGACATACTTGATCCTCGTCGAAGTCACACTGATGAGCAAGAGCAAACTTTTGACACCGATAATGCAAACCATTATGTCAGCCCTCATCATGGTCTCATCACAGAGGTACAAGAAACTTCAAATCTAGAGCAGAGTATAGATGAAGCTATTTTGATGTCTATTTGTGATCCCGGCAGAGAAACATATATAACTCCTGGTACGATTGTTTATGATGGTCAAGAAGACATTGAGAGAGGGGATGAGGTGACCTCAGTTATGGTTCGAGGTCGAGAATTACGAGTAAGGAAGCGTGCTCCAGCCTTGGAATCACCTTATACACAGTTTGTCAAGAAAATCCGACATGCGAAATCAGAAGTGCCGAAATTTGATCCGTTTAAGAAAGTGGAAGTAGATCAACTACAGGCATTTCAAAGATGGTTTGAAGGTGATGCAAATGGCAATACAACCATCCGGTGTGGCCTTGCTTTTCAAAGAAAACAATTTTTTGACATCATGTACTCACCGCAACATTACATTAATAGCGAGGTAAGTGTCATTTTTAGAATTTATCTAATTAGGTACAGTGAATTATTGTTTGTTTTGGTCACTTAAATTAATATATAATATGTTCTATGTTTTGTCTTTTGTAGCATGTAGATGAGATGCTCTATTTGTTCAGAAAGCGGATTCAGACATTTAGAGATAGTTTTCCAAGAGATATTTGTATTTTGAGTGATGATTTTGGACAACGTCTTGTAGCATTATATGAGAATTATAAGAGGTCAAAGAAAACACGTTTCCAAAGATCTGAATATCCAGTTACAGATGAGTTGCTACAATATACCACGGGGCAGAGACCGCGTAGAGGTAGAGCATGGTCGTCAAATGTCGATACGTTTTACGTGCCGTGGAATCATAATAACCAACATTGGATATTATTGGTTGTGGTGGTTTCGGAATGGACGATATGGGTATATGACTCTGTGCCAAGCCATTGGAACTCAATAGAAAGAATAAAAATTGATTTGAGACCATTCAGTGAGTATTTTCCATTCCTTCTTCAGAAATGCAAAAAGTTCAAAAAACAACACAAGAATTTTGGGACTCCAATGCTCATTCGAATTCCTCTGAGCGAGAGTGTTCCTCAAAATAGTAGAACGTAAGATAATTTTTCTTTACTAACACATTTTATTATTTATATTCTCTTAATGTAACGTAACTTTAAACTAACACATTCTATTATTTATGTTCTCTTAAGAGGTGATTGCGGTGTGTACATGCTCAAGACAATAGAGATGCACATAGCACATATGTGCGATGATAGAGCAACGATATTACTTAACGACAGCAACATACAAGATGTTCGAGAGTGTTACACTGTACAACTATACTTTCGTAGTGCAACTATGTAGTCCAAAATCGTACAACTCTAATATGTTTTATCATTTGTTCAAGTTAGTGACTATAATCTATACTACTATTATTTTGCCATATGTTTTGGATGCTACTATCATTAGATCTTGCTATGCCTTGTTTTCTAGGTGCGTATTTGTGTGTGTGCTTTTTAGGTTTCTTTTCCATTAGATTTTGTTGCCTTTTCTTTTTCTATAATCATTTGGAGGCCATAGGTTTTGTTAGATCTAATGGCTGTTATGTCTTTTGTAATTGATTTATGTCGGATCTGCTATTTTTAGGCTTCTGTTTTATTGAAACTTGATTTTATATCTTTGCATTGCAAGGCTGTAGCCTCAGATGTTTAGTATCACAGTCATTTTTCTCAAGTGTCTTTCTTATACATACTTTATTTTCACAAATTAGTCTATATGTTTGAAATGTGGTTATGAATTATGATGAAATGGGTGATTATGTTGTTTGTTAGTTCTGTCCTATGGTTCTAAACTCTTTATATGATAGGATCTGAAATGTTATTTGTGTTGGCTTAGGTTTTGAACGAGATAGATATTTGTTTTTAGTGCAGTAAATAGTCAAAGAATATAAGCGCCATGCAAAAATTTCAAAGTGATCCACGAGCGACCATAATGCTGTTACGCGACTATTAGTTATGACGAGCGATCATAGCTCTTGCGCCGAGTGACGAGTCATTAAGAGTTTAGCTAGAAATTAAAGACAATTTTTAAGTAATTAGAAGTTAAATAGCTTAAGTATGGTTTAGGAACATGTTAGACTTGTTTTAGTAGTTTTCCGAACTTTAATGTAAGTTTTAGCAATTGGAGGGCAGAGCCATCGCCGATCGTTCGCCCAATCGAGCCGAACGATCGCCAAAATTCGACATCAAGCGATCACGGGCAGAACCGTTGCCGGTCGTTCGCCCAAGCCAGCCGGTCGTTCGCCCCATTCCAGCCGGTCGTTCGCCCATTCCAGCCGGTCGTTCGCCCCATTCCAGCCGAACGTTCGCCCAGCGCCGGTCGTTCGCCCCTCAGCAGCCGATCGACCGCCAAAACGCGACAGACTTTATTTTGACGAACGACTATAATGGTGTTGCGCGACTATTAGTTATGACGAACGACCATAGCTCTTCCGCCGAACGACTATCATCTGGTCGGTCGCTGGCAGAAATTTTGAAGTCGCTCAAGCACATCTGGGGTCGTTCAACAGAGGCCGAGGTCGCTCTTATTTGGTGATGATTAAGATTACAATTATTTTTACAATAAATTATTTTGTGTCAAATTATATATGATCAACATCCTTAATTAGAGATATTCTTAGTAATCACCAAAAATATTATACAAATAATCCGAAATTCAATGTGAAATAACAAAATTATAGATTGTTGGTAGATTGCTTATAACATTATTACACAATGAGCATACATCATAATTACTAATTAGAAACAAATGAGACATGAGTTATTGTGTAGTAATAAATTTCAATATTAAACAACAAAAGACTTCTAAGTTTACTAAATGAACCAATACTTAAAAAAAAAAAAAAAAAGAAAATTTCAAAGTGATCCAAGAGCGACCATAATGGTGTTGCACGACTATTAGTTATGACGAACGACCATAGCTCTTCCGCCGAACGACTATCATCTGGTCGGTCGCTGGCAGAAATTTTGAAGTCGCTCAAGCACATCTGGGGTCGTTCAACAGAGGCCGAGGTCGCTCTTATTTGGTGATGATTAAAATTACAATTATTTTTACAATAAATTATTTTGTGTCAAATTATATATGATCAACATCCTTAATTAGAGATATTCTTAGTAATCACCAAAAATATTAGACAAATAATCCGAAATTCAATGTGAAATAACAAAATTATAGATTGTTGGTAGATTGCTTATAACATTATTACACAATGAGCATACATCATAATTACTAATTAGAAACAAATGAGACATGAGTTATTGTGTAGTAATAAATTTCAGTATTAAACAACAAAAGACTTCTAAGTTTTCTAAATGAACCAATACTTAAAAAAAAAAAAAAAAAAGAAAATTTCAAAGTGATCCAAGAGCGACCATAATGGTGTTGCACGACTATTAGTTATGACGAACGACCATAGCTCTTCCGCCGAACGACTATCATCTGGTCGGTCGCTGGCAGAAATTTTGAATTCGCTCAAGCACATCTGGGGTCGTTCAACAGAGGCCGAGGTCGCTCTTATTTGGTGATGATTAAGATTACAATTATTTTTACAATAAATTATTTTGTGTCAAATTATATATGATCAACATCCTTAATTAGAGATATTCTTAGTAATCACCAAAAATATTATGCAAATAATCCGAAATTCAATGTAAAATAACAAAATTATAGATTGTTGGTAGATTGCTTATAACATTATTACACAATGAGCATACATCATAATTACTAATTAGAAACAAATGAGACATGAGTTATTGTGTAGTAATAAATTTCAGTATTAAACAACAAAAGACTTCTAAGTTTTCTAAATGAACCAATACTTAAAAAAAAAAAAAAGAAAAGAAAAAGAAAATTTCAAAGTGACCCAAGAGCGACCATAATGGTGTTGCACGACTATTAGTTATGACGAACGACCATAGCTCTTCCGCCGAACGACTATCATCTGGTCGGTCGCTGGCAGAAATTTTGAAGTCGCTCAAGCACATCTGGGGTCGTTCAACAGAGGCCGAGGTCGCTCTTATTTGGTGATGATTAAGATTACAATTATTTTTACAATAAATTATTTTGTGTCAAATTATATATGATCAACATCCTTAATTAGAGATATTCTTAGTAATCACCAAAAATATTGTGCAAATAATCCGAAATTCAATGTGAAATAACAAAATTATAGATTGTTGGTAGATTGCTTATAACATTATTACACAATGAGCATACATCATAATTACTAATTAGAAACAAATGAGACATGAGTTATTGTGTAGTAATAAATTTCAGTATTAAACAACAAAAGACTTCTAAGTTTTCTAAATGAACCAATACTTAAAAAAAAAAAAAAAAAAGAAAAAGAAAATTTCAAAGTGATCCAAGAGCGACTATAATGGTGTTGCGCGACTATTAGTTATGACGAACGACCATAGCTCTTCCGCCGAACGACAATCATATGGTCGGTCGCTGGTAGAAATTTTGAAGTCGCTCAAGCACATCTGGGGTCGTTCAACAGAGGCCGAGGTCGCTCTTATTTGATGATGATTAAGATTACAATTATTTTTACAATAAATTATTTTGTGTCAAATTATATATGATCAACATCCTTAATTAGAGATATTCTTAGTAATCACCAAAAATATTATGCAAATAATCCGAAATTCAATGTGAAATAACAAAATTATAGATTGTTGGTAGATTGCTTATAACATTATTACACAATGAGCATACATCATAATTACTAATTAGAAACAAATGAGACATGAGTTATTGTGTAGTAATAAATTTCAATATTAAACAACAAAAGACTTCTAAGTTTTCTAAATGAACCAATATTTAAAAAAAATAAAAAAAAAACAAAAAAAATATATATTTCAAAGTGATCCACGAGCGACCTTAATGCTGTTGCGCGACTATAAGTATCGACGAGCGACCATAGCTCATGCGCAGAGCGACTATCAGCTCGTCGGTCGCTGGGCACATATTTTGTAGTCGCTCAAGCACATATGGGGTGATTCAACAGAGCTCGACGTTGCTCCTATTTTGTGATAATTAAGATTTCAAAATAGGACAGACATTCAATCATTAAAAATATTAAACAGTGATTCAAATATAAAAACTATGAGCCAAAACTCCAAAATTAATTGTCAAACAACCAAATTATAGATAGTTGAAAGATTACACATAACATTTCATGGATTAAATAAATCAAACATTTGATGAACTTTGACTACTCGGGCATCTTTTGACATTGTGTCCAAGTCCATTACATAAACTACATTTGTAGTTTTTCTTTGAAATCTCTCCTTGAGAAGGAAACCGAGATACTCTCGGTCTCCCTCTTGTCGCCTCTAAATCTGGCTCTAATACTTTCACTGCTCGAATTTCTTCTGGGATGTTATTCCACTCTTTTTCAGAGGGAACAGGGTATATGGTTTCCGCATATGCCAACATAAAATAATCAACACTATAATATTTAGAACATAGAGAATATACAATCTAACACTATAATATTTAGAACATAGAGAATATACAATCTCACCAGTGTTGAGGGGTTGAAATTGTCCTGCTGCTGCTATGGCATGGATGCATGGAATCTTTTCAATGTCAAAAACCCTACATTTGCAGCTCTTTGACCTCAAATTCACAATTGTGTCGAGGTCTCCGCAAACCACATGATATTCATTCTCATTCAATTGGCGTGGCTTTAATGAACCTGCATCATCCCATCTACTTCTTATTAATGCTTCTCTTTTCGGTGTAATTTTTCCTGACATCATATTCAAAGAATCTCGACGACGCTCAAAGAACCACTGTCCCATTGTATACAAGACAAAATCAATCAATGCTGTTAGTGGATACTCTCTTGCCACCTTCATCATATTATTCACTGTCTCAACTATGTTAGTGGTCATAACTTCATATCTGTTGCCTTGGAAGTAAGCTCTTGACCATTTTTCAAACCTCACCTCCTCCTCTAAATACTTAGCTACCCTTGAAAATCCTTGTCGTAGCTCATCAAAGTGTTTATTAAATTCTTCAACGCGGTATGCTTCTGCAGCTCTTTTATATATTCCAATTGAAGCACAACTTTTAAAGCGATGCTTAATATTCATTGACACGTGCCAAAAACATACTCCGTGCTTTGACAAAGGATAAACACTCCTCACTGCATAGTGGATGCTTTGATTTCTATCAGAAATAAAACACAACTCTGGTTCATCAGGGATTAACTCCTTCAACTTCTCCAAAAACCAACTCCACGATGCATTGTTCTCACTATCAACCACCCCCCAAGCAATTGGGTAAGAGTGATACTCACTATCTTGTGTGGCTGCAACAAGTAGTACTCCTTTATGTTGGGTTTTGATCCACGCTCCATCAACACCGATAACTTTTCTCATGTATCTGAACCCTCTGATTGCCGCTCCCAAAGCCATAAAGAAGTACTTGAACTTATTATCAGAATCAACTTCAATATGAGTGACCGTGCCTGGATTGACTTCTTTTAAAACATGACAATACGAGGGGAGCATAGCAAAACTGTGTTTAGGTGTCCCCCTGATGAGATGTTGTGCAAATTTTCTTGCTTTCCAAGCTTTCCAATAACTGCATTGAACTTTAAGCTCTTCATGCACATATCCCATGAGAACTTTTGCTTTCGGTGTTTCCTTGATGTCCTTGAAGTGACCCTGCATTCGAGCTCCAATGACACGACTGGATGCTTGTCTGTGGTGGATTGATCGGTTCATCAATGTACAAGAGTGGAACCCATTGTACTGACGAATAACAAAAAAATTTGAGTTGGGCATTTTTCTAGCACGTAATCGCCATAAGCATTTATCATCAACACATCTAACTTCTTTCAATGTTTTTGTTGATTTATGCGTCTTCATTTCAAACTTTCCATTAATGGCGACAAGACTTAGCTTTAAATTCAATGCTTCCTTGCTCTCGAAGTGTTGGCCCAAAGCAAAATCAGATCCATCATGCCTACCATCACCCAGTGAATTGGGTGGAATAACATTTTCTTCTGGCAAATCAAATTGTTCAGATGTGATATTCCGATCTTCTACGAACTCACAATCAACTTGCAGAGACATGTTATCATTTACTTCCGCAGGAACCCCATCATTGTTTGCATCACATATACTTTCGTTACTTGCATTGTTAGCACCACATATCTGTACCAAATCCTGAGAACAATTGAAAGCCTCATTTTGAACATATATATCATTGTCTAAGATATGAAGCCCAAAATAATCATCGCTAAAATATCTACCACCATCATCAAAATTGTCAACATCATCGTTGTTATCAACACATATTGCTTTACCTTTACCTTTCACTGGTTCAAGCATAACATGTATAATAATTTCATTTTGATCTTCATAGAGACTTAAAAGATCAGAGATATCCGCATCATCAGAAATAGGGATTGGAGAAGTATTCTTACACCGCTCACTTGTAGCCTTATGTATAATCTTAAGTGTATACTCACTTTGCTTGATACCCGTTCTTTTATAAATTGTCTCCACAATAAAACTTGATGCTTCTATCGACCATGAAACCCTTTGCCGAACCACTTCCAATCCATTCCCAACTATTGTTCAACTTTTTCCACTCTCCATTGTATTTCAAATACACATATATACGGCCCATACCTGTAAATATGAAATTGAATTAGTTAAAAATTTCAAAAGTATAAGAATTATGGACACGCGACTAAACCTATGTAAGTACTCAAAATCCATCAAGTCCACTGGCCACCTAAGACTCACTGACTAAAAATTGACAAAAAGATCGATATTAATGATCAGTTCGAGGTATTAAGAGTAACAACATAGTAACGTGTAAAAAATTGTATTTTAGGAAGAAGGGTCAGATTTATGCGCGCGAGACCATCTTTCAAATTAGGGTCGCGCGCCACGTAATTACAGTCGCGCGCCTACAGATTAAGGTCGTGTGTAAGCGCGCGACTCTAATTTGAGCAATGGTCGCGCGTCTAATAATTTAGTCGCGCGCCCATCTTTATGGTCGCTCACGACCCAGATCTATAAATTAGTCGCGCATGAATAAATGGTCGCGCAAAAATGTGCAGGTCTAACAACTTTAAACTCACAACCGAATTTAATATTTCTTTCACTCTCAAACTCTTATTTCTCACAAAAACTATATTGTAAGTGGATGCTATCATTAATAAACACTTTGAAACAACACATAAAGAGAGGATTTGATTTTACCTTTAAATTATTAAAATACTCTTCTTTGTAGGTTTGTAGGTCTTCGCTCCGGTAATCAAATGTGGAGAAGTGTTCCTCCGGCAATCAAATGTGGAGAAGTAATATATGTTTGAGTGTGAAAAGAGGAGAAAGTTGGAGGCTTTGGGTGGGTGGGAGGCTCGGCTGCATACTACGACGACGAATAGAGAGAGGAGGAGGAGGAGTTTTGTTTTAGTTTTTGCTTTTTTTTTTTTTTCAATTCTAAATAAGGAGGTAGTTGATCGTAATTAATGCTAATAAGTATTTTATGTTTATTAAACTAATTTTTAATAACTTAATTTAAAAAAGAGGTTAGTTTGCAAATAAAAATAAGTGAAAATCTATTTTAATAATTTAAATATTTTTTTAAGTCATTTTGCAAATTGACTCCTCTCTATATTTGGTGCTTTTTTTTTTTTTCACTTGTCGTATATCACATCAAATAATAAAAGATTATTAGACGGAAAAATATTAATTGTGAAAGTCTTGTACAAATAACGCTTAATCCAAAAATTTCGGAAAAAATTACACAAAATATGAACATGAGATATAATTTTGTCATGATTATGCAAACCAAGGTACATGCTTAGCAATATAAATAACTTAAGAGTTAAGAGTATACATATGGTTATTCAAATGTTTTTGATAATTGAAATATTGATTGTATTTGGAGATAAGATAGTGACACAGTGCTTGACAATTTGGTTTTGGTTGTTCTCCCTTTGTATCACCACTTCGAGGACTCAAGCATGGCCATAATTCCTTTTTTTTTTTTTCTTTCTTTTTTTTTTTGTTTTGTTTTGTTTTTTGTTTTTTTGTTTTTATTGGAAACGAAAAGAACATCGTTTTCAACAAATGCCACTGGAAATTAAAACCATCATTTAACTCTATATTAAATTTTCCAAAAAAAAAAAACTCAATAGTAAATGCTATACATGTTTAGGAATGTCACTTTTTCTTGTGTGTTAAGAAAGAGACGACTTTTCAAAGTCGGTCTCTTCGTATAATCCAACCACTTGAAATATTTCGAGAGCTAATATCTCATTGGTTTGGTTGACTAGGGTTTTTCTCGGAGAAATTTGTAAACTCTGTTGAATTTGGATAAGACTTGTTTCATAAAATTGGATAAAATATGATTGAATTGGCCGTCTAAATAATTCATTGGAGCCACGATAGTACGTAATGCTCTTCTTAAACATTGACTGATCATATTTTAGACATTGATGTTTGTTAAGGCTCTAATTTAGGTTTAAAAATAATAATAATAAAAGAGTAACCATAACTCTGTATTATTCCTTGCTATAACACCAGAATTATTTCCTCCCAAAAATAGAAGATTGTTTATCTTTGATAACCAAACGTTACTGTTTCACATCATCACTGCAAATGGGAATTTTGCACAATTTAAATTATTTACAAACCACCCCTCAACATTTGGGTTTGCAATTTTTTTTTGGTTCCCTTTTTTTTTTTTCTTCTCTACTGTACAACATCATACACATACACAAAAAGTACATGATCCAAGTGGGGTTAAAAAAGAAAAAAAAAAAAAAGGAAAAGAAAAGCTAATCAAAACTTGATGATCTACTCCATCTTCCTTTGAAATAGTCCTCAAGAGAAAGGGTGTTGCTTCTGTCGGTACTGCTACTAAACGACGTCGAGTCATCATCAACACCATTAAATGCAACGCCCAAATGTAACTCTGCACTTGAATTTGGATAAACTTCGTCGTCGTTGTTGTTGTCATCGTCGTCATCACGCTTCTCTGATTCCCGTTGATTATAGTCTCTTGTGGGGCTAGCCCACTTTTCGACATCTTCGTCACCTTTTAATAGCTTCAATATCTGAATAAAAGACACATAAGTTAAAATAAAGAGAATTATATTGAACGTAAGAGTTTTTATGGCCTCTGTAATAAAATGGGAAAAATTATTAGGTGAAATATGCTCTACTACAGAGAATGATTCTGGATTATCAGATTTACATTTTTAAAAAAATCTTACTTCTTAAAAAAGAAATTAATCTAACGGTCTCAAATCGTTTATCATAATAGAACATACAGTAGAAATCACTGCCATTTTGTATAGACATAGTTAAAGAAAATTGTAGGGTACAGTCAGAACAAGTTGATCATACTCTGGGAAAAGTCAAGTCTTGACATTTCCTTCAAACCTAACATTAAATAAATGTCGCTGTTCAAATGTTAATAAGAAGCAAAATTGTTCTTGCATGTCGAAACGTGTGTAGTAATTCAGTCACAATGATAATAATAATTGAAAAAAAATTCCCTTGTTTAAGAAAATGATAGGTTAGAAATTAAACTTTTTTAGAAAATTGATCACCTTAATACATTTTAAAACTACCACAAGAGTCAATATTTCCATTGTCTATGCTCTTATACAGAGAGCACAATCTTCTTCTATAGACATATCTTGAGAAAATTTGTTACATATTATATTAATGACTAGTTGGGCAAGTTTTTTGAGAATATTAGGTCTTAATGTTTCTTTCAACACTGACCCTCAACCAACACTAAAGCAAATATGACTTTTCTTCTTCTTTTTATAATTATTTTTTATTTTTGTTCCCTAAGAAAATGACTTCTTTCAAATATTGATTTCAAAAAATTGATATACCAACCAACAAAGCGAGAGAGCGACTAAAACATGTCAATTGTCTAGAGAGAAAAGTCAAAATGTGAAACTATCCTCAATCCTATGTTTGAGAAAACTTTTAAAATATTTTGGAGAATTGGTAAACCAACAGTAACAACATTAGTAATAACATTACCTCGCTGATACCAGGCCGAAGCCGAGCCGATCTTGTAATGCACAGAGCGGCTGCAAGCGCCATTCTGTGCATCTGAACTTCGTCAACTTTCCCATTCAAATTAGGGTCCAACATGCCCTTCACATTCCCTTTCTCTATCCTTGGCTTTGCCTAAAAAATTCAACCATACACAACATTACTAATCTATTGTCCAACTAATAAAAGAAAATTATCATCCAAGTACCTTGTATTTTTTATTATAATTATCAAATTTCTGCTTTATATTTTAGAAAATAGTGATCAAGTATAGGACTAAAAATGTCAATTAAAAGTTCAAAAAAAAAAAAAAAAAAACATACCCACATGACCAAGCTCTCTTGTCCTTTAGCAGTAGCAATATGAGAGCCAATTGGTCTTCTTCCTGATAAGAGCTCAAGAAGCACAACCCCAAATGCATACACATCAATCTTGTCACTCACTTTCCCATACATGAAATACTCTGGAGCTAGGTAACCAAATGTTCCTACCACATCTCCCTCTGTCAAATAGCCTGATGTTTCTGGGCCCCACATCGCAAGCCCAAAATCAGATAACTATCACACACACACAAAATTAGTCAAAATCAGAAAGTTAAGTGAATTTTTTTTAATTACATCATGGTTTTGAGATCAAAAGCAGTACCTTTGGTTCAAGCCCATCTGAGAGAAGAATGTTTGAGGACTTTATGTCTCTGTGAATCACTTGTTGAGGACATTCTTTGTGCAAGTAATAAAGTGCTTCTGCTATTCCCACTGCTATATCATATCTCACTTCCCATGACAGCACTGATTTGTCTTTGCCTTTGTCCTTTTCATTGCCTTCAATTTAGTATATAGTAACATAACATTTTGTGTTAGCAAAGTTTTACCAAATTATTATTCTGTGCTGGAGTATGTCCTACAATGCGGAAATTTACAAAATCATCAAATTAACATTTTTTCAAGACGCGCGCGTGGTCTATTGAAAAAAATTAATTTGACAATTCACAACCGTTCCCTGCTAAAGAACATATTCCACTGTAGATTTTTCGATTGAATTAGAAGAAAAAATTACGTAACTTTACTCGAAAAGCTATTTTTACCGTGTAGGTTTTCCTCTAGGTTTCCCTTGGAAAGGAAGTCATAGACGGATATTAAAACATTGTCTTCGACGCAGATGCCTAGGAGAGGCGCGATGCATCTGTGCTTCACCGAAGAGATGATGTCGAATTCGAGCGCAAAATCTCTCCACCCTTGCTTCGACGACTTGAGAATCTTCACCGCAACGGGCTTCCCATCCCGAAGAATTCCCTTGTACACTCGGTTGCAACCTCCTTTTCCAATTAGCCTCTCTGTTGGAAATCAAATGAAAGCAAAATACAGCTTAGAAAAAGCACACACACAAGCACAAAAATGATGATTAAAGTACATAGTTTTCGAGGCATATTATGGTCCAAATCACCTGAAGAGAATTGAGAAGTTGAGGCCTTCAGAAGATCAAGACTAAACCATTTGCAACCAGATGAGTTTGCTTCAATGAGACTTCGCAAGCCTTGTTGTGGCACTTCACCAAAACTAGCCAATTTAATCTTTGAATTAACATCATAATCACTACAAACAATGTCATTAGTCTCATTTTCAGGACTAGAGTCTTCAGAGATTGTTGAACACTGAAAAGATTGTAGTGGAGACCTATCAGGCAAGCTCATAACCCACTGAACCACGGAGACGTTCCTCGAAGACTTCGGGGTCTGCGGGGCCCCCCAAACCGCCTTCCGAAGGAGAGGCCAGCCCGGCCTTTGGTCCATAAAAGAGGAGCTGGAGTAGTAACTGTCTGTGGAGAGAACTGAAGCTGATCTTGAAATGCCTCTACTCTCTTCATTGACCACGCTAAAGCTCTCGCTCCTCGAGTCCTCCTCGCCGCGCCCGTGCCTCCACCCGTCCTGCGAAAACCGAATAGGCTCGCAGGCCGAAATAACCGTCTCGGTGTCACACTCGGAGTCGCCAAACTCAGACAGCGCTCCTCTATAATTGCAAAGGCTTGGCTTGGGATCTCCTCCGAGGCCTAACATAACAAGATTTGAACCACATTCATTTGTCAATGTTTAAAAACATGTGTTTTATTAGACAAGTCTCTTTTTGTCTTCTTTTCAATTTTTTCTTTTTCTTTTTTTAATTTTCTCAGGAAACAAACACCAAACCTGGTGGTTGATTGCTGGTACACCTTGTGAAAAGGATTTTCCCATTGTGGACAGCCAAAACGTCGGTGGTTGAAGAGAGTCTCTTGGCACAGTATTTTGCCAAGGAAGTGGAACCCCTTGTACTGTTAAACACAAACTTAATATGTTTAAGACTAATCACAAACGTACAAAAAAAATAAAAAATAAAATTATTGGGTTCTTATTTCTGGGCCTACCCAAAAGTGCTTTTCTTGCTAATCCCCAAAACCAGAGTCACGTCAGTATAATTCTTTGCCTCTCTCACCAGAGCTTTTCTCACTGAACTTCCTATTAGAATCTGCCCACTTAGCTCTACCTGAAAACACAAAACAAATAAAATCAAAAAAGAAAAAAAAAACATATTTTTTGTCTTCACAAAATGGATTGATAAACAAGAAGTAAATGAAATGAAGTGAAATTATAACCTTTTTTACGCTACATAGGCCTTGGTAGACATCAAGATAATCATCTAACAAGGGCTGTTTTCTAATAGCATGATCTGCCAAAAAAAAAAAAAAGTACATACATTAACAAAATATGAATGAACAAAACAATATTATAATATAATGAATTAGATTCTTCATGATTGTTGTGAAATGATTACCGGAATTTCTACAAACGTGGATGGCAATAACAGAATCTCCGGGCTCGGCGACTTTGACCAGAGCCCAACTTAAGACCTCTCGGCTTTCGCCGTCGAATCGAATTCCGACCAAAACATTCCTTGTTCTGATGATCTTGTTGTCGTTGCTCTGATCAACCAGTGTCATTGGAGATAGTATTTTTGTCTCTCTGGTTTTGTTTTGGTTTCTCTCTCTCTCTCTCTTTCTCTCTTCTATGGTGTCAAATTATGTTACAAAAGTTTGGTCTTTGGAGATTGAGAATGATAGTACTCATTTCTAGTACTGCAATAAAATGTGAAACGTGGTTTTGATTAATGGAAAAAAAAAAAAAAGGAAATTTGAAAATGGGAAAAAGTTGGAAGAGGAAAATTTAATTCAATGTGTGTTAATTAGTGGCAGAACTGAATACTAAAATACCGTACAACAAATCAATGTTGTCACAAGGTGAGTATAATTAGGTGCCCGTATTAATAAAACAGTTACACTTGTAGAAAAAGAGATGGGAGTTTTTTTTAAATTTATTAAACAAAAGAAAAAAAAAAAAAAAAAAAAAAGCTACGTGCCTTATTTGGATTAAAGAATTAGAAATATAAAAAAATGAAAAGGGAAGAGTAGGAGAAAAAGAAAAAGAAAGAAGAACAAACAATCAATCAAATGAACCCTATTTGAGGAATGTTAGAACAAATGAGAAAGATAAACGTGACAGGACAAAAAAATAAATAAATAAATAAAAAGTGTACCTAAAAACCATCTGTTGTTGAAGCCCACCATGTTTTTAAAATAGAAATATACCGCCAAATAACATGATCAACCCTACCTACTGCAACTAAATTCAACACTAAAAATAAATAAATATATATATATATACATATATATATTATTGGAAAATTATAGTATATAGCCAAAAAAATTTATATTTTTAAATGATAGCCTATAATTCAAAAAATTAAAAAAAGTCATGTTATGAATTATATAACAAAAAAATGTTACACAAAATTGTACACATTTGAAAAAATTTGTAAAATATTTTGTATCACTTTTAACTTTTACTCATCATTTTTTGAAATGTTAAACAATATCTTACAAATATTTGCAGATGTATAAATATTTGTTTGACATTTTTTGTTACGAAATTATTTACAGTGGCTATTTTTTTAATTTCTTTAAAACATGGACTATCATTTAAAAAACACGTATAATTTTAGCCTATTTTTGCAACTCACCCATTATTATTTCAATTTTCAAATACCCAAAACGCAAAAAAAAAAAAAAAAAGTTCAGGGGTTATTTGAAGCAATAAAGGAAAAAGAAAAGTGAAAAGGGGAAAGGGGACCCCTTGTGTGTTAAAGGTACCTATCAAGGGATTTAATATTATTCCCCAGAAAATAAAAATGATCTAATCGTTTTCTATTAAAAGAAAAACAAAGATATTTGTATAACCCAATTTTTCTAAAATGATTGTGGTGAAGAAAGTGTCGGCAAAAGATACATTTCCCTCAAAGAGACGGCAATTCTTTTACTCTTCTTTTTTCTTAATTTTTAACTTTCGATTTATATTTCTTCTTCTTCAAAGTAGAAAAACCCAGTTTTTGAGTCCCTTAAAGTACCGTCAAATATTTCGGGAAAACCCTGAAATCCGGTCATTAAGTGGACCGACAAAACTGATTAAGGATTTTTACCGGCTATTGATCATTAAATCTTGATTTTTATCAATTTAGACTCTGAACTTTAATAAAATCTTGACAACTAATTATTTGGGGTGGGCATTTTGCATATTCCATCTCATTTATTGGGATAGAAAAAATGGTTTGAAAATGATTTGAAATAGTTTGAAAATGGTTTGGAAAAATGGTTTGACTTTGCTAATTTCGAGGTGGTATGAATGGTTGAGATTTAAATATATTGTATAGGGATTTGAAAAGTTGAAAAAAAAAAGTTGAAAAAAAATGGAATGGTTTGGAAAATTAGAAAAATTGAAAATAATAAAAAAATAAATAGAACGGAATAATTGAAATGGGTGGGGCAAACAAATAGATTTAACTCTCCTTTTTTTTTTTTTTTTCCTATGTAGACAACTAAGAACTAACCCTAATATTTAACATAATTTAAAAAATTTCCGACTAATTCAGAAAATAAATTGGCAAATAAATAATTTTCAAGGATTGACTTGTCAAAAAGCAAGAAGTGTAAGGAGCATAAATACTAAAAAAAACATTATGTTACCTGTTCAAATTTATTCCACGGTTCAAGATTAGATTGGTTATAAAAATTAACTATAACGGAGGAAAAATACCTAAAATATCAATGTTTATAACAAAATTCTAATCTCATCATTGAATTTTTCATAATTTTTAGATTAAAAGACACTGAAACCATATAAATAAAAAAAATAAAAAACCACACTGAAACCCTAGAAAACAATAAATAAATATATATATATATATATATATATATTATTTTTAGGAAAGGTATGAAAATAACACAATAATATCAGTCTTTTTCTTTTTTGAACTAGTAGAAAATAATCCAAGTGTGGTTAGACATAATAAAATGCCTTTCTTCTTGTGTAGCTATTTTTTAAAAAGTATAACCCCCCAAGACATTGCTTTCTTAAAACTTTTAAGATCGTCTTCCACTTGAAGAATAATGAGCACCTTTAAGATAAAATTATCTTTACTCCTTGTTTTGCTTAACCATTCAAATGTTTCTATATGAATGATTTTTGACTTTCTCGATCCCAATATGAAATGCTTAAACCTAAACTATTTATATCATCTTCAAATTCAAAAAGTTAACAATCATTTAAATAAAAATATTTGGATGGCTAATCCAAACAAAGAGTTAACTTCTACCAAGTAGAATTAAAAAAATTGAGAATTTATCTCATTGGCGGAGCCAGCAATCAAATACAGTGTGGGCGTACACACAAGTACTTTTTAATTAAATAAATACTATATAATAAAAATATACAAAGCTTACTAAATCACAATATTATCCAAGAATAACTAAATACGCATTTTTAGGCGAAGATTAGCCAGCAATATTATGTTTTTTAATGTAAAAAACACCACAAAACACTCTAATTTCTTTCCCTTATTATTCTCTCTTTCTTTCTCTTTTTCTCTCTACTTTTCTTAGTCTTTGTGTGCATGCTCAACTCTTCACACTGCAAAACTCCAATTTACGATTTCACTCTAATCGCACAACACACCAACTCATGCCTATATAATAAAAACTTATAGTAATTGATATAGATTATACTTATATGGTACATGGGTCTAGGCTTTTATCAAAGGGATAATTTCAAAATAAAGTCATTCTTGATGCCACTTAATAATCTATACTCCAAGTGATGTGTTTCTTTTGTTTCAACTCTATGTTTACAGTGTAAATCTTGGGGAATAAATTAAAAGTGCAACACACATTGGGCGTAGATTATCATTGTGTCAAAAATGAGGCATTCCTCAAAATCTTCCTTTATTAAAAGCTCACTCTAGAAACGTTTAAAGACTTCTACGCCTTACTATTTATTTATTTATTTTCATTCTCACTTAAGTCAATAATTACCCTTTATATATATATATATATATATATATATATATTTTGGGTTTGATGTCATGGAGGGGTGATTTGTGAGGATATTGAGTGTGGTGTGGGCTAAACTGATAAATGGGAGATTTTGAGAAATACCCCATTCTTGACACAATGATAATCTACACCCCATGTGTATTGCACTTTTAATTTATACCCTAAAATTTATACTACAAACATAGAGTGGAAATGAAAGGAGCATACCACATGGGGTATAGATTATTAAGTGGCATCAAAAATGACTTTATTTTAAAATTCTCTCATAATAATTAAATAGAACAAAAACTAATGAAAAAATAAATGGGCTTGGAAATTTCAGTGTGGGCTTAATAAGCCCACACTAGGCGTAATGTAGCTTCGCCCCTGTTGGGTCCTAAATTTTAACCTTTTGGATCCTTTTGTTTTGCCGAAGCTCCGGTTGTTTTCCAACAACCTTTGAAGTACTCTCCTGATACGATCATGGTCGACGATCTGTCAGCCAATCCGACATCAAGATTCAAGCTATTTTGGTTTAGAGTTTTTAGGTGTTTTTAGAGTCATTTATTATGTAATTCTTAGTTACTTTTGTTTGAGTATGAACTTAGAGTCATTTGGGACATTTTGGGATCAATTGGGATTTATTTCCAATTGGAGTGTCAGGAGGTCCGAGAGCTAGCCGATCGATCGCGGCATTCCAGCCGAACGATCGGCCCATCAGACGCATTTCGGCAGAAGCTGCACCGATCGGTCGCCCATTCAGCCGAACGATCGCGCGCGGGCAACAAGTTTGGCACAGGCAGCGCCGATCGATCGCCGCTTGTAGCCGATAGATCGCCCAAGCCTACTGATCGGTCGCGTAACCGCACCGATCGATCGGCAAGCCGCCCAGTTTTCAGTCACGAGTACTTTTACGCATTTTCTTTGAATCTTTAATAGTTTAGGTTTTTTTGCTTGCCGACTTTAACTTGTAAGCCCTATTTAAAGGGGTTTCCTTCTCAATAGAAAGGATAGAACGTTTGTTTTCAGAAAAACACCTTTGAGGTTCTCTCTCTGAGTTTGTCTCAGAATTCTTGAATCGCTCGAGTCCAACACTTGACGATTCGTATTGAACTTATCAAACGGCCATTCCGCAGCCGTTCGTGGCGTTCCTCAATCCCCGACTTATCAACGGCTATTTCGCAACCGTTGTGGCGTCAATTCAAGCAACCTAACCGAGTCTCTGACGGGGTTTTTCTATCCGGTCCGTGTCGTCCAACAAGAAAACGATCGCTCCAAATGCGTTCCTCCAACGAGGATCGCATCATCTCCTCAAGAGAATCTTCAATAATGTGAGTTTGAGAATTCTTTCCGAAAGTGATCAAATTCTCAAAGAACTTCACATCTCTAGACTATATTATCATATTAGACTCTAAATTTAAAAATCTATATGTTTTGCTATTTGTAGCATATCCTACAAAGCGTACCTAGTCATTCTATGACCCAACTTGGTGCTTTTAGGATCCATGTTCTTGCTATAAGAAAAACATCTTCACACTTTGAAATACCCTATAATATTAGGCTTTCTATCTATTTAAATATGACATACAACTAGTAAAGTTTCACCTTATAAATTATATGAGGAACTACACAATAAGACTATTCTAAGTGTCATATAATAATCTATGCATGAGTAGTATGCTCTCTTGATTTTACTGTATGTTTATAGGATAAAAGTGGGGGAATAAATTAAAAATTCAACACAAAAGATGAATAGATTATTAATAAGTCGAGAAAAGGGGCATTCATCAAAATTCCCTTAAATTAAAAACAACATTGCATGCAATAACATAACATTAATCATCGCTGGGAATGCTTTATTTTTACGTTATGTTAAACTGTTTTGTTGAGGTGTATGTGGTGTACATAGAACACTCGGGTATGACTCTGTTTTCTTCACAATATGCATTAAAATCACTAGGAAAATATTCTCCATCCCTATCACTTCTAAGGATTTTGTTATTTGTCTATTTCTACTTTGTAAACTTTAAAAGCATGGAATCAACCGTATAAGAACATTATCAACAATACAAAATTTGAACAATCTATCACTAGAATACTCATTGCCAATAAATACATCATTGTGGGACAAAATCAGCTCAAATACAAATTTTATCCATAGTTTGCCCAAATTAAAGATCCCCATTTTCATTTCTGGAATATGTAACACATTAGTTAATGTGACTCTCTTTCCAAAAGTAAAGGCGAGATCCACCTTCTTTTCTCGACCACTATGGAGCGTCCGTTTATTGCCCATTTGAATCTCTTGTCCATCAGTGAAATCAGAGTAGGTTTGGAGCAAAGACTTGTCGTAGGAAACATGAACAGTTGCGCATTTATTATACCATTAACCAAGAATATTGCCATTGCTCGCCAAGGATGCGCTCACAGTAGAGACAATCTCCTCTTCAATCGTGGTTTCATTGCCTCTTTGTCTTAGCCCTTTTAGGGCATGCATCAAAGAGCAAAATGCCCGAATTTTCCACAAACAAAGCAACCTCTTTTAGGCTTCTTTTTGTTCCAGGAATTCTTGAACTTATATTGACCCTTTTTGGGACCAATAACGCTCCCTTTCCCATCTCTCTTTTTAGCCTCATATTGGGCTTAGTCATAACATTGGCCTTAGTTGTGCCCATGTTAGTATTTTCAAATTTCTTTCTCACCATCTATTCCTCATTGATTTGAAAGTTTTTCTGAATTTGCTCCAGAGAGAAGTCTACAAAATTGTGAAGAATTTTCTTTCTATAACCCTTCCAAGATGATGCTAATTTCATAATAATTGCACCAATTTGAAATCGTATATGAATCTCAATCTTCACTGCCCTTAGTTTGTTTACATTGAATTAATTACTATTCGTGCACTTCTGCAAGAGTTAACTTCCCGTCAAGCATCTTAAAATCAAAATACTTTTGAGACTAAGAATCTTTTGTACCTTCTTCCTCAACCTTGTACTTGAAGTTGAGAACGTTCCAAATCTCCTTAGCAGATTATGTGTTGGTACATAGATCATAAAGGTGGTTGGATAGGGCGTTGAAGATATATCCATTACATATGAGTTTGTCCTCCCTAAGTCCCTATGCTTCTTATGCTCTGCCTTTAGTTAATCAATGTCTTCACCAAGGATGTAGAAGATCTTTAAGGCCTCAGAAAGAACTTCAACTTGTCTTGCCAATGAGTGAAACTGGTTCTATCGAAAGCGATCCAACTTAACTAGGTCTTAATTCATTAGTTTGTAGCAACAGAAGTTTCGATCTCTATGCAGTGCTAGATTGTTAAGAAAAATATGTAGACTGGTAGAAAAATTATTACAATCACTTTGGCTTGAATCACATAGGAATACACTTTCTTAAGCGTTACATATGCCCTCTCGACCGCTTTGGCTTGAATCATATACGAATACGCTTTCATTAAGCATTACTTGTGCCCCCTCGATGAGTTTGGCTTGAATCCCGTAGAATACGCTTTTCCTAAAGTGTTGCTTGTACCATTTCTAAATGCTTTGCGGACTCGAACAATTTTTTAAAAAGTTTTTGAATTTTTTTTTCTACATGAAAAGTCGCAACTTTTCGGTTAAAATTGGTTCAAAATAGTAAAAACAACCAATAACGGTAACGGGTTTGTAATGATATATCTATACGGTGATGCATCGCCACCCTTGATGTAAACTAATCCTCATAATTTATGGTTGACGATACGCTGCGGAGTAAAAGGTGCTAATTGTGCCTCTGCAATCTCACTGCTCACACACACACTCACTCACATTACGTGTGTGTATGAGTGTGCCAAGTGGGACACTCATGGCTAGTACTTACATAAACCAACTAAGGAAGCTACCACTTACAAAGAGAGCAATCTCTTTATAAACTTTTCATGTGAAACTTTTGTTTTGCCTTTTTTTTATTTATAATTAACGTGCAAATATACACACTTAATTTATTATGAATAAAATCGTGGATGATCGGAATTGTCCTCGAAGTTCTTCCTTCTATTATACTTTAATTATCAATATATTTTATTGTACTATCTTTTCCTCTTAAATATTTCTCATCTTGGATTTTCAAAGATGGGTTTATGAGATTACTTGTATTAATAATATACTAGTGGATGACTCTGTAAAAATATATTGAATCATGGAAACGTATATAAGTTGGAAATAACAAGCATTGCTGCTCTGATGGATGAAGATGACAATCTTTCTGTTACAAATTGGAATCAATTAGTTATGTCTTTTTTTTTTATTATTGTTTAATTTATTTCGATCAACTTGGTTTTATTGTTCGTATATTCATGTTAACAGGTTCTTTATTCTATGCTAATATCGTAAATTTTAAATATTTGTTGAACAAGTAAACTCAATCTTTTGAGAAAAAAATTAAGAGAAATTATAGTGAATACCCAATTTTTAAAACTTAATGTAAGTTATTACCCAATCTTTTGAAAAATATAACCAATTACCCAAATGCTTCAATTACTTACACAGTGGTAAGTGGTGGTAATTCACTTAGTTACCAAAAGCATGTGCAAGTAATTCACAAATTGACTAGAAACTCAATTACTTCAAAAGTTTGGGTATTTATTTTTATTGTTTTATAAATTCTGGGTATTTGCCTACTTCACCCAAAAATTAATATTATATATATATATATATATATATCTATATTTTGTGAATTTTTCTTAATAAGAATATATATTAGAAAGTTGTTAATTTATATATCAAGTGGGTTTAAAGGATCTCTTTGTAATTGTTATCTTATGAATTTGTCGAATTATTCATTTAGCATGCTGGCTGGAGTCTTAACCGGCAAAAAATATTACTTTATTAAGGATATTAATTTATTTATCAAGCATTATATATATATATATATATATATATGGGTGTTTGCATTAATAGCTCTTTTTACGCTAATCTTAAAATTTTAATTTTTGTTTTCTGACTTGGCTATATATATATATATATAATATAGAGAAATTATAGTGAATACCCAATTTTTAAAACTTAATGTAAGTTATTACCCAATTTTTTGAAAAATATAACCAATTATCCAAAAGATTCAATTACTTACACATTGGTAAGTGGTGGTAATTCACTTTGCTACCAAAAGCATATGCAAGTAATTCACAAATTGATTAGAAACTCAATTACTTCAAAAGTTTGGGTATTTATTTTTATTGTTATATAAATTCTGGGTATTTGCCTACTTCACCCTATATATATATATATATATATATATATATATATATAAAGAGTAATGATATCACGTATCAACTACTTATCTCTTTTATCAAATTATTGTGATTAGTTATTAAATGTACCCACACTTTTAAACGTTAATCCTAATAATGGACCATCAAATTATAATTGAGGAACTCATATATCTGCTCCTTCTATCACCTTCAACTTCTCTGACTATTCGACAAGAAGCATCACCAAATAAATGAAGCTAATAAATTTATAAGAAAACTACATTATAACTAATTCATGATTTAGCCATCCAAACGAATTAACTGATCATTTTCCTAGTGAATTAAGGTCCTAAGTCCTAACTCAAATCTATATTTCTTCGATAGAAGAGTACAATTTGTGACTGAACCAATACATATTTAAAGATTAGTTTTTATATACACAGCTGTGCGCATGGGAGCCCGTGTATTTTTTTTTTTTCCCGACCGCGTAATTTTTTGTTTTTCAAATTTTCCATTTATAAAATAAAGTATTCAAATTGAAAGGTTAACAAAAAATAAAAATAATATATATTTTTGTTAAGATTCTAATAAATAAGTGAATTACTTAACAGATAATTTATATGAGTCTATTTGATATTTGGTTTTTTTTTTTTTGTATATTTCAAAGAAATAGCGAATATTTTCAGAGATTAAAAATTACCCATTAATTCATAAAATTACAACGTCTTGTAAGCACCATACTGTTAAAATCACTATTTCCTTTACATATAGAAACGTTGATTATTTTCTTAAAACATCATTCAAAAATGACTATTTGTTCAATGATCTTATTTATTATTTAATAAAAGTATTTGTGATACTTTTGAATTTTTTCAAACATTAAAATAAAAATGAAAAAAAAACTAAAACTAAAAAAAATAAAACGACATTTCTGGTAAAAAATTACTAAGGTTAATTGGCTAAATGACCATTTAAGCAAGACATTTTTTATTTATTAGCCAACGAATCAAAAAATTAAATAACTAGCCATTTTTTCGTTTTAATTTGTTTTTTTAGACGTTCTGTGTTAACTTTGTTGCTATTTTTTTTACAGAATATAACGATGTTACAGATCGTATCAAGTGTTACAATTTGTAACAAAGTTTTTTATTTATCGTCTGTAACACTTTTGTTATAACATATCGTAACAAAAATTGTTTGGAGATCTGAACAAATTTATTAATACGAACTTTTAAGAATTCCATGACAAACACAGCTCAAACACTCACAATTCGGATCACTAACCACCAAACAAAAATCTAAACCTTTAAGCACTAGCGAGAACTACCAAGTTGAACTCTCAGTGAGTGAGATAGTGACAATCAAACCCTAACAAACTTGAGAATCAGTGGGGAAAAATGCGAAGAAGCGTTGGATGAGCGCGAAGGAGTAGAGCTTGTAGGCGAAAGCAAAGAGGTCGGCGATGGCGGCGAGATCAGGGGAGGAGAGGCAGTGGTAGAGGTTGATGACGGCTAGGATCTTACGGTTCAAGTAGAACTCCTCCCACGGTGCTGCCGAGGACAAAGCGAAACCGCAAGTTGCTGGACTCCCATGGCTAGAACGCGACCGAAGACTTCTGGTGCTCGGCGTAGAACGAAGTGATCGCCAAGAGCGAGATCACCTAGTGCCGAGCAACATTGCCGAGCCATTGCGCACATCACTGCCTGCCGGCACCTCACCGATTAGAAACACCGCCACAGAGATCATGCTACTAGTCTCGATGCTCACGTCTGGCTCCATCGCTGGAGCTAGATCAAATGCCTTCGCTGGCGAACTAGGGGCTAGGTTTTTCTTAGAAAGTCTTTCTCGAGAAAGGCTTGTTTAGTGCTAGGGTTTTTGATCCTCTTATTGCCGTTGGAACTTTTCTCATCTCCGATTCCTTCATGAAATCGATTCCCAGCTTCGGCTCTTAGTTTTTGTTAGGATTCGTGAGGTTGCACTGAGAGCTCTCATCCATGGCAGGGGCAAAAACGATATTTCATAGTGGTGTAAATGGGCTTGATGACTATTTAGTTCATATTTAGAAATTTTGATCTTATGCCACATTTAAGTTTCATATTTACATCATATGCCACTATTACATATCATGCCACTTTTTTTATAAGTGAATTACTATGTGACCCTCATTCTCTCATCTTGTCTTACTCACTTGAAAGAAAAAGAAGGCAATTTGTTCAAATTCACTACTAATTGTTTGTGGAGGTCATCCCAAACATTCCATTCCATTCCAAAATAGAATGGTTTGACTTTGCGAATTTTAAGGTGGTACAAATGGTTGATATTTAAGGATATTGTATTGGGATTAAGAAAGTTGAAAAAATACAGTTAAAAAAAATATAATGGAATGGGAGTAATGAGAGAGGCAAACAATAAAAAGTGGCATGTACTCCAATTTTTTTTTTCTAAAGTAGCATATTTCAAATTTTATCTGGATTCGTGGGCTATTTTTTCAAAACATAGGTCTCCAAATGACCATTTACTTGATGAGCCCAAAGGCGTGTAGCAAAATGGATGCCAAAATATTGAAGAAAAAAAATCTAACTAACCAAAAACAAATTTTTTGAGATTATTACAATTAAAAAACAATGTTTAAATGGTTAGAATATTTAAAATTAAAAAAAAAAGAAGAGTGAGAATTTGCCAAGAAAAAACCCTTAAAATTTTGCTTAAACATCTCGAAAGAGGCCCTTTGGCGGATTTTTTTTTTTTCAAATAGAGAATTACAAAATTAAGCTATTCATGATGTCACTTAATAATCTATATCTCAAATGATGTGCTCTCTTTATTTCTACTTTATGTTTGTAAATGGAAAATAACACAATTTAATGATTCCAAACGTGAGGTAATTAGATTATTATATACGTTTAATAATTGACGTTCTAATAGTGAGATATGAAATTCTGCATATAGGTACATACGTGTCATATACGTATGTATGTATGCATGTTGAAGAAAGAGTATCTAGTGATGTCATTTATGTAGGAAACTTGATACATGAAATATATATATATATATATATATTATTTTGATACGTACACTTGGTTTAATAAATAAATCCAAGTTATTACCACAGTCTCTTCGAATAAACCTAACAAGTAAATGAGTAAATCGTCTGTTTCTGATAAAAGAGTACTATATTACATAGGTATCATTAAGTTGATAACAAGTGTTTCAAAATCTTTTACACGTGACACAGGTGGCCAAAATGCACTTGTTCCCTACATATTTGTCATTTGTGCTAATAGTGTGTCGATTGGATTTTGTTTTGCCGAAAGTTAATAACTTTGTGATTTGGATGAATAAGCATTGGGCGGTGGAAAATGATAATGATCTTTAGGGTGATTATAGCTTTGGATGATGCAACATGCAAGTGCCATATAATACAATACCTTCTGACTAATAAAAAGATGCTTTGTTTATTCTTTACTCGAGTAAGCTTTGTCGGTTTGTCCGACTCCAAAATTGCAGTATTGTAATAATTTTACTGACATGGGCTATTATTGAAAATCTTTGAAGTTCCTATGCATATTGTGAATTAAGATTTAAGAAGTTTTCTAATAAATAATTAGCCCTATTTGGTAATCGGTCATTTCTTGGTCAATATTTAAAAAAAAAAATCAATATCTCAAAAATTAAGTTATTAGCCTTTATTACAAAAGAGAACTAAAAGCATAAAGATAAAAGCGTATCATATAGTTAAAAAAATGACTATTTTCTTAATTAATCGAATAAGTGTTGACTATTTTGATCAAACTTCATTTAAAGAATGGCTATTTAGTCAATTATCTCTAAATAATATTAAGGACTTTTTTTTTAATTAGGAATTTATATTCCAAATTAAAATCTAATTTAACAAAATTTATGAGAATACATCTAAAAAAATTGTACCAGATCGTAGCAAAATTTTTATCTGAAACAATATTGTTACGATTTGGAACAATTTTGTTAATCCTAGCCTAACCTAAAATCATTCCAAAAAATTGAAATAATCAAAGAAAATACGAGAGAGAGAGAGAGAGAGAAGAGAGAGAGAGAGAGAGGGGGGGGGGGAGAGAGAGAGAGAGAGAGAGAGGGAGGAGGGGGGGGAGAGAGAGAGAGAGAGAGAGAGAGAGAGAACGAGGAGATCATCACTGGAGGTAGCGACATCAACCGAGGCGACAACAGAATAACAAACCCTACCTGACCCCTAACTACATCGACCTCTTCTCTTCATCCTCTACATCATTGTGCACCTCCACGAAGCAATCACTGCCATGCCATGCCAATGAACAGTACTAGAAACGACTTGATCGGCAGCAGCTTTGACACCACGACTAGTCAAGGACTCCAGGTCGGAGATTTCCTTAAATGCACACTTTATTTCATCGCGCGGATATTAATTGTAGAGACGAGAAAATAGGTGGTTGAAACCCTATGAGATCAAAGGAATAGCAACGACAGGCATGGGACGAGGAACAGAGGAAAAGAAAATGATGTAGGAAAGGGCATTTTTGTCAGCTCAATTTGTAATTTTAGACCCAATGGTTAATTTCCTAATTTTTGTAAACGTATTTATTTATAACTTGGTCTAAAAATGGCCAAAAATCAAACTAGCCCAAGATATTAGGAGTTTTATCTCAAATTCAAATAATGCAAAATCTAACTGAAACAAGATTTGGATAAGGTTTTAACTAATTTGATTTTGGAATATTCTCTCCCTTAGGCAAGAGGGAAAAATTGCACTCTCTGGTAAAAAGAGGCACAATATCTCTTTATCAACTCCTATTAATAAGACCATTCCACACTTCAGAAAAATATTTAATGAAAAAAAAAAAAAAAAAAAGCCCTTGAACTTTCTGAGAGAAACAACTATACACTTTATCGAGTGAAAAACAAAGCGTGTATAAATTATTAAGTTTGTTTTTCCTCTCGAGATAGAGGAGATAGGTGCTACATGGTCTCGAAGCTTAGCCATAATAGTTCAACTTCAAGTGCCCACACACATGCCCGGGATTTGGACTGAGGTCATAACATGAAAGAGGCTGCTTGGTTGTTGGTGACTCTGCACTCAATGAACTTAGCCTAGGACAAATTTACTGAGAAGTATATTTCTCTCAATTAACTTTCATTTACTTTATTATAATAATTGCATACTGCGATCAGTCTGGTGAAAATTTTTAATATTCTTTATTTTTTTAGGAAATTTTGAAAAATATCATTTATGGACAACTTATTTTGAAAAATTCTACTTTAAAAGAAAGTTTGTGGCTCATGCCACCTCTAGCAATGAATTTGATTGAATTATCAATTATCCTTTTTGTTTCTACAAATATAATGAAGAAGATGAGATGAGGGAAGAGGGAAACATAGTAATTTACTAGTGAAAAAAGTAATATGACATACAATAGTGGTATAAGTTGTAAACTTAAATATCAAATGTCACACGAAATCGTATTTTCTTTAGTTTTCACTATATTTTTCTTCTGTTAGGGGTAATTAAATAATTTTGCAAAACTAATTTTTATCCAACAGACCCGGGTCCCACCTAATAGTTCTGGCACTAGAATACGTTGATCGGCTGATGTAAATTAAAACTGATAAATTCATTTTGTGTAAATGTTTTCAGTTTGAACAATTCCGAGAAACACTAGCTAGAGCTTGCTACTACAAAAGATTCCACTATGTATAGCGTAAATATGCATTTCAAAATGTCTTATTCGTTTCTTCTAATATCAGTTAATGCAATTTGTGATTAATTAGAGTAATTCACTTAATGTAGTTCTATTGTAATTTCTTCATATGATCCTACCATTTATAATATGACAAAAAATTGATCTAATACTACTTTTGAGATCAAAATTTATATACATATCACTGTCGTAAAGCATGTCACTTTTCTTATTAACATATTACGATATCTATTTTTTTTGTTATATATATATATATATATATATATATATATATATATATATATACTGTGATATTTTTTTAAAGATGATAATTTTTAAAATATTTTATTCAAAAGTGTCATTTTCCATAATTTAACCGTAATATAAGAGAAAAACACTATTTTTGCATTCAGGTATATGGATCATAGCTAATTATGTTGGGAAATTCGATCTCATATTCACCCCAAGAGCAAGCAAATTAACGAGAAATTAAAAATAATAATAAAAAATCACCACAACACAAGAATTTAACGTGAAAAACTCACAAATTGAATAAAAAACCACGGCCCACGAAAAAAAATCCACCATGTGAAAAATTGTTACAATCACACAATAATCTCTCTCCCCAACCCCACCCATACTCTTACAAAGCTCTCCCTAACTCACACCCTCTTATCAACCCTTACCTCAATGAGAATACAAGAAAGGAATTTAACTAGAGTCAAGTACACCAAGCTTAAAGTGTCTATGACTGGGGCAAATTGAAATAAAAGTCTCAGAGTCCTTATATAGCCTAAAAACCCCCTACCCCATTTGCTTCACTACCGATGTTGGACTTTTCATTTTCTTTTATATTGTCAAAATCTCAACAATTTCCACCTTGGCGAGATAAAAGAAACTTCATAGCAAATAGTACAACCATTGTCTACACGGACAATCATAATTCTCAAGCCAGAAAACTATATACCTATTCTACCGTATGAGTAGACACACTTAGAATCCACGCATTCTAAGAATTTTTCCTTCGGCAACATGTCGAAAAACCCTTGCTGAAATTCCTCCACCTTTTGGCTTCCCTAGAAGTCCATCAGCTATCGACATAACTTCCACCACACACCTCGCATCATGCCAAACCAATGCCCGTGTGCAAACTTATGGATCCGCTAGCAGCAACACATCCTCTTCTATGGTAAAGCGGACATACCATGAGGATAACCCTTCTAACTCTTCAAGCAATATCACTGTCTCCCATGAAGAGAGAGACACTGTTAGCATCTAACTCGGAGCCTTTTGCCGAACCCGCTCTATCTTTACAGTTCCTTTTTATGTGCCAACTTTGTCCGCACCCGCAGCAAACTATATACTTAATGAAGTTCTTCTTCTTCCCTTTGCTCGCTACCAATGCTAAATTATTTGTTGAAGCACGCCCTTTACTCTTCAGTCTTCTCTTCTCCGATAGGAGTTTACTGGTAACTTCTGTAAAATTCAAGCTCTCCTTCCCATACATCAAGATCGGTTTCATGTGTTCATAGGAAGGTGGAAGAGACAAGATGAGCCTTAACGCCTTATCTTCATCTTCAATTTCAACTCCAATAGCCTCCAGTTCAGAGATGATGCCATTGAGAACACTCAGGTGATCTGAGATTTTTGCACCTTTATCCATTCGCAATGTATGAAATTGCTCCTTTAGGTACAATCGGTTTTAGATGCCCTTTGCTTGATACAACGCTTCAAGCTTTTCCCAAAGCTCTTTGGCCGCCGAAATCCCTTGCACATTAGCAAGAACATTCTTTGCCAAACACAAGTGTATCGCACTTGCAGCTCTCAAATCAATATCCTACCAATCTTCATCATTCATACTAGACTTATCAAAGGCTTTGCTGGAATCTTCGGCACCTTTGGAACTACCAGACCCTAATTTCTCCTTCAAAGCCTTGTGTAACCCAGATTGTATCAACACATCCTTGACTTGAACCTGCCACAAGCCAAAGTTGATTCTTCCATCAAATTTCTCTACGTCAAACCTCATAGAACTTGCAAACTTTGACATATCTGCTTCGCACTCTAACTTGGTGAACAACCGTGCAGTTTTGTGAACAATGTCCACTACGCAAACTTCCACCTTACCACACCACAAACCACGCAACAATGACCTCAAAACCTGACTCTGATACCACTTGTTAGGAAATTCGATCCCACATTCACCCCAAGAGCAAGCTATTTAACAAGAAATGAAAGAAAATAATAAACAGCCACCACAACACAAGAATTTACGATTGGAGAAAAAACTACGGCCCATGAGAAAGAAATCCACTATGTGAAAAATTGTTACAATCACACAATAATATCTCTCCCCAACCCCGCCCAAGAAAGGAATTTAACTAGAGTTAATTACACCAAACTTAAAGTGTCTGTGACTGAGGCAAATTAAAACAAAAGCCTCAGAGTCCTTATATAGCCAATTGCTCACTACCCGATTGCTTGGACTTTTTCTTTTCTTTTATATTGTCAAAATCTCATCAAATTATAAGAGACCAAAGCTATTTTAGTCATATGTAGATGTGAGTACTTTCAACTTAATCCTTACCTAACAATGTAATTACCAATATGTTCGAATGAAACTACTCATGTATTAAGAATGTATCCCATGTTTCACATAGAAAAACTAAATAATATACTAAACACCGATCGATCGAGTGTAAATAAATTCGAAGACATGAATATCTAATACAAATCTACATAGAAAAACACTTAGCAGGAATTTAAAACAAAAAACAAAAAAGTACATCTATAATAAGCCTACAATTGCTATATATATAGTCTTCCTTTTTTTTTCCCCCTGAAAGTATAATATTTGTTTAAAAGCTTATAAAGCATCCCTACCGACATCAATAGTTGATAATAATGAACAAAGCAAGTGGGCAAAAAAGCCACTTTTTATTTTTTGGGGGCCAAAAAAGAAAGAACTAGAATTTTATAGGGTAGTGGGACTCCACTCTGAGCATTGAAGTATTCAGTTTCTGACCATCACTGTGTGTAGGATTTAAATGTCACAAATATTCATAGAATATAGTTTAGGTAAATTGTATAATTGATGACCTCTACCATAACCTTCCGATATTATAATATTATTTGTCAACTATATGACCACTACAGAGTAACAACTACATTTATACGATCATATACAAATACATAAGAAGAATTAGAAGATATATGTATGTATAGTTAATCTCTCCATATGACATTATTTTAGTATTAGGTCAATGTATTAGTTGATCATGATTAATCAATATGGTCCCCTATCACTAGATATTTTATTTTTCAAAATATATTAATAATGGGCAGAATTAGTATAAACTTCCACTTTGTCTCTATTAATATATTCAATGCATGAGCTTTAGTTAGGTGATATAACACGTATGATTCCATATAATATGGCTAAATGATTAAAGTAAACCCGTTTAAAGTGTGACGACCATATCATTCGATAAATTTTCTTTAGTACCTTTATTATAAAAATATATTTATTCATGATATCTGAATTGATAGTTACACATCACATGAACATACATGACTATTATGTTTTTGAACTATTTGACCGTTCAATTTGTATATAGATTAAAGTAAACACGTTTCATGACCACTACGCGCCTAAAAAAACAACCATAATTCATCATAAGTAATATATGAAAAATATAAACTAGATCGTATTGATATTATTGAAAATTCAAATAATAATATCAATGATCAATTTGAAATGTCAAGTATTTGACATTTTATTACTTTTGGAGCTAAATTTGGGATGAAATTTGAATGTTGGATTGTTTAGTAAGAAAGAAATCAATGGGAAGGAAAAATAAGATGGATAAAAATGAAAATGAGAACCACAATTTTTTTAACTCCCATTACTGAAAAGAAAAACAGGTGAAATTTTTTTTACCAAGCAGTCAAGAATAAATTACTCTTTTGTCTTTTTTTTTTAAAATTAAATAACACTATAAAATAAATGGATAACATGATAAATGTGTATATCAAAATTTTGTTTTCCCTTCTACTATACTAAAGAATGATAGGAAATAATTTATTTTTTCGTCTTTTTTTTTCCCTATCATTTACTATTTTTCTTTCATCCAATTTTCCTTCATTTTTACTAAATATTATATAAAAACAACATTTATCAAATTGAACATAAAATATTATATTAAAAATATTAATTTTCAGATTAGCATTATAAAATGACATTATATACGCACGTGCAACAACAGAAGACGTTCAGTTTTGGGAGTAAATAAAAGGAAAATTATAGTAAATAGCCATTTTTTTTATGTTTTTAAATGATAGCCTATGTTTCAAAAAATTAAAAAAAATAGTAATGTTACGAATTAACAGAGAATGTCGCACAAAATATTATACATCTGTAAAAATTTATAAGATATTTTGTAACACTTCAACTTTTACTCATTGTTTTTTGAAGTGTTAAACAATATCTTACAAATATTTACATATGCGTAAATATTTGTTTGATATTTTTTGTTACGAAATTATTTACAGTTGTTATTTTTTTAATTTTTGAAAACATGTGCTATCATTTAAAAGATACATTTAATTTTGGCTTTATTTTTGCAACTCGCCCTAAATAAAAAGGTAGTTATAATTATATCTGATATTTTTTGCTAGAGTTATATCTTATATTTAGTAGCTTTTATATCATCTTTAATTTTAGATATGAGTAATATAACAATCCTCCCTTACGTTATTGAAAAATTCCACAAATAACCCTCAGTTTATTATAATACAAAAAATACCATTTAGCTCCAAAATTATACCTTCGTTTAAATGAAAAGTGCATTTTTTTTCCTTAAGTTCTTTATATGTTCTGACTGCCAATAAGCTATATAGTATTAGAACAACCACATCATGATCTATTTTAGTTAAGAAATAAAATGAATTTTTAGTCAATTAAAGGTATAATTTTGGACTGATTAAAAAAATATTTTTTATATTATGATAAATTTAGAAAATATTCGTGAAATTTCGCAGAACCATGGAGGTTTATTATATTTACTCTTTTATATATTAAGAGTTCAGGCCACGCTGAATTTGGTACCGAGTGGTTGGGTTTCATTTAGACTTTTAAATGATCAGCAAAAGTTATTCATTGAAAGATTCTGATGGTCACTCAAACTTACCTACACAATACAATGTCAGCAAAAAATGAAAATAAAAATTATAATTTGGACCATTATCAGACTGTCTGAAACTCCACTCCATGGTCAGAAAGTAAGTAACATACAATTGATCTCATGATGGACAATAGCTATTAGCTAGTGATGTACTTACTTTGAATAATTGGATTATCATTATACAGTAATGGGTGGTTGGGCCCATCCAGAAACCTGAAATTAATTATTGCATGTTGAAACAAAGCTATAACATGGGCTTTGAATTATAATTGTGATGAAACATAAAAGTTGTGTGGAATTTAATGAAAAACATCATCACAACATGGTTTAATATGGTGCTATGTAAGTCATATGTTCATATGATAAGTCCTCGCAAGTGTTATATATATATATATATATATATATATATATATATACTAGTTTTTTATGCGTCTAAGTCACATATTTTGTGGGATAACCAATAGAAAATTAAAAGATAGTAAAGAAAATGATTAATTTAATATCATTTAATTAAGGGTTAATCCCTAAAAAATCATGGACTTCAATATCAATTTTATCCATCTTATTTTCAAAATTCTAAAATAATCTTTACGTTATCAAATTGGTCTCCAAAAGTATCCGTACAACCAAATTTGCATTGACATTTATCAAAATGGCCAAAATGCGCTTCGCATAAATATTGACATGTCAACCAAAGTAATTAAATTCAACCTCAATATTTCATAAAATTTCATTTAACACCCTAAATGTATATTTTCAACCAAATAAGAATTAACAAATACTAATTTCATAAACCCCACACCAAAAATAAAAATGGAACACCCAATGACAGAAGTCATAACCAGTTCCATCCACATTTTATTTAAAAAAAAAAAACTGAAATAAACATTTCAAATTTCAGATTTCCCAATGAATCTAGGATTTCATATTTCATATTCGAGATTTTCCATTTTCAAAGAAAAATAAACGTAGAAGAGAGAGAGAAAAAAAAATGCAATCGGAACAATTTTTGGTGAGAACATTTTTAAAATGATTCTGAACCGTCGTATTAATTTAAAAAGTAAATCTAACGATTCAGAATCACTCTGAAAATATTCTTATAAAAAAAGTTCATATGGCAGCCGATTCTGAAAAAAAAAAAAAAAAACAAAGGTTCTAGAGAGAGAAAACTGCACAAATTAAGACGGGGGAGAGAGAGAGAGAGAGCGAGCGAGCGATGGATGAGATAGTCGGCCCCAGTCGCTGCCAATCGAGCGCGAAGGTCCGTTGCTCTTAGAGAACAAGGACCACCTCTGGTTTCAACATAGTCTATAATCTATATGTCTATCCTAAACAAGAATAATCTATGTGGTATGAGGGCATATCAGGATTTTTAGACAAAAGTAGATGCCTCATTTGACCAATATTCGGTTCAAGGTATACTTCTAGTTAAAACAAAAAACTTAAGGGTTTTTTTTTGTTTTTTTGTTTTGTATTTCAACAACCCAAGGTGTAGATGTGGTATATCGATTAAACACATGGTATAAACGTGGTATTTTCTCGTACACTTATTAATAAATCTCCATATAGCACCATATATTATAAGTACAAAGTAAGTCCAAATGCGAGCAGCCAAATATATATTTATTTTGAAGCAGAGAAATGCTCTTACTTAAGATTACATAGTTAGAGCCTAAGGCCATGTCTCTATACCCCAAGAGGGAACACAAACATAATATAAAATGTTGATCACAAGAAAACTAAGGAAGCATTAATACATATTTATATGTATAGATATATAGCAATACGAAAGACAACAAATTTTGGATGTGTTTGATGAGACAATGTTTGTTTTTTTTTTTTCAATTAATGAAATAATTAGCCCATGGCATATTTTTGGGTCCAGCCTCTAGCTGTAGATTCGTATTTGAACTTGTCGGTCTTGCACATATGAGCAATCTCAGGAACGAGTGGGTCGTCTGGGTTTGGGTCTGTAAGCAGAGAGCATATTGATAGCAAAACCTGCACGCACGTACGATGATACAAAATTATCTCCCTTTTTTTTAGATATAAAATATTTTTTTTACATATCAATAAACATTCAAACTTTGTTTTTAAATTATTTTTTGCTAAGAATTAAGAAAAGATGCAGTCAAACTGAAGTGAATTGTTCAAAGATAGTGCTTCGGTCTTGGGTACATATCATATTTATAAAATAAAGATAAATTATAACAAATACTAATTTCTAACGCCTAATATTTACACTTAGTGCCAGTAATATGGGGAGGCGGTGGATATGGGAACCCGTAGTCCGTGAAATACTGATACGGGTCAACCCATTTCTTATTTTCACGGGATACGGGTCTTCCATTTTCGTATTTGTGGGAATACGGGTGCTCGTATATCCCGTATTCTCATTTTCATTTTTTAAGGGCCGTTGGATCCAAGAAAAAACAAATAAAATTTATTAATTAAAAAAAAAAAGAAAAAAAATCAGATATGGAAGGCAAATGGAAAAACGAGTTCTCCATCTGTTTAAAATGGGTTTGGGAAGACTCGCTCTCTTTCGTTATGGAAAACGGGTCTCTCACCCATTTTCCCATATTTCCACTAAAACAAATATGGAAATGGTGCGGGTTCCCATATTACCGACAGTATTAAAATTTATAATGTTTAAAAGTTCCAACAATATATCCAAGTAATTAAACTATATATTTGATAGTAATTTATGGTAATTGTTTGAGTTAATATGTGGAGGTAATTGATAAATGGTTGGTTATTTCTTAAATTACTTTAAAATATTGGGTAGTTATTTTTAGGGTTTTTAGGTATTTGATCCCTTTTTTTTTTTTTGTCAATGTTTCAAAGAATTGGCAAACGTTTTCAAAAATTAAAAAATTAGTCATGAGCCTATAAAGAATTAAAGGTATAAATATAGAATCATAGCATCATACAGTTAATAAACTGACTATTTTCTTAATTAACATAAATGTTGTCTATTTTTTTAAAATATCATTAAAAAAATATGGCTTTTTACTTCATAATCTATTATTTTCATTATAATGTAAAATTTACATATTTTTCTCATCTCACTCTCATATAAAATTATTTTTGGTCTTTTATATGGTTTTGATAAGAGTCCTACACTCAACGCAGATAAACGAGCCTAAGATCCTTTCTCACTCTAAAGAATGTCCAATCATGCCACATCATTTAAAATATAGTCCACGAATTAATTGATTTAGCAAACTAACCCAAAAATTTACCTTGGAGATGGTGAGAGCAGGACTCCATTGTTCTTTGAGTATGTCTAAGCAAATATTGCCATTACTGTTTATGTTCGGATGAAATACCTTTGTCCTGAAGGCAACCTACAAAAAACAAAATTATTCATTGAATATTAAATTTTTATAATATATTTAGGTGATTTTTTTTTGTAAAGTACCTTTGGAGGTTTGAATGGATAATCAGGTGGAAAATGGATAGTGACTAGAAAGACACCACCAGAATAGGGACTGTCATTTGGACCAATTATGGTTGCTTGCCAATGGAACATGTCTTCAGCCACAGGACCTGAAATTTTCATTTATGCAAAACCATAACAAAGTAATTATATGCATAGACAACCTGAAAATTCAATACAATGATTAATACCAAAATAAAAAATAAAAAAAAAAAAAGCTGTGAAATATTCAATATTTGTTGCTTAATTATATTGCCTGCACTGCATGAAGTTGGAGGGTCTCTTTGCAAGTCCTTGAGCTCCTTCAATATTCTCTTTGATGCCATTAGAGAGCCAAGAATTTTTTTTTTTTTTTTTTTCAGAATTTCAAGTGTCTCAAGCTATGAGGGTATGTATATCAGGGATATATTATGGGTTTTGAAAAAGAAGGGAAATCAATCAATGAGGAGGCCTGCAAAAAATGGCAAGAAATATGGTGTATTTATATGTAATAAGAGCACAAGGAGGTTTTGGTAATAACAGGTGGAAAAAATAAAGATATCCATGAAATGTTTTGGACTGCCCAAAGTGGGAACAGAATAAATTCCAAAAGGGAAAAAAAAAAAATGAAATCCTTTTCCCCATGAAATAAAAGGGTTGAAATGCTTTCATCAAACAGTTCTGAGATATCTTAGAATGAAAATTCCAAGATATCTTCAATAGGGATATTGCTTTTCTTTTTATTATTTTATATTTTGTCAACACTTTCATTGCTCTTACTAAGAAGTTACACTGGATTCCTTCTGAATAGCCATCTCTATCCACCCAAGTGATCATTATCTTTTATTCCTTTTAAGTTGGTGACAAATTTAACCACTCATTACAAAAGGAAAAAAAAAAAAAAAGATACAGTAGATACTAATACAGGTACTAGACTAAAAAAAGTAGTTGTTTTTATGGTAAAAGACAACATATAAAGTAATGGGTATTTGCCACTTTGATTTTTCATGGCTGAAAATTTGAAGCAGAAAAGATCTATCAATATCAGAACTGCTCATATTGCTTGCTAGTGGGAAAGTACTATTGTTCGAAAAAAAAGAAAGAAAAAGATGTACAAAGATATTCGTCCTGAGCTCAAAACAGTTGGCTCTTAGAGAATCTGATTAAAACGATTTTGAAGTTGGCAATAAAAGGACCACGGATTTTGAAAATTCCATTCCACAATCACAGTTTATTTTTTTATTATATATCACAAAATTCCTCTATCAATGTTCTATTTTGTCTTTCTTTTGACTCTCCATTTCACAAGTTGTGCCTTTTCTCTTTTTTTGATTCCCTTTCAAAAGCCCGTGTTGATCGCCAGTTTCCCATCATGTCCAATTTTAGGTATTAAAAAAAAAAATCATAAATACCAATACTATGCTTGTCACAGTGATGAATGACTGTAATTACTACATCTAAACTTCCTGAAATCATTACAATGATAGAACAATAACCTTTCTAAATGAGAACACAAAGCACAACACTATGTCTATAATCTTCCCTTTGACTATAATATAGAGAGAGTTTTGGTATATCATAGTAGATATATTAGCAATACCTAACTACTAAAAGATGTTGAAGAACATGTAGATTCGAATAATTAATTACAAAACTGAAGAACCGCGCGCAAAGGGCAGTCGATGCGTTGAGAGCTTGCTAGTTTTGTTTGAGATGGCGAACCAGACTCTTCTGTGAGGTGAGAAAAGTATTAGGACGATTCGATGTCCAGAAAAAGACTAACGGTTTAAGGGTTAGTATTTTCGTCACACGTTTACTTTCCCTCCCACTCGAAGTCTCTTATGCGAAATCACATTATGGCACAGGCCTTTTGTCCCGCCTTTCTCTTCTTCTTTTTCTTGTGCTTCGGTGGCTGGAGGACCACCTTAATGGCTGCATCAAAGACGGCTTTTACGTTCTGCGTTCACAAAGGAGAAACAACATGAATTCCCCGGGCAATTAGCATTGCGAACATTAAGTAGTTTCTATGGATGTGAACAAAACTTGTGTACCTGCTGCGTTTTCGAACTGCATTCGATGTAAAACGGCGCACCTATCAGCTTCCTCAGTTCCTCGGCCTTGGTCATGGGAATAAAGGAAAGAAGGAAGAAAATCAGGAATTTCTTTCCCATTTGTTCGACTCAAGCCCAAATCATGAACAAAATAAACAAACAAGAAGGGGTTTTCTAGCTATGGACTCGGACTGTAAAAGATATTTACCTGTGCTGTGCTAATGGGCACCGCCCCAGGGTGGTCTATAAAGAACTGCTTATCATCACGAAGATCTGGAAGCAGTTAAAATTCGGTGTCGTGAAAAACTAGAGCACTTTTCTGTTATATGAAAAACTAATACGGATTTAATTCAAAAGCAAGTTACCAATACGGCAATACCACAGGGCTTTAGAGAGACTAACGCTACTTTGGCAAACGCCCAAGTACGATTGCAAAGAATTCGGGTTCATATCTCGCTTACGAAGAAGGAATATATTTCAAATATCATAGGAAGTTCTTCGTGCACGGAGTTACACAAAAAGTTACTTTAAGGATAACCAGTGACTGACAAGATAGAATCACTAGAGTATGAAACAAAGAACATACAGATCATAGAGCTAATCTTCATCATTCGAAAGTGAATGAGAAAGAAAAGAAAACAAGTGAGTGAGAGAGCCTAACCGAGCTTTGTCCCAACGAGAATTATCGGAACACCAGGTGCGTAATGCCTCAATTCAGGAACCCACTAAACAGCAGCACGGGCAAAAAACTGCTATTAGCACATCAACAATCGAGGAAAACAAAAGGATTGTCGATATCGGATAGTGTTTATCTCACTTTCTTGGCAACATTTTCATAGCTGGCCTTGCTAACGAGAGAGAACGCAAGTAGGAAGACATCAGCGCCTCTGTAGCTCAACGGTCGTAGTCTGTTGTAATCTTCTTGCCCTGCTCGATAACAAATTGAAAAACATCAAGAGTGGTTTGGATTTTTGTTTTGGTTCCTTGTCCCGAAAATTCTAATTCTAGCTCCGCGATGAAACTCTGGGCGGAAGAAACTATGGTTTCGAACTTACCGGCGGTGTCCCACAACCCCAAATTGACAGTGCTTCCATCCACAACCACATTTGCACTGAAATTGTCAAACACAGTTGGCACATAATCCTGTTGAAATACATCAACAAAAAGAGTAAATCATCATTAAATGAATTTGTACCTAATGGATTATTCAATTACTTGCTGCTTCATCCTCAAGACAAAGAATAAAATAATAAAAACTAAAAATTAAAAAAAAAAAATCTTTAATTGGTTAAATTGAAGATTAAAATTGGATACATAACAAGGCAGATAGTGGGTTTAAAATAAATCACGTATCATAGAAGCTGTTTCCTTCTTCAGAATGAATAATCAGAGGCCATTAACGATACATTTAAGTATAATCCTGTCTAATGCAAAATGGGCTTAAAAATGTTAAATATTGTCAAATCAGCAGATAAAATAAATAAATAAAAAGATGGGGCATTTAAGCAACGGGATGAGGAGGTAATCCTGATTTTTCATGTTGTTAAATGACATTAAGGCATTACCAGATTGAGTGCAAAATGAAAATAAAAGGAAAGGAATTGAATTTGATCAAAATCTCAATTCAAACATAACGGCTCATACTTGACAGAAGAGAAAAGCAGTGTCCTCATTTTTATCCGTCAAGACAAATCAAAAGAAAAGAAAATAACAAACCCAAAAGAAAAAGGAAATATTTGTGTTGTCAGTCAAAAGCTTGTAAATTAATTCAAGAATCAAACAAAACATACTTATAATTTTAGGCAACGACCAAATTAAGAGAAAACTCAAAATAGGAAAAAACAAAAAGTATAGCAACCAAAGACATTGCATTCTAGTTTTTACAAGTTTCGTGTAAAAGACACACCACCTCTTTTTCCCTATCCAAAAAAACAAAAAATGCTTAACAAAATTAACCCATCTCCCAAAAACCTTAAGCAAACAAAATATTCTCTCTATCTCTCTCTCTCTCTCTCATCATTTTTTTTTGTTTTGCTTTCTGGGCAATAAAAGAAACAAATGAATGGAGAAAGAAAGAAAGAGTGTTGGTTGTTGTTATACCGTAGGAAAAGTGTTGCTAGTGTATGATATTAGCATGCAAGTCTTCCCAACCGCACCATCGCCGACTGTCACGCACTTTATGAACCTTGAAACACTCATTCTCTCTTCTCTCTTCTCTCTCTCTTTTTCAGTTCAACGCCTTTTTAACTTTTTTCCTCTTCTGGGCTTTTTCACTTTGTGGGGTTTTATTAAGAAATGAAAATAAAAGAACTGATTGGGATCAATGTAGTAGAACCATATTGATCAACAGGCACATTGGAGATAGACTGATAGTAGCTGGGAACTATGAAGGGAGTTGGACAGAGGCAGAGAGAGAGAGAGAGAGAGAGAGAGAGACGGAGAGCCAACTCTTACCAGCTGCGATCATGTAATCATATAATATTATAATATATGGGCCCGATAAATAAAAAAATTTATAATAAGTTCCTTTTATTGTATTTTATTAAGGCTCACAAAAAATTTAAAAAAATTTGAACTTAAATTCTCTTGTTAAAATAAAATAAAAGAAGATTATGTGATAGGGAATTTTATGGTAAGAAACGATTCTTGATTGATAAATTAATTTTTTTAAGCATTGAGACACACTAAAAATGTAAATATGACGATGTAAGATCATTCCCTATTGTAGAATATACCCTATCACAAATATAAAATACATGTGATTCTGGGCCTATACGTGTATATGTATGTCATCGTGAGTACATACATATATATATATATATGTTATTTCTATCAAACGGAATAGGCAATTTGAGACTGCTTCGTTCAGGGACTCGGCGTCTTCGTACGCCGCACTTCATGCTAGGTCATAGCTCTGATACGATATGTAACACCCCACGCTCTCATGGTTTTGCTTTTTGATCATTATATATCATTAGACTTGATCTTACTCAAGCGATATAAGACTGCACAACTCATCATTTTTTTTTTCTTGACTCAAGAGATTGTGACTGTCACAAGAAGTTAATAAGTCGCATTATTTTTGCAATTACACTTAGATCACTCAAAAGACACTCTGCTATTATCTCTCGATTTCAAATACGCACATCTGAGATGTATACGAGAATATATTGATTAATAAACATAATTATTAATTTAATCGCTCTCTTGTAAGTCCATGTCTAATACACGCTCACTTGCATATATCATTATTTTTACTCAGAGTTTCATCCTGACGATCTAAATAAGTGGTCTCACTACTTAGAGAGCATCGACAAACTATTGAAGACGATGACCAGTTCTGTCATTCAGTATTGTATTTGCCCCGTACAAGTTTTTTTTATGTACATAATAATGAATTTTATGACTAAAGTACACGTGGCATGCTCATTATATCAATCGCAAAGACTTGATATGTGCTACAATATGCTTTATTGATAAAATGTCATAAGAGTACAAATTATATGGCACACTTTTCCTAACAGCCAATACCCATAGGATGTATAGCTTGCATGCTTGCCTTGTAAGTTGTAACCTTCAAACAGCTTCACATCTCCAAGCATTTGTCTTTTAATCACACCAATTGTCCCATTTTAAGCTGCTTATTTTTAGATCCACAGTTGTAAGCCAAATTATCTTCATTGATTCTGCAATTTTCAATCTTAAGACAATGTTCCTGAGCCTACGAATTCTGAAAGTATCTTATAAAATTTGCTCCAATTTCTCTAAGTCTGTAATGGGAAGTTTTAGAGAATATATACAAACACTCAAAAAAGATTAAAAAAAAAAAAATCTCGGATCCTAACTAATTAATTAGATTTTCTAAGTTCTCAGCTAATTCGTCTGAGTGGATACGGACTTTGGAACATTCACAATTTATGATCAGTTTATTTCTACATTCCATCATATCCGATCTTATCCTGAAATTAAAAAATTAAAAAAAAATCTAGCTTTTCAAAACAAACTCAATTTTATCTTGTTTAAGTAATCACATAAAATTGGCTTGTTATCAACAACCTAATTAAAATATAATTACCTAACTGACCATATTTTTTTTATAATTTTCCTATTTAACGAGTATTATATATATATATATATATATATGTACTTATGTTTTTTCATATAATATTGTTTTTAAAATTTGTAGTTCTTTAGGTCAATCATCTATATCAATTGCTAGCTGAAAAATCGATAAACAAAACTAGTTTCATGCTTAAACATCGTTGGTTCTTCCTCGTACGGTCTCGCTTGCATGATGTAATTAAAAATATTACCTTTTTAAAATTCAAAGGATATGTTTAGAAAAAAAAATTTTTAATGGAGATTTTGATAACTGATAAGTGATAAGTTTTGCAGATATTTTTTCGAATTTCATAAATCAATTTTTTAAAAAAAATGAAATGAAAAGAAAATGCATGTGAGCAATAAAAGCGTGATTGTTGGAGTTTTAAAAGGGCATTAAATTTTGGGTCCCGTCTCTCTCATTTATACAGAGTCCCCAATAGGGTTTTACTTGTTAGACAAAGGAAAATTAGAAAGGAATAATAAAAGGTGTAATTATTGTTATTAATACTAAACTCTGATTTCAGAATGTTATGTTATACTAGTTGAAATTACGCGCAAAGAGCACATCTTAATTTTATGTGATAAATTTTAAAATTTATAATTTAAAGTGATTATAATAAAATAAGATTTTTCATTTTAATTTTATGTGATGAATTTTAAAATTTATAATTTAAAGTTATTATAATAAAATAATATTTTTTTTATAATCAGAACAGTTCATTTTAATAATATGAAATGAAAAAATCTCAAATTTCAAGAATGTAAAAGAGAATTAATTTTTTTAAGTGAAAAATATGAAACTAATCAAATTAGAAAAAAATATATAACTAACAATAGCAAAAAAAAATTTAACAATAATTTTTTTTAGTTAAATACGAAAAAAATGGGTTTTTAAAATTTAAATAGGTGGTTAAAACAAAATAAATTTAAACAGATTTTGAAATTTAAAAGAAAAGAAAAAAATTAAAAAAAAGAAATGAAAAGGGGGAAAAAAAACAAAATTAAAAAAAAAGAAATGAAAAAGAAAAGAAAAAGAAATGAAAAAAAGGGAAATTAAAAAAAATGAAAAAGAAAAGAAAAAGGCAAAGAAAGAAAAAAAAAAAAAAAAAAAAAGAAGGGGGGGGGGGGGGGGGGGGGGGACCTAAAGAGAGTGAGGAGAAACTAAAAAAAAAAAGAGAAAAGGTGGGGGGGCCTGACGCGGTGGGGCCCGCGCATCAGACCTTTTTTGTTAATTATAAATAGGCCCGTGTTTTATATTATTGTAACTTTATTTATTTATTTATTAGTCCTTTAAGTTGTTATTATTTATATTTAAGCCCAATTTTTTGAAATTTTTTTTCATTTTTGCCCCCTAAAAACGCGTTTTTCGCAAAAAAAACGCCTCTTTAAAAACGCCCGAAACCGGAACGAATCGGTCTCCAAAAACGCCCTTGCGCCTTTATAGTATGTAGATTTTGATCCGACATGGATGTTAAATTGACGTAAAACTTGTACCACAGATTATATAAATGAATGTGATTGTTGGTCAGAGTTTGGACAGAAGGAATGTGATTGCTCTTTGGTATAGGCAAATTCATTGATGAAGAAATGACTTCTTGTACTATATTGCAAAGATTAGCGATGGCATTATCATTATTAATGTAATTTACATATTTTCTTTTGTGGTTCCAAAAGTCATCAATCTCCTAAATGGGATTCTGCAGAAAGTCAAATTCTCATCACAATCCGTAGACAGAAATTTTGAAAACAATTTCTTTTGGGAGTGGTGTAGAATTAAAATATGATCACATGGTTAACCAAATAGCCTAGAAAATCATACGCGCTATTTAGTACAATATTTAGATGTGGTCATATAAATGATTGTTGATTTTTCTAGTCTTAAATTAAATAATTGAGATTTAAACATTTAACTTTTAACTGGAAAGTAAAAAACTATTTTAATGGTTATATCAAACAGGAAATTTGTTCGATAAAAGAGGGAACACATAACAATATTGCTCTCGAAGGTGGATTGTCTTTTTTGGTAGGAAAGATATAGTTCATATTCAATATTGTGTTTGACATTATCAAGTTGAGATAGAGAGAGAGCCTTAGCTTTGAAGGAAAAGCAATTATGGTTTTGTGACATTAATAGAGATAGAAACGAATAAGTATATGCATGGATTAAAGAACAACTTGTTTTTGATTGTTAGAAATGGACCATGGTTTTGAGCTGTTTTGACAAGTAGGTTCAAATTTTGAACTTTTTTCATTTAAATTGGGCAATTTGAACAAATAATTTAAATTGTTGTTTGGCTCAAATTAAATTAAAAATATTATTTGAGTTGTTGTTTTGATAGACATAAAAATGTGTTATTTGAGTTATGAAAAAAGTGATTGAAATATCAATATATATATATATATCCAAACTGTAGGTAGAATTTGAATTTTAAAGATTTGAATGAGTTTCGCTAATTTGGATTTTATTCAAATTTTTTTTTTCAAATAACGATTTAAATTGACAAATTTATTCGAATGATCTAAATCGGATTTGAATTTGTTTAAACATGCCGCGACTTATTTGTGCCAATCACACTTGATGTCTCTTTAACCACTTAGATCCAAAATTTAGTGACAGCGGTGTGGTGGTTGAGTTGTTATTGGCATGTCCAACCACCAAATTATGGTCACTGAAAATACTCATCAATTTTTAAAGGAAAGAAATAAAAAAAATGTGTAAATTGTGGAAAATAACATAATATTTACGTGTTTTTAAAAGTAATTCATATTTCACGATATTTAATAAGAAGTCATTCTCTACGTTTTCCTAGCAGGGAACTTTTAATCTTTTCTATTGTGTAAACTGTTAGGATTAACGTCTTAATCTGATCTGTCAAAAACGAATAATATTATGAAGAACAGAAAAATAAATAGCACACACAGATTTATAGCGGTTCACTCTCAATGTGAGAGCTACGTCCACTTTCAGCCGCTGGAGATTTCACTATATTCGAATACAATCAGAGTTTTCTAAACCTCACACGCACTCGTACAAAACGGCGCCTCTAAACCCCACGAAATATAAAGCACAAATTAGGATTGCCTAATTACAAGTATAAAATCTCCAAAATATCCCTTACTAAAGTGTCCTTACAGATAAATTTGGCGTAAGGTCGATCCATGTAAATTCTTTGCGTAAAGTCTTTACTCCGTAGGCGATAAAATTAGGCTCTACAACTCAACATAAACAATTAGGTTTGTTTGTTTTTTGTTTGTTTGTTTGTTTTTTTGTTTTTTAATTTTTACAAAATCGACCTATAATTTAAAAGACCAAATTTGAATTAGCCTATTTTTTTTTTTGCAACTGACCCTTTTCTCAAAGAATAAAATGTTTGCTTCACTCATCAAAAAAGGGAAAAAAATATGCTTCTATTCATAAGCTTCTTTCATGCTGTACACATTTTATGTACCATAAATGGTGCACTTGTTGCACGATGCTAGGTTGTGTACGATTCTACAATAGTTTATTGTGAATTTTCCCTTCAAAAGGGAATGTTCTTCAATAGTATACGGTTTTGTACAATTTAATATCATATTATCGATAGTGTACGGTTTATAATAGCTTAATAAATACATGAAAATATATTTTTTCTGACACATAAGCACATTCCATCATCTATTTAAATGTTATCGATTCATTTTCTACATTTAAACTAAAATTATGTTCAATCGGAGATGAGAATGAAGAAAGAAGAAAAAACAAGCAAATAAGACAAACTTCTTTTTTTTTTTTTCATCTTTTTCATCTCTGTTTGAATATAATTTTAGTTTTAAATTTGGTATATGGATAAATAACATGAAAATAGAGGATGTAATGTGCTTGTGTAGGAAAATATTATTTTTATGTATTTTTTAAATTATTATAAGTCGTGCACTATCGATAATGCACAAAATCGTCACCTATTGTAGCTACTTCCAATAATTAATGTGTCAAAATATTGAGAAAAAAATCATAGTCATAAATTTTAGGTGATTCTATTGGCACACTCTTTTTCTCTCTTCAAACACCTTTTTAAATTAAAAAGTATTATTGCTAAAAAGATTTTATATAAATTGACATTAAAAAAAAACAATTAGACTAAACATATTAAATATTAAATGAGTGAAAAAGAAGAAAAAGAAACTAATAACCGTCTTTACCTCAAACTTTGGCTCCATATGTAAGCTTATTTCTAACAAAAAAATAAATAAATTTCTATATTAATTTCTCTTTTTACATTTTTTTTTTCTCATGCATGACATGTAATGTCTTTATATAAAAATCTTTATCTTGCTAAGTTTATACTCATAATATAATCACGTAAAAAAAACATTGTCAAATTTATAAAATTAACAGTTTTTATAATAAATAGCCATATATTTATATTAGTTTTTAACAACTAGTCTATGTTTGTTATTATTAGCAAAATAGTCATACATTTATGTTTAGATTTTCGAGACTGCAGTCATTATTTTTTTTAATTCAGTTTTTATTGTTTGTTGCAGACAATATTGTCTAAAATTTTGTGTCTCTAGACCTAAAATTTGTGACTTCTTTGGCTGTCTTTTTTTGTTATATATAAGATATTTTTATTTAGTAATAAGTTTTGTGAAATTAGTTGTATAGACAATCATTTATTTGTGAGTTAGTTATTTTTTTATTGTATTTATTTCAAATTTTTTAAAATTTTGTGACTATAGTCATAAATTTTATGACTGTGTATTTTCTTTATTTAGTCACAAATTTTATTTCTTTAGTCATAAATTTTTAGATGTTGATCTGATGGCTATTTTGCTAATATTTGAAAACGTATGCTATATTTTTAAAACATACATTGCAAAATGGCTAAATCCTAAACTGACCCTAAAATTAATGTCAGAATTAGTGTCTCAGTTTGAAATTTTTAATTTTTTGCCATTAGCCAAATACACATATGTTACAGTGCCTAACATAACCCACTTTATGTGTTAGTTATTCCTAAAATATAATTTGAATAGTTTTTCATATTTTTGTTTTGTGGTTACTGAAAATATAATAATAATAATAATAAGAAGAGATTGAAGAACAAATAAATTAGTGAAAAGGAAAAATTGTTTTGAAATGTAATAGTTTTGATAAATCAATAGAGTAACATATTTATGAGCAATTTTGGAATTAAAAGGAGTGCATGATAAGCAGTTTTTTAATTTTAAATTTATGGTGTTTGTTTAAAAAAGGGGTACTTCTGTGATGGGTTTTTTTTATAGTAGGAAATAATTCTGGACCGTCAGATTCATTTTTTAGGTGGGTCCCGCATCTTAAAAATGTGAATCTCACCATTTAAAATTATTTCCCACCACAAAAAAAACCCACGACAGAATTTTCCTAAAAAAGAAGTGTAGAGAGTTAAAGAAAATTCTGTAGTGAGTTTTTTTTTTTTGTGGTGAGAAATAATTTTTAATGGTCAGATTCACATTTTTAAGATGCGGGACCCACCGAAAAGGTGAATCCGACGGTCCAAAATTGTTTTCCATCACACAAAAAACCCATCACAGAAATACCCGAGTTAAAAAGAAGTGTATCAATAGTTTTTTTTTTTTTTTCCCTTAACTATGATTATTATTATAAAAGCTCACGTGCAAAATAACTTATTTATCAAATTCTCCACTATTTCTGTTACCACTTTGACTTTAATTGTTCCTCTCACTTGCTTATCGTGTATTGTTGCTTTCCTTTTCTTTTTTTCTTTTTGTTTTGTTTTGAACTTTTTTGAAGGCGTGTATCAGTGTATGGTTTTGAAGGCGTGTATCAGTGTATGGTTGCTTTCTTGAAAGCAATAACCTAACAATTTGTCCAGAATTTTTTTTTTTAAATGTTGTTACTTGAATAAGACAAAATATAAAGAAAAACAAATTTTATTACATTTTCAAACAATTTGATTGAAAAAGAAAACTTATGTATTAGTTAACTAATAAGGTAATACAATTACGCAATATTAATTCTATTCTGAAATTGATGCAAAGACGTGACATTTTTCTTTTTTCTTTTTTTGGATAATATTTATCGTTTAGTAACATTGCCCGTACATTGTTTTTATATTGCCAAACCTGGCGTCCTTAACACATGAGGAAAATTCTGAAGCTAAAGTTAGTGTTTTGACAATTACAAAATGTTTTGGAAAATAATTTTAGTAATCTTCTAATGATCCAATCAGGGAATAAAATTAATCCTGCCATACAAATTAAACGTGAGCTTTAAATACTAATTCCCATGTGAATAATTGACCAACCGTCTTCCTACCACATTTAAAAATAGGAAATTCTGTAGTGGGTTTTTTTTGTGGTTGGAAATAATTTTGAATTGTGAGATTCACAATTTTAAGATGCGGGACCCACCGAAAAGATGAATCTGACGGTCCAGAATTGTTTCCCACCACAAAAAAAAAACCCATCACAGAAGTACCCTTAAAAATTATACAAGTAATTCCTTTGGCAGATAATTATCTTATATTTTAGTTGCTAACTATGTTTTAAGAAGCTCTAAATCTCCACCATCTGGCATGTTGTTTAGGTGATAAATCTAACAATTTAGCACCTACAAATCTACATAGTCAACTTAGATATGTATATAATATTCCAACAGTTATCAAGTGACTAATTACTGGTTTTGTCCTTTTTAATATGTTTTCCTTTTGGTTCATGTTTCGGCAATAGTTGTTTTGTTCTATATGTCAAAATTATATCTTGTAGTAACAAATTAATTTTCTGCAAATACGTCCAGAGCGAGTACTAATAAAAATAAAAATAGTAAATTACATGACATAGAATGTCAATGTCAATTGGGTCAAAGGTTGGAAGTTTAAGTCAACTAAAATATTAAATTGGTCCAACATTACAATAAACAACTTTCTCATAAGAATGGTATAATTTAGTATGAACCTGCAATGTTTTGTTTGTCTACGTGATTGTGCGACACCAACTTTGGCATTACTGGACTACTCTGATTTCAAGAAGCGAAAAACCGCGTCCATTGTGTTCTTTCAAACTTTAAACAGCTCGGTAACTCGAGAAGAAATTTCCAGATTTGTGTCGATCTTGCAGAGAACCTTGAAACAAAAATCTCTACCGTCTCATTGTGTTGCTTCCTTGGACCGAAAGTTCACTATTGCCAAGAAAATTACAAACAATTTATGTTAAGACAGGCTCAGATTTCTTCATCGGAGCTAACATAATCCAGTTCAATCATTTTCCCACTCCCCTGCTTGGTTTTGTCTGCCAAAGTTTCTTTCTTTTCGGTTTTATTTCTTTTTGTGTTTAGTTGGTGGTTTCTGATAACATCGGATGAACTGGTGTCCAAAGATGGTTTCCTGAAAAATTGACGATTGGATGTTGAGTGAAGAGAGTAACACAGATACAAAAACACAAATTTCACCCAAATAAGTGTACGAATCACCTCTTCTCGAAGGTCGTTTTTTGTTGACTTTGAATTGTTGATTCCTTCTTCAAAGTTTTGGCTCCTGTTTTCCCTGCAGCATTAAGAGGATTCCTCATAATCAGCATCTGAAAAAGAAAGTCTCGCAGAGGAACTTCGTGTTCAAGCAATGTGCAGGTTATAGCATGTAACCTGTCATCTCAGCGAGAAATCTTATTCCTTGTGAGTGTGTATTTGTCGTAACTTTACCTGCATTACTGGTCCACTCAGATAAATAAGCAAACAATTTATGACAAGGGTTAAGAGAAAAACAATTGGATAAAAGACCTCAATGCCTTTTTAAGTCCTTCAACAGACAATAGCTTGACTGGTTGCATGGATTTCTTCAAATTTGTTTTGTCAGACAGTGGATCAACCATGTAAATCCCTTCTCTCGTGAGAGGATCTCTAAATGCTGTTCTGATGTTCCTGTAATACAAGGGGGAAAAAAGGTTAATTAAGCAAACTAATTGGATTGAGCTCCAAGACATAAAAACAACATTAATATACTGCTATCAATGTGGATATACATCACTTACCCTCCTTTGAGCTCGGTTCGCATGGTGGTATATTTCTGTGATTCTCTCTGTAGAAATGGATAAAAACAGAAAATACTAATTTAGTAAGTTCTTTTAATTTTTCAAGGTTAAAAAGGACTGAGGCGTTGCAAAGAAATGCTCACCGATTTGTGAAATTTGCAGTATATACCACGACGTCTGCATGAAACAAACACCTTTTTATTCACAAAATCAATATGGAGAGAAAGCTTAGAACATAAATAAACAAAATCTGTCACTTCCTAAAAATGCTGTATTTCATGCCTTTTCTTTTCTTATGAATATGTCTCTAGTAATGGTGTTGCTTCTACTACAGAAGATGCCGGGACATATTGTTTTGCAAAATGTTGTTTCTTCACACAATATTTTTCCAAGAAGTTTCATTTTCTGCTACATTTAACTTTTCACAACTTAATGTATCTGAACAACATTTTGTATCCAAGAAACTGTCTTTTGAGAAGATAAGATATTTTTTCAGACATGTCGTTTGTAGAAATGGTTTCAGATAATACGTAGTTTCAACTACTGTTTTACAACATAACTTTTCTATGAGATTTCGTTTCCCTTTGTATGCTTTTTAAGGCATGTTGTTTTCAATGAGATATGTGGTTACTTCTAGTGATAGGCATCACTTTTACGACTTGATGTATAGAAGACATATCCTTTGGTAGAGATATTTTCCTATCTTTGACACGCTGTGATTCATAGTTTTTTTAATTAAAAAAAAAAAAGAAAAGAAAACGTTAAAAGCCATGTAGGCTAACTTGAAGACCGTGTTTACTTGGTACAAAGGTTAGTGACATGGCAGCCAAGTTCAATGACTTGGGCAGCAAGTCTTCGATCTCCAATATATAGGAGGTGTTTTGCACCAAATCAACATAACCAACTCCAAATGGCAATCAGTCCCAAAGTGTGAGTTCTTTAGTTCAAGCTTGTGCACCTAGTGTGAGATACTCTTTGCGAAATTTAGAGAGAGCGGTATAGAGCTTGTCTCTGGTATATTTATTACTCTGGTGAGAGTGTTCTTTGGGTTATGGGGGTTCTGGGATGAGAGTGAGAATAGCTGGTTGGTGGCTTTTGTAATAATCTGTTTTCTGCATAGTGGATGGTGGATGTAGGCGAATTGCCGAACCACATTATATCTCAGTGTCTTATCTGTGTTTATTTTTTTTTCACATTTGCTTTGATTTCTTTAGGCCTGGGGTTTATTGGAAATATTCCTAACATGACATGTTAAGATAATTCATTTGCTGATTTTTTTCTTTTTCAAATATTCTGTTCTTGTAAGAGACGTTGTTTTCCATAGACACGTCAGTTTCAAGGTATATTGACCACATAGCCTGTCCTGTATATCTTTCAAGATTTCTTTTCTCTAGTAGGAAAACTCTAAGAGTACATTAACTTGTACAAAAGTTCTCTCACTATTTTCCAGCTCACTCATGGTTAGGATCCAAGGTAATTTGATCAAAACTAAAAGTTTCATGACATGCTCAAAACTCTAACAGAGGAAACATCTACATTCCGACGTCTTTGAAAGATGGCCATCAAAAAATCAAGAGACTATAAAAGTGTACCTATTTATCACTGCTGTACAAGCCATACCATCACCTCTTTTCCCGCTGCAAACAGCATAATCAATCGAAGTACCAATCTTCAACACTTGTTTAGGCATATATAGACTCAAAGAAAAACCTGGGCCCTGCAAAAACAAACAAAATACGAATTACTGAACCCCTGTCATGAAACAAAACATTACAAGAGAATGAAAAACAAAACAAACACCAGTATGGCGATTTGATGGCACCATTGGGTCCTTGCGAACGGTGCAGTTGAACAAAGCGAATGCTGTTCCAGCTTTCTCTTTGCAAAATGTCTTATAAGCATCGCCGAACAGGAACAAGGAAATAGTGGTCTCATCCAAACACCCAATTTTCCAAATACAATAGTCCTTTCCTGTAGAACTAGTCCTCGGAGTTCCCTTCTCAGTCAACACGCCAACTGTTGCCCAACACCCTGAAAGACTATCTCCAGCCAACACATTCCTACAAGAAAGCAACCCATTTCCGAAATCACAATCAACTTCAAATGTAAAAATACAATATTTCATGTGCTTTTGAGTTTTGGTAAGTCAATCCCAAACTCAATATGTGCAAAATCCTATAAATTCTATCTTCTAAATAGACAATATGAGGTTCGAAATCCATATCATACGTAAAGCCAAGTCACATTCCACCTTAATACAAGTAAAATCACATCAAATTTACATTCAGAATCCAAGTCAAATACAAAACCTGTTAATCACCGATGCTAAGAGCTACAACATACTTTATGGCCGATAGTCGGACGAAACGAATATCCGAGAAACGGTCTCTAATCTCTGCAGGAGTGACCAATTGATTCCTGCGCAAAAAGAAAGAACAACATCTAGGATAATTCTTTTCATTCACATCAAAAACCAATAAAAAAAATAGAGCATTCAGATCTACCTAATTCGCAAACCCGAAAATCTTTCAACCTCAGGCTCATTCGAAGCCTTAGCCCGGTTCGGTTTAGCAGTCTTCTCAACATGATTAGGCTCGTAATCAAGGCAATCAAGAACAGCTTCTCTAAATTCCGACAAGTCCGCTTGAACTTTCCGGCTTGGAGATAGTCCCTCGTCGGAATCATAACCTGATTAATCGAATCGAAAGTCCATTAATCGAATCAAAACATGAAAAGAAAATCTCTTTGAGCTGATTTGCAGAGAAATGGAGCGAAAGTTATCGGAAACCAACAACCGTTCAGAGAAAAATGTCCGAAAAAAAAAAAACCATGGATTTACCAGGAGAAGCTGGAGGAGTTTCCAAAACACGGTCTTGAAGAGAGAGAAGAAGGTCGAGATCGTCTTGGCGATTCGACATTGACGATTCTGGAGCTGAGCTAGGGTTTGGGATTTGGTGTTTGGTCCTCGAGATTTTTTTTTTTTTTTTATGATTTATAGATTTTGGGGATTCGGAGTTTTGGAGGGAAAATAGACCAAAGTTATTTTGTTTTTATTTTATTTTATTATTTTTGGAGGGAACGGTACAGAACACAGTGTTTGGCAAAACACGACGACGTCGTTTGGTGAACGAGTAACTCCAAAGACACGATTTATCCTACCCGATTTTTGTCCGAAAATTTTAATAATTTTTTTTTTTGCCCGAAAGAAAAAAAAACAAAACAGTGTATAGAGAGAGTGTTGATACAAAGCTTTATTGGTTTTAGCAAAAGATGGAATTTGGCAGACCACACATGTATTTATTTATTATATAAATATAACAAGATGTACATGTAACACATATATAATAATAATATTTTAAACAAAAAAACTTATAATAACATACAAAACAATATGAAATGATGAATAGGCATAGCAGAGGAATCATTGGACTCTGGGATGACAGTGGAGACCGTGAGTGGTGCAGTGGTGCACAGTGGGCTGTGGTGTGCCCGTGAATGCACAGTGTCACGCTCGTGATTGTGCAGTGATAGGAAAAAAAACAAAAATAAAATGTTATAACAAACCCCATTCGATACGCTTACAAACCACAATCCACAATATTTCACACACACTTTCATAATTTCTCTCCTTCGATCTCACACTTTGAGAGTTTTTTTTTTTCCTTCTTGAATGCTTTGTTTGGTTGCTTCAAGGTCATCAACGACGAAGGCAGGTAAGTTTTTCTCCTTGCTTTTTGCTTGCTTGCTTTATATATTCGTTGTATTTAATTAATTATTGTATTACATTTTCTTTCATTTATTTAATTTCTAATTGTAGTTATATAATTTTAGTTATAATCTTAACTTTATAGGTTATAACTTTATATCATTGTAGTTAAATTGTGATAAAATCTTATGCATTACATATTTGTAGTTAAATTCTATTAAAATTTTATAGGTTGTAATCTTAACTAGTTAATTATTCTAATTAGTTATACGGTTTTTTAAATAAATAGCCATATTTTTTATATATGTTTTTAATAATTAGCATATGTTTGCTTTTATTAGCAAAATAGCCATACATTCGTGTCTATATTTTTGAGACTGCAGTCACTAATTTTTTGAATTTTGTTTTTGTTGTTTTTTACAGACAAATATTGTCTAAAATTTTGTGTCTCTAGTTATGAAATTTTTGACTTCTTTGGTTGCATATTTTTTTGCTATTTATAAGATATTTTTTATTTAGTAATAAGTTTTATGAAATTGGTTGTATAGATAATCATTTATTTATGAGTTGTTTATTTTGTTAATGGATGTTTAAATTTTTTATTGTGTTTATTTCAAATTTTCTAAAATTTTGTGACTATAATCACAAATTTTCTGACTGTGTATTTTATTTATATAGTCACAAATTTTATTTCTTTAGTCATAGATTTTTAGATGTTAACCTGATGACTATTTTGCTAATTTTTCAAAACGTGAGCTATATCTTTAAAGCATAAATTTCAAAATGGCTAAATCCTTAACTGACCCTTAGTTATATTGATTGATATTAGTTAATTAATTCATTAGTTATATGCTTTTCATATATTAATTATTTTAGTTAAATTATATTAATTAGTTATATTTAATAGGTTATATTCTTGCAATTCAAACTCATCAACACCGAAACCGAAGGTAAGTTATATGCTTCATATAACTATTCGTTCTATTGATTTAATTATTGTATTATATTTTCTTTCATTTAGTTATATTATTTAATTAGTTATAGGATTTACTTAGTTATATTAATTAATTACTTATCTTATTTAATTAGTTATGTTAATTAGTTATAGGATTTATTTAGCGGTTTTTATAATAAATAGCCATATATTTATGTTTGTTTTTAACAATTAGCCTATGTTTACTTTTATTAGTAAAATAGTCATATATTTGTATCTATATTTTTGAGATTTTATTGTTTGTTGCACACAATATTGTCTAAAATTTTGTGTCTCTAGTAATAAAATTTGTGACTTTTTTGACTGTATGTTTTTTTGCTATTTATAAGATATTTTTTGTTTCGTAATAAGTTTTGTGAAATTAGTTGTATAGACAATTAATTATTTGTGAGTTGGTTATTTTGTTAATGGATGTTTAATTTTTTTATTGTGTTTATTTCAAATTTTCTGAAATTTTGTGACTATAGTCACAAATTTTATGACTCTGTATTTTATTTATTGAGTCACAAATTTTATTTATTTAGTCATAAATTTTTTGATATTGACCTGATGACTATTTTGCTAATATTTCAAAACGTGGGCTATATCTTTAAAACATAGACTGCAAAATTGCTGAATCCTTAACTGACCCTTTACCTAGTTATATTAATTAATTACTTATCTTATATAATTAGTTATGTTAACTAGTTATATTAAATAGTTAAATTATATTAATGATTTATATTAATTAAAATTAATTATTTTAGTTAATTAATTAATAAGATATATGGTTATCTTACATTAATTATTTTAATTAATTAATTACTTATATGGTTATCATATTATAAATAGTTATCTTATATTAATTATTTTAATTAATTAATTAATTACTTATATAACTAGTTATATTAATTAGTTATATTATTTAGTTATATATGATAATTTTAAATTAATATATTTTAGTTATATTAATTAGTTAATAGGTTATATTCCTTAAAATTAATATGAAATTTAAGATAAATTGTTACGTGATTTTTAGTAAAATAAATTACTTTGATCTTATCTTTTTGTTTTTTTAATTTTACATTATAGATTTCGAAGATGTATCCGTATGAAGACTTGCAGGCGGCGTACAGCGACGATGAAACTCAAGGAGCTCATATCAATCAGACACAGGAACATGATTCTTGGTTTGCGGCGATGCAGCAGGAAGGTACACTCGCGCCTGGGGAGGGGGCGTCATCTGCAGCAGGGTCGTCGTCATCATTTTCGTACGACGACAACCGACGACGACGAGCCCTTGTACAATTTATAGCTGCCATGGGGTTGGACTTGAACTTCGCCGACGATCCAGAATGGGAGCGGTTAATACGAAAATCGTTCGATCCCAAGTATCAGCGTCCTAGTAAGACGACTATTCAGAATGACATGATTGAGTACTACGAGTGGAAACGGGCAGAGTTGGTTGGGCAATTAGTAGAGGCAGAGCAGCGAGTGGCGTTGACGAGTGACATATGGTCTAGTGAGACGTTGCAAGACTACATCGGCGTTTGTAGTCACTACGTCGATAAGGATTGGAATGTCAAGAAGAGACTTATCGGGTTCAGACCTATAGATGAAGGTCACAACGGAGAACGAATAGCTGAACAAATCTTACAGGTTGTGAATGATTACGGCATTTCTGGCCGAGTTATCTCAGTCACCATGGATAATGCCTCCATTAACGACAGAGCTGTTGCGATTCTCCGCGACACATTGCACCCACTTTCCGACTCATTCTTTTTCCACAGCCACTGCGTCACACAAATCCTGAATCTAGTTGTGCAAGATGGTCTTATGGAGCTTTCGTCCTCGCTACAAGATATTCGGGACGCCATAACGTATTTGAACAGCTCCCACCAACGCGAGGAACGATGGAGAAGAGTGTGCGTCACCAATCAGTTGGCTTCTAAAATGATAGCCTTTGACATTCCGGTTCAATGGAATTCGACATACCTGATGCTGCAAAGCATCATTCCGTACGCTACATGCTTCACCGTTTGGTACAATGGTGAGAGGAGACGGAATGTGCTTACCGATCGACATTGGGACGATGCCAGCATGCTCTGCAAGTTCCTTGAAGTGTTTTACAAAGCGACGAATGTTTTGTCATCCTCTTCGCGACCGACTACTCCTCTTGTCCTGCACGAGCTGATCGTTATTGGCGATGTCTTTAAGAAATACCGAGACCACGGCCACCTCGAAGGGGCTGTTTCTAAGATGCTAGAAAAGTTCCTCAAATATTTTTATCCCTTACCGCATCTTTACGCATTCGCCCTCATATTAGACCCTCGTTGCAGGGTTAAAGGCTTGACTAAATTTTTAAAGTTGTTGGGAAAACAACTAGACGAAGATTATTTAAGCCATTTGGAGGGCCACAAGATCGCCTTGCAAGAGGCGTACAAGCAATACGAGTTGCGGTTTGGAAGAACGTCGGATGTGGGCCCGGTTGAGCAGATGTCACCGGCGCAGCGGAGTTGGAGGTTGATCCGCGCATTTAATCAAGAAGAGGAGGAGTCGCCATCCAGCATGAGCCCCGCCGGAGCAGCTGAGCGCAACGAGCTAAATCTGTTTTTGGATACCAAGTTCAAAGGCACTCGCCAAGACAACCTGGATTTAGCCAAGTGGTGGCGGAATCATTCAGGCCAATATCCGGTGTTATGTACCTTGGCTCGTGACATCTTCTCGATTCCCGTGTCTACAGTCTCTGCGGAATCTGCATTTAGCTTGGCCGGCAATATTTTAGATCCTCGTCGAAGCCAACTAAAGCCAAAGATGGTTGAGATTCTGACATTGTTAAAAGACTGGGAATTAGCTCAAATGCAGATGCAGAACACCATCGAAGAAGAGAACGCTGAGCTCACTAGACGGGTTGACGAGTGGACGCTTCAGTGATGTCGCCCTGCCCCTTTCCTCCAAACATCCCCCTCACAAAATAGAAATTGATTTTAGTTCGATTTTTTTAAATTTTTTTATTATTTGTTATAATTATTTATTTTTTCCTATTCTCTCATTCATCATCTTTTAGTAGAAGAAAGCTTACGAACTGCTATCATTGAGACAAGTTTACTCATTTTTTTTTACTTATTCTTGTTAAATAACATATTTAGTGTAAATTATAATTATCAATAATAATTCAATGAATTCTAAATTCTTTAAATTTATCATAATTTATAGTTTAAAATAGCTAAAATAAAAAAAAACTTTATAACACCTTAAATAAATTTTATAACAAATTAAAAAACAAATTTATTACAAATTAAAACAAACCTTTAAACTAAAAAACTATAAAACCTTAAAACAAAAAAAAACAAAAAAAAACCTTAAAACTAAATAACTAGTAAACCTTAAAACTAAATAACCAAAACACCTTAAAACTTAAAACCGAAAAAAAAAATCAATGTATATTAAATTCCGGGTAAAATCTGGGTAATTACCCGGAATTTTGGAGTGAAAATTTGGGTGATTACTCGAATTTCATCCGAAAATTTTGCACGGGTAATTTTTGGGGGACCCGAATTTCCACGCCTAGATGTATGTATGTTTTTTGCGACATGTCATTTTCTAGTGATCGAACAACGGAAAGACACGTTGCTCATGTTGAAGCGACATGTCATTTTCCAACAAAAAATGGTTAGATTGATTTTGTTTTTGTTTTTGTTTTTAAATTATTTTCAGGGAGACGTGTAGTTTTGTTGAATTTGTATATGGGTCAGTTAGGTAAATAGCCATTTTGGACTGTGTGTTTTCAAAAAATAGCTACAGTTTCAAAAAATTTAAAAACTAGCCATTACACATTGTAAGAAATTTCTGACAATAACAAAATTACACATAAAATGTGCTGTAAGAAATTTCTGACACGTGTCAGAAATTTCTGAAAAGGGCTTAAAACTGTGACTATTTTTTAAAATTATTTTGTAAACAGTGGTTATTTTCTTAAAATTCCCTTTGTATATTGACAGATAGCTTAGCACTTTATATTTTTTAGGACTAATTCTTCTTTTTGTCCAAAAATCATATATAATCACTTTGTTCTTACTTTTGGTCGATTTGTTATCAACCTTTGGCACGCAAATAGTAATTGGCATGAATTTATCATTATTTATCCGTGGTTACGTCAATTGTTTTTCTAATATTTTTTCATTGACTATATTATCTATTTAAATAAATCACGAGTTAATCTCGGCAATCTTCTATAAAAACTTTATTAATATTTAACTTATAGCGGAAAGACTAAAAATATAATTTAACCTTAAAAAAAAAAAAAACCTTAGCCGCTTAAACTGGATTTACTTTATTTTAAATGGTATGGTTGACATTGTCTTATTAAAAGTTGTCACTCACTTGGCAGATTGACGTACCATATTATGATTTAGCACAATAACTCAGCAACTAATTTTTTTTTTTTTTTGCAAACAACTCAGCAACTAATTTATTATCGAGCTTTAACCCTCTCTAATATTACGGACTTGTTTATATTTCTTCTCTTTGACCCCTAAATATTTCCACTAGTTTCTTAGTTGAGCAAGAATTTTTTTTTTTTTTTTCTCTTTTCACTTATTTCTGCAAGTAAACTTTCTATAATCAGCTTTATGCAGCGAAAAATTGCCATAATTGATTGTGAAAAGGCGTTGTCACATGTCAAGACACCAATGCCATTAGGGGTTGTGACTTGTACAGCTTTTAAGACCAAAAAAAAAAAAAAAATGAAATATTGTTACCTCTCAATCCACAATTCTAACGCCAAAAGACTCGTCCCTCTGTTCTAACAGTAGCCAAAAATAGAATGATAGGAAAAAAAAGATTTAAATTAAAAATAATTTGTTCCTCTTAGTTCTAAAACTATATTAAAATATAGTCCCTAAATTTATTTTTGTTAACTTTTTTTTAACTCGAATATGTAATATATGTGACGTATTATTTGACTTTTTAATCTTCGGTGTGGCCCTCATTCCTATTACGTGTTCATTTTAGCTAAAAGAAAGAAGAAAAAAAAAGAATTAACACAAATGATTTTTCAGTATAATTTCAAAATTCAAAGAAAAAGATAATTAGTATTAAGGTTAGAGTTAGAACTGGACATATGCAACAATTTAAGGACCATTTAAAATTTTCCAAAATATAAACCCCCCAAATAACACAAAAACTAAATAAAATGTCACAAAAACTAACACAAAATATTCCACCAAGGCAAAACCGTTTTCTTCAAAGGCCTTGTATCAACCATTTATATTCCAACAAATGAGCAACTTTATAGGGAAAATTTTCTCTTCACATTCTAAAAATACACTTTTCTTTTCTCATCTCATTGTGTGTTGTAGTAGTGTTGTCATTTTAGAACTAGGTTCATTTCCCATGAACAAAAACTGATCAGAAAAGAAGTATCAAAGAAAGAAACTAAAAATAAAAAATAAAAAAATGGTGTTACACAGCCGTGGTGTGATTTTAGTACTCGCCGTGGTTGCGGTACTTGTGTCGTGCTCGGTCGCGCATAGAGGCCAGAAAACGCAAGGCGTCACATACGACGGAAGGTCTTTGATTGTCAATGGCAAGAGAGAGCTTCTTTTTTCGGGTTCAATCCATTACCCGCGAAGCACCCCAGAAGTAATTTTACTTTGCTTGGGATACAAGCAAACTCATGATTTTATTTTATTTTATTTTATATTAATAGCTTAGTTTTTTGAATAAATGTTTAAATGGGATTTGTTTTTGTTTTTTTTTGTTTTTTTAAGATGTGGCCTGACATTATTGCAAAGGCCAAACATGGAGGCTTAAATGTGATTCAGACTTATGTTTTTTGGAACGTTCATGAACCAGTTAAAGGCCAGGTAATACAAGATTATTGTTGTGACAAAAATTTTTGTGAACTTTGACTGGCAATTGATTTTTTTTTTTCATAATTTTTTTATTAATTATGCTGTGTCCAATTTTTGCAGTTCAATTTTGAAGGAAAATATGATTTGGTGAAGTTTATTAAGACTGTTGCAGAGCATGGAATGTATGTGACACTTAGGGTTGGACCTTTTATCCAAGCTGAATGGAACCATGGGTAAATTAATTTAATTACATAATTTCAAGCTAACATTTTATTTTTCGAGCGCGTTACGTGCATTACAAAGTTCGAAAATTATGTAATATAGGGGTCTTCCATATTGGTTGAGAGAAGTACCGGACATCATATTCCGTTCTGATAACGAGCCATTCAAGGTAATTACAAGATTTAAATAATGTCATTGTTTAATGGTACTAATTGCATATCTAATTAAAGGACTTGGCAATTTGTAGTACTACATGAAGAAGTATGTGAAGATGATTATTCACAAGATGAAAGAAGAGAAGCTTTTTGCTCCTCAAGGAGGTCCAATCATCTTGACACAGGTTTGGCTTTAATCTTTCATCGAAAAACCGAGCCTTGTCTCCTCGTAGAAACGCTGTTTTTCTGAGTTCTTTACGTGACAATTTTTTTCTCTTTTGTCTAAATCTGTTTGCATTTTTGGGGTCGTAGATCGAGAACGAGTACAACCACATCCAACTTGCGTACAGAGAATTGGGAGATAGGTATGTCCAATGGGCCGCGAACATGGCTGTCGGGTTCAAAACCGGGGTCCCGTGGATCATGTGCAAGCAGAAGGATGCTCCTGATCCAGTCGTAAGTTTTCGAAAAATCTTTCTTCGCTATCTTTCAGACCAATTTTATTTGGTTTGAAATTAATTTTTTTTTTATTACAACATAACCAAAACCGAGACTAAAAGTGTTTGTGTGCATGAGATTTTGCAGATTAATACTTGCAATGGAAGGCACTGTGGAGACACATTCACAGGTCCTAACAAGGCTCACAAACCTGCTATATGGACTGAGAATTGGACTGCTCAGTAAGTACTAAGTTTATTATTCTTAATTATCACCATGTTTAAGGAAATTAATGCAATGTTGACTCAAGTGCTTCATTTTTTTTAATATTTTTTTGCAATTACAGGTACAGAGTGTTTGGAGATCCTCCTTCTCAAAGAGCAGCAGAGGACATTGCCTACTCAGTCGCTCGCTTCTTCTCGAAGAACGGAACTCTAGCAAACTACTACATGGTAGAAAATTTAAATAGTCTCTCTTTTTTACTTATTAAGAAGACAATGCAATTATCTAATCATGCTCTTTTGTCAACATTGCAGTACCATGGTGGGACTAATTTCGGCAGAACAAGTGCCGTTTTCACGACTACCCGATACTACGATGAAGCTCCTCTCGACGAATACGGTGAACATTTTTACTTTTATTTAAGCTTTCATGTCCAATCGTTGAAGAAGCCTTATTATATTGTTATCAATTCTTTTTCTTTATCTACCTTATTAGGTTTGCAAAGAGAACCAAAGTGGAGTCACCTTAGAGACTTGCACAAGGCTTTGGGGCTATGCAAGAAGGCTTTGCTTTGGGGTAACCCTGGAGGCCAAAAGTTGGGCAAACACACAGAGGTAAAAGCTTCTAAGTATATCTAAATCTATACATGTAAACAAACCCGAATGAAATAAAAACAAACCCAATTTTTCAGATTGATACAAGTCACATGAAAAGAAGATGATAAAGATTTTTTTTCATTTATGTAGGTTAGGGTATATGAGAAGCCAGGAACACATATCTGTGCTGCTTTTTTGTCCAACAACTCCTCCAAAGTCGCGCACACCGTGAAATTCAGAGGCGATGCATATTATTTGCCGCCACGTTCCATAAGCATTCTTCCTGATTGCAAGAATGTGGTCTACAATACTCAAATTGTAAGATAAGAAAAGAAGCTTTTTATTTTTTATTTTTTTCAATCGATTCGAAAGAGATTTACTTACTATTAGATATCTTCTGAGAGATGTCCGACGATAAGTTTTTTCGCTTGTGTAAATACAAAACAAACATATAAATAAATAAACAGATTGTGTCACAACACAATGCGAGGAACTATGTCAGATCTAAAGTTGCGAGGAACTTCAAGTGGAGGAAGTCCCCGGAGCCTATTCCAACCGTTCATGAAGTCCCGGTCAAAAGCAGAATTCCGAACGAACTCTATGGCATGCTTAAGGACACTACAGACTATGGTTGGTACACCACTAGGTAAATCAAAAGTATTTATCAAGTCCCTTGTGAGCAAAAAAAGCAAAATAATAATTCAAATAAGCCTGTTTTTAACATGACTGATGCTCTAATTGCAGCATTGAGCTGAGCCACCATGACTTGCCAATGAGGCCCGACATTCTCCCTGTCATACGAGTTACAAGCCTTGGCCACGCTTTGCACGCGTTTGTCAACGGCGAATATGTCGGTAAGCACGAAAGAACATATAAATAAGAACTGTTTTCTTTCTTTAGCTGTCGTAAAACAGGATGATTATACTTTTCAGGATCTGGACACGGGAGCCACGAGGAGAAGGGCTTTGTCTTCCAAAAGGCAGTGAGCTTAAAGCCCGGGACTAACCATATCGCGCTGCTAGCCATGACAGTTGGACTCCCGGTAAGGAAGCTCACAAAACTTGATTGTTCTCTCGACTCTCGAAATACCTAAAGAAATATGAACTCAAGCCATTTTTTTTCCTCCTTGATTTAAAGGATAGCGGGGCCTATATGGAGCACAGATACGCAGGGCCTCGTGCCATAACGATCCTTGGTTTGAACACTGGCACGATTGATCTGACACAAAATGGTTGGGGACATCAGGTAAAACAAAAAATAACATAAATATCTCTAATAACATGCTTATATATAGTGAAAACTCTGAATTAAGAGCTGTTAAATCTTTTTTTTTTTTTGTTAGACTGGCCTAACTGGAGAGAAGAATTATGTGTTCACCGAGGACGGAGCAAAGCATGTTCAGTGGAGCAAAGCCAAGGGAGAAGGACCAGCTCTCACATGGTTCAGGGTAACATGTTCTTAAGTTTTGGACAAATACTCGTCACATTTTCAAAATTTGTTTTAACTAAAAAAAAGAAGATTGATTGTGTTTGTTTTGAAGACACATTTTGATGCTCCTGAAGGAAGAGACCCTGTGGCTATAAGGATGACAGGCATGGGGAAAGGAATGGTTTGGGTCAACGGCCAGAACATCGGTCGCTATTGGATGTCATATCTCTCGCCTCTCGGAAAGCCCTCTCAAGAAGAGTAAGTGTAGTGAAAGAAAACATTGTGATAACTGATATATAGTTACTGCAATTGTTTTGCCTTTTGTCTCATGAACTTAATTTTTGAAACATCCATAGTTAAACTAAGAAAGCTGTCTTGAATTTTATGTTTAATCTCGTTCTATCCAATGTTTGTGTTCATTTCAAAATGGAGAATAGTTTTCTATGTTAAGCGCATCAAATTTTATGATTATGGTATGATATTCGTATTCTTAGAGCTAGTACGGGAGAAATGCTAAATGCACTCTTTTCTGTTCTGCGACATGGTTTAAGTTTGACTTTTTGTTAGTGTAATTACTGTAATAATATAATTTTTTAAAAAATAATTAATTCGGATTGCAATCCATACAACCCGTAGTCATCATTAGATTGAGAGAGCATAAAGATAGTGCAAAAGAGAGTGAATTTAATTGTATTGGTAACGTAATATATTTCTAATTTCCATTTTTTTTTTGGTCAGATATCACATTCCAAGATCCTACCTAAAGCCAACAGGTAACCTACTTGTTGTGCTAGAGGAAGAGAAAGCAAACCCTAAAGAAATAGAGATCCTAACGGTCAACAGAGACACAATTTGTAGTTACATAACGGACTATGCCCCGCCACACGTCAAGTCATGGGCGAGGGAGGACAGCCACATCCGTGCCGTCGTCGACATTTTGGAGCCGACGGCTCACCTCAAGTGTCCCAACCACAAGAAGATTGTGTCTATCGACTTTGCGAGCTACGGAGAGCCTATTGGCGTGTGCGGGAACTTTACCTTGGGAACGTGCAATGCTCCTTCGACCAAGGGTATAGTCGAGCAGGTAAAAAACTCTCGTCTTCTATCAGCTTAAGCTTGTAAGTTTGTAAACTAAAATGAGTATTTTGCCAGTATAACTTTTATTAATCCAATTTTTTTATTTTTTTTTAATTTTTGTGTGTATGTTTTGAACAGTATTGCTTGGGGAAACAGAGTTGCACTGTTCCAATGAAGAGAGAGATTTTTGAGAAAAATGGCCACATTTGCCCGGAGACTCGGAAGACACTTGCCATACAAGTAAAGTGTCATATTTCGAAGAATTAGAGAAGGGAAAAAAATTAAAAATGAATTTGGAGCTTGGCATTGTTGACATTGAAATGATGGTACATGAACCATTTTATTAAACACAAACCAAACCAGTGTTCAAAGAGGAAAGGACATTATAATCTTTGTTTACATTCTCAAGCTATTCTTTCCTTTTTTTTTTTTTCTTTTTTTTTCTTTTTTCATTTGTATTGAGCAGTCATAACAAATTTATACAAGTTGAGTTGCTTCAGTAAACTATTATTTTATCCATTGGAGAACGTAAGTTTTTTTTTTTTCTTTTTTAAAGATTTTGATGAATGTCTTTTTTTGGACTCATTAATATATGCCTTTTTTGTTGTAATTATAATTTTTATCCCTAATTTTACTCTATAAATATTGACTAGAAATTAAGAGAGTATTATTTTCAGCATAAATTATTATGTGGTGCATTTATTGGGTCGATATTGCAATTAACCTTTTTTTTCCTCCAGCAATATTTATGTTATTTCTACTTTTTGAGCATTCTCTTGTAGTTGATCTCAACTTATTTGAGTCATTGTTGAGATCACAAAGGCGAGTGACGAAAATTTTTAACTCCAGTATTCTTCCCAAACTTGTTTTTGGTAGGAGAAATTCCCGTCAAATGAAAAATAATTGCGACGATGTGTTGTCGTCGCTGTGGGAGACGACACGGTGATTAGCAGGAAACCAACTACCAATAGCGACGACATGTTGTCGCCATTGTAAAACTTTCCCCTAAAAATCACAAACACATGTCGTAGCCGACGCTTTTCTATATATATATATATATATATATATATATATATACCTTTCTCTCTCGCCCTTCTCACTCTCTCGACCCAACCCCACCTTCTCGGTCCTAGGCTAACGCCGATGACCCTCCCCAAGCTCGCCCCCTCACCAACACTCCAATTTGGGGACAGATAACAAAAGTAAACTAATAGGTAATGAATGTAGGGCTATCATTGGTTTTAAAAAGATGTTCATGTTGCTTAATATTATCCTTACCGCATTTCATATATATTTTTATTATGGGTGTGCACTGCCCCGCCCTTTCAATTATTAGACAAGGAGGGTACCCGCCCAATTATTAAGGGAAAAAATGGGTACCCATGGTTAAAGGTGGAAATACGGATATTCGGATTCATTTTTCAACAAAAACAGATACAGATTTTCAAAAAACCAAAACTGTTATTTTTTTATTTATTTTAATTCCATTTACAAATTAAATTCCAAACCGTAGGATAATCAATCCAATGATCCAAAAAAAATTAAAAAAAATCTTAAATAGATACAGATATAAAAAAGGCTATGGATACGAAAATGGATATCAGTATTCGTTTTTAAAAAAATGGATAATCCGTATCCTTTTACTGTTTTTTCACCTTTACCCGTGGTTAAAAGTTAAAACTCATCCTGCCCCAACATCACTCCGTTTAAACTTTTCTTTCTTCATTGTATTTTGATAAAACTTGAAAAAACTTTACTTATGTTTTTTTCTTTTGCACAATAAATTATATATCGTTACCCAAAAATCGGATGACATGTGTTTTAAAGAAGATATTTTTAGCTAAATGGCCTGTTTTTAGCTTTAGTTTTAAGGAATTGACCTGAGTTTGTCATAATTAAGTTATTAGCCTCCAGGCCCATTCACATACATTTAGACTGCCCAAAATACCCATATTCGTCCAAATTTTGCTACAATCTGTAACAAATATTGTTACAGACTAACAATTTTTATTACAATAGGTAACAAAAAATCTAATTTTTATCACACATTTGTCTGTTATGATTTGTATCAACATTTGTTACTTGTTGTAACAAATATTGTTACAATCAGATTATAACAAAATTTGGGCGAAATATCTCATTTTTATCACACTTTTATTTATTACGATTTGTATCAACATTTGTTATATGTTATAACAAGTATTGTTACAATCCGTAACAATATTTGTTATAGACAGTAATAAAATTTGAACGAATAAGGGTATTTTGGACAGTCCACATGGGCTTGAGGCTAATAACTTAATTTTTAGATAGTCGGGTCATTATCTTAAAAGATGTTATTTTAATAGGTCATTTTGCTAATGGGCCCGCGGCTCTAAATTTCAAGATTATTCTCGCAAAATTGAAAAAAAAAAAAAAAGAACTGTGATATTGGAAGTGTGTTATTATTATTATTTTTTTCTCTGACTGTAACATTGGAAGCTAATAAAATATGTATTTTAACGTATAATAAAATATATGTACATGTCAGTTTTAGAAACTAAAATGAGTACAATTTATTTGGTATTTAATTATTTTTTTTTTATATTTTAAAGAAAATAGTTACCATTTCTGAAAATTAAATGACTATCCACTAGCATATAATGAATTAAGAGCATATAGTAAAATCACAGTTCGAACATAGTAAATCAATTAGGAAAATCAAAATTGCCTTCCTATTTTAGTAAATCTGTCGTAGGATCACCGCTATATATTATGTAACATTCAATACGCCTCTACGCTTTTTGCTTTTTCCCTCAAGTTGTTACCCTTTTCCCTTTTGTACCAATTTGTATTTGTAGTTACATTTTTTTTTTTGGCTATGGCCTATTTGTAGTTACCCGAAACTGCGAAACTAGGAATAAAATAAAATGTAACAAGGGTAAAATAAACTTGGCCCAGAGAAATTCTGAATAAAACTAATGTCTAGAAGGCAATAACAGAAATATTTCAAATGTTTGCCTTTTTCCTTTCATCGTTTTATGCAAATACATGTATATTCTACCAGCCAATGAGTTGACTGAAAATAAAAAGAACCAAAAAAATAAAAATAAAATAACATTCGAGAGAATTCCTATTTATTTACAAGCAGCCCCTGCAGCTGGAAAAAAAGAAAAAAGTGCTTGCGGATTCCTTTACAGCCTCTCTTAAAAATGTGGTCATTCCAACCTGAAAGAGGGGAAAAATTTACTAAGCAAACAAAAAAAAAAAAAAAAAAAAAAGAAGAGAGAAAGAAATCTACATAATGTTTGTTACTTTGTCATTGTATAATTCAAGAGGGGAAAAGAAAAAAAAAAGTTAAGAAACAGCATTTAAATAATTAAGAAACAAAGCAAACACTAGGAAAAAGGCTGTAAATTCAGAGTACTGACCTTGAAAGAGCCACTAGAGCTTAGGAGAGGTCACCAAAAGAAGCCTTTTATTATTATTACTTTTTTTTTTTTTTAAGCAACTAGGATGGCTACTGTGAACATCAAAATTATCCATAAGGCAAGGGAAATGACCCTGATTGTGGTGATGTAATATACACAGGTAAATTAGTTAGTCCAAAATCTCATGACAAATCAAACGATCCTTGCCCTTCACTGATTGCATAGAGTAGTTTCTTGTACATGATTTCCTGTTCAGAGAATTGTAATCGGGTCATTAAGGTCATCAAGTGACGTAACTCTTAAATAGAATAATTTTAAAATGAATTGATCAACGACACGGTACCTTTGTAGAGTAAGGAGGAAGCTTAAGGTAATTAGCACAGGTCATGACGCTAGGCAAGTCATCGTCTGCCGATTCCGAAGGCCCAGTCCCATTAGATGCGGTATTACTGGTGGTATATGAATGCTGCAACAGCCAACAAGGCACGAAATGGGCGTTACATTTTGAAAATATATAACAGACGTCAACAACACTGACAATGAGATCAGCAGCATAGGAAATGCATACCTTTCTCACGATGGTCAGTTTTGGATTCAGCACTGCCAAGCCACCAGGCGGAAGTCTCGGTGCACCAGTGACAAACTGGCAGAAGGCCCGCTGCTGTTCCGGTGTGAACTCTCCCATAATCTCAAGCAACTATAAACGTAGCAAACAAGGAATCACCAGAGTAAAAAAAGTTAAGCCAACTACATAATTTCCAAAGGATGCTAATCCAGAGAAAAGGGAGGTAACAAACATACGTTCAGAATTGCAGGGCTCTTGGCAGTGTAACCGTGATCGAATTTTATGTGATCAGCAAGTGTTTCCGCCTGCATATTTTAGAACCATGCAAAAACATATAAGAAAACTATACAAAGTTTAAGGACACCAAGAAGTTGCAATAGCAGATACATATACCTCCCACATCTCTCTTCGGCCACAAAGCAGATGGTCCAGCTCGAATGGTGTGAATATTTGTAGAGATGAGATGTCAAAGACCTGATTGCCATGAGGTACAATATTAGAATACAAACTGAAAAAAAAATAAAAATAAATAAAGCATAGAGAAACAAATGAAAAGTAACACGGAAGCTCTTGTGCAAAGCACATGAAATTAACCCATTATGCACACGCAAATACAGAAGAAATGAAGGTCAGTTGTAGAGTGGACAGTAAAGGGTTTTTCAACAACGATTTATATAAACAAACAAAAAATGTAAACCATTAAATGCAGGATGAAAATGCACGTAAAAAGAAAAATCAGATAATTAATTGGACAGATAGATTGAAACTTGAAATAGTGAAGAAATAATTTGAACAACCAAGAGATAATAGATCGTAGAAGGAATTTAACCTGATTGAAGCCTGCCCTAAATGCTTCCATTTGCCGCATTATTCCTGTCTTGACTGTTGCATCAACGACTAAGGATATGTACGCTTCCAAGTTGTTAATATCCACCTGAAATTTTAGAATTGTTTGAATGATTTTCACAATGACAATAAAACATAGCAGAATTAAAAATATGAAAAAAAGTTTTCTTACATTTTCGTCTCCTGGTTTCAGCACATACTCTGGATAACCAGGGAGGGTGAAATCCAAGCAAAGATCTTCAATTGGAGCCCCACGGAAACCTAAATCAGTGACCACATTACTGCTGTCACCATTAGACTCTAGATACTGTTTGCGGCAAACAAGGACGTGAAGTTCTTGCAAAGTCTTCCCCAGCTCAGCGTCAAACGAGATTATATCGTGCAAATCAAGATCCTAAAAGATTTGAAGCATTAATAAGTATTTGAAGCATTAATAAGTAAGAGAAAATCCAAAGTGAATCCCTAAATTAAGTAAGAAAGATAGCACCCTAAAGTAATAAAACTATATTCAACACATAGCTTACTTGTCCAAGAACAAGTTTGTAAAATGCTGTTGAGAGTGGGAGATCCAATAGCCGCCCATCTTGAAGAGCCTTGGCCATAACGCGGCCAACAAGTCGGAAATATTCAATGACTTTAGAAAATTGGCTACCATCAGAAGCATCAGCATTTGAAGGCCACGGGCGAGGGAACAAGCCAAGAGGAGCTTGGACAAGTTCAGTATTGCTCTTCCCATGTTTCTGTTCATCTCTATCAATTTCCATCAGAAGTGTCTTCAACGTAGCATTTGACCTCCACATGCCAAGTCCAACCTTTTGTAAATCATGACTCAAAAGTGTGTAAAACTCGAGTGTAGGACCCAATCCGGTGCCCACTTCACCAAAATATTCAACTTCAAGCACAGCCTTTTGGCTGGAGTACATCTCCATCACTTTTGCTGCAGAATCCAAAATACGGTTTCTAGAGACACGAACCTTCTGGCGCTGCAATCTTCCAACCCTCACCTCTCTTTCATTTGTCGATCCCTGACCATCAGCGCCCTGCTGCTGCTGAAGGCGATACAATGCCCGAGATAATCCAAAAGCAGTTGAGTAGAAATACTGTCTGCGAGTCTCAAAAGGAAACAGGAAGGGGCAAGCTTTTGTCAACTGGTAACACCACGAGGGAAGACTTCCACTGCACAATGCAAGGGCATCTTGAATTTGCCGAGCTAATTTGGGAGTGAGCTTGCTGTTAACAAATTCCTCAGAGGAAACCCGAGCACCAGATGAATTCAAGTCATCTAGACTTGAAACTCTACCCTCCGCAAAATTTTCAGAAACTATCTGCGCTCTCAAACGAGGTGACAGCTGATTTAAGCCCTCTAGTACACGCATGAGTGCCAAAATATTATAAGTAGGATTTGACTTCTCTAGATCACAAGGGAGTTCACCCTGCAGAATGCTATCCAGAAGCGACAATCGATCAGAATTAGAATTTGAAGCAGATGCCAACTTGGTTGATTTTGATGGAGTGGTGGAGTTTGATCCTCCAAGCGAACCTCTGTCGGGTTGACAGTCTGCCCTCTGATATGTGATGGTGTAAATATCACTCCACAGCCTGCTTCCATCACTAGATAAAAAATCACTTGCATTATACCGCTCATCATCATCCTCATCCAGCACAAGCTGTCGTTGTATTGCCTGATAGATAGTCAAATGCCTATTAAGCTGCTTTCCACCAGAAGTAAAGATCATTTTCGGTGGATCACTAGAACTACCAAAAAGAGGGCGTCCATGTCGATCCCGGGCACCCCTAAAACCTCTGCCATTAGCAGATCCAAGTCCTGCCATGGCAGCAGCAGCAAATGACATTGCACCCCTGGAACCATAGGAACTACCACTCCTATGTTCTGTGGAATCAGAACCCCTAGCTCCAGCAGCCCTGCTACTAGAGCCAGAAGCAGGATTAGACTGGCTATCACTAGTTGCTTGAGCTGTACTGCTATCCTCCACTGAGTCACCTAATTTTACATCGTGTACTTTATCCGGAATAGGCATGCAAACGGGAAGAGAATCATCTCTAAGAACCTAACAAAAAAATTAAGAAAAATAAATAAATAAATTAGATATAGATCCATAACTAATATCTGAGAGGACTGCACAAGAGAGAAGAGGACAACATACATCATCATGGTCATCATCTTCATCATCTGAGATATCATCATCTTCAATTACCAAAGCATCATCAATATCAACAGGCGATATATCCAAATCCTCATCCTACAAGTGGAAACAATTCATTACAAGATGCCGCTGATCCATAAAGAAAACACAAACACAAACACAAAGAAATAAAAAAGAAACAAAGAAAAGAAAAATGCAGCTGATCCATCATACAGAAAGCACAAACACAAAATCAGTCTGCTTAAGTTCCATCAAAAGTAAAGTGTACACATAGGGACAATAATCTCTTCCAATGATCCAAAAAGACCGTTTCGGAATATTAAACCCCAAAGAAGAAATTCGGATATTACAAAAGAAAAAAAAAAAAAAAATTCACGGGTCTTTAGGGGTCAGGGTCTAAATCTTGTGAAGCATTAATTGGAACTATAAAATTTACAGAAGTACAACTTGAATTATCTCAACCCATAAGGATGAAAATTGCTTCTTTTAAGCAATCAACAAAATAAAATTCCATACTCATGTATAAGTGGTCTCAAATGAAAAGTGTGAAATAATATGTGAACATGTGTATTCATAAACGTATTTCTCAGATACCTTAAATATAAATTATGTAAGTCAGTTTGGACTTTGGATGTGTACTGAAGTGTCTGGATTAAACTCGTCAAGTAATGCATTTTGCAGTACCAATTTCATGCCTATCACCATGATTTATAATCATAAACTTCCATTACAAATTCTAAACAAACCTCAGAAGTGGTGTCCCCATGTGCATGTTTCATCTGAGCATCTTTATCCACAGCTGCTCTTCTCCGTGCGGCATTTCTTGTTTGAGGTCCTCTTCCCTCCTCTTGAGAGGGCTTCAAAACAGCTTTACCCTTTCCTTTAGATGAGCTTGTACTTTTCTCCTGGGGTGTTTCCTTTCTAGCTGCATCTCCTATATTTACAGAGGTTCTGGAGCGAGTAGAATGGCGACGAGCAGCGGAAGCAGGAGTTGAAGTAGATGGAGATGAAGCACCAGCTCCTAGAGGCGTAGTGCCAGACTCTGAATTCCCGCCAGATGCTGAAGGCTTCTGACCAGATTCACCTCGCTGTACTCGAGGCCACAGAAACTCCTCTACAGCGGCTAAGCTAGCCAATGGGTCAATCAATACAACATTCGATGAATAATCACGGAGAGATTTTTCTCCTTGGGCTCGACAAAGGCGTAGCTTGAATGGCTGAGATAACGCACTAAGTCCTGAGGACAATCGTGCACTTCCACTGGATGACCTAGATGAATGGCTTAGCACAACCGGGAAACGTTCCAAGGACGACAAAGCATTTTGAAGCTTCTGAACCAAGACAGTCATAGGAGGTATACTCCCTTCATTAACAGTGAAAGGAAGAGCAATGGCAACAAATGCCTTGAATCTTCTCAGTGCTTGTTGGCGAAGTTTGGGCAAGTTAGCTTCCGAAATTCTATCCTTTGAAAAGCAACCACAAGAAAAATAGTTGAGCAAAGCTGCAACAACACCACTACCAATAAACTCAAAAGTGGATACACCATCCCCTTTGCTTAGTTCAAACAGCATCTCAGATACCACCCCAATCAAGTACTCTTCCTTATTAGGGGAAGAATCAGCCAAGCGAGACCCATAAGCTTTTGACTTACCCTTTGCTCTAGTCTTTTGATCATCAACACCAGCATTCAAATTCATGCAAAGATTCTTTAGAAGCAATAGATCATCGGTCACTCCAACCTCAACTGCCTCAGGATCTGATGGGAAATGTTTGTCCTTAAAAGCTTTAGCACAGGCACTGACTGTCATACGAAGATTGGAATTGACAGTTGGAATCTCAACTGAGCTCGGAGGTGAACCGACTAGCGAAGAAGAATTCTTAGATTCTTCAGCTGAGTTTGCATCAGGATTTGAGCCACCCCGTCGTCTATAACGCCTAGAACGAGATGATGTTCCTGTCACGGAATCATTATCCTTCTCTGCTGAAGATGCTTCAGGTTGGAGTGTAGTTGGGTTACCAGCTACGATAAGTTGATCCACAGCATGAACCACACCTTCCCTAACAAACATCTTGGAAAATATCCCCGGAAGTTTTTGCATAAGAATTTCAGCAATTTGGAGAGCGGGAATCAATACATGTGGATCTTTCCATGCTAAAACACCAGCTAAGAAGCTATATATAAATAATAAAGGAAAGACATGTAAGTATATACTAAAATACTTAGCAGGGAGTCAATAAAGTGAAAAAACACGATCAAAATGGAGTACCTTGATATATTTGTCACACTTAATAAAGACTGAATCATCTCAGCACTACTGAAGTACATTAATTTCCCAATACCAGAGAGACATTTGTGGCGAACAGGACCATTTACACTAGATCCATAGATCTGCATGCCAAATGAGCAGGATTAATTCACTACTAAGTTTACAGGTACGGGTACAATATTGATTCAATGTCAAATATGAGATGGCACTACAATCGTACAAATGCATCAAAAACCTGACCTGTACTAGAACAGGAAGGAGATCGACTCCAAATTGCTGAAGAAGCTCAGGCTGGTCATTCAATAATTTCTCACGAGCTGAAACCTCAGAGACATTGCCATTTGAATCCTCTTGTTTCCCAGAACTGCTACCAGAAGATTTCCTCAAAATTGGTCCCTTCATGAATAAATTAAAGCTTGATGGAAGAGAAATTGTCCCTTGTGGCAGTGGAGGAAGAAGCTCATTTGCCAAGTTGACTATCTCGAAAATCTTCAGGCAATGAATCAAACGAAATGAGAATTCAGTGTAAATAAGTATAAGGCGTAAAATTAGCTTAACCCATCAACAAGCTTGCCAAGGTACAATAAAAAAGAAATACCTGCTCTGGCGGCCTACTTAAAGCAGGCGACACTGATGAGTTAGAAGAAATGCCAGAGCCAGCCAGTATATCCTTAAGAATACCACTAATACCCAGAAGCAGTAAAGTCTTAGCTCCCAGCGGAGACCCACTTGCACAAGTGGAAAGAAGTCGGATTAAGCCCTGCATTGCATGCAAGTCAGCAACTGAAACCTTAAAAAGATACATATAACCTTTGCTGAATTAATCAGGAGTTACCGTATAAGTAGGAGTGCTAAGAGATGATTGCCCGCCTCCAGTACTGCTGGTGGATATAAGCGATGCAGCTTGTGTAACAAGCCCATGATTACATAGCTCATCCAATTTATCAGGAGAGGATGCAAATGCTTCAGCAATTCGAGTCAAACAAACCGAAGCATGCTCCAATACCTTTAAAAACATCAAAAGAAAACATATATATGTCAACAATACTTAAACCTTGACAAACATCAACATGAGAATACGTGGAGTGAACAGAAAAGATAGCCTGCAGAAGGGCAGAAGAAAAATCAAATTACCTTTGAATCGTGATACTGAAGAAGGTTTGTCAACAGCGGGACAGCTTCCATCACAAAGTCAGCTGCATCTGAAGGAAGTTTCTTGCACATATTTGCGGCAGTCGATAATGCCACACGCTAAAGTACAGCAGCATTCAACAAGGCACCAATTTAATAGGCTCCTAACAAAAAACATAGTAACTTCATAAACATTGGATTCCAATAATTGGATACCTGAACTCCTGTGGAGAAGAAATCCAAATACGAGAGCACTGCCATGAGAGCACCGGCGCGCAGACAAGCAGTTGGGTGTTCCTGAGATATTTTCTTCAGAGCTTGCAGGGACTGTTCAAATCATTAGAATAAAAAAAATCAGAATGCATAACTTCACAAATTCAGTAAAACAGGAAGAGATTGCATTTTCATTTTCCATTCTGCAACATATATTACACATTTAACAAATTGTATTACCAGCATCTACAAGTTAAGTCAGATGGGTGTACAAGGCATTTAATATTTATACAAAGAATACTTCAAAACAAAGTAATACTAAACCGTAGGTACTCACATTAACAATATACTAAACTGTCCAGTTACCACTTACAAAATGCACAATTAAAACGAACCTGCTCAGCTAAGTCCATATACTCTATCGTTAGCAATCTTGCACAGAAGCACGAAACAGCGCCGTAATGGACCACTGCGGCACAAGACGATGGAAGCACATCGCAGAGATGAGTGAGCGCTCTTGCAGCGAGAAGCATTATATCGGGATTGCTCTCGTGATTAAGCAGCCCTACGAGCACCGGAACAAACGAATCCACAGAGAATGTGCTGAGCGATTCTTCAGTCCCAATCGATAACATCTCACAAAGCTGCGTCAAAGCCTCAACTTGCTTCCCTTCTTCCCCATCGGCTCGCAGACCAGACAGGATCTTCTTGAGCCGCCCGCTCTGGTGCGACGCAGACGACGATCCCACTGCCGAAGACGGGAGAAGATCGTCCAGCCCAGCCCCGATCTTCCTAAGAAGCCCTTGGAGGGCACTACTGGCGGAGAAAGTCAGGTTCTGGTGCAACATATTCGCACCGCCTTCACTGTCATTATCATCATCGTCCGCGCTAACTCCACTGTCCATGTTCAACCCCAAATTCCGCTCAATTTCCCTATCCCTCTCCCTTTCCCTTTCCCTAACGCTCACATCATACTCCTTCTCCTTCCCTTTATCCGACCCTTCCTTGTCCGAGTTCTTGTTGCGGCGGTCCCGGCCCCGCGAGCCGGACGATTCATTGGTGTTGTCCATGGGAGCTGCGGGCAAGGGGGTGGGCAAGAGCTCGTGGAGGATCCTAGAGGCGCGAGAGCGGGTGGAAACCGAGGGCGACGACGACGCGGCGGCGGCGTTCGAGTTCGACAAGGCGGCGAGACGGGAGCGCTTGGAAGAACGGCTGGCGGCGGGACCGGACGACGACGATGAAGGGGCTGCTGAGGAGGCCTCCGCCCGCTTCCGGCTCCGAGTTTCCATACAATAACCCCAACCCCCTCAATTCGCTTTCGCGCTCGCCAAGAGCGGCGATCAAACTACCTCCTCCGATCCGATTGTCCCTCTCATCCGCGCGAAATTCCAATCCAAGTCCGAAATCGCTATCGCAACCAAACCTGAAAAACAAAAATTAAAAGAAAAAACTCAATCTTAGCGAAAACCCCCAATTCGAAACCCTAGATTCTCCGCTCCGAGTTCGGAACTGAATCGGAACAATCTCTTTCCCGAACATAATGATCCACAAAAGATACAGAAAAATAAGGAAGAAAATCGAAGAAGAGGATCGAGAGCTGTACAGAAGCTATAGTCGGTGATAATCGGGACTGGAATTCAGATTCTTTGCAGAGAGAGAAAGAAGAAGAAGAAATGAAAACCCTAAAAAGTGACGAGAGAAAGAGAAGAATAAAGGCAAAGGAGAAGGTGAGCTTTTTATAGAGATGTGTGTGTGGGAATTAAATAATCGCTAATTATTTGTTATGATATGAAAACGAAGTCGTCTTGAGGCGAATGAAATTTGGTGAAGCTTTGGAAGTAAAAATAATGGGTTAGCAATAGCATGGATTGAGAGTTTGGTTGGAGGGGTTAAGGTCCTAATTTCACACTAAACCGGTCTCGAAGTTTAATACATATAATCCAATCTAATTTGGTCGGGAATGGATATTCTTTCCTAGCAAATATACTAGTTTTTATAACAAGCACGTGTAAATTAAGAAAAAATTATTAAAAAAAGATAATAAGGTATATTAATTAATATTTTTGTCTTTAAATTTTTTTAAAACTCCTAAAAAAACCCTTAAACGCAATTTTTAAAATGTCTTCAAAAACCCTTTAAAAAAGACCTTCAAATACAATTTAAAAAAAATTTGAAAAAAAAAAGGTGCCACGTATCAGGACATAGTGAGTCAAGTTTTAAAAAATTTTAGAATCTTACAAGATTTAGTTATATATATATATATATATCTAATTTGGTCGGTGTGATTAGATTGATTCTTTACCGAAAAAATTCGTCTAATTTTATTTTTTCTTATTTAGTTTGTTAGTTATAATGTTATGTGATGAGTGCGTATTTTTATACACTCATCTTTCTTTTTTTTTTTTCCAACTTGATTCAATGTGTTTTTCTCCATTTTTGTTAGGTTTGATACGTTTTCTTTCATGGGTAGATTTTAAAGGTGAATTTACATAAATTTCAAGGTAAAATAAACTTAAGAAGGTAAATTGCGTTATGCCATATGAAAGAAAGATCGTTTCGAGGAGCAAAGAGCATGATTGAGAAGCAAGTTTTTCAACATGTTAGTTGGGAGAAAAAAGGAGTAAATGGTGTGTAAACGATAGAATCAAAAGCTCAGACTAAAAGTGTTGTTACTTGAAATTGTATTACATGAAGATTTATTCAATTTTTATAGAACATATTTCATACTTTCAAATCAAAGATCTTCGAAAAAGTTTTCCAACAACGAATTATATGTGCAATTTCAACAAGTACCAAAAGACGTATGCGTATTTGAAACTTAGAGCATAGAAGACCTAGCGACTCGTCGCTAAGTTCTCGGCCACCCCTCAACATTGCATATGAATATTGCCCCGATAACATAATTTCCTCGAGGATACATTGCCAAACTTTAGCTATACAACGCCAAAATGCACAAAAGTTAGCCTGAAATTGCTAAAAATTAAATGTGTAATCATCCAATTAATTCAAGGATCAAGATTTTATCTAAAATTATGGTAAAATTAGGTATTTAAAGAAGAAAACACAAGAAACACGCAAAGAATTTCAAAGACAAAGAGACAGTAGAGAAAAGGAGATTCTTCTTCACAGAGACAACGATTTTGGAGATTTGCGAAAAGCTTGATAGCGAATCATTTTACTTCAATTCGTAATAATATCTTTGCATATCTCTTTTAACTTATTTTGTGTTAATCATGATCTTAATTTTAATTATAAGATCTGTGCTTGTTTAGCCATGATAGGCTAGTTCCAATGACTTCGTTTAGCGCGAAAGTGACTTTTTAAGGTTTGTTTGAGCTCCAAATGAGTCTTTAAGACTTATTATAATATATTAGATGTTCAAATACTCATTAGGAATCAAACAAATTTGTTAGTCACTTTGGAGCCAAAAAAGCCTTTTAAAGGCTCGATTTCGACAAAACTAATTCCAATGACTTTGTTTCAGTGCGAAGTGACTTTTTAAGACTTGTTGGAGCTCCAAATGAGTCCTTAAGACTTATTATAATATATAATGTTGTGATATTTTTTATATACGTGTATATATATTTCAAATATTTATTGAGTTGGCTTTCAAAAAATAACCTTTTTGTGCTTAATGGATATTAGATGTCCATGTCACCAATGCTTATTTTTGTTTCCCACCTTTTCTCAAATTTGTGTCCAAAAGTCACAATATTTTTTATACAACAATGACTTACCAAATATGGCTTATGTGGCATGCTTCAACAATCAGGATGTGGCATATTTAATAAGTCTAGCATATTGTACGAGCAAAGATACATTGGTGCTTACGTATAAAGTGTTACCACGAGCATGAGAAAAACAAACCCAATGGCATCTTTGAGCCTATAAATAGAGAGCATTGCCGAGACTCTCAACACACCCAAAAACAAGAAGATTTCTTCCTTTGCTTCTTGTTGTTGCTCTCTCGCTCTTCCATTTCTTTGAGTTTGTGCTTCTCTGAGTAAGTAATCTATATTCTAAAATGATGTCGTGTCTATTCTTGCTAGAGGTTCAAAGTTATATAGTTGGTCTAGAGCTAAGTATTTGGGGTACATCCTTACAAAGCTCAGGTCATTGAATCCTGGAGGTTAGGCCACCGTGAAGCCTGTATTGTACCCGAATATTATTCGAGAGGGGGCGGAATCTATCCTTAAGGACAGTACCTAGCACGTCTCGACCTTAGTTCCGCCTTTTACAGTATCATATTATTTTTTGTACTTTTTCTAAATATGTTCAAATACTCATTTGGGATCAAAATAAATTTGCTAAAGTTACTTCGGAGCTAAAAAAGCCCTTTATAGACTCGATTTAGGTAAATTTTTTGTGCTCCGAAGTGACTCTATTAAATTTATTTTGATCACAAATGAGCATTTGAACATATAATATATTATAATAAGTCTTAGGAACCCATTTGGACCGACAACAATCCTTAAAAAATCACTTTCATGTTGAAGAAAGGCAATGGAATTAGTTTTGTCAAAATCGAGCTTTTAAAGGGTTTTTTTGGCTCCAATGTGACTCTAGAAATTTCTTTTGATCTCAATTGAGTATTTGAACACATAAAATATTATAATAAGTTTTAGGGACCCGTTTGGACTGATAACAAGCCTTAAAAAACTACTTTCATGCTTAAAAAAAGGCATTCGAACTAGTTATGCCGAAATCAAGCCTTTAGAGGGCTTTTTTTTTTTTTTTTTGGCTACAAAAACTCGATGATTTCTTTTTTATATTTCGTTAATGAATTGATGGGGTTTTATTCTCATATGCTCATATGCTTTTATGCTTTATTTTATTTTCTTTTACAATTAGGGAATTAGGTAGAATACTAGGTGAGTGAAGATTACGCTCGGGAGAGAAAATTTAATCGAACTAGGATAGCAAGTACACAGTTTAGTAACCTTAGCTACCGAAAGGTGATCAGGATTTCTAAATAGCCATGGTTTAGCCGTAGGCACCGGGAGGTGATCTGACTTATACCTCAATAAAAAAATGGATAAATTTTACTTATGGTCCCTGTACTTTGGGTGTCGTTTCACTTTGGTCATTATTGTAAAAAACGTCTCATTTGCAGTCCCTAAACTACAAAAAAGATTCAAATTAGTCCCTTCATCCAAATTCTGTCCAAATATTAACGGAATTTAAGCACGTAAATAGCACATGTTAGAAGAGATAAGGATATTATTGTAAAACCACCCTTACTAAAATTTTCAAAAATTTTCATACACACTTAGAGACTGTTTGGAACCCTGAAAAAGTGAGGGAAAGGGAAAAAAAAAAGTGAAAGAAATTTTTTTATTGTGTTTGGAACTCCTTTTTTGGGGAGAAAAAAAAAACAGAAACAGTGTGAGAAATTTTATAAAAGAAAATGAGGATTTAATTTTCTTTTTAAAAGTAGAGGAAAAGTTTTTCTTATTGTCTCATCTTCTCTCTCGACAAATTTGGAGTCCTTCCTCGCCGGCACGGAGACCGACAGAATCAACGGCGGGGGAGAGTTCGACGGCGGAGGATCCGAGACAGGGTTGGGGTTCGAGTTCGTGGACTGGTTGGTGAGTGCAGTGAACGGCGGGGATTGATCGAAGTTGAAGGAGGAGGAGAAGAAGGTGGAAAAGCTAGCCGGATCTAGGGTTTCAGTTTTGCCGCTCTTCAAATCGACGCCCACGGTTTCTAAATCGCCGACCTCCAACGATATGACGAAGATCAAGTCCACCCCGATGTGGTTGCCGTTAATGTCGTTGAACTCGACGTCAATGAGAGTGTTGAACTCGACGGCGACGAAGCCGAGGGAAGAAGGCTCGTTGGCAGTGACGAGGCCGAGAAGGCCACCGGGGAAGCCAATGGAGTCAGAGTCGGGGGCAAGGAGAAAGGCGAGGCCGCCGCCGATGGAAGAGGGGTTGAGGTTGGCGACGGAGAATGAGATGAAGGTGGAGAAGCTAGCCGCAGCTAGGGTTTCGGCGTCGCGGAAGCGGGCGAGCTTGGAGTAGAGGACGCGGCCGGTGCCGGAGTTAGGCATGGCGAGGTCACGTTACGGACGGCGCACGCACGGAGAAAGACGCTGCTCGGCTTGGGTAGCCGAGCTGGCCGAAGCAGCGCGGGGACGCGATGAAGAGGCGGTCAGCATCGCAGCAGAACGTCGCGAGGTATAGGGCGAGACTCGACGAAATTATGCGCATGGAGGCGGGTGGTTGAGATACAGAAGAGCTCGTGCGGTCGGGCGCGAGGGGAAAGGGCGGCGCCGGCGGGGTCTGGCCGAGAGAGATGAGTGAGGGAGAGAGTGAGCTGAGTGAGAGAGAGATTTTGAGAGTGAAAAAATAAATAAATAAATAAATAAAACCCTAGTTGAAATTGGGCTTTTTATTTGGGTCATCCTAACTTTAATTAGTGGCAAATAGTAGTAGTAGACATTGTATTTATTTATTTTTATAATTTAGAAAATTTAATACAAGATAAATAATTAAAGAAAAAAGAGTGGGAAATGATACTTGTTGGGTCATATTTCGAATTGGGCCCGAAGACCCATAAAGAAGAACAAAAAGCTCTGTGGGGAGTGAAATTTTGTGGGAGTGTACGGCAAAGAAGAATAGTGACCCAAGTCCACAGTCAAAGGCTTCCTGGATAGAGTCGCCTTTAGTGTGGGGGATTGTTTGGGCCCGGCTCGTCAAGTTGGGCTTCGATGGAGTACTATCTTGGATAAGGCACTGAATTTGGATAAGGCACTGGATTTGGATAAGGCACTGGATTTAAGGATCGTCAACCCTATTTGGCGAGCCAGCGATAGTGTCCCCACAGTGAGATGCTGGGTGGTGAGCTGGAGTGACAACCACGAAGGGAAGCACCCCTACCCTACGCTATGTGAGTCAGTATCTGCAAGAAATGAAAAGACAAACGGGTTGTAGAAAACCCGGTGATGGCCGTAGCACGAGTTATCCAAGTTAAGAGGTTAAGGCATAATATCCATGATTTATGGTAAAATAAGCCAAACTCATACTTGGAATATATAATAGTGATGAAATTATAGAACATGTAATAACTTGGCCCAAAAAACATATTTTGGTGTTTAACTTTAATGTGCAAAACGCATAGTCAATGCATGGATATGCATGAACAAATAGTTTACTAACATGTCGAGAAGGTAATCAAGTTACGTATTGACGATAATAATGTGTATATTCACATAATCAATCATTCAATCAAATATGTATAATCAGTCCATATTATAGGGAAGTAATTCATTATTAGTCAATATGGTGATTAGGTAGTATGTTGATAGTAGCGGCCGAAATCGGCAATAGGCGTAGCAGCCATAATATAATAAAGTAGGGGGGCATTTAGCCGGGGCCTGAGGCCGTAATGTGATGAGATAATGGCGTATAGCCAGGATTGAAGCCGTAATTGTGGTATATAAATATATTAATTCATCAAATTATTATAACAGGAATTATCCTTCATATATATGTCAATACAGGTTTACCGAGGATCTTTATATCAAAATGTCCTTGTGATAACCATAGAAAGCCACACAGGAATTGGTCTCTGGGACATCATATGTGTGGGGACACATTAATCCACTCACAGCGAACGGTCCATTTCGGACGATAAGATAGATGGTCTCTGAGAGACAGTAATGATAAGCGTGGTCCCGGAGGACGATAATATAATGGCTTGTGAGTGGACGAATAAGATGAGAATAAAGAAAACCAGCGGAGGGTTATTCAAAAGGACATCATTGATAGTAAATTCCTCAGTTTACGTGATGAGACATATATACTTGGGACGGCTTCTAGATCTAGTGCCATGCATGTAATCAATCAATGTCACATAAGTGTATAAGGTGGGCCCTATCATGATTATTCTATATGACATATATAAAATAAATATTTATATAGTATTTTGGGTTCTAACTATAACATATGAATATAATAATCTAGTAAAAAGAGTAATTATATAGCCACGTTATTCAAATGACATAAACAATAATCATGTGATCAAATAAAATATATGATTAAGACAAATAAAAATCCAATCAAGTAAGACATATTTTCAATGCAATCAAGACTATATCAAGTATGTAAACATGTATAATGAGCAAGTGTATGACTATGGTATGTAAATAACTAGCATGACATGACATGTATAAATGTTAATGATAAATGGTGATCATGCCATATTTATATAAAAAAAGTTATGAACTCGTCAGTTTTAAATGAAATGAGAATGTAAATCGCGAGAAAATAAAATACAGGACATGGCCTGATTTGCGAGAATTTAAATGACTGAAAAATAAGGAAAATAAAATACAGGACATGGCCTGATTTGCGTAAATTTAAATGACTGAATAAATAAAGAAAATAAAGTACAGGGCACGGCCTGATTTACGAGAATTTAAATGACTAAAGAAATAAATAAAATAAAGCACAGGACACGGCCTGATTTGCGAGAATTTAAATGACTGAAAAAATAAGAAAAATAAAATACAGGACATGGCCTGATTAGCGTAAATTTAAATGACTGAAGAAATAAGGAAAGTAAAGTACAGGGCATGGCCTGATTTGCGAGAATTTAAATGACTAAAGAAATAAATAAAATAAAGCACAGGACATGACCTGATTTACAGGAATTTAAATGACTAAAAAAAAATAAGGAAAATAAAATACAGGACATGGCCTGATTTGCGTAAATTTAAATGACTGAAGAAATAAATAAATAAGATAAATGGTATAATGTCGGGACAACACATGGGTCAAATCCACATACATTAACCAAGATCACGTCATCGGGATAACACGAAGTCACATCCTCAGATGACAGGTTTAAGATTATGAGTGAATATATATATATATATATATATATATATAATGTAATGGTATAATATAATATGGTACTTATTATGTACCTAATATATATAATATATAATGTGGTATATATATATAGTATATGTAATATAGTAGTATAATATGGTACTTATTATATACCTAATATATAATGTGGTGATATATGGTATATAGGACATGATAGTATGTACATATGTAATAATGTATGGATATAATGTGGATAAAAGCATGGAATGATAATAGAAGCTAAAGCATAACATATTTAAATAATAATATGATAAACTAATTATGGAATATGTGTAATATCATGAATAGGCAAAAATATTGAATAATAGAGTGGGAGTAAATAGAAAGTAAGGTAAAGAGAATAAATAAACCTCTTTTAGTTGTTTTAGGAAGCTTTTGACACCATAGTTGCAAAATATGTAACACATGACACTTGTGTTTGATATGTAGCCAACTTGGTTAATGATGATAAAACAATGATTGGATGATGACTCTTGTGGACTTAAAGTATTGGAAGCTTTTGGAGAATATTTAGAAGAGTAAAGGGTAATCTTTTTGGTTGGTAGACTAAAGTTTAGGAATCTTAGTAAGGGAGAAGTTTCTAGAGAGAAAAAGAGAAAAAGCATATGGATGGAATATGATCATGATGGTAGAATATTTTTAGTGGAATGTTTAGAAGCATGATAAGAAGAATAAAAAAAAAGATGGATTTTGGAATGTTGTGGGTTATGGGTGCTTTAGGTGAAAGAAAGAAAAAGAAAGAGATTTTGAGAGAATGTTGGCTTATGGGTAGTATGGTATTGATGTTTATGATATGATTATGTTGGTAATGGTTTTTCTTCCTCCTTTTTCTCCTCTCTTTTTTGTGGTGGTAAAGACCCTATTTATAGGGAAATCAAGTGGTTAAGGTGATGGAATTTTAACTCATGTGGTTAGGAAAAAATTAACTCACTTGGTTAAAATAACTAGGATTTATGTACCATGGTAAGATTTTTAACCTATGTAGTTAAGGAAAGTTACCTCATTGGTTAAAATAACTATGGTTTATATACCATGGTGATATTCTTAACCCATGTAGTTAGGAAAGATTACCTCCTTGGTTAAAAATAACTATGGTTTATATGGTAAGAAGATGGTCTTGATGGATCATTATGATATGGATGGACTTTTCATATAATCATAAGTGTCATGTGAAAAAAGTTGTTCAAAATTTTAGAATTTGATAAAATTAGATGGTGTCTAAGTAGTATTGAAAAAATGAGGTTATTTATTTTCTTTGTCTAACAAATAAATATCATACTTAAAAATATGCTTATGAATTTTCCCAAGTAAAATTCATAAGCTTCTAAATATGATTCTATTTGTTAGCCTTACTTAATATTTTGAGCCTTTCACTCCATAACCCAATAAGTCACCCCTTGTGGGCTTGGGTCCCTAGATTAAATAATTATGTGCTTTTGGTAAAAATGTATTTGTTAATAAGAAATTTTTATGATTTTCTAAAAAGATACAAAAATTAGCACATAATTATTTAATCTATGAGTTGAGAATTTTACCTTAGCTTGTTGGGCCTTCATGGGTTTTTTGATGAGCTTCCATGGGCCTTTGATAAGATTTGGGCCTTGATGGACTACATGGGCCTTGACGGGTTTTTAGTGGGCTATGACGGGTATATGGGCCTTGATGGATTTTTAGTGGGCTTTGACGGGTATTATGGGCTTTGATGGACTAAATGGGCCTTGATGGGCCTTTAGTGGGCTTTGACGGGCATTATGGGCTTTGATGGACTAAATGGGCCTTGATGGGCCTTTAGTGGGCTTTGACAGGTACTTGGGCTTTGACGGACCTTTAGTGGGCTTTGATGAGCTCATTGGGCTTTGACGGACCTTTAGTGGGCTTTGATGGGCTCATTGGGCCCTGACGGGTTTTTGATGGGCTTAGCGAATCTTAATGGACTTATTGGGCTTTGATGAGTTTTTAATGGGCTTTAACGGATTTTACGGGCCTTTGGTACATTTTCGAGATTCGGATGGCTTAATCTTGGGCTCGGGCTTGATTTTATAATTTGTTAAATTTTGACCATCAACAAGCTCAAGATGGAATGACGTCATGCCGCCCCCGCTGGAAGGCGCCACGCCGCCCACGCTGGAAGGCATCACGCCGCCTATGTTGGGGGGCGCCACGCCGCCCACGCTGGAGGGCGCCACGCCACCCACTCTGGAGGGCGCCACGCCGCCCACTCTGGAGGGCGCCACGCCGCCCACTCTGGAGGGTGCCACGCTGCCCACACTGGAGGGCGTCACGCCGCCCACTCTGAAAGGCACCACGCCGCCCACACTGGGGGGGCGTCACGCCGCCCACGACCCGGCTCCCCGCCAGCTCCCGTCTTTCGGACCACTAAGTCCACTACTGACGTTTGAACGAGAAAAACTCGAAATAACTCTCCCCACGAACGGAAAACACCCTCAACCACCTCTCCACGACACCTGAAAAAATGGTGGTGGAACATAGTTAAAAAACAGTTATTCCCAACTCCTATAAGAATGACCGAACAAGATAAAGAAAGGTAACGCAATTCTAACACAAAAATACATTCCACTTCAAAGTCTCTGGTTCACCCTGACTGGCTTGAGCGTCGGAGTACCCGCACTGGGAACAACCCCAGTGCCCCCCGTCACGCTTTTCTGTATTTTTTGCAGAACCGGAGACCATCTCAAACCATCCCCGCACGTGGTTCAACGCAAGTTTGAGCTAGGAGGAGCGGCCACGTGTCAAACACGAGTTGGTACGAAAAATCGCACCAACAATACTAAAAGAATAATACTTTTTTTTTCTCCCTCTTTTTCTTTGACATCCAAACAAAGAAAAATATGAAGGAAAAATTAGTTTTCCTATAAATTTTCTCAAAGTTCCAAACATGTTATGGAAAGTATACTTTTGCATTTCCCTTCCTTTTTCTAAGATTTACTTTCGCTTCCTTTCTTCCTCAAAAAATTTAGGTTCCAAACACACCCTTAATATTTGATAAATCTCCACCACTAATTGTTTAGTTAAAATGTTTTAGAAAACTAATTAAGAGCCTTTTTACCTAATTTTAGAACTTATTTTAAAAAATGTCAACAACTTTTTAAAATTAGGTAAATAGTCAATTCTTGGTAAGTAGACAAAATACTAAGGTAAGCGGATCAAATACCAGCTATTTTTAGCTTGAATTTTGTCTGCTTACTATGGTAATTTATCTGTTTACTCAAAGTTTTTTTAGGGGTATACCGATTATTTACCATGGTAAGTAGACAAAACTCAAGCTAAAAATGACTGGTATTTCATCCGCTTATTATAGTATTTTGTCAACTTACCACGAACGGGCCTTTCACCTAATTTTAAAAAGTTGTAGATATTTTTTTAATATGATCTAAAAAATGGACTATTTACTAAAATTTTCCTTATTTATTTATTTTTATTATGCTTTGAAATTGCTTGTAAAAAATTCTTATTTACTGTATTTTTACTTGGCTAAGAACCTGTTGTTTTACCATGATGTAGGACTTTCTACGTCACCAATTTTTGTTTCTCCTTTGTGCATTTTTTTTATTTACATTTCTGATATTTAGTCTGTTAGATTTCTAGACTTGATAGATGGTTTAAAGTTGAAATTTGATAACAACCTATTTATTTCCCCCTTCTAGGTTGCATTAGATACTCCATCACGACTTTCAAAGACCAGTTGATAATCTTAGGTGTGTTTTAAAAGACCGGTATGACCAAAGTAAACTGACTAAATCAATCTAAACAAACTAAATTAAACCAATTTCAAACCATTATTATTCATTTGATTTGGTGTGAGATTTTTCAAATTTTAATTGGTTTGGTTTAGTTCATATTTGACCTTGTTAAAAAATCAAACCAAACCAAACCAACTTCAATACGCGCATATATTTAAAATTATATTATGTCTTCATACATATAAACTAATTTTTAATAAATTTTTAAGATTTATAAAGGCTTTGTTTAGCAGAAAGATAAAAGGTATTAAGAGATACGACATAATTATTCATTGAATTTTTCACTTATTTTTTTTTAAAATTTCTCTTATTTTTTCTCTTGTAATATCTTATTGACTTTTTTTATTATTCACATTAAAGCCTACAGCACATTTATCGCCTCTTACAAATCTCTAGCTCTTTATAACAAATTATTTACATATTATCTATTGATTGTCCTATAGTAAGTTTCAATGTTATTCAAGCTCAAGTTAGAGATTTTCATTATTTTATTAAGTCCTCAACTTGTGTGACCCTAAATTTAATAAAAAGATTAGGCCGATCAAAACAATCAAACCAAACAAATTATAATTGGTTTCGTTTTATTTGATTTTGATTGTTTAATTGCTTTGGTTTGGTCTAAAAAATCACCAAATCAATTATAGTTTTAACTTTATAATAAAAATTAATAGTTTGATTTGGTTAGACACTCCTAGTTGATATAATCGACAAATGTGAAAATGTATTCGATGGTTTATAGTTAGTTATTCACATTCTTTATTCAAATAATAATTTAAATTTAGGAAATTTTAAGAAAACGACCACTTTTTATAAATAAATAAAAATTAACAGTTTTAAAATTTTATAAAAATAATTATTTCAGAAATTTATTAATTGGTACGAAATTTCTTGCATTAAATTTTAAGACCAGTTAAGCATTTAGCTATTTTAAAGGTAAAGTTTGAAGGATTTAGCCATAGTTTAACGAAATTAGGGATTTAGCCATAACATGTAATATTTTTTTATAACATGTAACATATATACGTGTCAAAAATGTAACTTTAAATGTAACATGTAACATAAAATGTTACACTTTTACACGTATATATGTTTCATGTAACAAAAAATATTACATTTTATAGCTAAATCCCTAATTCGTGAAACTATGGCTAAATCTTAAAAAATTACCCAAAAGTTTGGTTTAATGCCTAAAAAACTCTAAATTTTAAGTGTAATTTTGTTATGATAAAAAAAAAAATTTAAGGTGTAAAAAAAATTTATGCCTGGTTTTTTAATTTTTTTAAAACTGTGATAATTTTATTAAAACACAACATCTAAATGGCTATTTACTAAGTGCCCCTTGTCACATCATTAGATCTCCCATTGTCTCCAAGTTGGTAATCAATTTCGCATCTCTAAAGCAAAACCCAATCAACAATGTTCACCCATTATAATATAATATAAACTTTATTTATTCATTAACTTTTTTTTTATATATAAATACATATCCATTCTCATATAGCAGCACGTATATTATAACTTATAAGTAGGTAGATATATATAGTGAATACGGATTAATACATATATAATATAGTTTTTTGGGGCCTTTAGTAAGGGCGTTGTCCAATGTAATTGCCCCGGGGCGAATAACTGCAAATGACGAAAGTACCCCTGTTATTGTCACACCGAACCCTAGCACACCCAACCTGAGTCGTTCTACGCCAAACCACCTGAGTGTAGTGGCCACAGACCTTCCCGGGAGCGCAGGAATTGGTGTTGTAGTCGTAGTCGGGCTTCTCCGAGACCCACAGGTTCACGGCGGCCGAGTGCGCACTTATAATTAGAGCTCAAATATGTATATACATATATATATATATATGTCTCTATATATATTTTAAACGTAATAGCACTATTAGAGTTTTTTTTTTTTTTTTTTTTTTTTTAACTTCACTTAAAGCTTATTTTCCTCTTATTATAAAAATATACACGCAAACATTAGTATATATACTAAGTGTATTATTACACTATATATATATATATATTTTTTTTTTGTGTTTGACTTTTTTCTTTAAAAATGATTATATAACAATTAAGCTAAGTAAAACCCCATAAAACTCCAAAATACTTTTTAAGTTGTAGTGTTGGTCGGTTAGCCCATTTGTGAAACTTTTGAATTTTATTAGGTTAATTTATTAATTTTTTTTTATTTTAACTTTACCAAAAAATAAATAAAAAATAACCCCTTTCTCCTTCCCTTGTGCCGGTCGACGGAAAAGAAAACAAAGGGGGAAGAAATTCGAGGAATAGGGGCGCATAGAGAGAGAGAGAGAGAGAGAGAGAGAGAGAGAGCGAGAGAGAGCGAGAGAGAGCGAGCGGCAGCCGAGGAGAAATTTCCATTTTCTTGCTAGGCTCGAGCACTGTGGGTGAAAGAGAGGAAATCAAATACCTCTTTGAGTGCTTAGCCCTTCTTCAAATCCAGGAAGTCAAAATGGACGTTCTCATCTTCCCCCCTTTTCTCTTTTTTTTTTTTTCGCCGGACCCAAGTGGTCCTCGCCTTCGCCGCCCTTCGAACCCATTCGAGTTCCCTTTGCCATTCGCTGCTTTGGGATCGCGGTCGTCGGCCTTCCGCTCGCCGCCATCGCCCAGACCCATTTGGGCTTGTTCACTGTTTGCCGCCATTCACCGCCGTTCGCCGTCGTTCGAACCCGTTCGAGCTCTCCTTGCCGTCCACTGCTTTGGGGTCGCGGTCGTCAGCCTTCACCGTTTGCTGTTTGGAGCTCTAGTGGTCGGTAACGTCTCTTTCTTTATTTGGTCCTCGATGCTCTGTTCTCTTTTTTTTTTTTTTTTTTTCGTGTCACTCGTCGTCACTCAAGGCCGTTCGTTCTCCTTGCTTGTGACTTTGGTAGCCGTCCCTCACCGTTTGCGAGTCCGGCGATTATCCTTTGCTTATTACTGCTCCGGACCTGCTCGAGTTTGCCGTTAGTACCACGACTTCGCTCGGAGGTTGCTTGCTGCCGCTCGCCACCTTGTTGTTCCGTCGGCCACTTACAACTCCGGTAAACACCTAGTCCTTCTTATTCACCTTTGCTCGGACCCGTTTGGATTCATTAGTTGCCTTGATTTGTTAATAACTTGAACCGTTTTGAGTCTATTTTGTTGATGATTTTGGCCTACTCGAAATTTGTTGTTGTTTGTGGTGTTCTGGCCTAACCGTCGTTGTCCAAAGCTGCTCGAGTCGGTCCGTCGCCCATCTCCACTGTCGCTCGGGATTTCTCGAGCCTGCTTTGTCGCTCATCTTTTCTTTGGTTTCGGTGCCCCCTTTTGAGGTATTTTCTCTTCCTCATTTTCATTCATCATCTTCATTTTTCATTTTTTTTTTTACTGATCCGGATACTTTCTTTTTTTTTTTTTAGCTCAAACTTGATCAATGAAGCATACAGGGGCTGCTCTTGAAGGTCCTAACGACGAGAAGTTTGAAAGGTAACAATTCTAAAGCGAAATATGAAGTTCGAGAATACCTTAGTAGATTTAGATAGATTGTGACCCTTTACGGGTGCTGGGTTGTTGATGATTTGTTGCGTCCTGCTCTTAGCGATGTGTTGTTTTGTGATGTTGGGGTCTGTTTTGTTTGTCAAGGTGCTGAATCGAATACGCCCTCCTTATTTGTTATTTTGCTTGTGTGTTGTTTCTGTCCTTTGAGGAAAATGTGGTTGTGTGCTGATATGTTGCTGAAATTCTGCCTTTATCGTGCCGTCATACTGCTGGTTTTCACTCGGCCACCATTTTGGTTGGTTGTTTAACAACTTTGTCCTAGACATCTTCTTGCATCCTTTTTCCAGCCCCCTTTTTTTTTTTTTTTTTTTGTTGTAGTAAACATACTGTCTTGCTCCAGCTGGCTTGTATTCATGTTGATTGCTGAGACCCCCTTTTTTTTTGTAGTGACTAAATTTAATTTCACTTATGAAATTAAATTTAGCCCCCAGTTTGATGCTCCACACATTTTTTTTTAGAATAAGCTAGTAAGGAAAATGGACAAAATATTTTAATCATACCTTGGCAGAACCGTAAAAAAATTTTTTTTTTTTAGTAGGCTTCAAGTATTTAGGAGGAGGGTGCGCAGAGGACGTGGCGGCCGTCTCACTGCGATTCCTCCTACGACTTCTCCTTCAGCAGGGCTTGAGACAGGATCCGATTATCACGTGATTGACGCGAAGCCTCTGGCCGTCCAATTCCCTGGGGGACCGATGATCACCTTGCCGCCTTCCCCATTGACTGCTTCTCCTGACCGAGCGGCCTCAGCCCCTGATATTATTTACTTGGTACATTCTCGTCTATCCTCATATATACATTCTTCTCGTTTGTTATTGTTAAGTTGTTAAGTTGCTGTTTTTTTTTTTTTTTTTTTTTTTTTTTTTTTTTTTTTTTTTTGCGCAGCCCTACACACCTCTGACACGACCTAGCTTCAAATCTGCTGCTCGTGAGGATTTTGACCTGAACAAACCAATTGTTCCACCATCGTCCGAAGATATCATTATGCCGTCTTTTGCTCCTCGATGTTCCTTTTCCCCGGGTATCCAATACTTAGTTGACACCTTTCGCGCTGGTCCTTTCCTCGAGAGGGGAGAATCTTCTCGGCAGCCCCCGGATGGTGGAAATGACAAACCCCGACCAAAGAAACTGAGGTTATTGAGAGCTTGTGATCGCCTTTCTGAGTTCTTGAGTCGCTATAATGGGATGGAGCCAGCTAAATTTCCACTCCGGTCCCATTTCACTCTTGTTGGCCGAAACATACCCTTTCGTGGGATAGCGGTTCCTTTAGAGGGTCTTCCGCCTCTCCTCGACGCCATCGCTCAGCACGGCGATTTCTTGGCAGGTTGTAGCGTTTCTCATTTGCTGAAGTCGATCGTGGTAGGAGACTTAAGCTTGGTTTTTCTCGTACTTCGGCGATTTACACTTGCCAGTTGCACTGAGGACCTTCTTCTCTCCATGAGAGATGTGGTCCGAGATGCCTTGCGTATTGGTGTTGATGTGGATTTCCTCAGCTCATATATCCGCGGGCTCGCGTACCATCTCTTCAGATTTCGCGAGTTTGACATGGAGTTGTCGTCGCTGAGCGCCAGAGTTTCCGACTTGGAGCACCGCACCTCGAGGCTTAGGGCTCAGCTCATGGATTCTGAGCGCCTCCTTAGTGAGGCGCGAATCACTCGGCGTTCCTTGGAAGACGAGCAAAAGAGCATGCCACTACCGGAGGGCCAATTTCTTCCGCTGTTGCCGCATCTCCCGCTGTCCTACGGCCTCCATTGAGCTCTAGATGGACTTCTCGCTCGCTTCTGGTCCATCCTTATTTTGCTTGATTGGTGATGTTGTCTTCCTTGTTGGTTGCAGTTATATTCATGATGGTGCTTGTCTATTTCGGTTGGTGTTTTGATGATGTACTTTTGATAGCCTTGCCGTATTGGTCTGTAGCAGGTATCTTGGCTAAAAAGTCATAATTATGGAACAATCTAACATCTCTTTTGGTATCGAAGTAGTATATGAACTACTCAGGCTTTTATCAGCTATTTACATTGTATTTACTGTTATGGTTTGTATATAACTTGAACTCTTGGATTCTTGTGTTAGTAGCTATTCGATCTTTACTTTTATTTTATCCTGCTAGACTTTATTCTTTTTAGCATATTCGATCCTGCAACTAGGATAGCCATTTTGACTATCATGAGTACATCGAACTAAACTAGGTGACAGTGTCATTTGATGAAAAATAGAAATAGCTATTGACACGTTCTATAAAAAATCACGTCGCCAAATGAATTAAAACTATATAGTATGCATGCTAAATTAAAAGATAATTATGGTTATTCAAAAATTTTTTTTTTTTTTTAAAAAAAACGAGTAAGGACTATACCATATATAATAAAATATGGAGTAAATATACTTGCTAATAGCTCATATGGTGGTTATCTCTTTTTGTTGACGAATGCGTATTCCTGCAAAAATTGCTTGACAAGTTGTGTTAGCGAAATATTAATCATTTTCAAATAGCCTTGATTGAACCATTAATTAAGTAGGAGTTGCATTATTATTATCATTGCTAAGCAAATATCTTTTTTTTTTTTTATAAAATTTCATTACTATACCAAATAAATATAAATAATGACTACGATAGAATGATGATTGAGAAAATACTAATTTTTATGAAAACCATCCCGTAGTTGAAAATAACTTAAGTAAAATAGCAATAAATGACGATAACGCATATACGTATTCATATATGCTCATATTTTATGATTCGTCATAGATCATTACTATTTTATTTATATATTTATATATACAAAACTATTATGGACTTTATAAAATACACTAATCTTTAATTGGAATAGACTTTTTTTTTTTTTTTTTTAGAAAGAAAATCATGTATTATGAAGGAACCATACCTTATGTGACGAGCAATCCTTCCTTTTTTTTTTTTTTTTCAAGTGACGGATTTTCTTCCCTTTCTTTTTTTTTTTAATACGCATACACATACATACATATATACATATGTATACATATTTGTTATCCTCCCCTTTTTTTTGTTTTTTTGTTTTTGTGTTTTTTGTTTTTTTTGTTTTTTGTTTTTGTTTTTTTTTTTGTTTTGTTTTTTTTTTGTTTTTTTTTTGACTCTTTTTTTTTATACGCATATACATACATTCATACATACATATATAAATATATATATATATATATATATATTTGTTATCCCTTTTCCTTTTTTCTCTTTTTTTTTTTTTTTTTTTGTGAATTTGAAGAAACTTTAATTTAGTATTTTAGCAGTGGTAGAGTTTCAACCATTTACCATTGATGACGCCACGCTCCACATTTCCATTTACGTCTTGCAGCTCGTAATATCCGCTTTCGTGGGCTCGGCTCACCAAGAAAGGTCCCTCCCATTGTGGTGAGAATTTTGAGGGACCGGGGAGTTGTCTCCGTACATGTTCTGCGGTTCTTAAAACGATATCGCCTCGTTTAAAGACTCGGGGATTCACCTTTTTATTATAAGACCTCATAGCTCGTCCTTGGTAGAGTTGTATACACCGGCTTGCTTCGTTCCTGAGTTCCTCTACAGCCTCCAAATCAAGAGCCCTCATGACAGCACATGCTTCGGCATCCCATTCGATGTCATTTACCAACGCTACACGGGCACTCGGGACTAGCAATTCAACTGGCGAGACAGCCTCAGAACCGTAAACCAAGGAATATGGTGAGAAACCAGTCGCGGTCCTCGATGAAGTACGATATGCCCATAGTGCGTCTGGTAGGTGTGTGCTCCATCCACCTTCATATTCATGTACCATCCGGCTGAGGATTCGGATTAGCGTCTTGTTGGTGGCCTCGGCTTGTCCGTTACCTTGTGGGTAATATGGCGTGGATCGGCGGTGCTTTATCCCATACCCGGTAAGCGTAGAATGGACTTGCTTATTGACAAAAGGAGTTCCATTATCGCTCACGATTTTGTATGGAATTCCAAAACGGCATACCAAGTACTCTCGGATGAAATTTGCAATGACAGCGCCAGTGGCATTCTTTAAAGGAATTGCTTCGACCCATTTTGTGAAATACTCGGTGGCGGTGATGATCCAAATATATCCGTTAGAGGCGGGTCGGATTGGTCCGATTAGATCGAGCCCCCAAGTATGGAATGGCCAAGGGGTGCGCATATCTTGCAAAGCGTGAGTGGGTTGGTGAAGAAGATTACCGTGAATTTGACAAGCGTGGCATCGTCGTACGAAAGAAGCAGCGTCTTTCTTCATGGTTGGCCAATAATAGCCAATGTTAAGCAATTCCCGATAAAGCTTCCTTCGTCCTTGGTGTTCGCCACATTCTCCAGCATGTATTTCTGCCATGACTTCTCGAGACTCAGAAGCATCCAAACATCGAAGGGGCGTGCCGTTGTATCCCTGGCGAAATAATATACTCCCTTCGAGAAAATATCTCTTGGCCATTCTCTTGAGTTGATGCGCTTCTTTGGGATTCTTTGGCAGGATACTGTTGAGAAGATACTCAACATACGGGATTCTCCAATCTTCGTCTATGGTGATGGTGAGAGCTTCCTCTGTGAGAAACGGCTTCTGACATCCTGGACAATTTGCCTGCAATGAGTCGGCATCTTTTTTCATCTCAGGCCAATAGTAGCCTTTCCGCTGCAGTCGACGGTACAGACTGACGACGTGGTCCGTGCCGCATATCTCCCCGTGCATTTCTTCAAGTTGTTCATTCGCTTCCTCTTTACTCAAGCAGCGTGCCAAAACCTCTCCAGTTAGCCGCTTGTATAATTTTCCTCCGAGGAGAGTATATTCTTTCAAATGCTTTGGCTTTCGTTCGGTGTAATTAGTGATGAAGGACTTCTTGATTGGACTTCTCCAATCTTCGGGCTCATTATCTATATTCATAGACTCCAGCACAGATTCTTCTTTCTTGATGACGGAGACATTCACAGAACCACCGGTGAACCTGATCCGGGACCCAAGGGTAGCTAGTGCATCGGCGTATCGATTTGACCCGCTGCTTATGTGTTCGAATGAAGTATTCTGGAATTTCTTGATCATCTCTTGGGCAGCAGTGCGGTATGGCGCTAAGGCAGGTTCTTTAAGAGAAAATTCGCCTTGAACTTGTTTGATCACCAGGTTAGAATCTCCGATGACACGTATGTCTTTGGCTCCCATTTCTTGTGACATGGATAATCCGAACAAAAGTGCCTCGTATTCTGCCATGTTGTTGGTGCATGGGAAGTTCAATTGAAGGGACCAAGTGAATGTGTGACCTTCCGGGCTGGCGAGTATGATTCCTACTCCACCTTTTCCTCCGGCAGCAGACCCATCAAAGAAAAGGGTCCACGTGTCTTCTTGGCTAGGCAACATAGCGCTCATGGCAGTTTCAGGCGCTCTTGATGGTAATTCCTCTTCCGTTTCTTCCTCTGTTTCTCCTGAGAACATTGTGACCATGTCTATCACTGCTTGGCTTTTGATTGCCTTTGGCACCACACATGTAATATCAAATTCTGACAGTTGGAGTAGCCATCTTGCCAATCTTCCTGAAAGGACGGGCTTTGTCAGGAGGAATCGGATAGGATCGGATTTCACCATTAATAGCAATTTGTGGGCAAGGAAGTAATGCCGTAGTTGTTGAGAAGCATAGACTAAGGCAAGACAAGCACGCTCGGCTGGAGGATAGCGCTTTTCTGCATCGTGGAGCTGTCTACTAACATAGTAGACGGGCTTTTCTTCGCCTTCCTCGTTTTCTTGTGCGAAGAGAGCCCCGATGGCATTTGACGTCGCAGCTAAGTATACTAGCAACGGCTTTTCAGGCCTTGGCGGTTGCATAGTTGGCAGCTTCAAGATCAAAGCTTGGATCTTCTCATAAGCAGCTTGATGATCATTCGTCCACTCATACTTGACATTTTTCTTAAGAAGCGGGGCGAACGTACTAGTAAGCGCTGCTAGCCCCGGAATAAATCTTCTGATATAAGAAAGTTTGCCAAGTAGCCCCTTTAATTCTTTCAACTTCGTTGGCGGTGGCGTGGATGAGATAGATTGTACTTTCGAGGGATCAACATCTATTCCCCTTTGGTGAACAATAAATCCCAAGAACTTGCCAGCACTAACTCCAAAGGCGCACTTCTTTGGATTCATCTTTAAGTTGTAGAGTCGGCATCGTTTGAACACTCTTTCCAGGACTTGAAGATGGTCTTCAAAGTCTTTAGCTTTGACCACCAAGTCGTCAACGTAGTCTTCTACTTCCCTTCCCATCATATCGTGGAAAATGGCTGTCATGGCTCGTTGGTACGTTGCGCCGGCATTCTTTAACCCAAACGGCATTACGGTGTAGTAGAAATTTCCAAAAGGGGTTCGAAACGCCGTCTTCTCGGCGTCTTTGGTTGCCATCTTAATTTGGTTGTACCCGCTGAAGCCGTCCATGAAAGAGAATATTCCGTGATTAGAAGTTGAGTCGATGAGAACGTCCATGTTTGGTAACGGGAACTCGTCTTTTGGGCACGCCTTGTTGAGATCGCGAAAGTCGACGCAGATGCGAACTTGTCCATTCTTCTTCTTGACTGGCACAATGTTGGCTAACCATGTAGGATGCTTGATCGGTTTGATAAATCCAGCGGTAATAAGCTTTTCTACTTCTTCTTTGACTTGCGCCTCGATATCTGGATGGAAGCTTCGTTTGCCTTGCTTAACCGGTTTCGACCCCGGTTCGACGTTGAGGGAATGGCAAACCATTTCGGGATTCAATCCTGGCATTTCCTCATAATTCCAGGCAAAAACATCTTGGTACTCTTTTAGTAAACTTGTGAGCCTTTGCTTTTTGTCGGCAGTTAACCGACTGCTGATGGAGACCGGCTTCTTGATATTGGGGTTACTACTGAGTTCAACTTCTTCTAAAGGCTCGTTTACTGAGGAAGTTCCGTCTTGCATCGTTTTCGGTGCTGGCATCGGCGGTTGAATTTCATCTTTGGTAGCACACAGACAATCATCCCTTCTTTCTTCTGTGGTGGGGCTCTCCCATACGGTATGGGTTGGCCCCGCAAACCGTCATAAACGGTAAACGACGCGTCCTCCTGGTAGAGCAATCTTCGTGCAACTTGGAACCTCTGATTTTGGAATATCTGCTGCGGCAGCCTTCTCTGCCTTTTGTTTCCTTTTCTTGTCTAACTTCACCCTTAAATCATCGTCGGAGAGATTTTTTATATCTTCCCATTGAGGAAGCAGAATCCCGATGGGTCTGGAAATGGTGATAGCTCCGTCTTCAGCGCATTTATCGTAGTATTGACAATCTACATAGTGAGTCTCTGTTTCGTCGAAAGGAGTGGAGTTGGCGGGAATCCTTACGATTTTTTGACCGAGTCGCCCTTTAACGCACTGATGGTAGGTAGAGCCGATCAGCTTATGTTTGTTAAGCCACGGCCTTCCAAGTAAAACATGATAACTAACATCAACGTCTAGGACGTGAAATCTCGTCTGTGACTTGATGGGACCCACTTGTAGATCAAGCTGGATGAAGCCCATACACATCTCGCTTTTGTTCCCAAATCCGGTTATTTGAATTTCGGACTTGATGATGCGCTTGGGTGGTATTTTAGCAGCGGTGAGCACGGCTAATGGTATGATGTTTATGGACGAGCCAGTGTCGACTAAAGCTCTTCTGATATGAACGCCATTAATCCAGGCCTCTAAGTACAGCGGCCGACGATGGTCAGAATAAGGAACTTCCATGTCTTCATCAGTGAAAGTGATGGAATTTGTACTTTCCAAGAAAGCTCTAGTTGCTGCTGCTTCGTTGGCGTAGCATTGCGGCCCATATTCGACAGAGATCTTCATCAACGCCTCTGTCGCGGCCGTTCTTGCTTGAACTCCGAAGCCTAGCTGGTCGAAAAGAGATTTGAATTTCGGACTTTTGTGAAGAGATCGCGAAACGACGACACTTCTTTTTTGTGAAGGGGAAGCTTCATCTTCTACATCATGGATAACCATAGAGACATTTTCTTCTTGACCGACAGAGTTGTCATAGACAATCTCCATCAGCTGTTGACTATTTGAGTAGTCTTCAGAAGCGTCGAAATTGAAGATTAGATTTTCAATGGCTCCTTCTTCTTGATTGGATCCGACACTTTCTCGCATGTCTTCTTTGGTCAATAATCGTCTTTTCTTTGGTGGCAAATCACTGTTGAGGAACACTGATGGTGTGTTGATAAGATGAGGCAGTGGAAAATCCGGCACTTTCATCTTTGTGTTGAATGATTCTTCCGACCATTCATCTAAAAAGGGATCCTTGCTGTGTTTGAAGATAGATTCGCTTGGTAGCCGTGGATCTTCGTCCATGTGAAAAATTTCATCAGCCGAATCCTCCCATTTTGATAAGTGAGGGATTTCGCAAAAGCTACTGAGATCAGCATAAATCTCCTCTTTGTAGTTAGGCGCATGTTCATCCACTGTTTCATTAGTCGGCATTTTGTTGTTCCGTGGATGGTTTATCAGTAGTTCACTGTTTGATGGATTTTCTTGTCCTCTCGAATGTTGACATCCTGATCCTTCTTCTAGATTGTCCCCCCATCCCGTTGGGCTCGGGAAAGGGTCTAGATAACGTCTCGGGGCTGAGTACTTACGCCAAAACGCCTTGTCACACCCCCGGTTGGACTCCCAAATTCCGTCGGAAGGTTTTGGATCATTCTTCCATATACGAGAGGCGTCGTCGTTGTCGTCTTCATCCACGGAGTCTTTTCCGATGCGACCAACCATGGCTACGACTTCTTTTCCTTTGTGCCGGGGCAGAGGGTTTGAATCAATGGTTTGTCTTTGAGAAGAGAGCTCTAACGTCCCATCGTTGATTTTTGCATGAAATATCCTTCTCAAAGTTTTGCAAGCAGTAGTCGGATGGCTCACATATTGATGGTAACGACAAAATTGAGGATTCTTCTTATCCTCATCAGTGAGATCTGGTCTTGCTTCCAACGTCTTTATTATGCCATCAGTAATCCATTGATCAAGTATAGTGTAGAACTCTTCGTCAGTACAAGGTACCGGAGGGTAGTTTCGGAATTCACCTCTCTGGTATGGAACAAATGATGTGCCATTTCTTGGCCTTTGAAAATTTCCAGTGGTTGGGCCGGTTCTTCCTCCTTGATAAGATCTGTCTCTTCCTTCTCCGTTTGGACCAATCCTTCCTCCTCGTGATGAATTGAAAGGACGAGTCTTCTCAGCTTGATAAATATTTTGCGGCCTCAGTGGCGGTGGTGCTGACTTGCTTTCAATGGCCACAAGGGTCTGAGGCATTTCTTTTCTTTCTGTCTTCCATCCTCCTCGGTTTGGTGGTGTGATTTTTACTGATGCTGAAGTTCTTCTCGCGGCTTCGATGAGCTTGGAGAATTGATTGATGGAGAGGTTTTCCAAATGCACTCGATATTCGGTGATGATGTTGTTCACACAGATATCCACCAATGCCTGTTCGTCTTGCTCCACATAGCAGTCGAGAGCGAGATCTCGAAACTTTTTTACAAAGTCCACCAAGTCTTCGCCATGTTTTTGCTTTGTATTATTGAGGTGGATGATGGTGGTTCTCTCTTCGTTCTGGAAGTACTTCCGACAGAACTTGGCTACCATCTCGTCCCAGTCTCGGATAGATCCTGGTGCAAGAGTAGTGTACCATGTGTAAGCTCGATCAGTCAGGGATTTGGAGAATTCCCTCAGTCGAAGGTTGTAGTTCCCGGCATGCGGACCAAGTGAATCGATGAAGCGACTGATGTGCTCCTTCGGACTTCCTTTCCTCCCATCAAAGAGAGAAAAGCGCGGAGTTTCGTACCCTTGAGGATACGGCATTTGGTACAACTCTGTCGGATACGGCGGTAGTGGAATGAACTTGAAGTCATCAGTCGAAGACTTTTGTAATTCCCGTCGTAGTAAATTGAGAACGTCATTTTGTGTTAGAGCAGTTTCCTGCTCTTCAGATCTTGGAGCTTGATTAACGTGCCTCGAATTTGGAGCTGCCAATTGCGCGGACTGGTATTGTCGGTGAGTAACAGGACCAGTTTGGAACTGTTGGTGATCGCCTGAACCACTGTGGGCTTGTTGCTGCGGCACCAGGGTTACTTGATATGGTAATTGGGCATCTTGATGTGTTTGACCAATGGGCGCCAAATAATGTAGTTCGGCCTGTGGCCGGTTATGTGCACTTTCGGCCTGTGGCCGGTAGCTTGCATTTTCGGCCTGTGGCACGTAGCTTGTAATTTCGGCCTGTGGCCGGTAGCTTGTATTTACGGCCTGTGGCACGTTGTTTGTAACTTCGGCCTGTGGCCGGTAGCTTGTATTTACGGCCTGTGGCACGTAGCTCGTAATTTCGGCCTGTGGCCGGTAGCTTGCATTTACGGCCTGTGGCACGTAGCTCGTAATTTCGGCCTGTGGCCGGTAGCTTGCATTTACGGCCTGTGGCACGTAGCTCGTAATTTCGGCCTGTGGCCGGTAGCTTGCATTTACGGCCTGTGGCACGTAGCTCGTAATTTCGGCCTGTGGCCGGTAGCTTGCATTTACGGCCTGTGGCACGTAGCTTGTAACTTCGGCCTGTGGCCGGTAGCTTGCATTTACGGCCTGTGGCACGTAGCTTGTAACTTCGGCCTGTGGCCGGTAGCTTGCATTTACGGCCTGTGGCACGTAGCTTGTAACTTCGGCCTGTGGCCGGTAGATTGTACGCGGGTCTCCTTGTTCAGGATCCCGGGGCACCATAGTATTGTGCTGATGTTGAGAAGTTATCGCTGCGAGGTTCGAAGTGTTTGCATGTTGAAAGAGCTGCGGACCTATCACGGTCGGAACAAATGGAATATTTATTCCAGCCGAGGCAGGTAGGATTTGCATAACAGCTTGCTCCGGCCTTACATGTTGGAAAGGTTGCGGATCTGTCCTGAGTGGAGCAAGTGGAGCATTTGTTCTAGATCGGACAGGTAAGACTTGTACAGTGGATGGAACAATGGCGGGAGCAGTCTCCGATTGAATCCCTGCAGCGGAATTGTTGACATCACTGGCTGGCTGGTTCAGTAGAGATTGTTCCGGCCGCAACGCAGGCTGTAACGCCGGCTGCTGGGCAGATTGGTCCAGTCGTTGCAGCGCTGAAGCAGATTGTAAATAATTTGTAGCAGCAGCAGTATTAGCAAATGCCTGAGTAGATGTCCCCGCAGGCTGAGCATGATGTAATGTTGGCATCATGGCGGGATTTCCCGCAGATTGATTTTGACCTGACGAAGAACCCGGCGCCAAGGCGGAACTCATTGGAGTTACTGACGTGAGCAATTGCTGGTAAGATTCCGCCATAGGATAGAGTGGATGTGTAGCAAAAGCTTGTACTGGAACTGGCTTCACTGGGGTTACAAATGCAGATGGAGCATAGTATTGTTGGTGCTCAAGCGCCGCTGTATTCAGAAATTGCCGATATGTGTCTATTTCCGACTGACGATGTCGATGAGTGAGATCTTGTTGAGTATTAGCGGCCGTCATGGTATGATTAGGTTGTTGGTCTTCGTTTTCAGTATGACCGATTTGTTGGTCTTCATTTTCTTCCTCAGGACCTTCGATAGAGTCGCGAAGATCTTGCAGGGTGTTAAGGATATTTGCTTGCTCCTGCCTCATGGCCTGAATAGCTTGTGCAACGTCCATCGGATCAGACGGTTGAACTTCTTGACGGCCATCCGGTGATAGGCCGTGAGTCTGTCTTCCCGTTTCTTGCCCAGTCTCAGTCATAACAAGAGTTCGCGTAGCTCAATTCCCCAGTGGAGTCGCCTTTAATGTGGGGAGTGAAATTTTGTGGGAGTGTACGGCAAAGAAGAATAGTGACCCAAGTCCACAGTCAAAGGCTTCCTGGATAGAGTCGCCTTTAGTGTGGGGGATTGTTTGGGCCCGGCTCGTCAAGTTGGGCTTCGATGGAGTACTATCTTGGATAAGGCACTGAATTTGGATAAGGCACTGGATTTGGATAAGGTACTGGATTTAAGGATCGTCAACCCTATTTGGCGAGCCAGCGATAGTGTCCCCACAGTGAGATGCTGGGTGGTGAGCTGGAGTGACAACCACGAAGGGAAGCACCCCTACCCTACGCTATGTGAGTCAGTATCTGCAAGAAATGAAAAGACAAACGGGTTGTAGAAAACCCGGTGATGGCTGTAGCACGAGTTATCCAAGTTAAGAGGTTAAGGCATAATATCCATGATTTATGGTAAAATAAGCCAAACTCATACTTGGAATATATAATAGTGATGAAATTATAGAACATGTAATAACTTGGCCCAAAAAACATATTTTGGTGTTTAACTTTAATGTGCAAAACGCATAGTCAATGCATGGATATGCATGAACAAATAGTTTACTAACATGTCGAGAAGGTAATCAAGTTACGTATTGACGATAATAATGTGTATATTCACATAATCAATCATTCAATCAAATATGTATAATCAGTCCATATTATAGGGAAGTAATTCATTATTAGTCAATATGGTGATTAGGTAGTATGTTGATAGTAGCGGCCGAAATCGGCAATAGGCGTAGCAGCCATAATATAATAAAGTAGGGGGGCATTTAGCCGGGGCCTGAGGCCGTAATGTGATGAGATAATGGCGTATAGCCAGGATTGAAGCCGTAATTGTGGTATATAAATATATTAATTCATCAAATTATTATAACAGGAATTATCCTTCATATATATGTCAATACAGGTTTACCGAGGATCTTTATATCAAAATGTCCTTGTGATAACCATAGAAAGCCACACAGGAATTGGTCTCTGGGACATCATATGTGTGGGGACACATTAATCCACTCACAGCGAACGGTCCATTTCGGACGATAAGATAGATGGTCTCTGAGAGACAGTAATGATAAGCGTGGTCCCGGAGGACGATAATATAATGGCTTGTGAGTGGACGAATAAGATGAGAATAAAGAAAACCAGCGGAGGGTTATTCAAAAGGACATCATTGATAGTAAATTCCTCAGTTTACGTGATGAGACATATATACTTGGGACGGCTTCTAGATCTAGTGCCATGCATGTAATCAATCAATGTCACATAAGTGTATAAGGTGGGCCCTATCATGATTATTCTATATGACATATATAAAATAAATATTTATATAGTATTTTGGGTTCTAACTATAACATATGAATATAATAATCTAGTAAAAAGAGTAATTATATAGCCACGTTATTCAAATGACATAAACAATAATCATGTGATCAAATAAAATATATGATTAAGACAAATAAAAATCCAATCAAGTAAGACATGTTTTCAATGCAATCAAGACTATATCAAGTATGTAAACATGTATAATGAGCAAGTGTATGACTATGGTATGTAAATAACTAGCATGACATGACATGTATAAATGTTAATGATAAATGGTGATCATGCCATATTTATATAAAAAAAGTTATGAACTCGTCAGTTTTAAATGAAATGAGAATGTAAATCGCGAGAAAATAAAATACAGGACATGGCCTGATTTGCGAGAATTTAAATGACTGAAAAATAAGGAAAATAAAATACAGGACATGGCCTGATTTGCGTAAATTTAAATGACTGAAGAAATAAAGAAAATAAAGTACAGGGCACGGCCTGATTTACGAGAATTTAAATGACTAAAGAAATAAATAAAATAAAGCACAGGACACGGCCTGATTTGCGAGAATTTAAATGACTGAAAAAATAAGAAAAATAAAATACAGGACATGGCCTGATTAGCGTAAATTTAAATGACTGAAGAAATAAGGAAAGTAAAGTACAGGGCATGGCCTGATTTGCGAGAATTTAAATGACTAAAGAAATAAATAAAATAAAGCACAGGACATGACCTGATTTACAGGAATTTAAATGACTAAAAAAAAATAAGGAAAATAAAATACAGGACATGGCCTGATTTGCGTAAATTTAAATGACTGAAGAAATAAATAAATAAGATAAATGGTATAATGTCGTGACAACACATGGGTCAAATCCACATACATTAACCAAGATCACGTCATCGGGATAACACGAAGTCACATCCTCAGATGACAGGTTTAAGATTATGAGTGAATATATATATATATATATATATATAATGTAATGGTATAATATAATATGGTACTTATTATGTACCTAATATATATAATATATAATGTGGTATATATATATATAGTATATGTAATATAGTAGTATAATATGGTACTTATTATATACCTAATATATAATGTGGTGATATATGGTATATAGGACATGATAGTATGTACATATGTAATAATGTATGGATATAATGTGGATAAAAGCATGGAATGATAATAGAAGCTAAAGCATAACATATTTAAATAATAATATGATAAACTAATTATGGAATATGTGTAATATCATGAATAGGCAAAAATATTGAATAATAGAGTGGGAGTAAATAGAAAGTAAGGTAAAGAGAATAAATAAACCTCTTTTAGTTGTTTTAGGAAGCTTTTGACACCATAGTTGCAAAATATGTAACACATGACACTTGTGTTTGATATGTAGCCAACTTGGTTAATGATGATAAAACAATGATTGGATGATGACTCTTGTGGACTTAAAGTATTGGAAGCTTTTGGAGTAAAGGGTAATCTTTTTGGTTGGTAGACTAAAGTTTAGGAATCTTAGTAAGGGAGAAGTTTCTAGAGAGGAAAAGAGAAAAAGCATATGGATGGAATATGATCATGATGGTAGAATATTTTTGGTGGAATGTTTAGAAGCATGATAAGAAGAATAAAAAAAAAAGATGGATTTTGGAATGTTGTGGGTTATGGGTGCTTTAGGTGAAAGAAAGAAAAAGAAAGAGATTTTGAGAGAATGTTGGCTTATGGGTGGTATGGTATTGATGTTTATGATATGATTATGTTGGTAATGCTTTTTCTTCCTCCTTTTTCTCCTCTCTTTTTTGTGGTGGTAAAGACCCTATTTATAGGGAAATCAAGTGGTTAAGGTGATGGAATTTTAACTCATGTGGTTAGGAAAAAATTAACTCACTTGGTTAAAATAAGTAGGGTTTATGTACCATGGTAAGATTTTTAACCTATGTAGTTAAGGAAAGTTACCTCATTGGTTAAAATAACTATGGTTTATATACCATGGTGATATTCTTAACCCATGTAGTTAGGAAAGATTACCTCCTTGGTTAAAAATAACTATGGTTTATATGGTAAGAAGATGGTCTTGATGGATCATTATGATATGGATGGACTTTTCATATAATCATAAGTGTCATGTGAAAAAAGTTGTTCAAAATTTTAGAATTTGATAAAATTAGATGGTGTCTAAGTAGTATTGAAAAAATGAGGTTATTTATTTTCTTTGTCTAACAAATAAATATCATACTTAAAAATATGCTTATGAATTTTCCCAAGTAAAATTCATAAGCTTCTAAATATGATTCTATTTGTTAGCCTTACTTAATATTTTGAGCCTTCCACTTCATAACCCAATAAGTCACCCCTTGTGGGCTTGGGTCCCTAGATTAAATAATTATGTGCTTTTGATAAAAATGTATTTGTTAATAAGAAATTTTTATGATTTTCTAAAAAGATACAAAAATTAGCACATAATTATTTAATCTATGAGTTGAGAATTTTACCTTAGCTTGTTGGGCCTTCATGGGTTTTTTGATGAGCTTCCATGGGCCTTTGATGAGATTTGGGCCTTGATGGACTACATGGGCCTTGACGGGTTTTTAGTGGGCTTTGACGGGTATATGGGCCTTGATGGATTTTTAGTGGGCTTTGACGGGTATTATGGGCTTTGATGGACTAAATGGGCCTTGATGGGCCTTTAGTGGGCTTTGACGGGCATTATGGGCTTTGATGGACTAAATGGGCCTTGATGGGCCTTTAGTGGGCTTTGACAGGTACTTGGGCTTTGACGGACCTTTAGTGGGCTTTGATGAGCTCATTGGGCTTTGACGGACCTTTAGTGGGCTTTGATGGGCTCATTGGGCCCTGACGGGTTTTTTATGGGCTTAGCGAATCTTAATGGACTTATTGGGCTTTGATGAGTTTTTAATGGGCTTTAACGGATTTTACGGGCCTTTGGTACATTTTCGAGATTCGGATGGCTTAATCTTGGGCTCGGGCTTGATTTTATAATTTGTTAAATTTTGACCATCAACAAGCTCAAGATGGAATGACGTCATGCCGCCCCCGCTGGAAGGCGCCACGCCGCCCACGCTGGAAGGCATCACGCCGCCTATGTTGGGGGGCGCCACGCCGCCCACGCTGGAGGGCGCCACGCCACCCACTCTGGAGGGCGCCACACCGCCCACTCTGGAGGGCGCCACGCCGCCCACTCTGGAGGGTGCCACGCTGCCCACACTGGAGGGCGTCACGCCGCCCACTCTGAAAGGCACCACGCCGCCCACACTGGGGGGGCGTCACGCCGCCCACGACCCGGCTCCCCGCCAGCTCCCGTCTTTCGGACCACTAAGTCCACTACTGACGTTTGAACGAGAAAAACTCGAAATAACTCTCCCCACGAACGAAAAACACCCTCAACCACCTCTCCACGACACCTGAAAAAATGGTGGTGGAACGTAGTTAAAAAACAGTTATTCCCAACTCCTATAAGAATGACCGAACAAGATAAAGAAAGGTAACGCAATTCTAACACAAAAATACATTCCACTTCAAAGTCTCTGGTTCACCCTGACTGGCTTGAGCGTCGGAGTACCCGCACTGGGAACAACCCCAGTGCCCCCCGTCACGCTTTTCTGTATTTTTTGCAGAACCGGAGACCATCTCAAACCATCCCCGCACGTGGTTCAACGCAAGTTTGAGCTAGGAGGAGCGGCCACGTGTCAAACACGAGTTGGTACGAAAAATCGCACCAACAATACTAAAAGAATAATACTTTTTTTTTCTCCCTCTTTTTCTTTGACATCCAAACAAAGAAAAATATGAAGGAAAAATTAGTTTTCCTATAAATTTTCTCAAAGTTCCAAACATGTTATGGAAAGTATACTTTTGCATTTCCCTTCCTTTTACTTTCGCTTCCTTTCTTCCTCAAAAAATTTAGGTTCCAAACACACCCTTAATATTTGATAAATCTCCACCACTAATTGTTTAGTTAAAATGTTTTAGAAAACTAATTAAGAGCCTTTTTACCTAATTTTAGAACTTATTTTAAAAAATGTCAACAACTTTTTAAAATTAGGTAAATAGTCAATTCTTGGTAAGTAGACAAAATACTAAGGTAAGCGGATCAAATACCAGTTATTTTTAGCTTGAATTTTGTCTGCTTACTATGGTAATTTATCTGTTTACTCAAAGTTTTTTTAGGGGTATACCGATTATTTACCATGGTAAGTAGACAAAACTCAAGCTAAAAATGACTGGTATTTCATCCGCTTATTATAGTATTTTGTCAACTTACCACGAACGGGCCTTTCACCTAATTTTAAAAAGTTGTAGATATTTTTTTAATATGATCTAAAAAATGGACTATTTACTAAAATTTTCCTTATTTATTTATTTTTATTATGCTTTGAAATTGCTTGTAAAATATTCTTATTTACTGTATTTTTACTTGGCTAAGAACCTGTTGTTTTACCATGATGTAGGACTTTCTACGTCACCAATTTTTGTTTCTCCTTTGTGCATTTTTTTTATTTACATTTCTGATATTTAGTCTGTTAGATTTCTAGACTTGATAGATGGTTTAAAGTTGAAATTTGATAACAACCTATTTATTTCCCCCTTCTAGGTTGCATTAGATACTCCATCACGACTTTCAAAGACCAGTTGATAATCTTAGGTGTGTTTTAAAAGACCGGTATGACCAAAGTAAACTGACTAAATCAATCTAAACAAACTAAATTAAACCAATTTCAAACCATTATTATTCATTTGATTTGGTGTGAGATTTTTCAAATTTTAATTGGTTTGGTTTAGTTCATATTTGACCTTGTTAAAAAATCAAACCAAACCAAACCAACTTCAATACGCGCATATATTTAAAATTATATTATGTCTTCATACATATAAACTAATTTTTAATAAATTTTTAAGATTTATAAAGGCTTTGTTTAGCAGAAAGATAAAAGGTATTAAGAGATACGACATAATTATTCATTGAATTTTTCACTTATTTTTTTTTTAAATTTCTCTTATTTTTTCTCTTGTAATATCTTATTGACTTTTTTTATTATTCACATTAAAGCCTACAGCACATTTATCGCCTCTTACAAATCTCTAGCTCTTTATAACAAATTATTTACATATTATCTATTGATTGTCCTATAGTAAGTTTCAATGTTATTCAAGCTCAAGTTAGAGATTCTCATTATTTTATTAAGTCCTCAACTTGTGTGACCCTAAATTTAATAAAAAGATTAGGCCGATCAAAACAATCAAACCAAACAAATTATAATTGGTTTCGTTTTATTTGATTTTGATTGTTTAATTGCTTTGGTTTGGTCTAAAAAATCACCAAATCAATTATAGTTTTAACTTTATAATAAAAATTAATAGTTTGATTTGGTTAGACACTCCTAGTTGATATAATCGACAAATGTGAAAATGTATTCGATGGTTTATAGTTAGTTATTCACATTCTTTATTCAAATAATAATTTAAATTTAGGAAATTTTAAGAAAACGACCACTTTTTATAAATAAATAAAAATTAACAGTTTTAAAATTTTATAAAAATAATTATTTCAGAAATTTATTAATTGGTACGAAATTTCTTGCATTAAATTTTAAGACCAGTTAAGCATTTAGCTATTTTAAAGGTAAAGTTTGAAGGATTTAGCCATAGTTTAACGAAATTAGGGATTTAGCCATAACATGTAATATTTTTTATAACATGTAACATATATACGTGTCAAAAATGTAACTTTAAATGTAACATGTAACATAAAATGTTACACTTTTACACGTATATATGTTTCAAGTAACAAAAAATATTACATTTTATAGCTAAATCCCTAATTCGTGAAACTATGGCTAAATCCTAAAAAATTACCCAAAAGTTTGGTTTAATGCCTAAAAAACTCTAAATTTTAAGTGTAATTTTGTTATGATAAAAAAAAAATTTAAGGTGTAAAAAAAATTTATGCCTGGTTTTTTAATTTTTTTAAAACTGTGATAATTTTAGGATTAATTTTACGTTTGCCCCCTGAACTTTGGGGTCAGTTTCACTATGCCCCCTAAACTTCAAAACGTTAGATCCGTTCCCCTCCATCTTTGAAATTTTATAAACTTGCCCCTTCCGTCAAATATTTAACGGAAAATGCCTTAAATTTGTATTTTAAGGTGTTTTAAAGTTGGTAAAAAGGCTAAAATTATTATTTTATCCTTAAATTAGTGTGTGGTAATTATATTTTAATAATTTTAATAATATTTATATGTAAAATTTATAATTAAATTCATACTTTTTCTCTCTCAAAAAAATTAAGATATGATATTTTGCATATAAATATGAATTTAATTATAAATTTTGTATATAAATATTATTAAAATTATTAAAATATAACTACCCCACAATAATTTAAAGATTAAACATTAATTTTAATATTTTTTTAACCTCAAAGCACCTTAAAACATGAATTTAAGGCATTTTTCGTTAAATATTTAACGGAGGGGGCATTTTTACGAAATTTCAAAGATCAAGGGGAACGGATCTAACGTTTTGAAGTTTAGGGGGCATAGTGAAACTGACCCCAAAATTCAGGGGGCAAACGTAAAATTTGTCCTTTTATTAAAACACAACATCTAAATGGCTATTTACTAAGTGCCCCTTGTCACATCATTAGATCTCCCATTGTCTCCAAGTTGGTAATCAATTTCGCATCTCTAAAGCAAAACCCAATCAACAATGTTCACCCATTATAATATAATATAAACTTTATTTATTCATTAACTTTTTTTATATATAAATACATATATATATATATATATATATATATATATATGTATCCATTCTCATATAGCAGCACGTATATTATAAGTAGGTAGATATATATAGTGAATACGGATTAATACATATATAATATAGTTTTTTGGGGCCTTTAGTAAGGGCGTTGTCCAATGTAATTGCCCCGGGGCGAATAACTGCAAATGACGAAAGTACCCCTGTTATTGTCACACCGAACCCTAGCACACCCAACCTGAGTCGTTCTACGCCAAACCACCTGAGTGTAGTGGCCACAGACCTTCCCGGGAGCGCAGGAATTGGTGTTGTAGTCGTAGTCGGGCTTCTCCGAGACCCACAGGTTCACGGCGGCCGAGCACGAGAGGTCGCCGCTGCTCCACGCGAGGTTCTCGCCGTAGGGCCCGTTGGAGTGCACGAGCCTGCAGTCGGCCTTGCGCTGGTTCGCGTAGTTCTGCGCGTACGCCACGAGCGTGGCGTTCCACGCCAGCGGCGGGACGGCCACCGCGGCGCGCGCCGAGTTGTGGGGGGGGAGGCAGTCCTGTGGGGAGACGGTTTGGGCGATGCAGGGTTTGGGCATGGCCAATATTAATGCTGTTAATATTATTGATAAGGACAATAATGAACGAGTCTTGGGCTTAGAGAGTATTTCCATTTCCTTGGGTTGATAATGATCTGTGTGATGTGATCAAGATGATTGATAAGACTAGCGTTTGTTAATTGTGAAAATGTGATGAGGATATGAAATGATGATCAGTGGATGTATTTATAGGGTTTAAACTTGTCCTTTGTTTCATTTTTCATTTCTAATATTGAGGCCTTAACGTTAGAACTAGGGATAGCAATTGGTTAAGTGGGTTGGGTTATTAATTACAAATCTACGATTATAATTCATAGCCTATGCAGATTAAACAATTGCGTGTTTTACCAAACAACTAATAAAGGATATGGTAGGGCAATATTTTTAAACTGCGATAAAAATAAATAATAAATATCTAATATTTTAAAATTTCTTTGAAATAATCAATTCATCAATGAGACGGTTAAGAAATTAGTCATTTTAAAGATAAAATTTGAAGAATTTAGTCATAGAATGTTTTAAGAATTTAGTCATAATATACGTGTAACATACGTGTATCATATTATGTTATATGTGTAACATATTATGTTACACATATATTACATGTAACATATATATTACAGCTATATCCTTAATTTCACGAAATTATGGCTAATTCTTAAAAAATTAGCCAAAAGTTTGATTAAATCCTTAAAAATCTCTTCATAAATTACTTTCATATGATTCTAGTAGTTTAATCAATTAACATAACACGATTTTACGGTAATTTGTTCAATTACAAAGAAAATAATTCAATTACTTGAGTGTTTTGTTAGAATTTATAAATTTGGATATTTACTTTAAGTAAAAATTATAAAATTTGGGTATTGACTATAATTTCACGATATTTAGCAAACTTAGCGAATATTTAAACATGAATGTCAAACACACACCATATATAGTTTGTGTAGAGATATTAAGATTAGTTGAAGTTTTAAATGAGTAATAATTAAAAAAATTTTGAGTAAATAATCATTTTTTAAATGATGTTTTCAGAAAATAGTTAAAGCTTTCATTAATTAAGAAATAGTTATTTCTTTAACTAGATGGTACTTACATATATATTGTTATGATTTTACAATTATGTCATTAACTCTCTATGAACTAATGATTAATTTCTTAATATTTGGAAACGTTAATTATTTCTTTGATATATAAACCAAAAAATGACCAAATATTTGCACATGCCCTTAAATTAATTACAAAGATACAATGCAGCGAGATACTTTGAGATCTTTATACATATTTCAAAAATTTCTAACAAAAGAGACAACTACAAGAGAGAACTTTTCTGGTGGATTTTTATGATTTTGGTGATAATTAACTCTGGATTATCACATTTAAGACTAAGAATCGTTTCCTACAACAGGAAAAATTTTTTTTTCTCCAACTATAGTTTAGATGGAAAATTGGATTTGATTGTGAAACTATAGACGGTAGATCTCTTGTTCCAAAATTTCCATCCGCTACATGTCCACATTTTATCAGACTTTTATGCACAAAACTTGTGATAATACACGTTTCCTTGGGTGAGTTGCAAAAATATGCTAAAATTAAATGTTTGTTTTAAATGATAGCCTGTGTTTCAAAAAATTAAAAAAATAGTCATGTTACAAATTGTATAACAGAAAAGTATCACACAAAATATAACATATCTATAAATATTTGTAAGATATTATTTTACACTTTAAAAAATAATGAGTAAAACTTAAAGTGTTACAAAATATCTTACAAATATTTACAGATGTGTTATATTTTGTGTAACACTTTTCTGTTATACAATTCATAACATGGCTGTTTTTTAATTTTTTGAAACATGAGTTGGACTTTAAAAACGATTTTTTTTTTTTGCTTATTTCCTGCGATTTCCCTTAATAATTCCCTTTGATTCACATTCTCAAAATAGGATAAAGCATCATATCTTTTTACTATTAGTTACCATATTCATATTGTACTATTATATGCTATACTTATACCACTTCGATGTGTCTTACATTGACTTTCTACGTCCTTTTTTTTTTTTTTTTCCTTTTTAAACTTCCTCTTCTCTTCTCTCTAGTTTAAGAGAAAAAAGCTGAAATAATCTCCTCCACAAATGATTAAGCATTGATAAAAACTGATGGCAATAAGCTATTATTGAGCGGACGTATATATAGTTGATATAGAGATTTTTTGACAGAGGCTTTGATTCATACTTAAGAGTGTTGTATGATTTATTCAAAATGCTATCACTCGTGTTGATAATTTTTTTTTTTATCTGTTTGAGTGCCAAAATTAACACCGATTTAACATTTGCATTGGACATTGACTAAAGATTGATAAAAACAGACGGCAAAACTATTATTGAAATAAGAGAAATTATAATGAATATACAATTTTTATAACTTAATGTAAGCTATTACCTGATCTTTTAAAAAATGTAACCAACAACCCATGTAATTCAATTACTTACATAGTGATAAGAAGTGGTAATTCACTTAATTACAAAAAGCACGTGCAAGTAATTCACGAATTGATTAGAAACTCAATTACTTCAAAAGTTTGAGTATTTATTTTTATTGTTATATAAATTTTGGATATTTTCCTACTTTACCCTTGAAATAATAGCGGACATGTGGTTTATATAGATTATTTAACAGAGGATTTGATTCATATTTAAGAGTGGTTCGATTTATTCAAAATGCTACCACTCGTGTTGACAGGAACATAGCTATTTTGGGCCCAGTGAGAGCTCCAGTCTCCTCTGGCACAAGGTGGACCATTGTAATTTGTGACTTAAAATTTTAAATTTTAAAATTTTATTTTTTTTAAATTTTTCTCTCGTCATCACTGCGTGTTGATATATAGAAATTAATTAGGCGTAGCTAGCTAGGTTGTGCCTAATTTGGCGTCTATTAGATTGACTCCAAAAATTAAAAATCTTACAGCGCATTACGATGTCAGTTCGCTTTAATTTATTTTTTATGCCGCTGAAGAAAAGCTGGAGCATAAATATAGCTTTTAAAAAAAATATTTTTTGTTATTTCGGAGTAATTCTTGGAGGTTGTTTGAACATAAAATTTACAAATGCAATTTTTAATTCACAGTGTAACTCTATCCATTTTATTGTCAACAAAATATTAAGCAACATCAGATGTATTACTAGCTAGGCTTCTAATACGTTCAACGTTAACAATTAAGTTCGCTCTGTTGAAATACAAAGGGCATAATTTATTCTGTTGGAAAAATATCAATGGCGGCCTAAGCATATGTATGAGTTGAATGGACCATATTCTATAGTTTGGCAGAAATCTATGTCATTTATTTCTGCTTCCTTTTTTTGCGGAAAATGGAAAACGGTTAACGGAAAGAGTAACCCCGTTTTTGTTTTTCGACTTTTTTTTTAAATTTCTTTTGAATTTTCTCTTTTTGTTATGTTTTTCCTTAAGTTATTTTACAATATTTGTAGGTTTTTTTTAAAAAAATTAAATTACTAGATATTTTAAGATTACATTAGTACTGTTGAAATTAGTTAAATTTAATATTAAGCAACAAAAAAATTGGAACTTAAAAACTAGAATTGAAGACGTAAAAATTGCAATGATTTTATTTTCAATGATAATATTCATATGATTGTAAAATACAAATAATTCAATTTTCAGTTCTAGACGTTGGGTCCTCGACATAGAAATTTTCAAAATATTCCACTAATTCTGAGTTGGCCGCAGTGTCTTAGCTATAACAGTCTGTTTGATCCCAATATTTGGATATCATAAGTGCCTCCACCATCTCTGGTTTTAGCAACATATGTCGATCCTTGATAATTCTTCGGTTGATCCGAACACTGACTCCGAAAAACCGTCGAGACAGGAACTGAAATATGTCACGAGCCATTCTCGACAGTATAGGAAAAGTGAACTGGTGTTCCTTCTACCATTGAAGAATGTTGAGGTCGGTCACACTCATATCCACTCAAATTGTGTTTAAGTATTTTTCGACTTCATTGTTCTGGCTGCTCAGATTAGAAGGAGTCTCGATAGAGGATGAAACCTCACTTGTCCTTTATTGTTGACTTGCAGTCCTCATTTGTTGAAGAACAACAACTGTTTTCTTCACATGCGATGGGTGTGCAATGAGTGCGGACCTCACTTCTGGAGCATGCGTCTCCTTTTCTAGCCATTCTTAAATGACTTGAAATTTATTATAAAAAAAATTCTCAGCGTCAAGGAAGGTTGTAATGTCTACATGTTAACCCATCAGAAGTAAAATGTTGTAAAAAGACTATTTCTTCCGTCATGGGTCTAAGATGACAACGAATTAATACAAATATGATAAATACTTCCAATGCTTCCTAAACTTATTTTGCATCTCAATTACCAGTTGTAATAGTGAACGGTCTTATATTGGGACAGGCACATAACAATATCTAATAAGGAATGTAAAGCAACATTACTATTAGGCGTATAAACTAAAGATAAGGAAACAATGTTCTCATAAAAAGCTTTTAGAAAAGTGTAAAAAATTTGGACAGTTGTCCAATCATCCTCATTCAAACTTTCGGGGCCAAGCTCAATGTGTACCCAATAAGTGAAAACTTATTTGTGTGATAGAACTAATTCCATCATCAAGTATGCGAAATTCCATCGTGTGGGCATGTTGAGCCCGAACGTCCTCTCCCACATGCAATTAAGCTTGCAATATCTTCTAAACTTTCCAATATGGTCAATAGTTACACGTAAGTACCTAATACAGTTCTGGTGCCTTTGTATATGCCTATCAACAATTTTCTCCCCTGACTTCACAAATAAGCTAATGATATGACAAGCACACCTCTGATGCAATAACTCGTCATGATAACAGCTAACTAGAGGCCTAATGATTTCTATCGCGCGGTTGTTGGCCGAGCGTTGTTTAAAGTAAATGCTATAACACGAGTTTTTAATTGCTACTTACATATGGCAGTGATAAATCCATCTGTAATTTTTCGGCCAGTATGCCTAACATCTAATGAACAAAATCTTATGATGCGTTTCTATAAATTCCAATCCACATCAATGAAATGCACAACTATGCTAAGATAATCTTCTGCAGTAGCACATCCACTATAGATGTCTGATGTAAATGCAATGTTGAAAGTACTATTTATAATCTCCTCTATCAAAGTTGTCTGTTGCCCATTATAATATGCAGGTATGTCACTCTAGTAGTAGTTCATGAAACACTTTGATATTATTGGCAAAAAGTCCTAATAAATTCCTGATAAGCTAGGTTTTCTCTTATGCTAATCAGCACGTCAACGTCAATTATGAACTTGGCTAATGCATCCTTAGCTACTTGAGGGTCTAGAGTACTTACCTGGACATCACAACTCTATTACGTTGTCACAGTCGACGTCCCATCAACATCCACCGTTTGGTCACGAAAGTAGAGTTTGACGTGATTTTTGAGTCCTCACGTCCTGATACTCTACTGGGCGGTCATCTTAGTACCGCAATTCTTGCATACAACCTATCTAAATTCTATCTCATCTGACCGCAACTCAACAACCTCGGATGTAAGCTTCTTTCTTTTTAGACATGAACTGCTCGATCAAGCTTTCATGTCTTGTTGTTGCTCTCCTTGTTCCTTTGGAGGTTAAGAATCTTCCATATGTGGATTTGCCGTTGCCATAATGTTCAAGATATCTCCAAAAATTAGTTTAAATTTATTTCATTACTTATTTTCTTTTTCAATTAGTGTTTTTTAGCCTCTCCTAAAAACTATAAATAAAGGTGTTGGGTAGGGTTTTAGGCCCTGATAGAATATACAATTACTTTCCAATAAAAATTCTCTTGCTCTCACTTTCTCATATTTTCTCTCTAGAATTATTGTGAAAATGCAATGCAGGCTTGGTTAAATTTCTAGCAAGGTTAAGGATTATTGTGATTGCATAGTATCTCTACTCCAATTTTGATTCGGAATCTTGTGCCTTAAGGTTTTATTTTGTTCTAATCTAAGTTCTCATTTATTTTCTAGAATTTAGGTTCTTCTACTTTTCACATGAATTTAGTCATGCTTGATTTATGTGATTTTTTTTTATGAAGAATGTTCTTTTACTATTGTCAATTTGATATATTGTTGATTTGAAAATATCTTATACAATAGGTGATCAAATATTTACACTGTTTGATTAACTCCCTATTGCGTTATTGTTATTATTTTTTTTTATATATATTATCGTTTTAGGATAGTCTATGAAATTTATATTCATTGGCTTAATTGAAAAAGTTTTTTCATAGCAAGATGTATTTATTTTATTTTACATGTTCATGCTATATTTTCGGTTGCTTGTTTGGGATGTGAGACTTACAATTTAGCAATACATAGGAATCAAAATTGGTATGAGTTAAACAAAGCAACGAAGTGACTACGAACGCCTTGTGATTTGTCTTATTGATTGTCTAAATTTTATTTGTTTACCCTTTAATTCTAAATATTTTTAAAATTTTGATCTTTTACTTTTAATTTTAATATGTACTTCTTAAAATTTGTTTCGAGTTCTTTTGGTTGTCTTATTTTTACTTTCTCGTGGAGACAACTCCACTTCTGTTGTGCTACCACGATCACTTTTGATTTTGCACAATTTGGGTGTGATACCACGATCACCGTGCTGATATGAGACGGTACGGTTAAGGAGATACTTAAAAGATATGATGTTACTACCTATGTCAACAAAATGCATGATGTTACTACCTATGTCAACAAAATGCATCTTCTTTTCGGGAGCCCATCTCGTAAGAACTCCGAAGTTAAGCGTGCTTGACCTGGAGAAATTTCAAGATGGGTGACCTCTTGAGAAGTTTTTCTAGAAGCTTGCGAGTGAGGACAAAGCACGCTAGAAAGACTCGTGTTGGCCTGTGGGGATAGTGGTCAATCCGAAAAGCAGCCGTTACAATTGGTATCAGAGCCTTGACCTAGCCGGAAGTGTGGCCGACGGCCGACGAGGACGTCGGGCCCCAAAAGAAGGGGTGATTGTGACAGTCTAAATCCCTTGAGCCAAAAAAAGGATAAGACAGGGTAAGCTGTGCAATCCTACACCGCCTGGGTAAGATGATGGTCTAATGTAAAGTTTCCGAGGCCGTGCTAGTATGGGACATTACGATTGAGGATATGCTTAAAAGATATAATGTTACCACCTATGTCAACAAGATGTATCTTTTTTTTTTGGGAGCCCATCTCGTAAGAACTCCGAAGTTAAGCGTGCTTGACCTGGTGAAATTTCAAGATGTGTGACCTCCGGGGAAGTTTCTCGGCAAACGTGCGAGTGAGGACAAAGTATGTTGGAAAGACTCGTGTTGGCCTGTGGGGATAATCGTCGATCCGAAAAGCTGCCGTTATACCCATCGTCTATGTCAGGAACTTTCATACCATTTTCATTCATTCTATCCACCGACTATGTCCGCACACTGGGCAAACTTCAGAAGTTGTCTTCTCTTTTCGAAGCGACACGCAATCGTGCTTTCACATGTGGATTGACTCGTACCCAAGTTCAATTGCTCGAAACTTCTTCTTCACATCGTAATGTGATTTTGGGACCTTACTTCCTTCGGGATTTGATATCCTTAAAAAATCACACAACATTACAAAAGACTGATTGGTCCATTTGTGCGCGACCTTCAAATGCATGAGCTTAACAAGAAGTTAAGTGATAATATTTTGGAGGACCTAGGCCAAAACTCTAACTACAACTCCTCAAACTTAGCACCGTAAGCCAATGCTTCTTGATTTGTCAGTTAAACATTCTCATCAATTTCGTCATCATGTAAGAAATTCATCTCATTATCAAGATCTACAAATGCTTTAGCTCTTTCATCTTCGCGTCGCTCACCGCTTTCATAAGCTCTTGCTAAAGTCCCAGAAATCTATGAGTACACCTCCTTCTCACATTGGTAATAAATCACAGACTTTGTAATAAAAATGAAAGCCATGGTCAATAATATGAGCACTGACCTACTCACATTCTCACACGATCATTTAAGATATTTTTTTCCATGGACACCTTATTAACCCATCTGAGTTGAGGTAATGACTTGAGAGGTTTATGAACTCCTAAGTTTCTTGCTAATACTCATCTAACAAACAATTCTTCAACTTTATCAAACTCTTGTGTAGGGCTGAAATCGGTTCGGTTCGGTTCGGTTTTAGGCATAATTTCGAACCGAACCGATTTATTCGGTTTATAAAAATTTAAAACCGAAAACCGACTTTTTAAATAAATAACCGAACCGAAACCGAAACCGAATATTTCGGTTCGGTTTCGGTTAATTCGGTTTAAAACCGAATTAATGAAAATAAATAAAAATATATTATATATATAATTTATTGACAACTTTATACAAAGAAACTGGTTGGTGTAGTGGTAGTTGTACACGCCCAAAGTCTTCAAATCCCCACAGGTCTTGTGTTCAAGCCCAAGTGGTTGCAACTTTTCTTTCATTTTGTAAAATATATTATATATAATTTATTGACAACTTTATACAAAGAAACTGGTTGGTGTAGTGGTAGTTGTACACGCCCAAGGTCTTCAATTCCCCACAGGTCTTGTGTTCAAGCCCAAGTAGCTGCAACTTTTCTTTCATTTTGTAAAAAATTAAAACAAAAAAAAAAGAGTGGCTGGTGGGATTCGAACCTGAGCTGGAGGCGTGGAAGGGATTTAAGGTCACACAAACATCCACTCATCCAAACTAACATTTATGTCTTATTCGGTTTCGGTTCGGTTATATAACCGAAAAATTTTAACACAACCGAAAACCGAAACCGATTTTTCGGTTGAATTTCGGTTTTGAAACCGAAAATTTCGGTTATTAAAAAAAACCGAAAATTCGGTTAACCGTTATTCGGTGCGGTCGGTTTTTTTTCGGTTTTCGGTTTTTTCGGTTAAAACTTTCAGCCCTACTCTTGTGTAATTGTGGTGGAGACTAATGAGGAAGACACTTCTACTTTTGAAGACTTATCTTCATCCTTTGGTATAATTTTTTTCTATAAAGATATCTTATAAATTACATCGTTTTTATATGATTATTGTCATTTTCCTGATCTGATGTCGTCTTTCCTAATATGGTGTCGTTTTTACTTCTGTTATGTCGTTATTCTGATCTGATGTCGTTTTTCCTAATCTGGTGTGTCGTTTTTCACTCTATTGTCGTTTTTCGTAAACTGATGTCGTTTTCTCTACGCTAATGCCTTTTTTCATAATCTGGTGTCGTTTTTCATCTTTTTATAACGTTTTCCACATTATTATGTCGTTTTTAATCATCTCTTTTGTTTCACAGTGAATTTGTCCTTTTCCATGGTTATTATCGTTTTCTATAATTTTATGGTCATTTTCCATAATTATTGTTGTGTTTACTGTTTGTGCGTGTGTGTGTTCATGCGTTAGGATTTTTTTATTTTTTATTTGGAAAGCCATGCGTTAGGAATTCGGATAAACATTCAATCTAAAGTCAATCCTAGATTTAGTAGCAAGTTAAAACCAAAATAAAATACAAACATTTTTTTACGCTACCCTAACATTTACCACCCAACATAATCATAGACTAGCAAATATTATCACCATAATTTGGACCTCAAATTCCAATAATCAAGCATAATCATAAAGTAATATATATCACCATATACAATAACATAAATTATTCATTAATATTCAACCACAATCACAAACTAACATATATATCATCATAAACTAAATTAGCAAATATCATAAAATAAACTAACACAAAATTATTCAATAATACGCGACCATATTTCTAAACGGGAAATCGTAGGAAATAACCAAAAAAAATAATTTGTTTTTAAAGTCCAGCCCATGTTTCAAAAAATTAAAAAAATAGCCATGTTACGAATTATATAACAGAAAAGTGTCACATAAAATATAACACATTTGTAAATATTTGTAAGATATTTTGTAACACTTCAAGTTTTACTCATTATTTTTTGAAGTGTTAAATAATATCTTACAAATACTTATAGATCTGTTATATTTTGTGTGATATTTTTCTGTTATACAATTCGTAACATGGCTATTTTTTTAATTTTTTGAAACATAGGCTATCATTTAAAATAAATATTTAATTTTGGCCTATTTTTGCAACTCACCCATTTCTAAACTAACAAATATCACCATAATCAAACAACAGTTTTCATCACCAGATTTATGGGACAATTGGACATCTCTAGCTTAATATTCCATTAAATATGTAATGTTTTTCTTGGAAATGAATTACACACACACATATATATATATATATATATATATATTTATTTATTTGTAATTGTGAGACGATGAATTATATTTTCGCATGAAGTGACTCTACTAATAAAGGCACAAATTCAATATGCGTTATACTTCATAGATTCAACACAAAAACACTTTACCAACCGATCATAAAACCTTCATAATATCATAACATATAACATTTTTAATATTTATTTAGTGCCTTGATTAATATCAAGTCTAGGGCAACAACCATACAACGCAATGTATACCCATATGGGATATATATAGTTTTAGGTAACTGATCTTCAATAATAATAATTTGATCATCATAACGTTTTCACTAGCTAGTAAGGCTTCTCGCCATTAAAGTTGCCACGTGGATCATAATTGCACCCAATCAAGGTGCCTCCATTGCCGCACGTGACCTTGGCGCAGCCGAGCCGTGCCGATTTGCGCCACACCACCTGAGTGTAGTGGCCGCAGACCTCGCCGGCCGCGCATGAGTTGGAGCTGTAGTCGTAGTTGGCCTTCTCGCCCACCCACATCCTCACCGCGTCGGCGCCCGAGAGCCCGGCGCTGCTCCACGCGAGATTCTCGCCGTAGGGCCCGCCCGAGTGCACCATGTTGCAGTCGCCGGCGTGGCTGCCGATGTACTGCTGCGCGTAGGACGCCACGCTTTCGTCCCACGCCAGCGGGCCCACCCCAACCTCCGCCCGCGCCGCGTTGTGGGCGTCGAGGTAGTCTTGGGGGGAGTCTTGGGCGTTGGAGGTTTGGATGATCATGGCAAATAGGGTTATGATATTGAGAAATGTGAAATATGCTAGGACTGTTGAAACCCTAAGTTTGCCTAGACCCATTTTAGTTTTGATGAATAATATTTGTCAGGGAAAGATACAAGATTTTTGAGGGAGCTTTGATGGGAAAGCGAGTGATATTTGTGGATGGATTTATAGTGATAGAGTTTGTGGAATTCTTGGAGAGTTTTGATGGGAAAGTGTGATATTTGAGACTGGAATGTAGGGTTTGTGGAATTTTGTTTGCTTGACTTGTGAATGCACAATATTAACGGACATAACATGTTTAAACGTTTTAATTAACCACTTGAAAGACGTCATGAAGATGACCTAAATAATGACGCGAAACTTTGAAATTGGAATCACAATTTCTCCAGGAAAACTAAAATTGGGTTATGGAATGAAAAATATATAAAAATTAGTCAATTCTGTAATGTTATATAAAGGAGATATAATATTATGTTGCAACGAGTTTAAAATAACTGTTACAACAACTCTTTATAACACTATATCTCACTTCTATATATTAAAGTAGAGCATTACATAAAAGTATATAAAAGGTAATGAGCCAGTTTGACATTGCTTTTAGGGTTTGTTTTTGGATTATGAAAGAATCTAAAACAATTAGAGGTGTTTGATAAACATGCTTATTTAATAAACATGTAACCGTTTTTACTTTTACGTAGTGTGATTTGTATAGAATCTTAGAAGCAGGTTAGAGTTATTTTTAAGTAATTAATTCTGCTTCTGGGTTTTACAATTACTAAATTATCCCTAAAATATGTGCCATAGGATAAAAAATAAAAAAACCAACGTGTACATACATGCCATGCATAAATATATATTTTATAAACGTGTATATAATATATATATATATATATATATAATATATATGTATTTATAATATGAAAATGATGGTGATAGGTAATAATCAGACAAGTATTATATATATATATATATATATTTGAATTATATATATATATATATATTACTCAATATTATATATAAATATATTATAATTTTATCTATGTGTAATTAACCCAATGAAAGTGGTACCAAAACATTACATTATATAAATTAATGTAATTAACCCAATAATATATATATATATATTTATATAGATATCTATATATAAAATGAAGTAACAATTATATATATATTTTTTTGTTGAGAATATATTTGTTAAAGTTATAAATGTATTTTTTTATAAATGAACAAAATTATTGTATTCTCCATCTATATTTTAAAATGAATAATAAATATTAATTTTATAAAATAATTTCAATGACATGACCATTTAAGCAATTATATATGTTCACAACAATTTTATATTTAGTTTCTCAAACACTTAAATACTACTTCTGTTATTAACAACAATTTTAGAAACAAAATTTACTAAATATCACACCTGTTTATAACTGCAGCAACTTCTTTCTCCATTACAATTTGCAGCATTTTTTATATAAGCACAACAATACCAAACTGGCACAATATATTATGTCTTCGATAAATGCCTAATGTTTTACTGTGATTTGTAAAATAATCAATGCTTAAAAACTATTTGAATTACTTATATATATATATATATATATATATATATAGCTCAACTACTTTTAAAGAAAATAATAATAATAACAAAAATTAGTTTGATATTGTGTTAAAACTTCTAACATGCACTAGGTAATATTTACTACAATTCCCAATCAATATCCTTTGAGAGATAACTTGAGAGGTAAGTAAGTCTAATAAAATATTGAGATCTCATATTCAAATTAGGGTTATCTATATAAATGCCCCCCAATGTTGTGCTATTGTTGCAATTTGCACCCTAATGTTTCAAAACTGTCATTCTTACCCCCTAAAGTATTAAAAATTTATAAATTTGCCCCCTCTGTCACAATCTGTAAAAAAAAATAGATTAAATTAATAACATAACATTAATCTGTTGGCGCCTAGACAAATTTTTAAGATCAACTGCCTTCAAATTAATAAAATTATAGTAATTAATTCTATATTTATTTTTACAAACACCCTCTTATGTTGTCTTTTCTTCTCAAAATGTACCTCGATCTTTTAAAATTTTGTATTCATATCCTTAAAAATTTGTACAGGCGCCAACAGATTAATTAAAAATTATACAGGCGCCAACAGATTAATGTTACGTTATTAATTTAACCTTTTTTTTTTACAGATTGTGACAGAGGGGGCATATCTATAAGTTTTTAATACTTTAGGGGGTAAGAATGACAATTTTTAAACATTAGGGTGCAAATTGCAACAATAGCACAACATTAGGGGGCATTTGTATAGATATCCCTTCAAATTATGATATATATACTTTCTCATATATGGAGCTCTAGACTACTCACTAGGTTCATATCATACGTATGTTCTTCTAATGGAGATAAAGGTCTATAGGTAGAGGGTTTTAATAAATAATTATTTGTAACTGTGTTAAAAAAGAAAAAAATCCCAACCAGTGATTTTAAAGGCTTTTAATTATTGCAGCTAGCTAAGCGTGGAACTTGTTTGTTAAAGTATCAGCTTTCTAGTTTTCCCGAGTCAATAAAATTTTGTGATTGCATGCAATTCGGAATTATGCGCTTGACCAGCTTTTTGACGACCGAATTAAACCAAAATGTGGAAAAATTGAATCATGTCTCTGTGATCACAGTGTGAAACTTCATTAAAGAATTAGAAAATGTATCCTGGCAAAATTGGCTTTTGAGAAACTACCCAGTGACATGCCATGAAAGCTGCATCACCTTTCACACTTAAAAATTACTTTAAGATTTTGTAGTTAAAAGCTTATTAAGTTCAAAATTTTATCGTAATTGAAATTTGTTCGATGCCAGGAAATTATTATGACTATAAACATAATAACAATAAGTTATTTTTAGTTGTGTCTAACAGTACTACCTCTTCCTGGCCAAACAATTTTTTTATAATTGCGTCCTAATAATATTGTGATTGGAAGTCTAATATATTTGGTGTCTGCACGTTTATATAATAAAAGGGAAAGAAAGGTTAAAAAAGGGATTAAGTATAAAAAAAGTACCCAAATTTTATTACACTGAAACTGAATTAATAATAACTAATGTTTTAATGTAATTTATAAAAAAATAGTCAAGTTAACAATTGTTTTATAATGTTTCTGAATGCTCAATATATTACTAGGAATTACCATTTCTATTATTTAGAATTCTTTTAAATTTTTGAAACGTTAGGTATATATATAATTAAATTGTGTGTTAAAACTGGGTACTATCTATTATAAAGGTGTTAAAACTGGGTACTATCTATTATAAAGGTGTTTCTATATACACCTCAAAATTAAACTTGCTGTATTTAAAATTTTAAATTATCTTTTTATTTTTTTCATTCCTAAACTCCCCTAATATTGTTTACTCAACATTGTATTCTACCTTTTTTTATTTTTTTAACGCGTACTATTATTTTATGAGAGAAAAAAAAAATTGTGTGTATATGTACATGCACGTATAACACAAAAAGATTTGCAAAAACAAACATAAGAGGGGAAAAAAAAAAGGAAGAAAAAACGGCTATAAAAAAAAAAAACAAGGATGAGTTGCAAAAATAGGCCAAAATTAAATGATTATTTTAAATGATAGCCTGTGTTTCAAAAAATTAAAGAAATAGCTATGTTACGAATTGTATAACAGAAAAGTGTCAAACAAAATATAACAGATCTATAAATATTTGTCAGATATTGTTTAACACTTCAAAAAATAATGAGTAAAACTTAAAGTGTTACAAAATATCTTACAAATATTTACAGATGTGTTATATTTTTGTGTGACACTTTTCTGTTATACAATTCGTAACATGGCTATTTTTAAATTTTTTGAAACATAGGCTGGACTTTAAAAACAATTTTTTTTTTGGCTATTTCTTACAATTTCCCAAAAAACAACAACAACAACATTGAATGTGCTATACTTGATAAGAAAATATAGATACATTTTGAAGCTAAATCAACGTGATCAAAGAAAAAGAAAAGAGAAAAATAAAGAGCATGTCCGAAAAAATAAGAGGGGCATGAATGCCTAAACACATATTAGGGTCATTTTAGTAATAAGAAAAAGTAAGTAATTAATTTAAAAGTTTTAAAAGTAATTTTAATTTAGGGAGTGTAATAGAGTAAAATGAGGAGTATAAATAAAAACACCCTTTATAATTTCTTAAATGATGCAATTTGATCATGATGAAACATCAAAAAATGAGGATTTATTTAAGTTCTATCATCAGTAACATGTCTACCGATTTATTAGAACATATTGTTTCAAAAAGTCTAGCTAGACTTCTAGCTAGTACTGATTTTCTGTTGGGTTTCTACGTTGGATATTTGAAGCCACGCCAAAAGACAACCTTTTGGTTCCTTAATTCTTTCTCTTTCTCCATAATCACTGCACAATTATAGGCATGCGCACAAATGATCTCATTTTTAATTACTTGGTGGAGTCAGATTCTATGTATGTTGTGAATCTCTATAAAGCAAACTCTTGGCAGAATTCAATGGCGTCTTCTAAACTAATGGAATTGGGCAGCTAATTAAGTTCGCCAAAGATTTAAAGGGGGTTGTTTCACACATTTTCAGAGAAGATAATTGCGTGGCAGATAAGTTAATCAAATAAAACGGTGCAAAGTTAGTCGATCATGTGGTGGTTTCATCTTCCAACTGATGTGGCTTCTTTGGTGTACTATAGAAATATTGTTCCACTTCTTTATTATCGTTTTAGTCGTTAATCACTCTTTTTACTTTCGATTTCTCTTTTTGAGTTTTTCTAGAGGATGGCATTAATCAAGCCTTACATTTTTTGGGTAGACTCTATAGATTTTTTTTTTTTTTTGGTTTCGATTCGTTTCTTTCTTTTCTCTTGGGATGATTTATTTTATTCAGCTTGACTTGAACAATTAGTATTATTTCTTTTTATTTTAATATGCTTTCTTTCTCTTAGTAGAGTTCATAATTGAAGACCAATTTAGTTAGTAAGTTATTAAGTTTTAATAATGTGTAAAAAATACTTGGTGGCGTATGTTATAGGACATTCAATTCAGCAACAATACTGGGAGATACATAGCGAATATATAATAGAATATATAGGATTCTTCAATAATAGGGAGTCTAATTGAGCAAATGGCGTAATGTGTCGTGACCCAAAGGAAAAGATAAAAATTAAAGTAAATAAATAATTTTTTTGGATAAGACTTGAAAATTCTTTATAATTGATTGTTTAGCTTCTTCATTATCGGGAGTCAAATATCTAATTTTGACAAATAGTTTTGTAAATATCACGTTTAGATAATATAGATACGTAATTTTCTCATAAGTTTATGGCCGTGGCTTTTGGTGTATCTAGAAGTAGGGTATGATTTTTTGGTCATTGATGATTTGAAAAGTAAATCACAGGGAACAGATTGATCCTGATTTCAGGGGTTTCCATGAGGTAAATTTCAAAAAGTTGATCAAAGAAACTATTGCTCCAATTTTGAAATGAAGCACATTGATGATCAATTTTCCACGGTGATTTGGCATTTGAATCTGCTCTTCTCGATCTATAGTACCATAACATGTATATCACATTGCAGGTATATATATATATATATATATATATATTATTTTAATTTATTTTTCTTATGTCCCTCTCTCTCTGTATATATATATAATTTGCTGATTTATTTAAGGGTAAACTGTAAAGTAGACAATTATTCAAATTTATACAATAATAAAAATAAATACTTAAGTTTTTAAAGTAATAACTAGTCAATTCAGTAATTATTTGCACATGATTTTGATCACTAAGTCAATTACTACCACCCACCATTATGTAAGTAATTAAATTACTTGGATATTTCGTTATCTTTTTCAAAAGATTGAGTATTTATTTATATTAGATGTTAAAAACTAAGTATTCACTATATATATATATTTTTTTTTTAATTTATCAATTTATAGTTGACCTCAATATCTTTTGTCCCTAGAATAATAGACTACAACGCGCATATGCGTTAGTCAGGAAAATATTTTAAAGAAAGCCCCTTTTTTGATACACTATGATCTACTCATTTTTGTGTGTTATATTTATTATTTCTACTCTTATTTTTACACTATAAACATATAATAAGAATTAATACAGCCCATTATTTGAGCATTAATTATTGACTAACACTTAACAAGTCTTTTTTTTTTTTTTGCAATTAAATAACACAAAAGTTTATGGACCAAGATTTTCATGGAAGGATAGATTTTTCAACCTGAAACCAAATATATTTGACAAAATTAGAAGAAAGCAAACCAATTTTATCTGGAAAATCAAAAGAAAAAGACCTCAAATTCAAAAATATCTATGCGGTGGAAGATCATAGTTCAATATCTTACAATATTTACTAAGTCCCTATACGTTTCTCCCCCATTTGCTAAGATACGACTAACAAGGGGACGACACGTGGCGTCCCCTATATATATATATTTTTTAAATTTTTTTCTTTAAAAAAATTACATTTAAGGGCCTCTTTTAGGAGTTTTTGGGAAATTTTAGTGCTTTTGTGCAAATTTAGGGAGATTTATTTGCAAATTTTCTCTCCTCTCTCTTTCTTTTTTACTTTTTTTTTTTCTAATTGTTTCAACAGCTATTTTTTTGTCATAATGGTCTCGAAAAAAAAAATTTTGACATGGTTGGATTCAAGATATTTTTCTCAATATTTTGACAACCACTGTCATATACTTTTTTTTTTTACCATAACTGTTTTTTATTTGTTTTATTTGTTCTATGCTTTTATTTTTATTTTTTAAGTTTGAAAAATTTTAAAAGAGCGAAAAATTTTAAAAGAGCCATTGTATTTATATTAAATGATAAATCTAACCCTTTTAATTATTAAAAATTATAAAAATATCATTTTTTAAAAACTGAATGTACTTTTTTTATTTTTTGGTCATGTTTTTCAGTTGTTATATTATTTTACACGTGTTCTATATGCGTGTAGCGCATGTGTAAAAACTTATATTTTAATAATATTGCTTGAAAGTTTAGTAGACGATGGGAGATAATTAAATATAACAGTATGTCTACCATGGTGAGGTGGCAATTCGGGCCAGGCCCGAAGAAAAGGCAAGCTGGGGCTGGCCGACCTGGCTAGGCTTTGTGTAAGCCTGAAATATATATATATATATATATATATATATATATATATATATTATGTAATGCTGAACAGGTTCTTATTTTAAATCTATCGCTTTATTTTCTTTTCCTCTTCTAATTTCTTATATGCACAGTTGAATTTTTTTTTAATATAACTTCTGTAATCACGTTTTTTTCCTTTTGATTTGTAACAATTTTCCCATTCTTATAAATTAATAAAATTTGCTTTCTCCTCATGTCAATTATTTTATTTTAGTCTAAGATTTTATTATAATTAAATAAAAATTTAATTGTTTTACAAAAATAAACCTGGCCCACCGAGCCTGCCAAGCCCGCTCATAGGGTTAATGAGCGGGTTGGGCTTCCCTTTTTCTTTCATGGACTGGGCCAGACCGGCCCAACGAAATACCTTGAGGGGAAATTTACATATATAAGGTTCTTTCTACACAATATCACATATTTAAGTCATAGGGTAGAGAAATAAGGTTCTTACTGAGGTGTTTTTTTTAAATACCAAAATAACCCTAGAAATGAATACATAAATAATCCTATATTTTAGGCAACATTATTTATTATAAAGACATGTAGTTTTTTTTTTTATAACAATATTTGAAGTTGACTAAATACCTCCCTCTAAAATAGCTGGCATTTAATTCACGCACATTATTTTTGTGCTGAACCTTTTTTTTTTTTTTTATCCTTTCAGCCCAACAATTTTTAACCAATGTATTTTTGCTAGATTTTGTATTGTCTACATTGTATTTATAGGGTATATAATTTATATTCTTGTTTGATTTAGGTATATAATTTAAATTCAAACGATTCATATGCTGTGATACTTCTTCTTGCGCATTTCATTTACATTTTATAGGGTTTATAATTTATATTATTTTCTATTAGGTTTTTCTACATTTGATATGTGTGTTTTAATTTGTTTTGTTTATGGAATAAAAACACTGTAACTGTCATTTATTATTGTTTACATGAGTTTTTTAGAAGTTAGGAACCGTATGATTCGGGCATTTATTTTATATTATTGTCCATATAGTGTATGTAAATATTTCTCTTGCATTTATTTTCAACGTCTGATATCCTATGAAGATTTACACACAAAAAATAATAATAATAACTTATGGCAATTATTCTGTCATATACTATTCGGTCATATATATATTTTACATGTATAAAAATTATATCCTATCATATATATATATATATATATCTTTTAATTTGATGTCATTTGTTGATAGTTGAGTCATGTCAAGATTTCAATATTTGTGATGATAGTTGGGTATTGGTCTGAGGCGAACATATACGAAGGTTTCTGAATGCATGGGTTGCTCGTGGATGAAAATTCATCTTACAAACACTTTCACAATTAACAGCACTATCAGTTTTTTTTTTAATTTGTCAGAAATTTAATTTATATTTTTGTATATAAGAACATATATGCTTGAAGGATAAATGACAATTATATCGGGAATTTAAATTACATTCGTGTATGTAATATATATTTTCAATTGACTGATGAATTTGAATTGTGTTAATATTTAAGGTTAAGAAGATTTTAATATCAATATTAAAGTTAGTTGGGAATTTGATTTATATTCATATACATAAGCACATAAATGTTTGAAAGATAACTTTCACAAAAATAGCTTGATCGTTTGGTTTTATTTTATTTTTAGTTTATCGGGAATTTAATTCATATTCACGTACATAAGAACATATACATAAGAACATACATGCTTGAAGGATAAATGATAAACTCTTTTTTTTTTTCGTTTTGAACTGATTTTTTCATTTTATCAGGAATTTAAATTATATTCTACAAAAGGAAGTGAATTTTTTAAACATATATATATATATTTTTTTTCAGTTTATATGTTTGAAGAGTGAATTTATTTTGAAAGCTTTTATCAAAAAGTCAACTGCTATCCGTGTAGAATTATTAAGGAATGCATTTAGTGTTTAGGATTATATTTTTTAAAGTGGAATGACATAATAACATAATGACATAAGTTACAAATTTGAATATCAAATATTATGGCATGAGATCAAATTTTCTCCTAGTAGTCCATGGATCCTAAAGACAGTCCTTTATTATTTTTTTTCTACCAAATAATCAAACTTGAGTTAGCAAAATATAACTACTAATTACAAAAACACAATCATCAATCAAAAATCGTAAAACCTCATTTAAAATAACAAGTTCGACAGACAATTTTAAAATTCTCAAAAATTCTCTCGTTCGAAAAATCACACACAGCATAGTTTTGATTTTCATTTTCTAGAGTCAAATGTTTTTCAAGGTATTACAACATTAGACATTTATTCCAATCATTACTAGTACACGACATCATTTGATACATTACTTCAAAATATTTATAAAAAAAAAAAAAAGGAAAAATTAGTAAGGACGCTCTCCTACATAGTTTCCAGGAGGGTCATAGCTACAAATGACAAACATCCAGCCATTGCCACACCTCGCCCTAGCGCAGCCGAGCCGGGCCGAATTCCGCCACACGATCTGCGTGTAGTGGCCGCACTCATCGCCCACGCACGAGTTCGACCCGTAGTTGTAGTGCGGCTTCTCGGTGGCCCAGAACCTCACGGCCTGCGCGCCGCTCACGTACCCGTACCCTTCCGCCAGGTTTTCGCCGTACGGCCCGCCCGAGTGCTCCAGCTCGCAGCCTCCCGCCGCCTGCCGGGCGGCGTAGCGCTTCGCGTAGGCGGCCAGGGTCCTGTTCCATGCCAGGGGCCCCACGCCGACGGCCGCCCGCACCGCGTTGTGCGCCGCCACGAACTCCTGGCGGGAGCTGTAGCGGTGGGGTTGGGGGATTGGGAGGGAGTTTGTGGTCAATATTAGTGCCATGAAGAGGCATATTGCTGCTTTTAGGGATTTAGGGTTAGCCATTTTTGATAAATATTGTTCATGTACAAAAGAAGTCGAGAATTAATGAATTTAGAGGTTTGTTAAAATACTAGTTAGTTGTAACTATAAAGAAGATGAGAATTGAGAGATGTGATTGGTACTTATTTATGGCCAAGTTTTGTTAGGATTGAGAAATGAACACACACAAAAAAAAAAGGGGAAATATTTTGTTATCTTTAACTGTTTCGTTAATAAAAAAAAACTACCCCAAGTACTATATTTAAAGAAAGAAGTGATAAAAATGACATTGATGTTAACAACTTTTTATTGGTAGGACAATATTGTATGTTAAATGAAAAGATAATGTTTGTAACTTTCTTTTTTTAATCTTAATTAAGAGTTGAAAACTTCTGATGTTTGCGGTATGAACGGGTCATGATTTTCCGTAAAGCAAAGACACAACTTTTCATAGCCTAGACAGACCCTTTATCCTCTTTTCTATTTCTCTCAACAATATTATAACAACTCATTTAAATATGATATTAAAAGAAAATATAAAAATGGTGAATGCACATGTAGAATTTAATACAATTTGTGAGTTGTCATAATATTAGAGAAAGTGATATAAAAAAGGGATGCAACATCTGGATTTCGGTTATATGATAACGAATTGATATACGCAAAACGATATTAACATAATTCATGGCCGGAATTCACGTTGATTTCCCAACATAAACTTCTTTGTAGTTGACTTTTAAACGATTTGACCATAATAATTTGAACTGTGCACATGGTTTTAGCTAGGAAGCGCAAATATATTGTTCCTTCCAAATTACTTGGATAAAATCTCAACAATTACACATTAGATTTTTTCACCCAAATAATAGTTTTAATCAAGAACAACGAACAATCTTGACTATTGATCATATGACTCAATAGTAACAACCATTACATAATTAATGGAGTTTATTCACCGTAAACTTTATATTTATAATTTTTAATTAGCGTGACATTTAGTAAGGGCGCTCTCCGTAGTAGTTACCAGGAGGATCATAGTTGCAAGTGACAAAAGTCCATCCATTCTGGCACTTTGCCCTAGCGCAGCCGAGCCGAACCGAGTCGCGCCAAACCATCTGCGTGTAGTGGCCGCACTGGCTGCCCCCACGGCACGCGTTCGAGGCGTAGTCATAGTGCGCCCCCTCGTCGGCCCACAGCTTTGAGGCCTCCTCGCCGCTCATGTCCCAGGAGCCCGCCGCGAGGTTCTCCCCGTAGGGCCCGCCCGAGTGCTCCATCGCGCAGTCCGCTGCGCGCTGAGCTGCGTAGCCCCGCGCGTAGGCGGCCAGCGTCTCGTTCCACGCGACGGGGCCCACCCCGACGCCTGCCCTTACCGCATTGTGGACCGCGAGGAAGTCCCGGTGGCCGGAGTTTTCGTTGTTGTACGGCTTTTGTGGTGGTGGTGGTGGTGGTGGGAAAGAGTGGGTGGTCAAGGCCATTAGTGCCATGAAGATCAAGCACATTGTTGCTTCTAGGGTTTTGGGGTATCCCATTTTGGTGTACATATTGTTGTGATGGAAGGCAGAGATTGATGAGAATAAGAGTACCTAATTTATGATAAATTGGTGAGAATTGATATATTTGGGATATGTGATTTGTGGTTATTTATAAGGAAGTCCATGGGGTTGGGATTTCGTTCAATGGATTTTTTTAAAGGAACAAAAGAAGAAAGTGATATTTGTGATTCTTTAATTGATTTAAGTGTAGTATATGAAATGGAAAAAAAAAAAAAAAAAGGTTGTGATGGATCGTTATTGTTTATTTCTTTTTCTTTACTACTGGTATTATTTAGGGTAAAATAAAAAAATATTTAAAATTTATACAACAATAAAAATAAATACCTAAATTTTTAAAGTAATTAATTAATTAGTTAATTTATTAATTAGGTGTTAAAAATTACCATAAATTAGAAATTATTACATGATTTTGAGTACTCAGTGATCAATTATTATAAATTACCATTATGTAAATAATTGAATCACTTAAATATTTTGTTATATTTTTCAGAAAAAAATGAATATTTATTTTAACTAAATGTGAAAAATTAAGTATTGCCTTACGTATACGATCTCCATATCAAGTATAGGATACGATGGATATAAAGGTACTTTTTGTCAAACACCTTGTGATCCAAGAAAGAAAGAATGTATACTTTACCAAAAATTGAAAACATACACTGCGGGATTAATTTAGCGATTAAATACTCTATAAATCACAATTTATAATAATTCGCGAATATATTATATCTTTTTGTTACAATAACTCTCATACTCATGGAATTTGTTAGGACGAGAAATATTTTTATACGTAAAAAAAAAGTTGATTTTTCTTTGGTGGTATAGAAGTTGCACTCACGGACCTGGTACTCATATATGACAAATTCGAAAGTTTTAAATTTGGATTATTTTTGTGAATAGTTCACATTTTAGACTTTTGTAGTAAGCATGTATATATATATATATATATATATATTATATATATAACTTTTGATTTAAAGATTATTATGTGATATGTAGCCTTTATATCATAATAAGTGGATGACATGTGTACCCAACTACTTTAACTATATATATGCTACATAACAGAAAATGATCATTTAACTAATAAAATGAAAATTGTGGAAACTTTTTTCTTAATATGATCTTTAAAATATGCTAACGAACTCAACTTTTCTTTAATTTTTTATCACGACTTCTTTTTTAATTTTTAGTCAAATTTATGTACATTATACATATATATATATAAACCGTAGATCAAGCCTCTTTTCATGCTTCAATCGGTCAAAAAATCATCACAATATTATTTATCATAAGTTACATGAACAGCCAAAAGGAAAAATGGATTGAATCCGCTTTGCAGTAGAGAGATTAATCAAAACTATCTTTTTTCAACAATGCTTAGAAACTCTATAACTAATTATGCGTCAATGCTAAACAATCTGACAATTATATCACTAAAAACCCAATCAATAAGATCCAAATTTCAACTTTAATTGAAAAAAAAAAGAATATTAAAGGGAAAATGGCGATTTGAATCGCAGGTACGCGTACTTAATTGAAGTTGGCCGTCTTTTAGAATTTTATTATTGTCATATTGTTTGTATACTCGAAATAAATTATACATTTAATTGCTAATTGAGTTCTATAAGAGTGATTGAAGGGTCGAAAATTTCGGAGAGCTATATGATAATATATAATTATTCATGTTTCTAATAGTAAAGCCATGTGAATATCCATGCCCCTCTATTGCTACCATAAAAGCCAAAAGCTATATATAACAGAAAATGGCTAATCAGAATATTTCCGTTGCACAATATTCCAACGTAGAAGTTATATACGGGCAAGTTAATCAATGATACAAAAACAATTGTAAAAAAAACGTTGTTTTCTTATATATTTCATAAAAACCGCCAATAATTTCGATACGAAAGTACAAAAAACGAGTAATTAAATAATAGAGGTTAGTTAAAGAAAATATTATGTAAGATCATGTGAACAACTAACTCGAGCTCATATTAAATAAACATGAGTTTGGAAAACCTATTATATTGTCTCGGTATATATTTACAAAATATGGATTTACATGTAAATATGAAACATACATTATTATCAGAAAAAAATAGAAACAAAAATGTCTCTATGTTTTCATAAATGAAATGACAAGACCATCCTTTTATTTAACAAAAACCATAATAGCATGCATTTAGTTGTTAAAAACAAGACAAAATTATATCTATGACAGATTTTGTTAACAAAGTTGTCATATTTTTTCAAAAAAAAAAAACCAATTATACCTTCAATGCAAACAGTCTAACACTTGGTGAAAAAAAAATAGTGAAAATTAATTTTTAGTTTCTTGTGAAATATCGTTGCCTTTTTATAATTATTGCGTACCTATTAAGTTTCAAATTCTCCCTATGTATATAATGTCATTGGAAAGAGTATAAAACATTCTCACTTCTAAGGACATTTAAGTAATTTAAGATTAAAATGTTGATAAAAATTGAGAAAAAGTAAACTTTTCTAAATAAATAAAAAACTTTGTCATTTTGAATAATTAAGCAGTATTTGTTTTCGATTCCCCTTTAATCAAAAAAGACAAGAATTACTTTTGTTAATTTATCTTCTTATCACATATCATTTATTTCCTTGATAAATGAAATTCATTTCAGAACAAATTTTATAAATAATTTTTTAACTAACATGCATGTAGAATAGACATTGACAAAGTTTTCTTTGAATTTTCCTAACTCAATTTTTCAAAAAGAAAAAAGAATGCCTAGAAGTGGAGTTGGTGTGATTTCAAGGGAATCAAGTTATTTTTATTTTTATCTTTTTTTTTTAACATAGAATAACTAATCTCACACTTGTTTATGAAATTATTTATAATCCGTACTCTCTTAAGTATATGACAAAGAAAAAATGTTAAATTGACTAAAAGAAACTTGCTTCAATGACATGTCATGTGCATATTTTATAATAAATAAATGATTATCACATTATTTTAACTACATATTTATTTTTTTTGACTAAATTTTTAATTATGCAGCATTGCTCATAAATACATAAACCCCCTTTATTCCTCTCTTATAAATCCAAATTCCACTTGTCAGCACAAAACCACATCAAAACTATTAAACGACAAATATAAATAAGCAATGTCACGAAACCGACATCAAAAGGAAAGGATAAAATATTACAAAAAACTAACAAAACAATAACACCACCAGAAACAGAAAACAAGAATAAACTTTACCACTAATTAACCGAAAACCAACTAACGACTGTAAACAATTTGAAACAACAGTTGTAAAAAAAAAAAAAAACCAACAATAACAAGAACCAAAGGAAAAAAAAATCTCAAACAACATCAATCTAACTTTAGCAAAAAAAAAGAAATTTTTTTTAATATTTTTTTTAAGAAAGAATTAATTTTATTTGGACTTTATCTCTTTTATTCTTCTTTGTTATCATTTGATACATTTTATCTTCAATATTTTTTTCTGTTCCTTTTTTTTTCTTACAGTTTTTGGAAAAAAAAAAAGAAAAAGAAAAAGAAAAGAAAGATAATTAACATGTTAATATAATTAACTCATTTTTATTCAAATTTTAAATAATCAATTTATAATAAAGGAAAACGACATCAAAATGAAAACGCCAGTAGATGATATAAACAACAATAAAGGAAAACAACAAAACAAAACGGCAGTATACAAGAAACGACAACAAAGTGAAAACAATTTTGTTCACTTTGAGATCCAGTGGGAAATATAGTTTTCTCTTATATGAGCATTCTTTTTTATTTTATATTTAATTTGCATTTGATGATACCACAGTATAATATAAAATGAAAAACTGACAAGGAAATCTTGTAAGTCATCAATGGAAAAGTTTCAAAAAGAATTCGTTATACCACTCTCAGAGAAGAATCACCTAAATTTTTGTGTAATTTTAAATTCAAAATATTGGTATGCTTTTATATATATATATATATATATATATATATATATATATATTATAAGATAAATTAATTGAAGTAATATACTGTCAAGGTGGTCTCTTGATGAGTGTGCATTTCGCATACTCATTGTACTCAATTTCCGTCTTAATTTTACGCAAATCTTCAAGTTTTGTGCTTATTTAATATTATTTTGAGCATGTCGCATATCTAACCCGTCAAGGAGCCAGCAAAAAAAAAAAAGGCAAAAGGCGCAAAAAATGACAAAAAATGAAAGCTCGTTGCATCGCGGGCGCCTAAGTGCACGAAATGCGCACTCGTGCTGCGATGCGGGTGCCCAAGCACCCAACAATGCCTATGTACATGCCCAACGTGCGCGCCCTGGACACAGCACAAGCGCCTGATCGCCCAGCATGTTGGGGCCTAAGCGCATGCTCATGAGCCCCAGGCCTTGCTTCATGAATGCCCAAGATCGCAACACGACCACTCCATTACTCCAAGCAAGCGCAAAATGCGTGATGGGGCTGACTCGCAATGGCAGACCCGCACGCCATCGCAAGCGCAATAGCTTCACATTGGGATTGCAAACCACCATTTTTATGAGCTTTTGAGCTCATTAGTGTTTGATTTTCTTATTCCCCTCTCTTTTATTTACTTTGTATTAAATATTAAATGTTTGGATTCGTATTTGGCGTGTTTATTATTATAAATATTTTGTGATTGAGTTGTAGTTCAAGGGATGAGGTAATCTCTCCCATGAACTCATGAGGAACCAACCTAATTAATTTGTGATTGTTGAATACTCTTATTTGGACAATGTTAGAACTTAATGCTTTCCATTTCTAGTAACTTTTAAACACCATATTGGCTTATCAAATGTTGGTTGTGTTATTTAGTGATTGATTGGGTCACAGACTCATAATGTAAGCGATAAACAATAATGTTTAATTTGATGTTTGTGAGTCTGAGAGGAGATTAAAATCTCATAGTTTATGATAAAAGGTTTAATACATGACTCAGTTGTTAGCTTAATAGGGATATCAGAACCCATTCAGAGACATAACGGCCGTTATTAGAACTCTTGATCAACATGAGTGTTAAACATTGTTAATTAATTAAATGATGATTCATGAATAGGACGGGAGAAAGAATTTAATTCCTTTAAGCCATGTTATTTATTATTATTTTTTGGAATTTTTGCACCTATGGCCCTCCAACTTGTCGCATTTTCACACTTTAATACCCCATCTTTTTTTCTTAGTATTAACCCCCTTGACTTTAAAAATTGTAGCACTTTGCCCCAAATTGGAAACGGCCATCCACTTTCAAACGGAATTTCGCACACCTTTCTCACGTGGGCTTCTATTTAAGGGTGCTTTGTCATTCAATAACAAAAAATAAAATAAAAATAATTAATTTATATCATTCTCTTCTTTTTCTACCACCAGAACCAAACAAATTATAGCTATAATTTTTCTTACTGTCAAAAACACTGATCTATATCCAAAACGCAAAAACCTATGAAACAAACAGATTACCAATTTTCAAAGGAACACATATCACGTATATATAAACGCACACATATAACACAATTCTTCAAACACACACACAATCACATATATATCATATACGTATAAACACACTACCCATAAGGGAAGAATGCAGATCTGGGCATTGCTCACTTTGCCCCATCAGTTCCCGTCACACATCGGTGAACATCGTCGGAGTTTGGTGCTTCGAGTGCGCGCTCGATTAGGGCCTTCGAAATGACCTTTCCAATCCCTTTCAACCCCCCGAAACGACGTCGTCCGAGCTCTTCTTTCTTCTCCTTCTCCGTGGTCCTCACCAAGCAAGAAATCCTAACCGAATCGGAGGGCTCGCTGCTGCCAGCGAGCTTCTACTTCAAGGCATACATGGCAGAGAAGATGCGGTCGGTGAATCGGCCGCGAGCCGCTGCCGTACCACGAGGCGATGCGCTACTCACTCCTCGCTGGCGAGAAGCGCGTCCGACTGGTGCTCTGCCTCTCGGCGTGCGAGTTCGTCGGCCGCTCATCTCCGTCGCCGCGATTCACAGCGTGGGTCATCGTGAAGTTGTCGCAGTGGAAGTTGCCGCTCATTGACAATTTTGTTTTCTTCAAATCAGTTTTTGAAAAAAAAAAAAAAAGAACCAGATGAGAGGACATGTTTTTTTTTTTCTTCAAATCAGTTTTTGGAAAAAAAAACAAAAAGAAAGAAAAAGACAAGAGAATGAGGAAGGAGAAAAATGGGGATAGCAAATGACATATTTACCCTTAAATAAACGTCCATGTGCAAATCACATGCACAATTTCGTCAAATTTTGAACGGCATTTTCAATTTGGGGTAAAATGCAACGATTTTCAAATTCGGAGAGGTTAATGCCAAAAAAAAAAAAGATGGGTTGCCAAAGTGTGAAAACGCAATAAGTTCATAGGCCATAGGTGCAAAAAATCCTTATTTTTTTTGTTATTTCAAATTCGCGCATAGTTAGTGTTAGTCGTAGTTTAGTTTAAACATTCTGCATTCATAGTCTATATAGCAAGTAGAACTAATAAGGTAATATATGATCCATATCTCTGACTCAGTCAATCCCTATCGAGACAATATTCAAACTCAAAATCCATTATGTATTACTTGTGCGACTATACTAGCAGAAAACGCATCATCCCTCTTGTAGAAATTAATTTGTTTTGAAATATAAAAGATTGTGTGACAACCCGACTTTTCGGATCATCATCTTAACATATACTTTATACTTAAACTTATACTTTAGTGCGGAAAATAGAGACATTTTTTTTTTGGTACTTATACTTAATACGAACATCATCTTTATTAGTTAGATACCATAACAACAATTGTCTAGAAGGAAAACATAATTATATAAATAAATAATAATAATTGTCTGAATAGAAATATTATTTATAAATACTAAGGCGGAAGATTCTTTTATTAATGGTTCCCATTGCCCGCCTCGCATGCCTTGCACCGCCACCGCACAATCCATCTCAAACCATAGGTTTCTTACCGACAGTACGAAGGAAAAACTTGGTGAGCTAAAGCTCAGTGAATACAATTATTTTCTCACAAAAACTTAAGTATGCAATGCATGACAATTTAGTCTTCATTATACATTACATAATTTTACTTTAACATGCTTAACTTCTTCTTAGAGGATCCTCATCATAGTGTCGTACCTCGTGGAGCGCGCTTAGCCAATAGTCAGCGAGGGTAGCAAGTCCTCGGTGAGTAAGGCAAAAACATACATAACATGGAAAACCGTCTCCTTAATGCCCTTAGGTCGACACAAGGAGAACGGGCGGTACGACACAGCTTTTAACTTGGTTATCACTTGTTTAAATTAAGTGACATGCTTCATGATCATATAACTTGAACATAAAATTTGAATATCATAACTTGAACATCATGGTCATGCTTATAACTTGTAAAAATATAAAACATGACAACATACTTGAAATATTTCAACATGTAATTCATCATCATAACATCATCATGAAAATATTTACGTCACATAACATTGCATAACATTTTATTTTGAACTACTTCGTACTGTAGTGAGATTGTACTCACCTTAAATGAAGAGTTCTAATGCGAGCTTTTCGTTTAGTGTCGGGAGCTAGCGGGCAAACCTAAACATAAACTAGTTGTAAGTGTCTTGAATTAACTATACTAACGTCTCATCTAAAAGGGACGGAAATCATTAAAACGAGCTTTTATAAAATCATTTCCATATATATAACAAGTCCATGACAGTACGTTAGTAATTACTGAAACGTCCCCAGGCTGATTGGGAAGAGTGCTATGGCCCCGCTTTAAGCCCAACTTACCTAGATTGAACTCCCCGAGGTTCCTAGGTAAGTGTGGAGTGGATCACAAAGCAGCTCTTATTTAAGAACCAATCTTCTAGAACAGGTCGTTTCAGTGTTCCATATCGTCCCGTTGTAGACTCGTCTTTATTAAATAAAAATAGATTTTATAAAAAAATAAAATATACAATTTAATAAAATTTCGTAGTCAAGGGGCCTCGAGGCCGAATTTGATAAAATTTTCTGAAGATACTCCCCTTATTTTCTAAAAACAAGAAACTTTCCAGTTAAAAACTTTTTCAGAAAACCTGCCGATTATATACTTTCTTCATAAAGCCATTATAATGAATTAATAAAATCGCATAATATCATATCAGGGAGACCGAATTTCGGAAAATGCTATTTCACAAAACTTTCTTAAAATTTAATTTTCTATGTTTCGGTCTCTAATAACGAAATCGAATTTCGGCTTCTAAGTTCGTCGAAAAGGCAGAACAACGATTTTAAGAAAATAAACGTGGAAATTTAAATTCGGGTTTTAAAATCTCGAAACTCTAACATATAGAAAATCCTAACTTCAATATTCTAGAATTCAAAGTGACTAGAGTGCAAACCTTCGAATTCGTGTTTGAATGTTCTTGGTTTTCTTTCGAATTCCCATGAACGTTCAAATCCTATAATCGATAACTTCGAGTTAGCCTCGATGAAAAAAATAAAATTGAACTTAAACAGGCGAGGCTTTCGATATACCTTAACCTCGGCGAAACAAAACTTTAATTCTTTCTTCTAGACTACTCCTCCTCTCAAGAACACTCTAGAATTTCTTCAGAATTTCTACTCTTCTTTCTCTATCTCTCTCTTTCTTTCTTTTTCTTTCTTTTTCTCTGAAGCTTTCAGATTTTGGTGTGAGGAATGAGTGAGGCCTAAGCCTCTATTTATAGTGGAGAAATGGCGCCTAAAAGGGGAAGGAAAGGGGAGACATTCTGTTATTAATTCTCTTGATCTTTGACTTATTCTCATAATCTCTTAAGTTTCCTTTTTCTGGCTGATTCTGTTGACTTTCCTATGCATTAATTGGGCTGAAAATCTCAGCCACTAAAGCCTCAAATATGCGCCCATAATCTTCCTGATTTCCTCTTGATCTCTCAAAAATTTGTTTCCTAAAGGTTGCATTTGACCTATCTTGAGTTGATACAGAAATCCTGTGTGATTTCTTCTGATATTCACTTGGACATATGAGGAAACAAAATCCTCTCTATTCACACTGTAAATGGCGCCAATATGCAGCCCTAGGGGATAAAATTTTAATTTATTTTATTGCCCCGTAATTTCCTTACATTTGCTTGTTTGCCCTAAACTACATGTAGTTTCCTCTAGTCAAACTACATGTCGTTTTTTTATTATTAATTTGCTCCGACACTATACCATTACTTATTATTTTATGTGACGTAAAAACATATATAAAAGTTTGGAACAAAATTCCTATGCATTTATTTAATTTCATAGATATTACTTGTAGTAAAAAGGTCGGGTTTTACAATCTCCCCACCTTAGGAATTTTCGTCCTCGAAAATTAACATACATGGAAATTAAAATAGTTCAGGGTAATGAACCATCATATCATCTTCTCTTTCCCACGTGGCTTCTTCTATCTTGTGGTTCTTCCATAAGACCTTAACTAAGGGTATAATCTTATTTCTCGGCCTCTTATCCTGTCTGTCAAGGATTTTCACTGGCTTTTCTTCGTATGTTAGGTCTTCGTGGACTTCAATTGGCTCTGAAGTTATCACATGGGATGGGTCTGACATATACTTCTTCAGCATTGAGACGTGAAACACGTTGTGTACAGAGGATAGCTCGGGACTGAGGGCTAACCTGTATGCAACTTTTCCAATCCGCTCGATAATCTCAAACGGTCCTATATATCTGGGACTGAGCTTCCCCTTCTTTCCAAATCACATAACGCCTTTTAGGGGTGCTACTTTTAAGAATACGGCGTCCCCTACTTGGAATTCTAAGGGTCTCCTTCTTTTGTCTGCATAGCTTTTCTGTCGGCTTTGCGCTGTCTCGAGCCTCTGTCGAATCAGTTTTACCGCTTCCGTTGTCCCTCTTGTGAAGTCTGTCTGATCAAGACTGGCCTGTCCGGTTTCATACCAGTGAACCGGAGATCGACACTTCCTTCCATATAAAGCCTCGTATGGGGCCATGCCCAAAGAAACTTGGTAGCTGTTATTGTACGAGAACTCGATCAATGGCAATTTCTTATTCCATGATCCACCAAAGTCCATGACACAGCTTCTCAACATATCTTCCAATGTTTGGATGGTCCTTTCAGATTGACCATCTGTTTGAGGGTGGAAAGCTATACTAAACTTGAGCTGCGTTCCCAAAGTCCGTTGAACACATCTCCAGAACTGCGATGTAAATCGAGCATCTCGATCAGAAATTATGGAGAGTGGGACTCCATGAAGACGTACTATGCTTGCGACGTATATCTCTGCTAGTCTTTCCACTGAAAAAGTGACTTTGATTGGTATAAAATGAGCTGTCTTGGTTAACCGATCAACGACGACCCAGATCGCGTCGTAACCTTCGACTGTTCTTAGCAAACCAACCACGAAATCCATGGTGATTTGGTCCCACTTCCACTCTGGCAGCTCTATTGGTTGCAATTCACCTGCGGGATGTCTATGTTCTGCTTTGACTTTTTGACAAGTTAAGCACTTGCTGACGTACTCAGCCACGTCCTTCTTCATCCCGTTCCACCAGAAGTGCTTTTTCAAGTCTTGGTACATCTTTGTCGCTCCTGGATGGACTGAATAGGGCGTATTGTGTGCCTCTGAGAGTATCTGTTTTCTCATCTCTTCGTCATTAGGCACGCAGAGTCGCCCGTCCAGGTGAAGAATTCCATCTTCAGATAGGGTGAAGGATGTTTCTTTTCCTTCGCGAACTTCGTTCGTAATTTTCACCAAATCAGGGTCAAGTTCTTGAGCTCCTTTCATTCCGTCAAAGATAGTTGGCTGAATTGTCAAATTCGCCAAACTTCCGATCATAATCTCAAGTTCTAACTCGTTGATCTCTTCTTGTAGCTTTGGGTGAAAAACTTGAATAGTCATAAGCCTGGCTTCCTCCTTCCTACTTAGTGCGTCTGCAACACTGTTGGCATTCCCGGGATGGTATAGGATTTCACAGTCGTAATCCTTGACCAACTCGAGCCATCTTCGTTGCCTCATGTTGAGCTCCTTTTGTGTGAAGATGTATTTAAGGCTCTTGTGATCTGTGTAGATCTCACATTTAACTCCGTAAAGATAGTGTCGCCAAATCTTCAACGCAAACACCACAGCAGCCATTTCTAGGTCATGCGTGGGGTAGTTCCTCTCATGATCCTTCAACTGTCGTGAGGCATAAGCTACTACTTTACCGTTTTGCATCAAGACGGCGCCAAGTCCTACTTTGGAGGCGTCGCTATAGATGACTAACGGTTCTCCACTCGTTGGGATTATTAGAATTGGAGCACTTGTCAAACGTCGCTTCAATTCCTGAAAACTTTCTTCGCACTTCGGAGTCCATTCATACTTCTTCCATTTTCGAGTAAGAGCGGTTAGCGGTGCTGCTATTTTGGAAAATCCTTCCACAAATCTTCTGTAGTATCCTGCTAAGCCGAGAAAACTTCTAATCTCAGTGACGCTTCGTGGGGCTTTCCATTCCTTCACTGCTTCGATCTTTGCAGGGTCTACCGATATACCTTCGGCAGACACTACATGTCCTAGGAAGTGAACTTTCTTTAGCCAAAACTCACATTTTGAGAACTTGGCATACAATTGATGCTCCTTCAAAGTCTGAAGTGCCAATCTCAAGTGTTCCTCATGTTCTTCTGGGCTCTTCGAGTAAATCAGAATGTCGTCGATGAACACAATGACGAACTTATCCAAGTACTTGCGAAAAACGCGATTCATCAAATCCATAAATGCCGCGGGAGCATTTGTGAGTCCAAACGGCATAACCGTAAACTCGTAATGACCATACCGCGTTCTAAACGCCGTTTTGGCGATATCGTTGTCTTTTACCCTCAATTGATGGTAACCCGATCGGAGATCAATCTTCGAAAAGATTGACGCTCCTTTCAACTGGTCGAACAGATCATCAATCATCGGGAGGGGGTACTTGTTCTTTACTGTGACTTTGTTCAGCTCGCGGTAGTCTATGCACATTCTGAAACTTCCATCCTTCTTTTTCACAAATAGCACTGGAGCACCCCATGGAGAGTAACTGGGGCGGATAAAACCTTTATCCAAAAGCTCCTGGAGTTGGGTCTGAAGTTCTTTTAGTTCGGCAGGAGTCATGCGATAAGGAGCCTTCGATATTGGTCCTGTTCCCGGCATTAGTTCGATCTCAAAAGAAATCTCACGTTCTGGGGGTATTCCTGGTAGTTCTTCTGGAAAAACTTCCACAAATTCCCTTACAACTGGTACGCTGCTTGGGTCATTCTCTTTTTCCTTGGTTTTGTCCACTGCCGATGCTAGGAAACCCATACATCCGTTTGCTAACATTCTCCGTGCTTGCATGGCTGAGATCATCATTTTGGGATTGAGTAACGATCTTCCCTTGAAAGCGAACTCTTCGCCACCATTGGGCCTAAAGGTGACCCTTCGGTGCCTGCAATCAATGATCGCATTGTGCTTTCCAAGGAAGTCCATTCTTAGAATGACATCGAAGTCCTTCATTTCGATGGCGATTAAATCGACACGTAATGTGACTCCATTAATCATTATCGACATTTCCTTTAGTACGAATTCCGACAATAATATTTCACCCGAAGATAAGGCTGTTCTCAAAAGTCTGGGAGTTCTATCCTTACTATCACTTATCTTTAATGCCAATTTAGTTGAAATGAAAGAATGTGTAGCACCCGAATCAAAAAGTGTATAAACTTCGTAAGAAGCAAGTGAGGTCTGACCTGTAACAACGTTTGAGGTACTGGCCAGTGCATCTGCATTGGTGTAGGCATAGAGCTGCGCCTGATGTGGGGGTGCTGGAAGTCTTCCTTGGGAAATTAAGGGTCCTTCTAGAGCAGGTTGAATGGAGTTGAGGTGCGGGGCTGTGCTCCTTTGCTGGTTCATATTCCCTTGGGCTTGGATCAGATTTGGGCAATCCTTGATGAAGTGCCCACTTTGCCCGCAAGAGAAGCATGCTGACGACCCCTTACGGCATTCTCTATAATGGTTCTTCCCACAGTTTCCGCATCTCGAGGGAGAACTGTCGTTTCTCGTCTTCTGTTGGACCCTTCTGTTGTCTGTAGCCTGATTTCCGTTGGGCTTACCCCTCTTCTTATTATTATTTCCTGTCTGGGCCTGACCGTTCCCTTGATGTCTTGCCCCATTGTTGTTATTCCCTCCTTGATACCTTCGGTTACCATTCTTTTCTTTATTTCTTTCCTCCATTCGGGCCTTGTAGTTCTGAGCCCGATCTTCCTTTACCTGCCCTAGGCGGTACTCCGCCCTGATTGCTCGGGCCACACAGTCGGCTACGGTGGATGGGGGTTCGGTACCACTATCAATGGCCAATGCCAACTCTGGCCTAAACATTTCCATCATCCTTCTTACTCTCTCTTCTTCAGTGGGTACTAATCGAGGGCATAATCTTGCCAGCTGATTAATTTTGGTGACAGCCTCAGACACTGTCATACTTCCTTGCTTTAACTCATTGAATTCCTTCTGTTGGGCGTTCATAGCCCTCTTGTTGAAGAACTTTTCATTGAATTCTTCTACGAATTCTGCCCAGGTCATCTGCTCGACATTTCTTCTCATTGCTACCGTCTCCCACCAGTAGCGTGCTTCTTTCTTTAGTACGAAAGATGCGCATTTCACTTTGTCCCCATCGGACACATTCATAAAGTTCAGAATGACTTGTATCTGAGCAAGCCACTCATCAGCGATCAAAGGATCGGGGGACCCTTCAAAGTCTGGCGCCTTCATTCGTCTGAACCTCTCATAAAGGTCCGAGTTTGCCAGTACTACAGCGGCTGGGCGAACTGCTGGCTGCGGAGCCGGAGGTGCAGGAGGCGGTACTTGGGCTTGGGCTTGTTGCAGCTGGTTTCTCAGCTCTTGCATTTCCGCCTCTTGGGCTTCCAACCTCTGCTGCATAGCCGCAAGCAATGCAGCTACTTCTGGTTGGGCGGGTGGCTGTTCCGCTTGTGCCCTAGCGGCATTCCCTCTGCCGCGTCCTCGACCTCGTGCAGCTCTAGGGGCTCTTCCCCTTCCTCTTCCTCGGGCAGCAGCTCCTTGGTTAATTTCGAGACCGGCCTCAGCAGCTGCAGCCTCGAACTGGACTTGCTGATTGTTTTCCATTTCCTAAGGTTGGAAAATTTTGTCATGTCATTTCATAATTAGCTTATAAGGATAACTTTATATAAACATAAGGAAAATGCACATAACAGAATTTCCCAAAAATTTATTCTTTTATTTCATTGCAAAAGAGGAATTAATACATAGTATGGCAGCAAGGGCCTTATTTCATAATCATAAAGACTTAACATAAAATTAATTCCTTATTCTAAATCTAGTCTAAGGGAGTGTATTCTGCCATGTCATCATCGTCATTTTCAGCAAACGTTGCTATCTCGAGAGCTTCAAGGATCACTTCCTCCACATCATCGATGTTTAGAGGTCCCAAGTAAAGCTCCCTTATGCTTGCTGGTAACTCCCTCCAGAAGAGCTCAACCAATTCCCGCTGACTCTCATCGGGTGGTGCTAGGTTCAGAATCTCAGTCCTGAACCTTCCAGCGTAGTATTCCACCGTCTCGAAATCATACCTACGCCATCTCACCCAGTTGTCCAAGTACTTCTTCCTTCTCTTTCCTTCAGGAGTCATCAGATAGCGCTCCCTTAGTGCATGGCACATTGCAATCCAACTTTTGTGTCCCGGTGTTGTTTGCTTCCTAATCCACCATTCGAGGGCTTCTCCACTGAGTTGCATAGTGGCTAGGATAGCGTATAGGCGTTCGGGTACGTGGCATACTATAAATATTCCATTCATTCGGCTTATCCACGCCGTGATCTCATCCGGGTTGCTCCCATCAAAAGTAGGAGACTTAATCTTCATGAAAGCTTCTGTCGCCTTCCTATCAGCTTCGATCTCGATTGCTGATACCATTTTATGGGGTTCCATCGAATATTAGAATTTAAACATATAAAAATATTCATATTAAAAATAAACTTACTTGAATTGTGCAGAATGGCCTTGTGCAAGGTAGCGAGTTAGGATGGCAGGAAAACCGCTCTGATACCAACTGTGACAACCCGACTTTTCGGATCATCATCTTAACATATACTTTATACTTAAACTTATACTTTAGTGCGGAAAATAGAGACATTTTTTTTTTGGGTACTTATACTTAATACGAACATCATCTTTATTATTTAGATACCATAATAACAATTGTCTAGAAAGAAAACATAATTATATAAATAAATAATAATAATTGTCTGAATAGAAATATTATTTATAAATACTAAGGCGGAAGATTCTTTTATTAATGGTTCCCATTGCCCGCCTCACATGCCTTGCACCGCCACCGCACAATCCATCTCAAACCATAGGTTTCTTACCTACAGTACGAAGAAAAAACTTGGTGAGCTAAAGCTCAGTGAATACAATTATTTTCTCACAAAAACTTAAGTATGCAATGCATGACAATTTAGTCTTCATTATACATTACATAATTTTACTTTAACATGCTTAACTTCTTCTTAGAGGATCCTCATCATAGTGTCGTACCTCGTGGAGCGCGCTCAGCCAATAGTCAGTGAGGGTAGCAAGTCCTCAGTGAGTAAGGCAAAAACATACATAACATGGAAAACCGTCTCCTTAATGCCCTTAGGTCGACACAAGGAGAACGGGCGGTACGGCACAGCTTTTAACTTGGTTATCACTTGTTTAAATTAAGTGACATGCTTCATGATCATATAACTTGAACATAAAATTTGAATATCATAACTTGAACATCATGGTCATGCTTATAACTTGTAAAAATATAAAACATGACAACATACTTGAAACATTTCAACGTGTAATTCATCATCATAACATCATCATGAAAATATTTACGTCACATAACATTGCATAACATTTTATTTTGAACTACTTCGTACTGTAGTGAGATTGTACTCACCTTAAATGAAGAGTTCTAATGCGAGCTTTTCGTTTAGTGTCGGGAGCTAGCGGGCAAACCTAAACATAAACTAGTTGTAAGTGTCTTGAATTAACTATACTAACGTCTCATCTAAAAGGGACGGAAATCATTCAAACGAGCTTTTATAAAATCATTTCCATATATATAACAAGTCCATGACGGTACGTTAGTAATTACTGAAACGTCTCCAGGCTGATTGGGAAGAGTGATATGGCCCCGCTTTAAGCCCAACTTACCTAGATTGAACTCCTGTGGAGTGGATCACAAAGCAGCTCTTATTTAAGAACCAATCTTCTAGAACAGGTCGTTTCAGTGTTCCATATCGTCCCGTTGTAGAGTCGTCTTTATTAAATAAAAATAGATTTTATAAAAAAATAAAATATACAATTTAATAAAATTTCGTAGTCAAGGGGCCTAGAGGCCGAATTTGATAAAATTTTCTGAAGATACTCCCCTTATTTTCTAAAAACAAGAAACTTTCCAGTTAAAAACTTTTTCAGAAAACCTACTGATTATATACTTTCTTCATAAAGCCATTATAACGAATTAATAAAATCGCATAATATCATATCAGGGAGACCGAATTTCGGAAAATGCTATTTCACAAAACTTTCTTAAAATTTAATTTTCTATGTTTCGGTCTCTAATAACAAAATCGAATTTCGGCTTCTATGTTCGTCGAAAAGGCAGAACAACGATTTTAAGAAAATAAACGTGGAAATTTAAATTCGGGTTTTAAAATCTCGAAACTCTAACATATAGAAAATCCTAACTTCAATATTCTAGAATTCAAAGTGACTAGAGTGCAAACCTTCGAATTCGTGTTTGAATGTTCTTGGTTTTCCTTCGAATTCCCACGAACGTTCAAATCCTATAATCGATAACTTCGAGTTAGTCTCGATCAAAAAAATAAAATTGAACTTAAACAGGCGAGGCTTTCGATATACCTTAACCTCGGCGAAACAAAACTTTAATTCTTTCTTCTAGACTACTCCTCCTCTCAAGAACACTCTAGAATTTCTTCAGAATTTCTACTCTTCTTTCTCTATCTCTCTCTTTCTTTCTTTTTCTTTCTTTTTCTCTGAAGCTTTCAGATTTTGGTGTGAGGAATGAGTGAGGCCTAAGCCTCTATTTATAGTGGAGAAATGGCGCCTAAAAGGGGAAGGAAAGGGGAGATTTTCTGTTATTAATTCTCTTGATCTTTGACTTATTCTCATAATCTCCTAAGTTTCCTTTTTCTGGCTGATTCTGTTGACTTTCCTATGCATTAGTTGGGCTGAAAATCTTAGCCACTAAAGCCTCAAATATGCGCCCATAATCTTCCTGATTTCCTCTTGATCTCTCAAAAATTTGTTTCCTAAAGTGTGCATTTGACCTATCTTGAGTTGATACAGAAATCCTGTATGATTTCTTCTGATATTCACTTAGACATATGAGAAAACAAAATCCTCTCTATTCACACTGTAAATGGCGCCAATATGCAGCCCTAGGGGATAAAATTTTAATTTATTTTATTGCCCCGTAATTTCCTTACATTTGCTTGTTTGCCCTAAACTACATGTAGTTTCCTCTAGTCAAACTACATGTCGTTTTTTTATTATTAATTTGCTCCGACACTATATCATTACTTATTATTTTATGTGACGTAAAAACATATATAAAAGTTTGGAACAAAATTCCTATGCATTTATTTAATTTCATAAATATTACTTGTAGTAAAAAGGTCGGGTTTTACATATTGTGTGCTTCTAATCCATGTAAATATTTGGCCGAGCCAAAGGAATGATAATATTTGACAGAACTGCAAGTGCACATAACACATGATGATTATTTGGTTTTACATGGGAGCAATAAATCGGCTTGAAGGTAGATTTGTTGTTTGATATATTATTGTTATCAGTATTTGATTACTACACCAAGATATCATTTAGTACTTAATAATTTATTTTATTATAAATAATGGACTGCCTTATATATTAAGATGCAGGTTATCTTTATTTAAATTTATTATCACTTTCGGTTTGAGGTTTATGCGAGCTTGTTTTGTTTGTTTATTTACCGTTCATTGTTCAATTATAAATAATCTTTGTAATATTACAGCCAACATCAATTCTATTCCTATGCTAAATGGCACGAACTTTAAATCATGACGATAAAATCTCTTGATAGTTAATGGAGTCATGGATCTCAACCTTGCGTTAGGGACTAATTCTCCTCCACATCTTATAGATAAAAGTACTTTTGATGAAAAGATAGAGATGGAAAGATGTGAGAGATTGAATCGCATATCTATGATGATAATAGAAAGGGACGTTCTAGAAACATTAAGAGATGTAAATTCTGAGAAGATAATTACACTTCTGGAGTTCTTTTAAAATGTACTTGAGAAGAGGTTTGTCAAGAACAAAATAGCTAAGATAGGTATGCTCATGAGAAGCCTAATTTCAATAAAGTATATAGGCAAAGGCAACATGAAGGAGTACATCATGTGGATGTCTCATCGTGCTTCAAGTTGAAAGCACTTAAGCTAAAACTCTATGAGGGTTTGCTAGTTTTATCTAGTCTTGATACCTCTTTCGACACAATTTAGGCAATTTAGAGTTAGCTACGATTGTCGAAAAGAGATTTGGTCTTTGAATGAGCTAATCTCACATTGTGGTCAGGAAGAGGGAAGGTTGAAGTGAGATAATACAGAGTACTCATTTGGCCCTAACTTCTAAATACAAGGATGTTGGGCAGATATTTGAGCAAACTAGGATTAGAACAATGGAAAGCAGTCAAACGAGTCTTGCAGTACTTATAGAGAACAAATGACTACATATTCATGTATCGAAGGTTTAATCAGCTTGAGATCATTGGGTAAATTGACTTAAATTTTGCTAGATACAAAAATATTATGAAATCTACGTCGGGCTGCATCAAACAACTAGCTGGGGCAGCTAGAAAATAGACATGTTAAGATTACATTACATGAAAATTTCATATTATAGTCCATGTCTTTTAGCTGTATCACATATATGATCATTGATGGATTAAGTTACGATAGATGTAACGAATGACGCTTTAACCCTATATTGGTATGATTGATGGACCGCATTAATTATAGATACATATCGATAATGATAGTGTAGTTAATCATAAGGTTTTTTTAATTTTTTTGTAAAACATAATTATAAGGTCACACATATGAAATAATTATGTGTTGTAAGTTATCACATTTTTAATTAATAGATAAGTTTTTTAAAAAATATTTTGAATAAAAAGTGAGTGAGTTGTCAGTTTATAATTAAAATGGACAACGATACGGACAGCCACAGAAATAAATTTCTATTCCAATTTTAATTCCCTTCTATGCTACCATGAGAGATTACAAACAAGAATTAAAAGTTTCTTTAAAAAACGTATTAATCTAGAAGGCAAATCGCAGACTCTAATAGGCACTAAATCCTTAATTAATTGAGTAATTAAAAAAACTTGTTTGGACTCTCAAAAGGAATATTTTATTTTGTGTAAAAGAAAAGAAAAAGCTCTTATGAAGGGGAAGCCAGGAAGCATTTATCTCTGGGACTATGGACCCAGCGCCAGACATTTGACCCTTAACACGTCTCTTATATATTTCCTTTGTTTCAACTTTTGAATCTTTTGTTTTTCATTTTTTTTTAAATTATAACTAAACTGCTTCATTGAGCGCTCGGTACCCTTTTGGAATCCGCTTTTGTCATTTTATGCATACATTTATTGGAAAATTCTTTAGTGGTAGACTATAACTTCTGAATTGTCATATTTATTGAGTTTTATATCTTAAAAAAATAAATTTAATACACCCTAATATTTCCTAACTGAGACACGTCCATATTTATTATTAAAAATTTCTTTTGGCATGTATGTTTGGGACTCTCAATATTAATAAGACAAAAATCTTCTCAGTCCTCTCACATGATCTAAATATCTTATTTATATAAATTCTGTCATGTTGTAGATTAAAGTGTGTGACAGCGTGAGTGACTTTGTGTGTTGTGTATATATATACACAAGCAAGTGAATGGTTTCTATGTTCTACGATATATTTATTATTTACTAAATATCCATTTTGCAGATATGGCTCCTCCTTTGAAAACTAGTAATGGCACTTCTAAGACTCACAGGTCAGTTATTCTCATCAACTGAGTCTATATACTAGCCTAAATAATTAATTTCCTATTTTATTGTCAAAAAAAAAGCTTCATCTGTAATCTGTTTGAGAACTTGTGTTACTCTTTACAAATGAACAAAATGTAATAACCGAAAAGAACCAAAACTAACAATGGCATGAGGAAAAAGAACACTAAAATCATGCCCTTCTTTTAATTACTCTAATTTTTTTTATGTCATTTTGAGTTGAGTTTATATATTAATCTACATTTTATTTCAAATAACATGTATAACCAAATAAACATTCACATACCACATAGGTTTGACAATGTGTGTTTTTTCTTTTTTAAATGTGCAAAATGTAATCATCACTGTTTGAGTTTCAATTAGTCAGTTTCTTCATAACAATCGCAAGTATACAATGTTTTTGTCTCATTTTTAAATAACATATAACCAAATACATAAAGCCTCTATATGTCACATGTTTGCAATGTGTGGTGCTATTCTTTCTGGCTGTGCAAAATCTATCAATTGAAAAATACAATACTATTCTTTTCTATCAGTCACATTGAGCAAAAAATTTCAATATCAAACCATTTAATGTTTTCTTACAGTTCCGATGGAGTTACCGAACAATACGCGAAAATCGATTGGGACGAGCTTGGATACAGCGCAATTCCGACGGATTACATGTACGTTATGAAATGCTCGAAAGGCGAAAATTTTTTGCAGGGAAAGCTCATTCCTTATGGCAACTTAGAGCTGAGTCCATCTTCAGGAGTACTCAATTATGGACAGGTAAAAAATGAAAATAGTACTAATTAGTGTTGCTTCAAAACATGTTCATGAGCTAGTTAACCATTTTTTTTTACGCGGTGTAACCGCAGGGATTATTCGAAGGCCTCAAAGCATATCGAAGAGAAGATGGCGGTATTCAGATATTTAGGCCGGAGCAGAACGCCCTGCGCATGTGCATGGGCGCCGAGCGAATGTGCATGCCATCGCCGTCTCTCGAGCAATTCATCGATGCTGTTACGCAAACGGTTCTTGCCAATAAGCGTTTCGTACGTGGCCTTTTTCGCTGTTCGATTTTCTTTTCAAAGTTTCATTTAAGAAGAAAAGAAGAAGAAAACTTTGGTTTGAAAAAAAAAATTTTGATGTTTTTAGGTCCCTCCTCCGGGGAAAGGTTCGTTGTATGTTAGGCCTTTGCTCATGGGAAGTGGGCCTATTCTTGGCCTAGCTCCGGCACCGGAATATACCTTCCTGGTTTTTGCTTCTCCGGTTGGTAATTACCACAAGGTGAGTTATACAAAGTCATAGACTCTCTATACTTAGAACAGACATTATTCATTTGTTTATTTTTTTGTTAGACCAAAGTGTTTATTGTAGACATAGGAAATCCTCAAATGGGAAAGTTTTCTTCAAGTTATAATAACCCTTAAAATTTACTCTATTTTTAGGGTCGACCAGCTCTCAACTTATTCGTTGAGGACAAGCTCCACAGAGCCATTCCTGGAGGAACTGGAGGAGTAAAGTCTATCACGAATTACTCGCCGGTAAATCGCAATTTCGGTCATTACAATGCGAAAGAAAAACAACAAAAAACTCGCTCTATTCGTCATATGATCCAACGTCTGTTCTTCTCAGGTTTACCTAGCACAAACTCAAGCGAAGGCGAAGGGATTCTCCGACGTCTTATACCTAGATTCGGTGGAAGGAAAATACATAGAAGAGGTTTCGGCGTGTAACATCTTCATAGTCAAGGTATCAACAGCTTTCAACTAATTAATTTTTCTGGCTTATCCAGTTGCTTGTACTAATTCCTTGGCTAATCTTACTTGTTACCTAATTTATGTCGATATAATCGATCTTTTGTAGGGCAATGTTGTATCGACACCAACGACATTACAAGGAACAATTCTGCCCGGAATCACACGTAAAAGCATCATCGAAATAGCTCGTGGTTTCGGCTACCAGGTAATTATATTTTTGCCTGTACTATTTACCAACATAAAATGTACCTACCTACCGGCTAATCTTTTTCGAATCAGGTCGAGGAACGCCTAATACCGGTGGAGGATTTGCTCGACGCCGATGAAGTTTTCTGCACCGGAACTGCTGTGATTGTCAATCCTGTTGGCAGTGCAACCTATCATGATAAAAGGTGACAAAAAAAATGTAATTTTATGTGTCAAACCATTTTTTTTTTCCCTGATTTGTTATGGAGCATTGAATGTCATTCAATTGTAGGGCTGAATATAGGACTGGAAAAGAGGCATTGTCTCAGAAACTGTACGAAACGCTGACCGGAATCCAAATGGGACGCATTGAAGACAAGTTTGGATGGACACTTAAGGTTAACTGAGAAGAACAAGTATTAAAAAGTTTGTTCTGTTTAGAGAGTTTTTTATGAACAAAAAAAAAAAGAAAAACTAGAAAAATTGTTCAAGTTTCTATGTGTATCCAGGTTTGTGACTTCGCCAAGAACCTTCTGTCGTGCTCAACGCATTTTCAGTTTTATTTCAACTTTCAATTAGATTATATAACAGTATCGAAAGACATTGCTGCATCAAATTGTGGGAATGACTTATTTGGTCATTCTCATGAAACTAGCATTGGAGAGGGATGTGATTCTTGTGAGAATGAACTGGATTTTGTAGCTTCTGAAGAAAGTGATGACTATATTGGTGTAGATGTTGGCTTTAATTTATCTAAAGTCATTGACTCATGTCTTGGAAGGGTTGCAGTATGTGTTTCAAGCAAGCACTTAATTGATAGCATGACTTCGATCTTTAGCAAATCTGCATGTAATGAACAACAGCCAGCTTTTGCAATTTCAAATGGAAGACATGATGCTAATGAAGTTCTAGAAGTCATTGATGTTGAAATACTGTGCTAAGGATCTTGAAAATGACCTTGCCAAACATCTTGAGAATGATAGCCACATTGCTCATCAATTTGAGAATTATTCCTTCATTGGGGCTAAGCTTAATGGTCTCTTGAAGTCATTGTGCTACGGTCCAGGCCTATTGCTTACTAGTTTTAATGCTTTTAACTATGAAGAAAATGCCAATAAGTCTTTGTCTATCATTGCTTTCCTAAATTAGAGTTTGAGAGGGAAGAAACACAAGCTTGAAAGTGATGAGTTCTCGAAAAGGGGAAGAAAAAGGCACAAAGCTTTTATGATGTTCAAAGTGGCAAATGGATTCATGTTGAAGCTTCCATGGGATTTTGATGCTATCAAAAAGGAGTTCTCTATTGGGGTTTACCAAAATCACAAAAAAAAAAAAAAAAAAGAGGAGCGAGGGTGGGGGGCGGGCGGGGCAGGGGTTTGGTGGCTTGATCTTCTACGACAGTGGATTTGTACACTCTTCTTGAAGACTCGAGACGAATCTTTTGTTAGTTGGAGTGAATTGATGTAGAAAATTAATTTCGTTTTCTTAGTTTCATTGTCGTTTTTAATAGGGAGAATTTTAAAATAAAGTCATTCTTAATAATCTATACCCTAAGTGGTGTGCTCCATTCATTTCCCTTCATTTCCACTCTATGCTTATAGTGTAAATTTTAGGGTATAAATTAAAAATGCATCCCACGTGGGATATAGATTATCACTGTGCCAAGAATGGGGCATTCTTCAAAATCCCCCTTTTTAATTTATTATTTTACTTGGGATTTTGCTTGCTTTCTTTGTCATTTAGACTTCGTATAAAAAGCTAACTTTAGCGTGTTATGAAGCAGCTTTTAGTAATCAAACATTGAGAATTGTAGAGCAAAAGCTCATTTTTTATCCTTTAGTCATTGATTTGGCTTGATTTTGCCCAATCCGCTGCGTAAATAAGCTTTTTAACCAACCACAACACACTACTCTCACATCTTTTTTTTTTTTTTTTTGTTAACTTTTGAATATTACACTGGCCTTTCTCATTCTTTTTCTCTTCTTTTCGGAAGAAATCTCATTGATTTTTTTTTTAATTTCATTATTTTTGTCCTTAAACACCAAGCATAACACTCTTTTAACAATTATGCTCTTTCTTTATTTCATTTTTTTCCCTTAAAAATACCAAGCGCGTAACACTCGTTTAACAATAATATTCAGTGCCAGCAACTAATTTCAACATCTAATTTGCCCACTACCTATTGAGATCAATGTGCTCGAGACCAAAGGTGAAAACAGCCCAATTATACACGTATAACAAGATTGTAAACAATTCAAAGATTGACAGCGTGGACATTTCTCTTGCTTCCGATCATATACTACAAAAATAAAACTCAGAAAATACTAACTGCAAATTAGGGTAACAAATATTTCAGTCCCTATGCTTGATATTGTGTAGATGATTTATAAACAAGTCATTCCAAGTATCTGTAACTCCTGGTAAGCACCAGTGCATGCAATCATCGTGCTTTTTCCCTCCTGCGGTAGATGGATGAGCGTCGGCTCGGAATTCACTTAAGTGAGTTATGTCTAAAATATGAAAATCAGACCCTTTAAGAGCCTTAAACAGGTGCTGATTTACAAGGCGAGTCTCCACATTGGTTCCGTTATTCTTCGGTAAGAAAAGTTCTTCAACCTAGAACATAGATCAAGACGGTCTGGAACATTAGCATGCCAAATAATAGAAAATAGGACATGAAAGACGGCTTTAAAAGAACGGAAAAGGCGACTTACCTGCTCTGGCAACAAGGGCTCCATTCGTGAACAAGTACCACCCTGGTCCCAATCACCTCCTTCAAAGTGTCGAGGTGATTGTGTCCGAAAGAATTTAATGGCACCCAGTCGCGATCTCTTATGGATGTACTCGACCTACAATGTACACAAAAATACATCTATAGATCACACTATATATGACAATACAATCAGCCCCCAAAAAATTGATCAGACAACAGGGCTCTTAATAGATGACTAGGGATCAAATTTCACTTGTCTACTATGCTGGATAACAATGAGACGGCTCGAAGTTAAAATTCTTTAATCTTTAAAAAGAAAGACACATACCATGTGTTTTAATACCATATCAAGACCCAGGTCAGGAGATATTGGAGGAATAACTGGTTGACCCTTTTCAAAGAAAAGCATTGGTGACTTCACAGGATCAAATTTAGAAGGAGCCCACCACCTGTAGATTGGAATTAAGAAAATGATGATGACCAAATAACCATACTCTTTTAACATTTTCCAAGTTGACTATTGTAGATCAATATACATACACACACAAAAACACAAGCAGAGCCAAACATGATGGGCAGACATGTATCCGTATAGCTGAAAATAAATAAGAAAATACCAGATAAAGGGCGTTTTTTTTCTTTTTTTTTTTTTTACAATATAGACATGACGTTATGATTAATTAGAGACAGAGAAAACAGAAGGGTAACTAGAGCATTTTTACTCCCATTATTCATAACTTCATCAACGACTATAAGCAAAAAGGAACTAGAGCATACCAATGTCCCGTGTTGAAGATTAGAATATCGTGAAAGCTCAGAGCATTTGCCCATGTAACTTCTGGAATGTCAACGTCAACTCTGTACCCTTCTTTATACCCAAGAGATTCCAAAGCACCATCGTTGACATTAGCAGACCACCTGAGCCAAATATGGAAAAACAGGTGCAAGTTACACAACGTTACATAAATTAAATGTTTTCTTCAACCTAATTCAATTCAAAATAAGTCATAGGTTATAAACTTTCAGTGTCTATGATAAGCTGAAATCCTTGTGTCAACTGCTCATCAAATTCCATAAAAAACTGAATGAAACAATCCATGAACGCATGGGGAAAAAGTTTGTTTTAGTGGCACGTAATTATACTCGATCATAAATCAGAACACCAAAGAGAAGTTAGCTTACCTACCATATCGCACCAAAAGGTTGGTCCTGTGATAGGCAATGGTAAGATTATAACGAAGAAATGTAAACCCTCGATCAGCACCGACCGGCCTCCACTTCTTCACTTCATTCGACACCGCTCTTAGCGAGCAGAAAAGGGAAACAAACATATTCCTATTCAACGAATCCCCAATAAACCCTGCACTGCACATAATACATAAGTCCTAATCCAGTACCATAAACCAAACAAATCACAAACTCAAACTTCCCATTTCAAACTCTATTCTGATGATTATCTATTTACTTAAGAATCCTAAGACAATCACTAAATAAATAAATATGCACTAATCCAGCACATTATGTTATCAATCAAATAAGCTAAAAATTGGACCTTTTCAAACCTTGTTCTCAAATGCCTATAAATATCTTAAACCCTAATTTTAAATTCTTAATTTGTACGAGTCATAGTATGGAACAGCAAACTATGAATCAACTATAAAATCTACTAAAGACTCGAACTTTAAATCTCAGACATTGTTCTCAAAATCTAGTCTAGATATTGAATGTCCTCAAAAACAAAATAATAATAACAACAATAAGCGCTGAAAAATGAAACTTTCAAACTCTCTTCTCATAATCCAAGTACTGGAACTAAGAATCATAACCTAATTTCAAATTCTCGGACTCGAAACTCAAGCTATAGCATGAAAATGAAAACAAAAGTACCAATGTTGGTGTCTCTGTGAGTCCGAAGAAACGCGGCGGGATCGAACGGCGAGAGATCGCATTTCCTCGGCTTCCACCGCCAATCGAGGAGATCGAGACCGTTGGATTTGCCTCCGGCGACGCAGTTCCATCCCTTGAAGATCTCCTTGCAGGTGTGGTCGTACCTCGCCGCCGATCTCGCGCCCGGCGCGTAGATCCACGCTCCGTCGGAGTAGTCGCACGGAGCTCCGGCCGAGGCCGAGGTCTTCGCTTCTTCTCCGCCGCCGGCGCTGCGGAATCGGATGGGGCGAGGAGAGAGAGAAGCCGAAGAAGGAAGGGATGTCCTTCGGATGAGAGAGAGAGCGAGGAAGACGGAGACGAAGCAGATGAGAGAGAGAAACGGGAAGAGAGGGAGCTTCTTGGCGTGGTTCGGAGTGTGAGAGTGAGAGTGAGAATGGTCTCTCACCGCCATAGCCATGGGAGCTTCGAGCTCGGCGCACGTTAGCAGTTGGAAGTACGACGGGTTCTTATATACGTTTGTTGTAATCTTTGTCGTTTCGAAGTTTTTTTTGTCGTTCGCAGTTTCCTTTTTCAGAGTAGCGAATGCGATGTAAATTTTGCCAAATACGGCAATTTCCGTTCGTTTTTGCAATTCTAGCGTGTCCTCTCTCTCCAAAAAACAATCAAAAATCTAAATTTCTAGTGTTTTTTATGTGACTTTTTTTTTCACTTTTATTATCATATCATTCGCTAATAAATAAAAAATAATTAATTAACTTTTTATATTGCTATTCAGTTTTATTGATAGTAGTAATTAATTTGAGCATATATTTATCCTACTGATAAAATCATAATGTGTTTAACTAAATAATATAATCTAACATTCTTAAGAATCTTATTTGAAATTATATTACATAACCAAACGTTATAATTTAAAAAATCTAGATATTTGATTATTTTTGAAAGATTCATGGCCCATGATTTAATTTTATACAAATTAGAAAGTACCAAACAACCTCTTATTGAGAGATTTTAATTAATGCCTTTTTTAACATAAAATTAATTTATGCAATTTATTTTGTATTGCATTTTTTATTTATACCTTCATTTTTACACCATATATCAAATATGTCCTAAAAAAATTATTTATAATGTATTATCTTATAAATTTATCAAATAATTCGGCACGTTTAGCCGAGTTAGTACCAACAAAAAAATATTGTCAGACTGAAGTTATTAATTTATCAAATATTAATTTATGGAAGCTTTACTGTACATGGCGAACATTTTTTTTTTTCAACTTAAAGACAAACTTCACTTGTTATTAAACCAATAAACAAATTTGACACACTGTAAAAGACTCTAGTATGAAACAAGTGGGCGAAAAAGTACCGAGGCAAAAAAAACAAGATATTCATTCAAATACAAAGGTCAAAAATAGAAGAGAAAGCTTTCAAGACTTATCAAACATAACTCTTTTATAACCAAAACAAATATCAGTTTAAAAAAGCAAAAACAAACTGAATTATAATGTATTTAAACATCTAGTGTCCTTTTATAAGTTAAACTTGAAAGAGTAATGCTATTTTACCATTTTTTCAATACAAATTTATGAGGCATATAAGTTGGCTTAACTTGGAAGCAAATTCACATGGGCCATAACAAAAACTTGTTATAACTACACAGTCAATACTAACTAAAAGATTGGGTGTGATCATGCCAGCACTAATGCATCAGATCCTATCAAAACTCTAAAGTTAAATATGTTCACCCCTCAATTTTTTTTATTAAGCAAAAAAAAAAAAATACTAACTAAAAGATCAAGATCAAGATGAAGAATCAGGCTCAGACACAAAAGGCGTGTACTTCTTGAGCTCGATAGCAATGCCCTGAATGGATCCGCCGGCAACAAGGGGCGAGACGATGAAGCAAGCGCCGCTTAAGATATTCAGCCACACCCATTTGTGGCTGTACTTGGGAATCTTGTTGCGCACAATGTGCATTTCTACCGGAAAATACACTGTCAACGGCCAAAAAGAACAAGCTCCTAGTAGGCCCATAACGTCGTTGAAGAAGGGCATCAATACGGCCAGACCGCATGTTGCTATCACATAACAACTTCTCTAGACGACTCTCGAGAGATTGACGTTCCAAGTCCCAAGTAACAAGATTCGAACACCATATTCCTTCGTGACAAAGTCACTTTCTGGCCATTTTTCGTGACATATTTCTTCCATCTTCTGGAAAATTGGTTGAGTAAAGACCTGTAGAGAAGATCAACAGGTGATAAGAGTTGTTAAGACATTAAAGGGCAAGTGAATTTTGCTTTTTCGTATATTTGACATAAGTAGGTCGATTGTACTTTGTTTCTTAGTCCGCTTTTGCATTGTTACCTGATAAGCTCCCACAAGGTGAATGATAATGCAGGCATTGGCAAAGTCAACTATCCAAGACGGCTTAAAGTGACCGAAACCGGCTAGAAAATTTCCCGGTGCATTATCCCCGAACGCAATGTAGCCCAAAATTCCGCACAACATGTAGAATAAGGTTATGACGGTGACGGCAATAGTAGTGGCCTTTTTCATTGCTTTGCTCTCCGGTTTGCCTGATTTTATTGTGTCCTATTGAGAGAAAATCATAAGCAAATTTAAACAAAAAGGGGTTATAAAAAAATAAAAATCACTTACTATTTTTTATTTTTAATAAAAAAACATCTTGAATCCTCATTTTAAACATCATTTATAGTAGAATTCAAGTCTCAAAACTTGCCTGTATTTCAATAAGTATTACAGAGTAAGAATAGGCAAAGGCAATGTTGCCAAGGGCTTGGAAGCTATGAAAAACCTTCTGCGAGCTCGTCATGTTCGGTCCAACCCTAATTCCTATTAGGCTTGTCTTCGGATTTGCGCCGCCTTCGAGTTTGAAAATAATGTGATCAAGCATACTATAAGGCCAATGTTTGATTTTATTTTTATTTTTATTTTTGTAAATATTGTTCATGTTATTGTGACAAACTAGTGCTATTAGTACCAACCAACCTGCTATCTTTGTGATGGAGAGACCAATAGCGATCAGCGAGTACGTGAAAGACAAGCCAGCGGCGAGAACCGAGAGGCCTGAGAGTTTGTGGAAGTTCGGTATTTGGCTCATACAGATCTGTAGAATCATAAACCCGACCGCAATTACCTTAGTCGATGCGTGACACTTTGCATCGAGCCCGTGTTTATGGTGGCATTTGGATTTTTGTATAGCCCTAGTTTGAAAAGAAACACACACACAAAGAGTTGATTAGTTGTAGAAAAAAAAAACATTTGTTTAAAATCAAGATTTATATGATTGGAAACACAAATGTGATCATATTTTTGTTACCCAACACTTAAAGCTACTGTGATTGTGTATCCAATTGAAGTCCCTACAAGGTTCATATATTGAAATCCTCCACATAGTTTGTACTTGAATCCACCTGGAAATTTATTAAAAATAATGAGAGAGATATTAGAGAGAGAGAGAGAGAGATAAACAACAATCACAAACTCTAGAATTTTGAATTTCTTCGCAGCCAAAAAAAAAAAAATCTAGAGTTTTGAAGTCCTAAGAAATTATAAACCCATTTGAGCTTATTGTACAAACTACAAACCGAAAACACACTATCTAATTAAAAATGTTATTAATTTATATCTTACCTTATTTTGTATGTTATAAAAAGTAAAAGCATCAAAAGCATATGAACTTTCTCTAAATAAAAAAAAATTGCAATGAAGATCTTATTTTAATATTTAGTTTTAAATATTCAAAATTTTAAACATTCTACCAAAAACACCCTGTAATTGAATCATTAATTTAGTAATTAAATAAATTAACATGGGATTTTATTATGATAATTAATGTAATGATTAAAAAATGATTATTTATCAAATTATATTTCTAAAATGTTGTCTATTTATTGAAATTTTAAACAGATAATATAAACTTTTAATATTCCTAATTTTCTTTGTAAAAAAAAAAATAATTCCTAATCTACTTTTCAGAAAAACACAAAAACACATGCATACAAAATTTCTCATCAACAACAACAACTAATAGTAATGTTCCCTATTGTTTAATCACCTAAGAACCTTTCAACGGCTTGCATATAGTTTCTTGTCCCACAACTTGGATCAGGAAATCTATAGCTATCTGCAAGAATATTGGAAGAGTAAAAAGTTATGATCGAAAACAAGACGAGAGATGCCACGCCTGCGATCCATCCTAACTGCGCGATCGCCCACGCCAACGATAGCACTCCCGACCCAATCACAGCCGTTATGATATGCGCACTCGTCGTCATCACAGTGCCTAAAAAAACAAAAAGAAAAAAAAATCAATTCAAACAAATTACACAAAATTCAAACCATATAATGATCAATGAACATTGATTAATTACCTAAAATAATTTGATAATTAGTACCTGCTCTTTTTTCACGGCCGTCATCATCAAACAAGATATTGTTGGTATTAGACTCAGCCATATTTATGGAAGATCTCCCATTACTTCTCTCAAGCTCCATTGTCATGTCAAATATTTCTTTTTTGACTGAGTTATATCATCAAACAAGATCTTGATTATTCTTACTGATCTTGATTACTGCGTTTAAACGTACAATTAAAAAAATATTAAATTGAAGCTTTAAAATACAGTAGTCAGGAAGAAGAAGAAAAAAGCTCTGAAGAGTAGTACTTATAAAGAATGAATCTTTAGCTATTGCAATCAAACAACAAAGACACTTTATAAAAAATAAACAAAGAAAACAATTATATTGAAATCAATTAGCTTCAGAAATAAATTAATGAGCAAAATGTAATAAGTCATTCATAATTGAAATTTTCATGTTAATCTACGAGGGCCAATAACACACTCATTACATTTCTGATCAGGAAAAAAAATACATATAGCATGGAATCCATTAAAACAAGAAAACATATAATTGTTTTAAATTTGTATTCTTTCATGGTTCCTTTAATAATCCAACAAGGTATTTAAGTATGATACGAAACGTTATAGACTGAAAAAACAGATAAAAAAATTCAATACCTATGAGAAGAACTTGCTACAAACAATGATAAATGTAAGACGAACCAATTTTCTGTGGGCAATAATAATAAAAAAAATTTTCCAAAAGAACAATTTTCATGCAGTATTATTATCACCAAATTGAAAAAGATATAAAATAGCACAATAATGAGAATGAGTTTGAAAAACGAACCAGATAAATAGTATTTATTGGACTAAAAAAAAAAATTCCGAGGAATAGAGAGGAATAGTCGCAACTTACTAGAGGAGCCATGAGTTTTTCATTTTTGTTTTGTTTTTTTGTTTTTTTTTTTTTAATTGAGAGTGTTGGTATGTATCCATAGACCATATGTTATTCCATTTTCGATTGTATGGGAGAATCTACCAAATATGTTTTCTCTACATAGCATTTTTTTATACCTTTTTTTGTCAAATAGAAAGGGAAAAATCAATCTCGTGACCATTTTGTCTTGTTCGTGTGACCCTTTTTTTTTTTGGCTAATTGGAATTGTTCTTATAACGGTTTTTAGTATTGATCTGTTTATACTTGATATAGACCAATTATAACTTGTCTTTCCTTTTTTTTATTTATTTGTTTTTGTCAAATTTTCGTTAATCAAATGTATAAGAATCTACCATATACATGTTTGCAAAAAAAAAAAAAAGAATCTACCAAATATGTTCTTCGACTTTTTGTAAACAATATTTTGACCGCTTTGTCTGGTTCGGTTCGTGTGACTTCTCTTTGGCTGTGGATTGTTCATGTGATTGTTTAAGTGTTAATTAAATGTATTGAGGATGGGTATTTTTGTATATTTTAAAAATTACCTTTTTAGATTAGAATTTTATTTTTATATTTTTTCCCAAAAATATTATTAAAACTACATTTTGCGTTTGGAATACTTTTTTTATATCATGTTTTAAAAAAAAAAAAATGGCTATCATATTTTTTAGGTAAATAGTTTGTCTTTTAGTATATAAAAAAAGAGAAAATATTATACCTCTCATCTGTTCAAAATACAACGAACCTACTTTAGTTTTTGAAATACAAAAACTACTCTTCATCTTTATAATACCTACAGAAATGACTATGTGACCGGTGTAAATTTTCAAAAGATGACTTGAATACTTTAATTGTCTCATATTGTGCTTGGTAATAATTATTGTTGTCAACCAAGGTATTTAAGTCATTTATAAATTTATGCACCTTTTATACAACAAAAAGTATATAGAGTTGATTAGTTCTAAAACATTTGACTAGAACAACTAATAGTAATATTCCCTGTTATTTATGGTCTATTTGGCATTTAGTTATTTCTTAGTTCATATTTAAGGAAGGAAAATTATCAAAGTTTTTAAAAATTAAGTTATTAGTCAATAATACAAAAGAGAACTAAAGACATAGAGGTAAATACAGATAATTATGTAATTAAAAAAATGAGTAAAATAAGAAAATACTCAAATTTATATAATAATAAAAATAAATATTTAAATTTTTGAAATAATTGAGTAACTAATCAATTTGTTAATTACTTGCACATAATTTTAATAACTAAGACTGTCTTATTTACTCAATTATCTCCATTATTATTATTTTAGGGCAATCAGGTATACACACGCCACATAAACCCCCTGGCCCGTAGCCCTTTTTCTTTCCTCCCTCAAACATGCCACTAACCCTACTCTACTACTTTCCATGCTCATAATGTCTCACCAAATGCCAATATTACCCAAACCCATCATCTCCATCTTTCTCCACCTCTAAAACCCAACTCCCACCATCACAATCACCACACACCATCATCCCAAATGCATTGAGTTCATCTATTTCACCAACTCACTCACTCACTCAAACACAAATTGGTGGGTTTGGGTTTGGGTTAGTTGTGGAATTTGGGTGCTCACAATTCCCAGCACCAAGTGTTCGTCAGAATTGCTCAACGAGGTAGCCAAAGTATTTGGGTAATTTTTTATTTTTTTTTCAATTTCAATATGATGAGGAAGGCGGTCGCAAAGCGAGCAAAGACCAAACAAGCTCCCACGGTCGCTAAACACACGGCAACGAGCAGAGCTTTTATTGAAGATTTCGCCACTCGAAAACTGCTGATGCAAGCCGCGTTTCAGCCTCCGCAAGGGCTCGGAAACGGTTCCGTCGCCGAGCAAGTCAACCGGCGAGGCTGGCAGTCGTTCTCTCGAACACCGTCGCAGCCGTGCGTCGAGCTTGTCCGGGAATTTTACGCCAACCTCAAGGCTGAACCGACCCAACAATCCGTATTTGTGAGGGGTTTCTTAGTCGATTTTTCTCCGGCGGCGATCAACCGATTCCTCGGCATACCGGAGGTGGAGGAGTGCGAGTACCTAAGGCTCTACGCCGATAATTATCCCATTGATTTCGACCCCTTTATGGACCAGCTTGCCGTCCCGGGAACCGATTGGATTCCGGCTTCTAAGGCTAGTGGCGGCAAGGATTGCTTCCCGGAAAACACGCTCAATCGGGTTGCGAAGACGTGGCACAAGTTCATTTGCCACAACCTCTTACCAACGTCTCACGATGGCGATGTTACGCCCGACCGGTGTGCCCTCCTGTACGCCATCTGCGCCGGGTGGCCCGTCGACGTGGGGCGGGTGATTCGGCGGAATATGGAGCATGCCACTAAGAGCAGGAAGCCTTGGAGGCTCCCTCATGGGAGCCTCATCCATGACATGTGTTGTGCTGCGGGAGTGAAGGTCTCCGGGCTCGAGGAAGTCGACACGCCGAAGCGGCGCATAGACGAGAAGTTCGTGAAGGATCTCGTCATTTGGAAGGGCGGGAAGGAGCGCGATTCTGGGCTCGGATGGTACGAGGTTATCGACAAGTTCCCGCCTCCGCCTCTACCCGCGAGGGTCCGCAACTCGGCTGCTGCATCCTCCGCTGCTGCTGCCGCAGCAGCACCTGCTGGAACTGAAGCGGGCCAGCCTACATTGGCTGACGTTTACAACAAGATGTGTGAACTTAGTGCACAGTTGGCGCAAGTTGGCGAGCAGTTTGCGGAATTCCAACGCCGACAACTCGCGATGGCTCGCTATCAGCACGGGCTCGACCCCATGTTCTCGATGTTGCGAGATTTCATCGCGTTGCGCCACCCAGATGGCGATAGCAGTTTCCGGCGTATCTCCAAGCACCCTCAGTTCCCCATGGAAACCCTCGAGCCATACCCGACCTACCAACAACAACCACCACCGCCACAACAACAAGACCATGAGAACGAGGACATGGAGGCGTAACTTCGCCCAGGGAGGAGGTAAGTTCTCTAACCCTTACGCGTTTATCTGCCACATTGGGGACAATGTGTAAATTTGGGGGTAAAAAGAAAGTTTAGTTTGTGTCCTTCATTTGATTCTTATGTTTAGTTGTTTTTACTAGTGTTGTAGTTTAGCTTGCGATCTCGTTTTTGTCACTTTTTTTTTTTTTTCTTAGCTCCGTTGGTCGTCTATGATGATTTAATAAGTCGTTTATCAAAGCTATTTTTAAAAACTTCGTATTGGAAGTGGTTGATTGTAAAATGTATGCTTTTGATGTTATTCGGCTCGCTCTCACTTATTGAGCACGTGTCTTCTAACTCATAAGTTTCCATTTTTGTGTGTCAATAATGCACTTTTAAGAGTCAATTCAAAATAAAGCACTAGAACTCGACCGAGCAACCTTTGAGGCAAAATCCGATCACTTAGGAAAGCGAGGAAGATGATTTAGGCCATCATTTGGACCGCTAGAGTCGAAATAACCAACCTTTGTTACATAGATCCATTGAGTCCCATTTGAGCCTAAATAGCCTTTTCTTCGGTAACTAACCCTTTAAATAATCTCGAGCCCAGAAATGACCTTACCCCTCATTCTAGCAAGAATTCCCAACTTAGGTTGTGCATAAAATAATTTCATCAATTATGGACACCTCAATTGCAAACCAAAGTAATTTAAGATCCTTCTTCCTCTATGTTATACTCTTTTACGTCGATTCTATGCCATATCTTAGCAGGACAATTGAACGAGGATGGACAAAGTGCAAGGTCTATTCAGATTGCCTAACGGCAGTGAATGCACTCTCCGATAGGCGTGCTCCCCCGGAATGGAGTCCATGGCATGTCTTCTTTGGAATTTTAAATCTGATTGTAAGTATTGTATAATTTCTGTGTTGTTTGGATTAGTAGAACCTTTAATGTTGTAGCAGACAAGGTTAGTATTTGGGTTTTGAAGACTCGATTGTTAGGTAGTCTTAGTCCATCTGAACTACCAATTCTCAATGCTGAGGATGTAACCCTTGTTTTTACTGATTAATCAAATTTACTTTTAGCGAGGGGACACACACAAACCAAAAAAAAAAAAAAAAAGGCAAAAGAAGAAAAAAAAAAAAAAAGCAAAAAAAAAAAAATTGTAACTAAGAGGAAAATTAGGATGACATGATTAGAAAAGAAGGGTGTTCTTAAAGAACCATGTAATTAGGCATGAAAATTTGGAATAAATAGTACCGGGTAAAAATTTACCCGGTGGAATTGTCGGGTAAAATACGGGTATTACCCTAAAATTACCCGGATGATAAATCCGGGTATATACCCGGAATTCCCCAAAAAGTTTGGAATAAGTAGAATTACCCGGCTCTTGCCCGGCTTTACCCGGAATTTGCCCGGTTTCCATGACTTTTTTTAGTCATGGACAGTTGATATTCTTTGTCCCCTTTGCACATTTCTTTGTCCTTATTAGGCTCCTTCTCCTTATTCACTACGCCTATAGGCTATATATATATTATATTATTATAATATATATATATATATATATTATTATAATATATATATAATATTATTATATATATAATATTTCTATATAAATTATATATCTTGGGTTTTAGAATTCAGCAAAGAACAAAAAGACTCTAAATTTGGATGTGCATGGCATGCACACATTAATTCAATTTTGTTATTATTTAATAAAATTAGAATCGATTTAATCTCAAATTTAATTTGACACATCGATTTTTATATGTTATTTTAGGCAAAAGAATTATCAAACTTTAAGTTAAAATTTTAAAAAAAATTATCAAACTTAAGTTAAAACATAATTACCAAACTTAATTTAATTTTTACAAACCTTATTATTAAAAAAATAATAATAAAAAAAGGAAAAAAAAAAAAGAAAAATATTATTTTTTTTTATCCGGGTAAAATCCGGGTAAGTTATTCCATGGCTATTCCATGGAATTCCATTCCATGGAATTCCATGGAATGAATAGTTCATTCCATGGAATTCCATGGAATGCACTATTCATTCCATGGAATTCCATGGAATGCCAAAATTGCATGCCTACATGTAATGCATAACCTAGGTTTTAAGAAAAAAATTTGGGGAAGTGCGGACCGTATGGTTTTATTTCAAAGTACTTGGCACGGTTCGTTCGGTAAATTGCTAGGATGATTTAAGCCTAAATTGTCCACATCACCCAACCTTCACCCTAGCCTAACGCTAAAAGCCGACAAAGACCTATTGATTCCTTGTGATCCATAAGTGTTCCATTAGTGGAGAAGGATGCATAAATCGGACATATGATCGCTTTCATATTATAATTAGAAAATTGACTCTTCTAGTGCATTTGTGATTCCAAGTTGTTAACCCAAAGAGTGAGAGACACTCTCACACACACATGCGAGAGAGCCAAGCAATTGAGAGAGGTGCACTTAACATGAAACCTTGACCAATCCCAATTTTTCTAAATAGCTTTGATAATCGACTTACCTTGAGACTAAAAGAACCAGGGGATTGGAAATTGCAATTGCCATACACTTGCTTCTTTGGTTGGAATTTTCTTAAAATTCTCAGTTTCCTTTGCATCGTTATCGCTATCTTCCACTTAAGCGTATTTTCATTGCTTGGGGACAATCAACGGTTTAAGTTTGGGGGCTTTTGACGAGTGCATTTTCATGTACTCGTTACCCTCAAATTAGCAATTAAATCCGATGCGAATCCTCAAGTGTAGGGTCATGTAACGTGGTTTTTGTCAAACCCTCAAGAGCGAAAGGGAATGCAAAACGAAAAAAAAAAAAAAAAAAAAAAAAAAAAAAAAAAAAAAGTCGCGAAAAGACGGTGAAAATTGAAGCCATCGCAATGCGATGGAAATGATTGCATCGCGACCAACTAAATGCATGGAAACAGGGGCAAATGCGCGATGTAGTCGCATCGTGGCCATGCTTTGAATGCCCATCATCGTATCGCAATGAAATTGGTCGCATCACGACCACTCACTGTCGTGGGTACGATGGATCGGATTGCATCGCGACCAAAGAACTCCTTTTTCACCATCCACATGCCAACCGCGTTCCTGTCTTGAATCTCTTACCGATGTTGAGCCATTGGATGAAAAATTGAGTGCCTAGATCATTCCAAACTACTATGGCTACTCCATGATGAACAAAAGAGGGGTTGAAGATTCGGAGAGTGATATATTTTTTATGTTTTATTTGTAAAAATTTGAGAACAAGAGGAGGAGCCAAGAAAGCTTTCGTCATCATCCACCTACCAACAACCACCATTGTTGCTTGAGCAAGAAGCTTGTTTTTGAATTTCATTGAACTCTTTTCTCTATTTCTAGTTTGTAATAGGTATATAATTTTAGCTAATCTTGTTTAGTGAATATTTGTGAGTAGTTGTTTATTTGGGTTCAAAGGAGAATGTAGCTCCCCCTTGACCTTATGATGGATTCTCTAGCTATTTGAAGTTGTTATTTCACTCTCTTGTTTACATTTTAATTGAAGTTAATTCTTTCAAATTCATTGTGGCTATTTATCAAATACCATAGTGCATTCATTTGTTATAGAATTGGGTTGCTATGTGCGAGAATGAGTCTGACAGGATTATGAACCGAATGGGATCAATTAATATGTAATTTCATAATCGTGAGTCCGAAGGGAAATCATAACTTCACGGCCTATGATAAGAAACTTGATGCATGCTAATAAATAGATTAGATCGACATATTAATCTACTTCCTTAGTATAGGTTTCGTACAGAGCACTATAGAACTTTAGGTCGGCAAGAGAGGAAGCATTCAATGGATTGTTTATAGAGAGCATCATAAGGGAAGAGAAACTCGTTTAGCTTATTGATTACAACTCGTTTACTTTGCCGTTTTCTTAAATTTACTCACTTTAAATTACACTCATTAGTTTGTTCTCCTTGATTTGTCTTTAAATTACACACAACTCTCATAACATTTGCAAGTCTAGATAGTAGTAGTAGTTAAGACGGGTAATAATTAATTTCAATTTCCAATCAATCGATCTTCATGGGATGATAATCCGGACTCACATTTACTTTATTACTTGTGTGCCCGTATATTTGCTGTAAATTTCTATCACCATGTTATTCCAATTTTAATTCTATGGGAGAATCTACCAAATATGTTTTCTATAGCCTTTTTTTTTTTTCCTTTATTTTTAAGGGAAGGAAAAATCTATCTCATGACCATTTTGTCTTGTTCGTGTGACCTTTTTTTTTTTTTTTTTTTTTCTTTTTTGGCTAATTAGAATTGTCCTTATAAGGGTTAAATATATTGATCTGTTTATATAGACCAATTATCACTTGTCTTTCCTTTTTTATTTATTTGTTTTTGTCAAATTTTTGTTAATCTAACTAAATTTTCTAAGATTCTAAAATTTTTAAAAACTTAACTCACAACGTTCTGACACGTGGCGCTTTTTTTTCTCTTTTTTTTTCAAATTTTTTTAAAATTGCATTTGAGGGTTTTTTGAAGAAGTTTTAAAAATTACTTTTAAGGGCATTTTTTAAGGGTTTTAAAAAATTTAAAGATAAAAATATTAATTAATTTTTTAATATACTTTATTATCTTTTTTTAAATAATTTTTTACTTGAAAAATTTATACTTGCTAACTTTCTAAGATTCTAAAATTTTTTAAAACTTAACTCAGCACATTCTGACACGTGGCGCTTTCTTTTCTTTTTTTTTTCAATTTTTTTTAAATTGCATTTGAGGGTTTTTTTTAAATGGTTTTTGAAGAAGTTTTAAAAATTGCTTTTAAAGACTTTTTTTATTAAAAAATTTAAAGACAAAAATATTAATTAAGTTTTTAATATACTTATTATCTTTTTTTTAATGTGCTCTTGCGCATATTATAAAAACTAGTCAAACATAGAAGAATCTACCAAATATATTTTTTCAAAAAAAAAAAAAAAAAAAAAAACGGCTAGCCTAGATGACGGTTTTCATGCACTAAGAATGCACAATCTTCAGTATTATTGTAAACCAAAATAAAAGAAGACCTATGATGAGTCCAATCACATGTGATCAAACAAAATTAAAAGGTAATATCATTTCCTTTATTCTTGCTGGTTCAGTTCGTGAAACTTCTATTTGGCTGTGGATTGTTCATGTGACCGTTAAGTGTTAATTAAATGTATTGGGGATGTGTATTTTTGTATATTTGTAAAATTGCCTTTTTAGATTAAAATTATATATTTATATTTTTCCCAAAAATATTACTAAAACTACATTTTGTTTTTGGAAGACTATTAAATAATAAATTTTAAGAAAATAGCCATTTTTTAGAAGGTGATTTTAAAAAAAAGATAATTAAGTAAATAGTTATTTTTTAATGATGTTTTAAAAAAATAGCCAACGTTTTGATTAATTAATAAATTAGTCGTTTTATTAACTACGTGATGATGTGCATTTACTTCATGTCCTTAGTTCTAGTGGCTAATAACTTAATTTTTTAAAACGTTGGCCATTTCTTTAAAACATGAATCAGGAAATGGCACTCTTAAAATTTTTTAAGAAAGTAGCAATTCATAAATTTTATTACCTTTATAAGAAATTTATTACAATAAATTTTATGTATTATGTTGTTATGGCAATAAATTTTTTACATTGGTAATAAACTTTTTATGACTATTTTTTAAATTTTCTAAAACTGTCGCTCTTTTTTAAATATACACATACTTCAAAATGACTATTTACGTCCCTTTTTTATATAATGTTTTAGAAAAATATGGCTATCATTTTTTTTAGGTAAATAGTTTGCTTTTTAGTATATAAAAAAGAGAAGATATTGTACCTCTCATCTGTTTGTTCAAAATACCACAAATCTACTTTAGTTTTTTGAAATACAAAACTACTCCTGATCTTTATAGTACCTACAAAAATGATTATATGCTCAAAGGGTGTAAATTTTTCAAAAAATGACTTGAATACTCTAATTGTCTCATATTATTCTTGGTAATAATTATTGTTATCAATTAAGGTATTTAAGTCATTATAAATTTCTCACCTTTTAGGGGTACAGAGTATATTTTTGGTAGACTTATAAAAATGATTTATTTGGTATTTGGTCATTTTTTGGCTTATGGTTTAGGAAATAACTAATGTTTCAAACAATTAAAAAAAAATTAGTCGCTAGCCTATTAAAAATTAAAGGTATAAAGATAAAATTACGACATCATACAGTGAAGAAAATGACTATTTTCTTAATTAATGAATATATTGACTTAAAACATCATTTAAAAAAAACTATTTACTTAATAATCTCTTAAAAAAATTAATGATACTTTTTTGTATTTCAAAAGTTAAGGGACAACCGTGGTATTACTTCAGACAAAATGACAAATCAATGAAAGGATTACGGTATTTTTCTCTAAAATATATATAATTACCATGATTTGTGGACAATATAGGTCAACTGGTTTTCATTGGTATATTGTCCACTAACTAAAATATAGAATTTTTTCACATATTAAAACTGAACTATTCACCTAAAAACTAAAAATTGTGGACATTTTTTTAAGTTCTATATTACGTCATTTAGTTGTAAATGTTTTTTTTATTATTATTATTTTACTATAGCTACTCATAACTACCTTTCCCATCTTTCTATTTTTTGGATAATACTTTCCTTTTGTTGTTGTTTTTTTTTTTTTAATATCTTTCATAGGTTAAGGATTCATCGATTGTTATACTAATAGTCTACAAATGTTATATACATGGTAACGTATTAAAGATATTTTAGAAATGATAAAAAATAAAAAAAAAAATTAAAAAGCAATATTAATGTACAAGTTCAAGGAGCAAAATGGGAGTAGCTATAGAAACACCTTTACAAATTACAAATGATAAGGAGATTAATTTTAGACTTAAGTATGATTAGGAAAAAGACAGCATAAATTTTTAATTAATGTGTCCTTTTCTGGCAGTAACTCTACAGATATAGACATCTTGACAATTTACAATAAAGTTCTTTAGAAAGAAATTTAAAAATAGGTTTGGAAACATTTTAGAAACAACAAAAAAGAAAAAAAGTCGATCACAGCCAAGGAGCAAGAAATGGTGTTGTTACCGACACCAAAAGACAAAGATAAAGCTTAGTCCATCACCAACTAAAATGACCATCTACTATGGCTCTTTCGTGCATATTATTTTTTTATGAACATGCTTTTTTTGTATTTCTGGATTGAATGTAAAATCTAATATGATCCATTCTTTTGGAGACTCTTCAAATTATTATATTAGGCAAGTGTCCATTTTCACTCCTTATGTAAGATTGTCAGGCAATTGACAACTCACTGAGCAAATATTTAATTATGACTGCATATCACTTCTCAAGCTAATAATTTCAATAAAAAAAATTAAAAAAAAAAAGAGAAATTATAGTGAATACCTAATGTTGGTATGAAATTTGAACCAACGACAAGATCCGCACCTCTAGGGTGTGATGCGGTAATGAAAGTAAAGAAAGTGGCCGGAAAAGTAAAGAGATGGAGATTTTTAGAGTGGTTCGGTCCTCCTTCCGGAGTAAAAGCCTACGTCCACTGTAGTTTTATATTTTTCTTTGGATATCCAAGTACAAATTACGGCCCAAGAGGAGGAAAAAAGGAGCCTCCTCTAATGGAGTTATCCTCTCCCTTTTATAGCCAAGGGAGAGAGGTTGCGTGGGTTAATGGTCTGACATCCTATCCTCTTAAAATCCGGGATTAGGTGACCGACTACCTCTGCAGACATACATTGGAAAGGACATTTACAGTACCTATCCGACAGTCTACAGCACCTGACAGCCCCCTACAGGCGAGGACAGTCAGTCATTTCAAGGAAAGGCCTAGACTACCGTGAGCGGACTTCGTCTTTGACCGGGGAGCGCCAGCTCCGGGGGCCAAACCTTCCATCTTGAGTGAAGTCCTTGCTTCCTCTTCGAGGCTAGCTTTGCGGGTGTAGATCATCTTCGAGGATCCACGGCCTTGTCCATCAATCCCTCTTCGAGGGTCTCCTCGCCCGTCAATCCATCTTCGAGGATCTTCTTGTGAGCTTCTCTCCTCATTCGGTGGAGCTCTTCATGATCATCTCCGACGATCGAGGATCATCTTCGACAATCCTCGCTCATTCTTCGTTCCTGTGATGACGTGGCGTCTACTTTCTTTGCGGCTGAGGGCTTGTGCACGCCTCTAATGCCCTTCGAGGACTTCGCCCCCGAGGCTACATTCCTTGACGAAAAATCACCTACAACACCTAATTTTTAAAACTTAATGTAAGTTATTACCCAATCTTTTGAAAAATGTAACCAACTACCCAAGTGATTCAATTGCTTACACAGTGGTAAGTGGTGGTAATTCACTTAGTTACCAAAAGCATGTGCAAGTAATTCACAAATTGACTAGAAACTCAATTACTTCAAAAGTTTGGGTATTTATTGTTATTGTTATATAAATTCTGGGTATTTGCCTATTTCATCCTAAAAAAAATAAGTCATTATTACATTTCATAATAATTCATTATCACATTTCATAATAATTCATTACATCACGACAATTATCATAATAATTCAAGTTTGCCAAGCTTACAAGGGTGCAAAAAAGCAGATGTTATGAGCATTTGGTGGATATCATCTTTGATTATTATGAGAGTTCTTTTCATTATTATTGATAGTTGACATTTTATCAAATTCTTACACTAAATGAGAATATATCATTTCCTTACATTATTTACATTGTACATGTATAAATAACTCATATGTGCTCTTTACAAAGGCACACATGTGTAATATAGAAAATGATAATGAGATCAGTGCAATCGGTTTCTCTTTAGTTTCTCTCGTGTTTATCTCTCTATCTCTTTTCTACTTTAATTTTATGCAATTTATCTTCTAACAATTGCTATCAATTTTATAGCAATAATTACATATTACGAACGTATGCTAAAATTGCTACTTGAGGTATAAATTATTAAATGACACTTATTTGTTCTTTCAAAAGAAAAACACGTCTCTTAATTAAAACACAATGTTTCATCTCTATGTACATCTCTCATGTCATTTTGTTGGTTAAAAATAACAAGAAACGACATTGTCAATCTTTTATCAAGTGAATTTAGGATTTACTGCTTGACGTCAATTAGATTAACTCACATGAAATTTTTTCGCCATTTTTTTTTTCCATCGTTTAGAAGTAGAAATGACATATTAGTGCAAAAAAAAAAAAATACAATATTTGGCATGATACTACATTACTACTATTATTTTACTGGTAAAGTAGAAACAACTTCATCACGATCGGATTTCCTTTCGTATGAAAATGTCAAAGTTAACGAATATTTCTAAAATAGATCATACAAAAATACCCTTTAACCAAATTTACGAAAACTAAAAACCAAATTGGATATGGAGATGCTATCAATCTAAAACAAGCAGCCATTTTTAAGGGACCGGGTTCGAAAGAATACAAGTTGAAGGAAATGCGAAAATTCACTTCCTCAGTAGATACACTGATAAAACCATCTACTCTCTCTCTACCAAATGAAACACCAACAAGACTGTAACTTCCAATTCATATGATCTTACTCACCCTTTGGGTACTGAAGAAGTTAGGCCTGGTTTTCGCCTAAAAAGCTGAGGGTTTGATGAGATGAATGAGGGTACGAACTACGATTCTTATTGGTATGATTTGAGGTGAAAAACTTGGCAGGCAGGCTTGTAGGACCTCTTGGTCGAAGCCTGCTCAAACTTCTTCGAAGCTGCTTCATTGTCTTCTAAGCTGTTTTGGAGAAAAAACCTTATCCACCAAGAAGAGCTTCTCAATTTAGCCTGCATCGGGTCAAAACACGACTGCTGTCATACAACTGAAATCAATGTTTGCGAACTCTTGTAACGGAATAAAGTAAAGTAGCATAAAACAAAGTGAGAACTGCCTCTTAAAATGGTCCAAGACAACTAAAACAACACATTTTTTCCTTCTCATTTTGTAAAGATCATACAATTTACGAGAATCTCCAAAGAAAGCAGAAGCAGAAAGCTAATCATGTTCACATATAACTATAAATACCATCAATAAAGTAACATGGCAATGATATATGCTAATCTAAACATTGAAACTACATGTTTCGAAATTCATTTCTCATTAAATTCTTCTAATTGCCACTTACTGGACGGCCAAATTTGGATAGCTCTGCAACTTTAGCTCTATTCTGACCTGGATAACCTAAAAAATAAACAAATGAACGAATAAAGACAAGTTCATAATTCAGGAACATCAGTTACTTGCTGAAAATAAATATAACAAACAATAATAATAACTAGCTAGCAGAGTAAGATATAGATTCCAATCTAAAACTAGGTTTGTAACTTTTCCTATGAGGCTATAACTAATAATGCAACTATCAGTATAAACAGAGGTTACGGACTCAATCTCTCACAAAATGAAATACAATAAGAGCAGTGAGAGATTTACCAGCAAAAATAACAACACCATCGCTGGAAACCCTCGCCAATTCCGGAAGAGTTCTGTTAAGGTATTTCGGGGACAAGTAATCCAGAGCATCTGACACTACTACAAGAGAAAATGACTTTGCTCGGTATGGCAGTGAAAACTTTATATCCGCCATCCGTACAATGCCTTTACGGACAAGACTCTTGCAATTTGCGTCAGCATCCTCAAGGTCATATGGTTCCACACCCCAAGCTTCTGTATCCTCCTCTTTAGCTAATTTGGATACCACAGAACATGTGTCAGGGCCCACATGCAGCACCTTGTGCATGCTGTCTCCATATGTTTTCTTCAGCACAGGTATGGCTCGCTGGACTTCATATGTGCACGAAATACCACCTGCGCATGCGTGCTATAGATCTTGATAATCGATAAATTTCCTCGGTTTTTGTAAACTTGGCAGGTAATATATATATATTGTTATCTACATATGTAAATCACATCCAAAGACTTTGTTCATCAATTGATTACTGATGTTTATATACATTTATCTATAGCTCAGTAAATCATTCTACCAATCCTTGTGCAAACTGACATAAAACACACCATTCCTAAACAGCATAATTTTCCTCATAAGGACAAGAAATATCATAGAACTTCGACACTTTTAAATGTGTTAACAAGTTGAGAAATAAAATACAAAGGCTTTCAAACAAGATGCAATATCCATATGTGAACATGCAAAAACATTTTGATGGGCAACTCTATTAATATAACAAAACTTCTAGACTCGCCACATAACCAAAAATGTCAAACATTACAAATGATGAGTTGATGATATGAGATTATTCACCTTCAAATTTTCTTACAGCCTCTATGTTGCTAGCACCACCTGTGCAACAAACCCCAATAAGTAGAATGAAGAGTCAAGAATTAATAAGAAAAATAATCTATGCCAGTTGAGCGATTCTGCCCAAACTCAGTTACCTAGCCCAAAAGCTAAGGTAGTTATCATCATTATCAACTGTCAATGAAAAAAGCTAGCAGAAACAAAAAATAAGAAGAGGTGCCATAAAGAACAACAACAAAGTTTTCCATAAACTTTCCTTCAACATCCAGTATTAAAGTTTGAAAACCAAATACATACCCGATCCACTATAACAGTAGACAATCAGAAGTACCGCACCCTGAGATTTTTAAACAGAAAATTTATCAGTAGACATTCGCCAAATTTAAACAAAATTCCTTTGCGTAAATATATTTCACTGAACTTTTGGCATTAACAAGTGTTTTTTCTTATTAACCAAAACAATGCTAATGGGTTCTGGCACGAGATAAACAGAGTGAAGTAAAATACATAGCAAGTCTAGAAAGGCATGTTAAAGTACCACAACTACAAGCCCAATAGAGAGCAAAGGCGACGAGCGTGCTTTGGATTGTACAGCACCCACAAATGGGATGCTTCCACCATCAGCAATGCGGCGGGCCGGATTCACGGGCCGTCTTGACATAATTTTCAATTACCAATGATAAGCCTGCCAAAACCAAATCTAGCATGAGATCAACAAAACTACATAATGGTGTTTCCACTTCCTAGTTTCAAAAAAGTTTCGTATTATCCAATTCTATAATGCCAACGTCCACAACTGAACTCCCTTTGGTTTTTCTCTAATACTTTTTACCTACTAGACTCGAGAAGCTTCGTCGAAGCTTCGTGTTATTAAAAATTCGATAATATCAACTATCATGACTCAACTACTTTTACACTTAAAGCCAAGACATGTAACGATGCTAAAACACTTCTCAAACATGAACAATGCTCAACTTTATTCTATATTGCTTCAAAAATAGTTAATGGAACATACGTCAAGGCACACAATTCCAACATTTTTCGGACAATTGTACTAAATAATGCAAATAATGTAGCAACTTAATGGAACTAGCTGGCTTAAACAAAATAATAATCCCATTAATTTAATTAGCACTTTTAATTAAGAAATCTAACAAAAAAAGTGGTAAAGTGCTTCCTCGACCATGAAACTGCTTTAGCTTCATATATTAATCCAAACCTCATGCTAATTATAGAAACAAAACCAAAAAAATAATAATATAGTTTATTCCATCCATGAAAACCCAAGATTATGGAAATCTAAGCTCAAAGTTGATTAGATACGAATCAATAAACATAGAAATAAAAGTAGGTCGACCAAATCAAATAATTAGGCAAAAATTAATCGATCCCGAAAAGATAATGCAAAAAACAAATACAACACTGAAAAAGGAGAGAGATCGATAATAAGAGAAATTAGAGCTATGAATCGATAATGAGAGCAATGGGAGAGAGGTTTACCAGTAAAAGCAGAGAGAGAGAGAGAGAGAGCGAGATTTTGCAGAGAAGAGAAAAGAACGCAGATCTGCAAGAGAGAGAGAGAGAGAGAGAGAGGAGAGAGAGATTCCTTTTAATTTTAGCGATCTGTGAGCAGCTCAGCGATAAAGAGAGCTAAAAGAGGAGGATTTTAGCTTTAGTCCCCAAATTAGATCGCTTGTTACATATTGGTACTTAAACTACGAAATATTACAACTAATATCTTGAACTTGGGAAATTTTGTAAAATGCCACTTCTGGATAACTTGTTTTGAAACATATTACTTAAAAAAAAAAAGATTTTGAGAAATATCATTCTTTTGCCACAATAATAATTTATGTCTCATATGTACTACACTTTTAATTTATATCCCAAAATTTACACTACAAATATAGTGTAGAAATAAAGAAGCACACTACTTGAAGTATAAATTATTAAGTGCCACTAAAAATGGCTTTGTTTTGCAATTTCCCCTTTAAAGAAAAATATTTGCAGCCTATGTTATTTTTTGTGAATGAATTTGACCAAATTATCATTTTTTTTTTTTGTAAATGAGAAAGACAAGATGGAAGAAGGGGGCAACATAGTAATTAGATAATAAAAAAAGTGACATGACATGAAATAGTAACATGGGTTACAAACTTGAATGTCAAATGTGGCATGAGATCAAATTTTTTCCTTGATCAACCTTTTAATTTCTGACCTTCAATTGGTTGGTGTAGCGAGAAGGATGTTTTTTTTTTTTTTTATATATCCTCCTTGGATGCACCTAGTTTTGAATCTCTATAACCACAGTTGTGGGACCATGCTTGGTAAATTGATTATGTGGCCTTGGGCTTGTGTTGGTGTAATAACATGGCTTGCACACGACATGGATGCAACGCCGCGAGACTTAAGGTACAACTAAAGCTCGAACAAAGCACAAACCAACCAACCAACTCAACACTTGAGCTAAAACTCTGGAGTCTACTTATTTCTCAAGAAGAAGACAAGCTTAGAGTTTACATCAAGCTAATGACACGTGATACGGTGGTGTGGCAACGTGAGGATAAGGAGAAGCGCAATACGGAAAAGAGCTCGAGTCGCACAACGAAGACGTGGTAGTGTTTCGCAGTTCACATTGTGCGACGAGTGATTTGAGGCACTTAGGGTAGCTGTAGAGTCGCGCGGCGATGCGAGGAGAATGCGATGGCTTAGGGTGGCTACTAGTTCGTACGATGGCACAAGGAGGCCACTCGGGTTGTGGAGAGTCGGGTGGGTGAGCATGAGCAGAGGGGCGTAGGGTCGTTGACGGCTCTAGGAATTGAAATCTCGAGGTCATTGGTAGATGCACACGCGGCTTGCACGGGTTTAGAGCAGTGGCAGTGGTGGAGGATTTGCTCCTGTTCGACGCGACACATGTGGGAGAACGTGTAAGGGTTTTGGGATTTTTTATTTATGGGGGGTAAGAGAGAGAGAGAGAGATAGAAAGAAAGTGTTGTGTGTGTAGTTTAGATTTAGGGTTTTCTGAAAAAAAAAAAAAAAAAAGGGTCATATTGTAATTTAGTAAAAATATATTTTATTTATGCATTTTTTAGATTATGAAAAATTATCTAGAGGCTCGGCACAAAAAGTTAGGAACATATCAGTTTCGTGTTGTAAGTCGTCTTCTAACACCTTCAAATAAATCAAGAACGAAATTCAGAAAATAGAATGCTATTAATATTTAGATGAACATAACAAGATTTTGGGGTACATTTTAGTATCGCTGTCTACTCTCACATTGAATTTTTCATAACTCAATTTGGAACTTTCGACTCAAATTAACCATGAAATTGAAAATCTTCAGAGAAACCAGTTAAAGCGAATTAATTCACACATAACTCTATGAATTTCTACTCTCGTCTTAGAATTTAGTCATTAAGGTTAAGTCTTCAACACACGAGTCTATTATATATAGACCGTTGATGTCCTTAGAGTGGAATAGTTAAAGATTCTTAACTAGTAAATCATTGTATTCCTGAAAATGCAAATTTCCCTAGTGTGACTAAGAGGTCAATGATTGACACTTTTATTCTAGTGTCATAACTAAATCATTACCGAGTAAGTAGAAAGGAGAAACTTTGCAGGAAAAATGTTGTGGGGTCCAAAAGTAAGGAACTTAAAACCTCGAGTAAGTAAATTTCTACTACAACATGAGTATGTTTAACTCTATCTTGCCATTGTGGTTTGCAATTATGGGTTCGTGCTATCGTTTATCATATGTTTAACGGCTAGCTAATTGATATTTAATGCTAGATGTGTTTTAATTTAATAAATGTTGGCGTTGGAGTCTACTAGTCCTGCAACATTATATGATGAGCTAATATTTGCTAGTTGTGTGGATTTATGATGAGCTACTCGATTTGGTGTGTATCGAGTTAATGCTTGCTAGTTACTTAATACTATGTATTAAGTTAATGATCATTATCTTCTTGACATCGTGTTTTGGACTAGTATCGGCTAGTTATATGATAATGTAAATTAGGTCGTTCTTTTTCTTCTTCAACCTCACTGCCTAAAACTCATACACGCATATATATACGTATACCCACACACACACACACATATATATATATATATATATATAGAGAGAGAGAGAGAGAGAGAGAGAGAGAGAGAGAGAGGACGGCGAGGCGAAGTAGGACTATATTTCGACCTGTTCACGGTGATCTTGACATATGGATCCTTAAGCAATTGGTTTTGAGAAAGAGATACTCAATGAGGAGAGATAGAGAGAAAGGCCATTGATATTTATAGTTCAATGAGAAATTTGTAATTGTGGTAACAAATTTTGTGAAAGCGGTTATAAATTTTATTACACGGTTGTAACAATTCTGTTACAGCAATAAAAATGAAAAATAACATTAAGACACTCAATCAACACAATTTCTTAAGTGAATTATTAAGTAACAAACTTTGTTACGCTTATAACAAAATTTGTTACAACTGTAACAAATAATGTTATAAAAATATAAATAAAAATGATATTAAGACACGAAATCATTTTAATTTTTAAGTGAATTATTAAGTAACATATTTGTTACTCTTATAACAAATTTTGGTATGGTTGTAGTAATAATAATAAAAATAACATTAACACACTAAAAATCAACACACTTTTTTAAGTGAACTATTAAGTAACAAATTTTGTTACACTTATAACAAATTTTGTTACAACTGTAACAAATAATATTACAAAAATAAAAATGAAAAATGACATTAAAAAACAAAATCAATTTAATTTTTAAGTTAATTATTTATGTTAAGACGCTAAATTAACACACTTTCTTAAGTAAATTATGTAACAAATTTTGTTACAAAAATAAAAATAAAAAATGACATTAACACGCCAAAATCAGTTATGATTTTGTAACAAAATTTGTGAGGGAATTTTAAGAAAATAGCCACAGTTTCAAAAAATTTAAAAACTAGCAATGCCAGAAATTTCTTACAAAATTTTTGCCTAGTGTTAGAAATTTCTTACAGTATTTTTATGTGTATTTTTGTTATTGCTAGAAATTTCTTACAGTTTTATGACTAGTTCTTAAATTTTTTAAAACTATGACTATTTTTAAAAAATACACAATCTAAAATGATTATTTACCTTACTGACCCAATTTGTGACGGCCGTAATAAAATTTATTACTCAGATAAGAAAATTTATTACCAACAAAATTTATTACTTGTAAATTTAAAAAAATGCATGTAACAAAGTTTGTTCCTACTACTACAAATGTGTTCCCGCTGTATCAAATTTTGTTACCTTGTAATAGTCAATTATTTCATAACAGTAGCTTAGCACCGAATTCTTATGTCATTATCTTCTTGCACAGTAACACTTTCAGCGAGATATTACGACAAAAAATATTATAGCCTAATTAATCTATCATCTTGCAAAGCAGTGTGTAATTAATCATTTTGAATTTTTTTTTTTTTAGCCAAATAGAAGACGCCGGAGCCGTTCGAGTTGGTGGAGGGAGCTATGGACTAGAAGGCGTTGATGTTGCGACAAAGCTACAGCAGTGGCGAGGTCGGCGGCGAGATTGTCAACCATTCACGACGGCGACGGCGACGGCGAGAAAGTGAGAGTGTAAAAGATGCAAGTTAGAAGCTTCGAACCAGAGCGAGAGAGAAATAACGTGAGAAAAAGTGAAGTATGGGCAGAGGGTCGAGAAGTAGAGCCGCCGCGAAGCTCCGTCCCAAGCCATGAGGTTCGTCGGCGATCGATCGGCGGTGGAATCAAAACCGGTAGTGGCGAAGACGAGGTGGCTCTTTCGGGGAAGCCATTCGACGTCATTTTGGGGTGTGGTGGTCGAGAGCTTTCCTTGCTCTGGCTTCGGCATCATAGAATTGGAGTCAAATACGCCATTGGAGAGGAGAAAATAGCTGGACGATGAAGAAGAGGAAAAGGGAATTTTGGTCGGGCCTAACGAGATTTTAGAGCCAATGGCTAATTTTTTAATTTTTAGAAAAATGGGATAATTACTTGAGACTTAGGTGTTAGAACGGAGGAAATCCTAAATATTATTGATCGAAATGGTCCATTTCAATCAATAACAGTTAAGATTTCCGTAAAATAGGCTTTTAATTTATTAAAATGATAGAGAATATGCATTCTTTCGTTAGAGTACGTTTGGTAGAGATGAAAATTAAAAAGAAGAATAAATTTGAGTGGATTTTGAGATGAAAAATGTAAAAGTAGATTGTTTGGTGAGGAAGAAGAGAGAAATGAAGGGAAAAGATGGAGGAAAAAAAACTAGTAGGTCCTATAATTTTTTATTCTTCTAATGTTAGAAGGAAAAGGGAGAGGAAATTTTTTCTTACTACAATCAAGAGTAAAATTACTCTTTCGTCTATTTTTTAAGAGATTAAAAAATAAAATAAATGGGCAAAATGGTAATTGTTTAGGTAAAAAATTTTCTTTCATTCTTAATATACCAAACAACATAAAGAATAACTATTTTCTTTTCTTTCATTCTTATTTTCTATCGTCTTTTATTTTTCTTTTCATCTAATTTTCTATTTCTCTTATCAAACGGACTTTTAGAGCTCGAGGGAAAATATCTATCTATACTCTTCTCACGTCTTTCTTTCTTCTTACCAAATAAAAAAAATTTACTTCTCCTTCCATCTTTTCATACACCCACCACTCCCACTATCTAACCAAACACTCCCTAACACTTTTAAGCAATGATTGAATTTGTTCAAGCACTCGCATTTTTTGCGATGCAATTTTAGCATTTCTATTTCTCAATTTGTTATGTATAACTCAGTGATTAGTTATTACTCTCCAAAAGTAAAAAACAAAAGAATCCTCCATGACTAAAAGAATTTAAGTGTTAAGATCTTAAGAGAAGCTAGTTACGTGTATGAGTTTGCCTAAACTAATCTGTCAACTTGTCAATTCTTCATTATTAATTGAAGAAGCTAAAAATGTCAAGAGAAATGACTATATACATATATATATATATATATTTATATTTGCTCACATGAAAAAAGATCATCACTTGATACTTGATAGTTAAATAAAAGTAATCAAGCATAAGGGTTTTAATATATTTAGCTTATGTTTGGGGTGGATATTTTGCCCATTTCATCTCATTTTTTGAATGGAAAAAATAATTTAAAAATGGTTTGAAATGATTTGAAAAAAAATAATATTGAATGGTTTGACTTTGTAAATTTTGAGGTGGTATAAATAATTGAGATTTAAAGATATTATATAGGAATTTGGAAAGTTGAAAAAAAATGTTGAAAAAAATAAAATGAAATGAAATAATTTGTAGGATTAGAAAATTAAATTGTTTAGAATAATATGAAATTGAATAGAATGAGTGGGATGATTTGCCCAAATGTAGGGTTATTTTTTGCTTTTATATACGAAAGGCAAGGTAGGACAGTGTCCCACAAAACAGATTATTGCAATCACTTTTTTTTTTCTTTCTTTCTTTTGTTCTTTTGAAGAGTCCCATTCAGGCAACCACATAAATAATGAACCAAACTTTTGTTTTTTTAATATACGATGCTGACATGTTACAGATGTCTCTGCAAATTATTAATAATAAAATAATTTTTCTTAAACAAGTAATTAAACCATATTTGTTTTATTAAAAGTTGGCTTATAAGACTTTTATCGATAATTTTAAACGGTCAAGTTTATTATTTCTAACAAGTTTTTCTAAAAAAAAATAATAATAAAATTAACCATCTAATGTTATTCATTATTTATTTGATTTCTGATAGTCATGCAAAAAATAATAATAAAATTAACCATCTAATGTCTTTTACGGACGACACGTGTCATCTCATGATTTTTAAAAAAAAAAATTTTAATTGCATTTACGGACTTATTTTAGGGGTTTTTAAGAAATTTAAGAGGATTTTTGTGTAAATTTAGAGAAATTTTTGTTCAATTTCTCTCTCATCTCTCATCTTTTTCACTTTTTTTGTTCTAATCGTTTCAACGGCTATTTGTTTGACGTAATAACCTCGAAATTTTTTTTTCTTGGCGCGGTTGGATTCAGAATATTTTTCTCGATCTTTTAACACCCATTATCATATACTTTTTTTTTACCGTATCTAGTTTTTTTTTTATTTTCTTTGTTTTAAGCTTTTATTTTTATTCTTTAAGTTTGAAAATTTTTAAAAGAGCCATTATATTTATATTAAAACTAATCCTTTAATTATTAAAAATTATAAAAATATTAATTTTTTTTAAAACTTAACAAAAATATATTTTATTATTATTTTGTTATATTTTTTAACTGTTATGTTATTTTATACGTGCTCCACACGCGCTATAAAAAACTAATAATTCCTCTAAAGGTGAGAGAGAACCGCATATTCGGGACTTAAAATACTTGCCACTTCTACACACCTGAGTGCTGACAACTCACCACTTTTCGCCATGTGTCATCATATCAAGCCTTATTGGTCTTTTTTCCATTATCATCAAAAGTACCAAAGTTACAATTTATCAAAAAAAAAAAAAAAAAACTTACAAAGTTACTAACTTACAATCGAGTATTTGAATTAACATAATCTCCTTAGTCAAAAGAACATCTGATTTAAATTTGCATTTTAGAGCTGTGAAAATAAAGAAGGATTGTAAAAAAATAAAGAAGGGTTGATAAAAAAAAGCTAGAAAAAAAATATAGATAATTGAATAATTTTTTAAATTATGTTAAGAAAATAATCAATATTTTGATTAATTAAAAAATTAATTATTTTTTAAATTATATTATGATATTTTTTATCTTTATTTCTTTAATTATCTTGTATATTAGTGATTAATAATTTAATATTGACTCAAAAATTGTCTAATAACAAATATGCCACAAACGATAGATAGACAATTTATGAGACTTACTATTTCTTATCCTTATGTACTATAAATCTACATTAAAACCGGAATTTTGATACTACAATTAAAATACATAATCAAATTTTTTTAGTAATTACGGAAAAGAAAAAAAAAATTGATCTACAGTTACCGAAAAGAAAAAAAGGTGACCCGAGGTAAAATAAAACTCAAGTAGTCTTAATCAACCAAATTATGTATGGGATGTAGTAGTCTAATCCGGAGTTATTGTAAAATCCACACAAGTCTTACACAACACAAAACAATAAAGAATTTTTAGATGGAAAAAAAGGCCACATATATCACGTTACTCACAATTGTCCAAACACTAGCCATTTCTTCATCAAACTTCATAATCATATCTATGCATGAAAATCCGGCGGTTAATAACCGACCGAAAAAAATTCATCGGATAATTACTGATTAATTCACCGAAATTATCCGGTGACAATTTTCGGTGAAACTCTGGTTATTCACCGAAAATTATCACCGGGTAATGGCGGTGAATTAACCAGATTTTAACCGGATAGTATTTTTTTTCTTCTTCTTCTTCTTCTTCGTCGTTCCCCCACCGTCACCGCTGTCTCCCCCACCTCCCTTGCGACCTCCCCACCTCCCCTGCGACATCCCCCGCCACCCCCGTGATCTCCCTGCCACCACCGCGACCTCCCTGCGACCACCCCGCGACCACCCCGCGACCTCCATGCCGCCACCGCGACATACCCCTGCGACCACCCCGTGACCTCCCTGCCACCACCCCGCGAGGCCGCGACCTCTCCCCCGACCACTCCGCCACCACCCCGACTTTCCCTGCAGAGCACTCACCAGTCACCACCTCCCCTGACTCCCCCGCCACCTCCCCCGACTCCCCCGCCAACTCCCGACCTTCCCCCGCTCGAACCAATGATCAAACAAAATTTTCTTTTTTTCTCGGTGAAAATTTGGTGAAAATATACCACCGGAAATTTTCGGTGAAAATCCGGTTAATAACCGGTTTTTAAACCGGTTATTAACCGAATTTCTACCGAAAATTTACGGTGGTATAATATGCCGGTCGGTTAACCGTGCCACATTTGCATGCTTAATCATATCATATCTAATATTTTTTTCTATATAATTAAAGTTCACATTTAACTTTAAGTCCTTAATTGCTTTCATGACTCTCCTTGCTCTCATTAACCTATCTTTCAGCCCATAGCGTCGTAAATTGTTTCTTTTTTCTTTTTCTTCGAGAAATTCAACTTTCTATTCTTAGTGCACCACCACATCCTCAAAAACCCCATATCTAATTAAATTAATCAATTAACTAATTAACTTAAATTAATTAACCATCCTCGCGTTACTCTTGCAACTTTTATTAATTGTCTTAACAAATATTTCCTATTAGTAATTCACATTATTGTAGTATATACGCATCTACCCTCACACACATATATATACGTATATACATATACATATATATATATAGCTCTAGCAACAAGTGTACGCCATCATCGTCATCCTCATTAATTCTGTCAGACTCTCTCTCTCTCTCTCTCTCTTCTCTTTCTCTCTCATCTGATACGCAAAATCAGGTTGTGAAAACTTCTCAATCGAACAGAACAGAGACGAGAGAGAAAATGGAGATACCAAAACACCTCTGCTCTGTCTCTCTCTGAAATTCTCTCTCCACCTTCGCATTTCGCTTCGAATTCTTTTGTTTTTTGTTTTTTTGTTTTTCCTTTTCTTTTCCCTCGCTGTTTGGATACGAAGAAAGTGTTTTTTCTTTCTGGTTTTGTTTTGGCGGTGGAAAATGGCGGTGGAATATTCGTGCTGCGAGAGCGGGTTCTTCATCCACATAGTGGTGATCGTTCTGTTGGTGTTGTTCGCCGGAATGATGTCTGGTCTGACCTTGGGTCTCATGTCTCTCAGCCTCGTCGATCTCGAGGTTTTGGCCAAGTCTGGGACTCCAACGGATCGCGCTTACGCTGGTACTTTTTCTCTTCTCTTTTGCTCTCTGCTTTTTCTTTTCGTTTCGTTTCATTTTTGGTTACTTTTTTGTGGATGTGTAATTATGGTCTGTTTGGTTGCTTGGAAAGTTGGAGGAAAAAAAAAAGAGAAAATGAAAAAAAAAAGGAAAAGGGAGTGAGAGAGAGAGAGAGAGAGAGAGAGAGAGAGAAGGAATTCGAGTCGTGTCGTTGAAAACTATAAAATGGTGGCGTTTTTGTGTTGTGGGACCCTAGGCACGTTTTGTTGTTAACTTAAGGGAGAGATTATAGAAATTAAAGTTGATTTGTTTGGCTAGGTTTGAGTTTAAAAATGTATATTTAATTGTTGTTGGAGTATTTTAAGGGTTGTTGATGTTCTTATTGAAGTTAGGAGCTTTGGATTGCCATTAGCTCTATGGTTTGGGTTACTTTTTTCTGGGTTCTTTCCTTTGAGAAGTCTGATATGTGTTTGATGATTCATTCTCTTTGATTTGAGTTGTTCAAATACTTGTTGTGCTTTATACAAAAAGAGAAGTTTTGGGCTTCAGTGGAATTCAGAAAAATTAGATTCTATATCGAGTTTGAGCTGGTGTCAACCTTTTGCATATTTTATTCATAAGTGATTATCATATTTTCTTCTTAGACTGTTATTTGTTGTTCTCTCACTTATGAACAAATATCACGCCCGCTAATTATATTTCCGTCCCGTTGGTGTTGCAGGCTAACTTAGACTTTTCCGGTCGATCACTCACTTCTTTACCCGTTGTGGCTATCTGAAAGTTTTTAACTTTTACTGGTCTTCATGTTTAGTCTTAACTTTCATATTCTGCTGCTTGTTTTGTTTTGTTGACTCCTATATTACAGCGAAGATTTTGCCGGTCGTAAAAAATCAGCATTTATTGCTCTGTACCTTACTAATTTGCAATGCTGCTGCCATGGAGGTACATTTACTTGTTTTGTTCTTTTTATAATATCTGTTATGTACAGCTGATTTATAACGTTACCAAAAACGCTTTGTGATTCCTAAATGGCTGTTCTTTCTCTTAGGCACTTCCCATTTTTCTCGATGGCCTCGTGACAGCTTGGGGTGCTATTCTAATATCGGTGACATTGATTCTCCTGTTTGGTGAGGTGAGTGATTGCACGTATAGTTTGCATCTACAAGAGACCCTACTTTTTAGCACTGGCCTCTTGTTTATTTTGTTTTATATGTTGATTAAATTTTTTGCTTGTTAGTGGCTTAGTGCTATTCCATAGATCCGTCGAATGTTGGAGTTATGTATGTCTTAATTCATGTTTGACCCTGTAATCAAGTAATATATGGTGTCGTTGTTTGTGCAAGTATTAACGGCATTGTACTTCCACAATTAGATTATACCACAATCAGTTTGTTCTCGATATGGCCTGGCCATTGGTGCTAGAGTTGCCCCATTTGTTCGGGTTCTTGTTTGGATATGCTTTCCAGTGGCATTTCCAATTAGCAAGGTATATGTGCCAACTTCGTTTTTCTTCCAAATTTATTGTAAACGTTGCTAAAATTACTTAAGATCAGTGTTTCTTCATCTCTTTGCTTTGTTTTTCCAGTTGTTAGACTATCTGCTGGGGCATGAAAATGTTGCTCTATTCCGTAGAGCCGAGCTGAAAACACTCGTTGATTTGCATGGCAATGAGGTTTGTATCATGATGCAGTTCTTTTTGTCCTTAATAGATGTGAGATCATTCAAAAAGTTGTTCAGTTGGCTAATCTTATCCTTATGACTTTTATAATGCTTTTTCTGTTTTTCTCCTTAATTTTTGTGTTTCGTAATTAATAGGGGATAAACGAAACAAGCTAACAAACAAAGCTTTGTAGAACTTATCTGATTGGGCCTTTCGGTTGTCGTTCATTGGGTTGCTAGTTTCTGACATAATGACATGTTTTTAGGCTGGAAAAGGCGGAGAGTTGACACATGATGAGACAACCATTATTGCTGGAGCCCTTGAGCTGTCCGAGAAAACTGCTGGTGATGCTATGACTCCTATAGGGGAAACTTTTACGATTGATATCAATGCCAAACTTAACAGGTATACTATTTATGAGAACTCGTAAAAAAGGTGGCGGCTTTACTTTAGGATAATGTTTGGTGATGAGCTATAATAATACCACAGGGAGTTAATGAATCTAGTATTGGAAAAAGGGCATAGTAGAGTGCCTGTTTATTACGAGGAACGTACAAACATAATTGGACTTGTTCTGGTAATTTCTTTACCCACTCTTTCATGCATTATTGATAAAGATTTGAGTCTTCCTTTGAAATATATCTGGAATGAATTTACTCTCGACCTGTATCATTTCAATAATATATTTCAGGGCATCTAAGCTTCCTTTTTTGATCATATCAGGTAAAAAATTTGTTAACAATTCACCCAGAAGATGAGGTTCCTGTGAAGAATGTCACTGTACGTAGGATTCCAAGGTATTTTGTCTTGGTTGCATTATTTGAGTACTAACTTGACATGGGCACACATTATGCAAAAAATCTGATTTTCCACACCTGGATTACAGGGTTTCCGAAACTTTGCCTTTGTATGATATATTGAATGAGTTTCAGAAGGGTCATAGTCACATGGCTGTTGTCGTAAGAAGACGTAACAAAGTAGTGGAGGAATCTGCTGAAAAATTCAGCGACAGTAAGCACCAGAGCTTCCTTCAGGATACATTGTACTTCTTTTTTGCAACTTTTTTACAATGTAATTGGTTTTCTCTCTCCCGATAGACCATGTAAAAGACGTAAGAGTCGACATTGATATTGAAAAGCCTCCTCAAGAGAAAACGCACAAGGGCAAGAGATCACTCCAGAAGTGGAAAAGCTTTCCCAACAGCGCAAACAATTCGTATAGGAGTGGATCTAGGGGCAAGAAGTGGTCAAAGGACATGTACTCAGATATCTTGGAGATCGACGGAAATTCTCTCCCAAAGCTTCCCGAGGAGGAAGAAGCTGTTGGCATCATAACGATGGAGGATGTGATTGAGGAACTTTTGCAGGTTACCGAATTGTGCTACCGACTTTATTATTTCCCTGACATTTTCTCAGACTCTGGTTTTGAGCCTGACATTGATTTTGCGTTTGTAGGAGGAAATATTCGATGAGACGGATCATCAGTTCGAGGACTCATAACATCGGCCTCTTCTTGGAGCTGAATGTGTTGCAGTACATATGATCACGAAAAAGGTGTTGCATTCGTTGTTAGCGCCGTCCCATGTTTTAGGCTTTGAACCAATAGAGAGAGTAATCCGGCATCATACCGAACTGTACTGATAACCCTTTGCTGGTTGAGATGTGAAAAGAAAAAGAAATTATAGCATTTCTTGTTTTCTATATCATAGGTTATATCTAAGTAAGCATGTTATTAATGATTAAACCTCAAAACAAACCTCTTTGTCTGGCCTAGGTTTTATTGTAAGAAAAGATGATATGTCTTTCAATTGCGGATGCTCTGTTTCAATTTGGGCCGTTTTCTTTCATTAGAAATTGCAAGTGTGTTAATGAGGAGAAAATACTATTAAAAATTGTGGGTTTCTTAAAAAATATCAAATTTAATTTTCGTATTTATTATAAACAAATCATAAATGTATCTGGTCAATAGCTCACATTCTGCAAGTTAACGACTCTTTTGAGCCTCAGTCGGTACTACTAGGGTAAAAGAAGGATTATCTATACAAATGCCCCCTAATGTTGTGCTATTGTTGCAGTTTGCACCCTAATGTTTAAAAACTGTCATTTTTGCCCCCTAAAGTATTAAAAACTTATAGATTTGCCCCCTCTGTCATAATCTGTAACAAAAATGGGTTAAATTAATTACGTAATATTAATCTGTTGGTGCATGTACAATTTTTTAAGGGTATGAATACAAAATTTTAAAAGATCGAGGTGCATTTTGAGAAGAAAAGACGACATAAGGGGGTGTTTGTGAAAATAAATATAGAATTAATTACTATAATTTTCTTAATTTGAAAGCAGTTGATCTTTAAAAATTGTACAGGTGCCAACAGAATAATATTATGCTATTAATTTAATCTATTTTTTTTACAAATTGTAACAGAGGGGGCATATCTATAAGTTTTTAATACTTTAGGGGGCAAGAATGATAGTTTTTAAACATTAAGGTGCAAACTGCAACAATAGCACAACATTGGGGGTGTTTATGTAGATAACCCAAAGAATGTTAAACAAACAACAGGTAAATAGTCTGAAATGAAAATCTTCGCATTTTATGCTCGATTATCATCAAAGATATTTGTACACCAACTCGCTAAACATCTAGCTGAAGTCTTTTAACATAGCCCAGAGAAGTAAAATCCAAAGAGAATTGCCACAAATGTGCCCCAGTTATTGCACGTCAAGAGTTGCCTTGGCTGGCTTTGAATATATGATGATCTGACCGTACATATAACGACGAAATTCGGAGTTCGTAATTCTTTGATATATAATGCCGACTGGGCTGTTATTTCCTATGTTTACTTCGTTTCTCCTCTCTCTTCTTTCTCTTATCCTTTGACCTATCTTTGGATCTGCGCTTCTCAGAGCGGTCCTTCTTCGAGTTCTTAGAATGAACCTTCTTTCGCTTCTTCGAGCTCTTATCGTCGTCATCGGTCTCTTCCTCCGAAGAATCATAGGACTTCAGAGAAGAAGGCTTCTCTGGACCATATGCAACACGGCATTCTGCACTAGGGCTTCTTATATCCTCCTTGGAGTCAGGGGAGCGGAGAGGGTAAGGACCTGTTTCATCCATCCTTGAACCAACGGCGCCTCTGCCGCGCTTAGCCCTGACACGTCAAACATGCTCGTATCAAACAACTGGAGATTGCATATATTGTAAATTCTCGTAGAACAAAGAGACAGGCGATACGGAGGGATTAAGGCAAAGAATAGATTTTTAACCTTGAGCGCAAAAATTCTTCAAGTTCTTCATCTCTCAAACCGCCGCCATCGCTTGAAGAGCATGAGGCCTTAGCGCTGTCATCGGCTACGGCGTGCCTTTTACTCGTGCTTTCTCTGGAGTTACATTCTCTGTAGCTCACACTATCGCTTCTCTGATCCTTCGACTTGTGTCTAAGTCTATCATCCAACTCTCGCTCCTTCTCCCGGACTCGCCACATCTCATTCATTTCCACAGCCCGGTTAGCTATAAACAAAATGAGAAACAAAAAATGAAACTCACAATTGTCAAGAGGCCCAATTTTTGCCTGTAACCACATTACAATTCACAGCCAAAAATCCCACAAATCAAGTACTCATCAAAACACAAATATCCCAACTTTGAAAGATTCTTAACAATTTCTAATGATAAAACACGGAAAAACTGAAACATTTTATTTCCCACTGAAACAAAGACAATTGCAACTTCATACCAAACATACAGACATAAGAATTTTGATATATATATAGCTACCTTGTTGTACACCAAGAACTGTGGCAGTGAGAAAGCGAGGATTAGGCCGAACCCTAGGCTTAGGTTGCTGAAGATAGACATGAACGCCTTCCTTCTCAGCTTGCCGCCGCAATTCCGCTGCTTCTTTCATCAGAATCGCTGCGACTCTGTTCTCCGTCTCCAGATCCATCCAAACCCTACAAAATGCAACACCCAAACGGTTCCCATTCAGAACCACGCGATCGGAAATCACAGAAGAACAATCAATCAAATTCACGATCGTCGAGAATTATCCGAATATCGAAATCAACGAACAAAATGAAACTCTTTTCGACTGGGAAAGCGGAATCAGAAAACCGAGAAATCCGAAATTATCGAACTTTGTAATCGAACTTTGTAACTCACCGAATTGGTCGACGAAGCAAATGGGTTCTGAAATTGATGAACTCGAATCAAGACAAGGAATTGGAAAATCCCAAACCCTAATTCAGCTTCAGAGAGGGAAGAAGATTATTATGGCTTCGGCGTTGAAGGAAACGAAGAAGAAGAAGAGAGGAGAGAGAGGGTTCGTTCGGTTGAAAGGGAACACAAATAATATTTTCGATATTATAAATTGACCGAAATGCCCCTCTACCATTAGTTGCTTTTGTTCTCTGTATTTAACTTCTGCGATGGTCTCGAACGCTGTCGGACTCGGGAGAGGTTCCTCCACCTTCTCTTCTATTTCGTCCGACGAACGATCGACACAGCGTAATTAATCATTAACCATTTCCAACAGATTAATCATTAGTTGATCTAAGATACATCGTATCCAATTAGGGAAATGGTGGGAAATAACCTTTTTTTTATGTTTTTAAAAAATAATATATGTTTCAAAATATTAAAAAAATAATCACAGTAAAAAAAAATTTAATAAAAAAAATCAAATAAATATTTACACATTTATAAAAAAATATTTAACAATTTTATTTTAATGAGTAAAAGTTGATGTGTTAAATATTTTTTACAAATGTGTAAATATTTGTTTGATTTTTTTTATTACACTATTCTTGATTGTGGCTATTTTTTAATAGGAGTTTTCGTAAGGGGCCGACCCTCTTCGATAAAGGTGATTTTGGACCGTCAAATTAAGTATTTTATATTTTTTTAAATTAAAAAAGTAAAATTGACGGTTCAGGGGCTCCCACTACCGTTAGAAGCCCTCAACCAAAGAAATTGCGTTTTTTAATATTTTGAAGAGTAATTTGCACTGGTGCCCCCTGAACTTTACGTGTTGTGGCAAACTGCCACCTGAACTTTAATTTTGGGCAAAATGAACCCTGTATTCGAAAATGTTGGCAAACCGTTACAAATTGATAACGGGCGTCAAGATTTGGACGGAAATCACAGCCCATGTGCCCATCACGTGAATTTGAGAGGGTATTTATGGTATTGTAGTGGACATGTGCAAGTCACGTGATTTGTGTTGGAGGGAATGGGTAATATAAAAATATTTTTTGGCTTCTTGTCTGATAACCAAACGAAAACAAAACCAAAGAGAGAGAGTCAGCGAGCGACAAAGGATGAAGATGGTAGTTTGGGTTGTGTTCGTAGTTGAATGTGTTGCATTTTGAAGAGGAGTGAAAGCATTAGCCTTTGAAGTTAAAAGAATCTGATAATGGAGAACAAACTTAGAGATTCCGGTGGCATTGCACCCAATTACGGTGAGTTTTGCTTCTTTTTTTTCTCTGTTTTTTTTATGAAATTAATTTGGGACTTTTGTGTGTAATGTAATCTTCATATTATTGTTTGTGAGAATTTCTAAAAGTTTCTATGATCTGTCGCGAAAAGAGGGCATCATAATCCAATTTGTAAAATTCGTCGGGCCTTTGTCAGTTTTTATTTTTATTTTTTTCAAAATTTCCTTCGAACCCAAGTCAAATGTGTTTGATCAACAATGTTTATGAGGATTTGTTGAAAAGATAATGAATATCTGCAGATTTCATAATCTAGGGTTTTCCTGATGAATGTGTGTGTTCTATTTCATAATGCAGATGTCAGATATTGTGTGTTCTGTTTTTATTTTTTATTTTGATATAAAACAGGGCCGAAGTAATGTGTATTGGGTTTGTCGACAATGCAATGCTTTATTTCATAATCTAGGTTTTGCTTGACGAATATTGGTTCTGTTTTTATTTTTGCTGATGAACGTGTTCTGATGGGTCTGTTTTTATTTTTCATCATGAACATGTGATGATTTTCCTGTGTATTGGGTTTGTCGACAATGGAATGCTTTATTTTGTATTTTTTATTTTGGTGTTGCAGATGGTATGGATGATGATTTATTCACTATGAAAGTAAGACATGGAGGATATATACAAGTTCAAGATGGGGTTGCAAGATATGTGAATGGAGATGTTGATTACTTTGATTTCTGCACAGGTGATTTCATGAGTATGATTGAGCTACAGGACTTTGCAGAGAGGTTAGGTTATGAAGAAAAAGTGTTTTTCTGGTATAAGGTTGAAGGAGATGGTTCAGTGGGAAGTTTTGAAAAGTTAGATAACGATATGGACGTGTTTGGGATAGTATCACAGTGTGCAGGAAGTAGAGAGATTGAAATGTTCATGGAGGTGCCACCGAAACCAATCAAGTTAGACTTCACATATGCCTCTAATAAGCCTATTGAACTGTCCGATGATGAGGAAAGTGATGATGATATTATGGAGCAGAATGACTTTCAACATGAGTCGTTCAATTTCAATGAATCTGATTTTGAGTTTGTATTTGAGTCTATGGAGCTAGAACGTGCAGCCGAATCCGATGTGGAGTCCGAAGCCGAGCTCGAAGCCATCCACAGCTTTCTTCAATCCATCCACGCCAAAACATTAGAAGTCAACCATCCACAGCTTTCTTGAATCCTTCCAAATCAAACTATCTTGCATAGAAAAACAATCATGAAAATGCAGATTACCACTAACAACTTCCTCTCCCTTTTTTTTTGGGCTTCAACTTTCTTCTCCAATAAATCAACCTTCCGCAACAAACCGGGAATAACTTGTCTTGCCCGATTACAAATTGGTGGATCATACAAACCAAAAAAATTACATCCCAAATTCCCATTCCCCTGCATTATATGAACAACTCCATTAAAAATTTCTTACAAAATATTGCCTTTAACCATGGCTTCCAAAGAACTCAAAATTCAACAAAACACAAAGCATTTCAAAATCAGTACAAATGTGAACCAAACAATCAAAAAATCTAAACAGTAGACAAATATTCTCACGGTGGATGCACGGCAACCATAGAACCTTCTCCCGAGGTTCGAGTCGGTCCATGCCGTCATTACTCTACTCGGCATACCATAGTGACACACCACACTTGGGTCTTGGTAGTTCATCATCTTCGTTCTCAGCCTCTTCTTCCTTGCCGTTCTGATTTTATTTTTTTAATGTCAAACCCTAACTTGCAAAAGCCCCAAATTAACTACTTAAGGACTACCGTAATAGATTGTCATAAATGCCCTCTTCGAATCACGTGCTCGGCACATGTGCTGCGATTCCCGTCCAAATCTCGACACCCGTTATCAATTTGTAACAGTTGGCCAAAATTTATGAATATAGGGTGCAATTCGCCAAAAATTAAAGTTCTGGGTGCAACGGGCCAAACACGTAAAGTTCAGGGACCACCGGTGCAAATTACTCTATTTTGAAACATAAACTACTATTTAAAAGATACATTCAATTTTGACCTATTTTTATAACTCACCCTATTAATAAATCATTTCTCATTGGATTTAATCATTTCCCATTAGATTTAAAGTATCTTTTGATACATATTTTGTAACATTTTGCCCTTACCATAATGGGCTGCCCACATGATTGACAATGTTTTTGGCTCGCAGTAATCCAATTAACTTTCTTTCTCTTCTCTATCTTAATTTTTTTTTTCCTTTTATCATAAAAAATGAAATGAAATTATTTAATAAATATAGTCATAAATTCTGTTAGGGTAACTAATTTTGTTACTATATTAGTAACAAATGTTTATTACAGTTGTAACAATTTTTGTAATGAATTACGTTGTCAGAATAATTGATTTTGTTACAGTCGTTATAAATTTTGTTATGGTGGCAGCAAAATTTATTGTCATGTTAATTAAAATTTTATTATTTATATGTAACAAAATTTGTTACATCGGTTAAGAACCTTGTTATAATAGTAACAAAATATGTTATAGCGGTTACTAATTTTATTACAATTGTTACAAAAAAATTCTCATTGAACATAAAGAATAAATTTCATATCTACATAATGCAATAATCGATAAAAAGAGATCCTCAAAATGCTAAATAACAAAAAGGTTGCTCTCACAAGGAAAAAAAAAAAGAATGTGAATAACTTATTTATTTTGTTAGTTTATTTGTGAGATTTATAGGTTAAAAAATAAATGATAATTAAGTTGAATATATATATATATTTTAAGAGTATCATGGTTATGAGATATATGATAATCTAAAATCCACTCTCTTGCATAGTGTAAAAAATACGCGAATAATTTAAAGGGAGAATTTCAAAATAAAGTCATTCTTAATGCCACTTAATAATTTTTACCCTAAGTGGTGTGCTCCTTTTATTTCCACTTTATGTTTATAGTGTAAATTTTAGAGTATAAATTAAAAATACAACACACATGAGGTATAGATTATTATTGTATTAAGAATGAGGTATTCCTCAAAATTTTCAAATTTAAATTAAAATAAACGCGTAATAAATACAGTGTTAATGCGCCGTTCAAGTCTTCACGAACCGAACTAATTGCCCTTTGTTTGAGGCATTCACTTTCCCCATCCTATTCCATTCTATTCAACTATTTTTTTTTTCAACTTTCCTAATCCTACATTCCATCCCATTCCATTCCATTTTTTTTTTCAATTTTTCAAATTCCTATACAATATCTTTAAATCTCAACCATTTATACTACCTTGAAATTCGTAAAGTCAAATCATTCAACATTATTTTTTTAAATTATTTTAAAATCATTTTTTCCATCCCAAAGAATGGAACGAAATGAGCAAAATAAGTACCCCAGACAACGGGCAAAAGAACATGTCGTCTTAGAGAAGTATGCCGTCGTTCACCCCCAAGACGACATGTCGTTCTGACACATTCCTTTGCCAATCCATTCGGAGTAAAAATACACACACAAACAAGGGCAGGTCAAGCAAAGCAAAGCAAAGCCACTGGCGTTTTGTCTCCCAAATAAAACAGAACATAATTATAACTTAACAACACACAACAACGCCGCAACTTTCAGCTTTTGCTTTCTACTTTCTAGTTCTAAAGTCTAAACCATCAAAATCCAAACATCCAAAAAAAAAAAAAAAAACATGTCAGTATCTCAGAGCTTCTTCGTGGCCACTTCCATGTCTTCCTCTTCGTCTTCTTTTCTCGCCCCCACTAGTTTCGTCCCCAGGTAAACCCAAAACTCTCTCACACTTTTTGTTTTCCAATTTTTTTTTCAGTCATTGATTGTTGGGTTTTTGGGTACAGAGTTCAGACCGTTCAGTTTCCTCCGAAATCGATCGGAATCTGTAAATGCGTCGCTACGCCTCAAGAGCAAGAGACGGGTATACTTTTTATTTTTTATTTTTTAATGGGAAATGAAAAGCTTCAAATTTGGGATTTTTGGAAAAAAAACTTTTTCGGTGATTTTTGGTGCTAATTTTTTTTTTTTTTTTTTGGGTTCTTAAAGTTTTCAAAACCAAGGTCTCACGCAATGCAAACATGGGAAAACTTCAAGCTGGTTATCTTTTTCCCGAGGTTAGCTCTAACTCTTTTTTTTTTTTTTTGCAATGTCATTTTCTGCTATAGAGTCGAATGCAAGGATATATTGTTTGTTGGGCTGTGTAAATTTTCAAAAATAAAAAATAAAAATTGCTCGATAATGGCATGTGAGGATTCGAGTACCAATAAGAAGAAACAATCTTTCTGAGTTTCGTTGGACACCAAGAATGCAAAATATACAACAAATTCTCAATGTAAGCCAGAATGAAGAAATCAACCCGAAACCAAAACACAGAAAGAAAAACACAAGAAATTTAAGCGGCTCTATCGCCATACGAATACAAAAGGCATAATGAACTTGATTACAAGTCTGTCAATTGTCTCTTTATATACAAAGATTAAATCAGTTGACTCTTTGTCAATATCTAACAGACCATGTTTTAGCTGCTTTTGTAAATGGGAGATAAAGCTTAAAGTTTTATTGCTTTACAATTTTGTTTAGCTTAATAGTTGGTTCCAACATTTCATTTCATTTGTTTTTTTTTTTTAATTTATTTTTTTTTTGGGGTGAAAAAGATTGCTAGAAGAAGGAATGCTCACTTGCTGAAGTACCCTGATGCGAAAGTGATAAGCCTTGGAATTGGCGATACCACCGAGCCGATTCCAGAAGTCATATCGTCTGCAATGGCAGAGGTAAACACTAGCAGTTGAACGTCTAGATTGAGTTCCGTCTCGTTTTTGTGCATTTCTTTTTGGGACACTTGTGCTTTCTTCAGTGGCATCGAAAAGGACTAATTGTTTTCATACTTATTGGCTTTGGAATTTCCTTTTCAATTCTTTTTTGCTGCGACTTTGGTAATCGTTGTGGTGATCTCAATCTTTCTTATTTGATTATTGTTTTTGTAGAATGACAATGTTGCTGTTGATTTCTGACTGTAATTTGAATAATTTTGTTTACTCTGGCAGAAATCACATAGCTTGTCAACCCGAGAAGGTTATAGTGGTTACGGAGCTGAACAGGGTGAAAAGGTATTTGTAAATTTTGGTACTTTTTCTTTTTAGTTTAGTGGAATTCTTCATGTGTATGGTGCTATTGAGGATTTTAGTCATCGTTTAGCGTGAGTTTTTTTTATACGCAGCACCTATTTTGGTTTTTAATATAGCTGTGAAGAAGTAGTGTTGTCATTGCCTGTTCTTATGTGATCTATAAAATGAACTGCGAACTTGGGATATTTGTGGATTTTGCACATTACGCCTTGATATAGGCATATGGCATAGTTTGAACTTACAAATATTTGTTTATATGTTCAGCCGCTGAGAGCTGCAATTGCTTCAACATTTTACAGCAACTTTGGAATTGAGGAAGATGACATATTTATCTCTGATGGTGCAAAATGCGATATATCACGCCTTCAGGTTTGTTTATTTCTATACATTTGCTCCTTAATTTTTCATGTTGGCAGTGTTTCTCATTGATTTTTTGGGGTCATTTGTAGGTTGTTTTTGGGTCTGATGTCACGATGGCAGTTCAAGACCCATCCTATCCGGTAAGTTTAGTTGGTTCTTACAAATGGTTTATATGGACAACAATATTTCATAAGCAACTCAAAAGCTCGTATTCTTTCCTAAAATGGGTAAAGACAATGATGGATGAAGAAGGGAAGAGAGATCTACGTTTACGAGTTAGTGTCAGTCTTGTGTCCCTCTTAGTTAAACACCTTGTAATAAATGTTTCTTTTATCTGCAGGCTTACGTTGACTCTAGTGTTATCATGGGTCAAACTGGGCAATTTCAGAAGGATGTTGAGAAATATGCTAACATCGAGTACATGAGATGTACTCCGGAAAACGGTTTCTTCCCTGATTTATCAACTACCGGACGAACAGATATCATATTCTTTTGTTCACCAAACAATCCTACTGGCTCTGCTGCAACAAGAGAGCAACTGAGCCAGCTTGTAGAGTTTGCAAAGAAAAATGGGTCAATTATAGTATATGACTCCGCATATGCCTTATATATGTCAGAGGACAACCCTCGGTCGATCTTTGAAATTCCCGGTGCGAAAGAGGTAAGTTTCATTTCTTTCCTCTTCCAATGACTTAAATCTTATTTGTGTCTTGAAGCTTCTCCTTTTGCAATTCTTTAACCTGTTTTACGATATTGGGTTTTTTTTCAGGTTGCAATTGAGACATCATCATTTAGCAAGTACGCTGGTTTCACCGGTGTTCGTTTGGGTTGGACGGTTGTTCCAAAGCAGCTTCTTTTCTCTGACGGATTTCCTGTTGCCAAGGACTTCAACCGCATTGTTTGCACTTGCTTCAATGGTGCATCTAATATTGCCCAAGCAGGCGCTCTTGCATGCCTTTCACCAGAAGGTCTTAAGGTCGGTTTCTCTCAAATCTCTTGATCACTTGTTAACACTGAAAAACAATATTATTACTGTAGACATAATACTTTTTTATCAGTCTTAAATATGGTATATAGATTTTTTCTCTTCAAAGGATGGCACTGCAAATGTCATATCAAACTTAAATTTTGTTGATTCATTTCCTTGTAGGCTATGTACGAGGTGATTGGCTTCTACAAAGAAAATACCAAAATCATAATGGAGACATTTAATTCCCTCGGGTTCAAAGTGTTTGGAGGGAAGAATGCACCATACGTGTGGGTTCAATTCCCTGGCCGAAGCTCATGGGACGTGTTCAGCGAGATTCTAGAGAAGACTCATGTGGTCACCACTCCTGGAAGCGGTTTCGGACCAGGCGGGGAAGGCTTTATCAGGGTTAGCGCTTTTGGCCACAGGGAGAATGTACTAGAGGCCTGCAGAAGATTCAAGCAGTTGTACAAGTGAACAAAGAGGATCGAATTAGCCCCGCACCCTCCTTTCAAGCTGACGCCGCTTAATTCCTCCATTTGCGTAGTCTTTTGTTGTAAACTTAAGCTACTACCATATTGATTTTGGGATTCTGTATTGAGGAATTAAAATGCATCTATTTAGTAGTTGGGAGTGATTTTTGGACTATGATTAGTCTTAAACCATTCAAGCAAGGCAGCCTCGAGTTTTCTTGTGCTCAAATTAGTGGGGATTGATTTTTCCTCTACCAACATGAGCGGACAAATATATCTTTTTAGCATCTAAAAGAACTATAAATGACATTGATCAGTGTCAGAATTTGCTAACTTTTCATAACTGTTTCAACTACACATTACACGTTTAGCCAATATATATATATATATATATATAATACACAATACACATACATGTTAATTTACATTGGTGATTTCCTATTATACAAGGCTTAGATTAGTTAACATGTTGGACAAAGCTAGCTAACCTAGACACCATGAAGTTACAATTTGGTGGTTAATATGGTCACCTAACATTGCTCAATACTCTTCATGACCTGTGCTTTGCAGGTTGTCTTGTAATGTCCGGTTTGGTTACACCGACTACAATGCACCGTATGTTTCTCACGGTTGAGGTCCTCCACACAAACTCGTTTCTTCTCAGGGCGTCCTGGCGGCCGACGGAACTTTGGTGGGCGCACAATTCGAGTGTCAACGTCTGCAGTAGCCTCATCCGTCTTTCTCCATTCTAGCTTTCTAGGGATGGGATATATTTCCTTGGCATAAGTCTCACGGTAACTACTAACTTTGAAACACTTCTCGGCGAAGGAATACAAGTCTTTTTGGCACGATAAAAGGGCTGCAACCGCGTGGGAGCATGGTATTCCATGTAGCTGCCAGTAGCGGCATGAACAGCTATGAGTACCGATGTTCACTATTTCTGATCGGCCCGATGAGAGGACCTCGAATTCCACTTCATCAGATCGAATAACTTGGTAACTGGTCGCACAGTTGATGGACTCTCTCATTCGCTTTTCAGCAGTCGGGGCAAGTACATCAAACCACGAATTACTCTTCAAACGCCGTTCTTCAAACTCGCCCCTTAATTTGCTGAGGATTGTCTCAATTACCTGGATTATGGGCAAGTCGTGAGCTTCAGCTATCCATTTATTGAACTCCTCGATGTTGGACGACAGAAGACCATAGCGAGTCTCTTCAGAATACACCAATGCCCACCGAGAAGGCTGGAACTGTTGCAGCCACTTGGCAGCTTCAGAAGAAACCTCTTCGAGTTCAGCCATCTTTTCTTTGAATTCGACAGTAGTGGTTGAACATGCAGCTTTCCATAAAAGATGGACGAGCCTGCTGTTCTTGAACTCTTTTCCGATGCTTTCGCTCAAGTAGCACATACAATACGGATGGAAAGAATTCGGGAATTTCCTTTTCACTGCGTCGGCAATACCCTTCTGTCCATTGGATAAGAATGTGATCCAAGGCACACTCCCTGTGTTTATCTCGAGCGCCTTATGCAACTCCGTCAAGAACCACACCCAACTCTCCTCATTTTCTGCATCGACCACACCAAATGCAAGTGGAAACAACCCTCCATCTGCATCAAAAGAAGTCGCCGAAAGCAATGTACCGAGGTACTTGCTCTTGAGCTGAATTCCACCGAGCCCTATGATGGGCAGACAACCATTTAGGAATCCATAAATAGATGCGTAAAGCGAAACAAATAGCCTTTGGAACCGGTTATCAACACCGGCAGTGAAAACCTCTGCTACACTTCCAGGGTTAGATTTCTTTAATTGCTCGCAGTACGAGGGAAGCAAGCAATAGCCTTCCTCGGAGGACCCGTAAATCACTGCAAGCCCTCGTTCCTTCGCACGCCAAGCTTGCTTGTAAGGTATCGTTATTCCATACTGCTTCTGTATGTCGTGCAATATTTCTTTAGGCTTGTAGTTGATGTTGTCCCTCAGGCGCTCCTCGATGAAATTCACAATCCAGTCCACTGAAGCCTGGTGGTGCCCATTGTGCGCATTCCTGCCGCAAGTATGAGTCCCTTCGAGGCTTCTAATCGTGAAGGTCAGCGCGTTGGGGAGCTTCACGGCGCGAATCTTCCACGGACACCCATCCGCGGCGCACTTCGCAAAGTAGCGAATCAGGTCGGATTTGATGATCCGAAGCTCGAAATGCTGTGCGATCGCAGCTTCCTTGATCGCGTTTCGGAAGGCCTTGACATCAGGGAATTCTTGCCCAACTACAAATGTTTGGTCAGCCATGTGGCAACGAATGAACAAAACCCTAGAAATCTCACTCCTTCAATGGCTTGAATTCACTAATTACAATATTTTTTTCCTTCAAAGCTATAAAAACCTCATTACAAAGCATGGACAGACAAACCACTAAAACCCCTGAAAAGAAGCAATTTGGAAGACAATCAATCTCAGCCAAACTAAAATGGAAAATTTGAATCCAATCCAAAAAATAAACAATTGTTTTTGAATGGAAAAAAAAAATCAATTTTTTTAAACAAACATAGACTAATTTGTGATTTCCCTCCAAAATTTGTACTAAACGTTGGAAAATAACATAAGTTATTGAATTCATGAAATTTTAGAAAATATTTTTCTTTTAAATAATTAATATTATTTTAGTTTCAGCTTACAAAAGAAGAATTAGAATAAACAAGCAAATTAACATGAAACACACAAACACGTACGTATTTTATACGAGTAAAAAAAAAACATATTTTTAAAAGTTCGCATTTTAAGGTGACAATTCAATACAATTATACAGGATTATACAGATACGAATCTTCATCTCCAATTCACAGGAAATATTATAGCGAAAAATAAAAACAAAAATAAATTATCAAACAGAAATAACAAAACATTGTAATTGTACGAAGTAAGGGAAAAAGAACAGACCTTACAACTAGAAGTTGAGGCCAAGAAATCGGAGCTTCAGAGAAGGAGATCGGAGCTGTGGATATGAGTGTTTGGGAAGTCGGAAAATGGAGAGAGAGAAGAAAGTGAGAGAAAACATGATTGGTATTCTGAGAAAAGATTAAGGCTGATTAGGTCAATTCAAGAGCTGTATGGTCATGTTATCTATTAGTTGAGGGCATTTATGTCATTTGATTACGTGTGGTTAGGAAAACGACGTGAAATTTATCATGCAGAAAAAGAATGTCGTTTTTGGTAAAACGACATATTGTTTCGGAAAGTCATATATCTCTCATACCACTTTTATAATATTAAATAACAGCAGTCATATGTCTAGCAAACTATGTAATTTAATTGGGGTTTTTCTAAATTTTGTTTTTTGAGAAGTTCTCATCCTTTTCTATAACTATAGACTAAGGTTGGGTGGGTTTAATATATGTTGCTGCTTTCACATTGTTAATATAGATTTATAGGTAATATTATTTGGGACAGTTAAAGCAATAAGCCATTTTAAATGTAAAGTTTGAAGGATTTAGTCATAATTTTACGAAATTATTGATTTAGCCATAACGTTAAATGTAACGTTACATTTCGTGAAACTATGGCTAAATCCTAGAAAATTACCCAAAAATTTGGTTAAATGCCTAAAAAAACTCATATTATTTAGGCTTTTTTTTTTTTCTCCACTGTGTTGTCTTTTTCTCTATCTCTACAGAAGTTATGATTTTTTTAATTAATTCTTTGCTTTTATATATAAATTTTATACTTTCTTTTCTCCTTATTTTGTTATTTTTAAAACTATACTATTTTGTTATATTTGTACTTTATATTAAGAAATATTTTTTAATTAGAATTTTATATATCATATTCTTTATAACTATATATTAATTAATAAATCTTGGTGCTTAGACCATTCACTTAAACTTATCTCTACTATTCATTTGGTTGTCGAGTTATTTTATTTATGCACTGCTTATATTTTTTCTATCTTTTTTCTTCGAATATTTTTCTCCCTCTATGTAAATTAACAAAATAACCCACTCTTTTTTTCTTTTTTTCGACTAACCCACTAATCGAAAACTCGACAGACTCTCACAAAAATGGTAAAGAGGATATGATAAATACAAGTAAACTCACAATCTCTCACACTAAAAAAATGTATTATTGTATGAAAGCTATGAGAAAACCACTCAAATAAGGTTTGACAAATTTGGCTCAAAAGTAATTTTTTTATCTTTCTTAAAAAAATGCACAATGATGTAAGATTTAGATCAAAAGAAGAAGAAAAAAGTTTTTGTAAGACTGTTTGCTTTGGAGATAGTTAATTGTTCATATTCTATCTCCATTTAGCATCACAAATTAATCCTAATATATGAGACACAAATTTCACTTCAAAAATCACATTATGCCGATAAAACGGTCAACTGGTTTATTGGACAAGTCAATCCATCAAAATGGCTAGGGCAATGACTATTGAAAACGCCGTTGCACATCAACTAGTTGATCGGTTCTTACCAGCCGTTCGACTGATTCATTGTTTTTGCATGAAATCAAATAACTATTAAAAACAAAAACAAACCGGTATGTCAATGTGCTTAAAATATGACTTCGTATCTAGCATTCTCTTGATGAAAAGATCTTCAAGGTGATTTTAAGAATATTTTCAAAGATCAAATAATTTACTTTGAAATTTTATAAAATCCAACATAAGTTCAATATCATAGTACCACACTTTATTATTATGGGCTCGTTACGTTGTTGATTTGAGTTATTGTTAGATAAAATCTTATAGTTAAATTAATGTTTGGTTGTATTAACATTGAGAATTGAAAAAATTATTTATTTATTTATTTATTTTTAACTATTGCTAGTATTAAAACGCTGTAGAATGAATAATTAAGTTAAAAATTTAAGTATTTTACCAAAAAAAAAAATTATTGATATTGTAATAAGAAGACTTGGAATCAAATTTTTTTTTTATCGAAATTATTTACCAAACAACCTCTATATCTTTGACAAATAACTTCATAAACCTTTTTTTCCCTTACAAGAATCAATAAAGTAATAAAAACAACTGATTCAAAACACGATAAAATATGTACTCTTGAAACAAAACATAGCACCTCGTTTCGTCCAAATCCGTCGTCGTTTCAAGAAAACAACACAGACTTTTATTTCAAAATTGTTGTCGTTTACTAGAAAATGTTTAGCATGACATGTCGTTTATCTTTTTAGCATGCACGAGTATGACCATTGACTTTTTTTTTTCAATGCTTTTCTTTTTACACGTTTTTTCCACGGAGCTAAGTAAATGATTTCAAATTCATAGCAATTGAAAAAAAAAAATCATAAAAAAAGGAACACGGATTAATATGTCAAAATACAGAATATCATTGCTACTACTAAAATGGAGATTGTCTTTTAGCATAATACAATGATAATTTTTACAAATTTTTCCTAAACACAGGGACTTCCCAACTCAGTTTATGGCTACGAGAGAGAAACTTTTGATACTCAAACTAATTTATTGCTAGACACAAGAGACAACGAAAAATAAATTTGTGTATAACTTTTTTTTAAAATTATATTGTTGTTCAAAAATCAAGCGTGTTTGTGTATACAATGTCAATTAATAATAGGAGGAGCTCTATGGTAAGCTGGCACAGTTACAGGAAAAAACATTTGCCTAATTCCTTCAGCTCTGATTATGGGAAAAATAATTCCTGTAGCACCCTGCAATATGTTAAAAAAAAAAGGAGTGAATTTGGAAAATAGCCAAATTTTACTATATTATAAATAAAGTAGCTTACTTTTTTTTGGTTATCTGACAAAAGATCAGTTACTTATACAGTAAGCAATATAATTAGCATGACATAATTTTGAAGTAATTAAATCAAAACTACGAAGTAATATTTTCTGAATTTTTTTGAACAATAGCTATTTTTCAAAATAATCTTTTACGATTATCTTATAGAAGAAAATGTGTACATGCAAGTAATTAGTGAAATTGTAATTTAAACAAAGATGGAATAACGAAGAAGAGCTAACCGAGATCAATCTGGCTCCGGTCCACAAGCGCCGCGGCGAGGGAAATGGAAGAAATAAACGTCCAACGCCGTAGATTGCCACAGCAAAGAAGTGTAGAATTAGGGTCAGTGGCTTAGGGTTTAGCCCAGAGAGAATGGACACTGGGCCCGCCGAGAATATCCCTCCAAGGCTGAGGTAATCGAAGCATGCCTCGCGCATTTCCTTCCTCGCCGGATCAGCTGAGGCACAGAACACCTTGTATAGAGCGCCCGCCAATGTGTTTATTGTCGATGCCATAGGCTGAAAAGGAGGGAAAAAAAGCTCATGCAGATTTTATGGCAAGAAAACTTAAATATGGTATGTTTTTACCAAAATTCTTTAGTAGGAGGCCTTTAAAGCAGGGAAGGATTTTGGACCGTTAGATTTACTTTTTCAATTTTTTAAAGAAGCGCAAAAAAAAAAAAAAATGCCCCCTAACAAAAGAAGCTCCATATTTTTATAGTAGAGGTAAATTCAAAAACTACCTAATGCATTTTTACTTACCTTGCGCAGAGTGTAGAAGGACTCAAGATATTTGCAAAGAGAAGAGGCATTGTTGAGGGTTTTGAGAGGTCTTAGGAGATTTCTGATCACAACAACATCCGAAAAAGCAACGGTCATTCCTCCTCCAGTCAAAGGGTGTCGCATATTGAACGCATCGCCTATTAGAAGCGCGCCAGGAGTTGGGAGAGGAGCACCCGGCATGCTTCTGTTCGGCATAGTTTTTATGTTTCCCTTCTCAATAGAGGCTAAGAAAGCCGCGTAAAGCTCACGGGGAACCTGAAACCAAAGAAAAATGTTCAAATTAGTACGTTAAAACAATCAATCGCAAAATAATAAAACTAATCATTTCATAGATATACGCTTATATTAATTACAGTGTAATTTTCAAATATACATCAAGACTATTTCACTCAATTTTGTTGAGGACAAGATGATTAAATTTAATAATTTAGGCGGGCAAGCTATGGACACATTGTTTTACCTGTGGTGCCACTTTTGTTTTTAGGTAATTGGCCATTTCACCATTGGAAATTGAAGGTACTTTTTGGCCAGGCACATCAACCAGGCAACGGATTTCATTGCTACTGATTGGATAGAACAATATCGGCGAAGGATCCGCAAGGATTACATGCCCGTGATTTGCAAATGGAAGGTCACAATTTTCCAAAACCAAGCCAACAAAACAAGAAGGAACATCAACCTGAAAGAAATAATTCATCAAGCTTATAAAGAGGAATAAAAGTAAAACTAAACATAAAGACCATAAAATTCATTTTCTTTGAGAAAATAGCATGAGATGGTCAATAACAAAATTCACTTATAATTCATCGTTTACCTTCGGATTGCAAAGAGAGCGCCTCAAGTTTGAATAGCAACCATCGCAAACTATCGTAAGAGGAGCGAATAGAGAAACGTCTTGACCATCTTTAGATTTGTATTGGACCCCTTTGATTGTCCCCTTTTCTTCAACTAGTGATGTCACAGTCCCTTGTTCCAGTCTCACACTATGCATAAAAATTAGTACAAATTATATGTGTAAGTGATTGATTATGATGAAAATGTTGGAACATTAACATGGATAGTGAATGGTGAGAACATTGTAACAATTTAGTTAAGGGCAATAAAGATTATTACTTTGGTAGAGAAGTTGCTTTTTCGCGCAATCGTTGAATGAACCGGCCATGGTGAAAGCTTCTCCCGGCAACATCTGGATGCAAGTTTTCGAGCGGATATGGAAGCTTTGAACTTTTTCCGTCCTTGTAAAGTGCATATCCAAACACTTTTTGAGCATCAATCTCATTCACACAATCTTCAACCAAGACAGAGAAATGTCACAAGACTAGTTAAAAATTGTTGTACAAGCATAAAAGACTATAGTTCTACTAGCTAGGGAATGTTACTAACTTCATTGATACTATATGTTTCTTTGGCTTACCTTCAATACCCAATTCTACTAATTTCAAATAGCCTCCTGGTTGTAGCAATTCGCCGACGATTCTGTCTGGCTCAGACAAGTCCCTTTCGATCACATGAACTCGTCGTCCGTCCTGCAATAAATGATAATACACTAAGAACAAAAGAAATTTTTTTCTTGAAAATATACATTTTTGTTAGACCATTAGGACTTCCCATAGTAGTTTTATTGTCCTTATGAATTTCCTAAAACTAAACGCTTTTGTGTTTTGGATTGTTACATGGGTTATATGATGGTGAAAAAAAAAAAGTTTATATTATGAGTTCTTTATTACAAGATACGTTACAATACTAAGAAAAGCCCAAAGCCCTCTCAAGAAAACAGAGAAATAAAGGAAACATTTCAAATTTAAGGCATTATAATGAAATGGTTATAATGTAAGAGAGTGTGTGTGTGTGTGTGTTTTTTTTTTTCTTTAATAGAGAAGATTATCACCTTTCCAAGAGCATAAGCGAGCGACGAGCCAACGACGCCAGCGCCAACGACGATGATATTGGAGCCTTTACCTGCCGTATTCTCTGGCCAATATTTTCCATTCTGAAGATAATTATTCTCTAAGCAAACATTTTTATTCCTTGATCTTGATCTAAGCCTCAAAACAAACCACAACATGAAAGCCACAGTCACTCCTAATATGTATTGATAATCCATATTGCCAAAGTTATCAATTGGTGGAAATTGGACTAAAATGTGAAGAAAAGAATTACGTGACACTTTGTATTGCGTTGTTTAAGATTTTGGCGCCTTTATATAGAGAACAAGGCATTTACTGTTTATACTTTTTTTTTTTTGCCCTTTGATTGGTCCACAACATCTTATATTAGTCCCTAGGTTTTATATTATATTTAAAAGAAATGCGTGAATATGCTAAAAGGTCAATGAAAAAAAATTAAAAAAATGTTTAAAAACATTAATGAGAAATATATTATGCTATTAAATTTAGAAAGCTGAAAGTCTAAACTTTTTTTTTTACAAAGATTTAATGAGCAAAGAGAGGATTGTATTTTAATTTGACTAAGATGGAGGCACTATTTTGTTCATGATCATGCCAACTAATATTGATCAGTTCATAAAAATAAAAATGCTATTTTAGGGGTTTTTGTCAGAGAATTACCCTGGAGTGGCTGTCCAAATAAGACTGAATTGGTCAGCTAAGGGTTGGAGATAAGTGGACATTTAGAAGATTAATTAGTGGGAAATTGGTATAGTTTGAACAATAAGGTCAAAAATATCTTCAAAGGTTTTCATGAAACCATGGGTGATAAACAGGGGGTGACAACAGTTAAATGTGCAAAATGAAAAAAATAATAATATAAATTTATATATTAAAAATTTGAAAAAAAAGGGCTTCGTAACTAACAAGAAGTAAACAAAGTATGGCATATATTCACGTGCAAAGAGAATAAATAAATAAATATATATATATATATAATTAGCAAAGTCAAGTCTGCAGCTGCGAGTGATACATTCTTTTCTTTTGAGAAATGCGTTGATTTTGGATATCATAGCTACAACAATTGGCTTATTTTGAAGTTCAATATGCAGCGAAATATTTTGAGGCTGTTTGTGAATTGTAATATATTCCTATGTTGTTTTCTCTTGGTTAGCTAGTGTATTTAATTAGTTAAATATGCTCTTTCATTTCTTAGCGAAAACATGCAAGATTTTGATTCGATTATATTTTCATATATTTTTTAATAAATAATTCACATTTCAGGTATATTTATTACTAATTTGTGGTTTATTTATTGAATTTTTGGTTTGGCAGGCTTAACTAGAAGTGTGTAAAACCAAGTCAAAACATGGCAAAAAGATTATTGACACATTGCAACGAAAATATCTTAGATATCAAATTAAGATCTTCGAAATAGCTTTCCAATTGTAGGTCATATGTGTCAATCAGGGTTATATGAAGAAGTTATGGAGAATCGAAAATTAGTGCGTAGGAATGCTCAGCGCTGTCGACCATGCACATGCATTCGCGGCGCCTCAGCAACGACACATCGCCAAAGTGCAAAATTGACCCGAAAAACCTTATTTTGACCTATTTACAAGCTTAAACCTTGGAGACTATAAATAACATAAAGAACCACAAGAGGAACTTTTGAAGCACTCAAAATTCATCAGAGACGTGGAGATGAAGTGTGACGATTGAAGCCAGAGAGATCTTCTGTGTGGATCAGACAACGATACGAGTTTTTTTTCTTTCTATTTTCTCCTTTTTTTTATGTTCTTAACTGTATGTTGAGTGGCTAATTTTCTTTTCTAGTCAAGGGTTCTTGAAACTCTACCTTGATGATTGTGAACATTTGTTGTTTCTTAAATAAAATTCGACATTCTTTGATTCTATTGCTTAATTTGTCATTGTTTTGTGAGTGAGTTAAATAAATGGCTCGTTATTTACATTGATTGCTTGCATATTGCTAGATTAGGGTTAAATATTCCTAATATTGAAATCTTGATCATAGTAGCAAATTGTAAAGGATGCATGTCACTTTGCAACATAGGGTCGGACCTAGATTAGGTGGTTCCACATGGGACATTTGGTTTCAATCACGTTAGTTTTTACTTAACGCCTTGTTTAGCTTATTTGCAGCACGTGTTGGAATAATATAAATAAGAAGGATTGATTAGGCACGTGCCAATTGATTCTTGATTAGAAAAGATTTAGTAACCTCAGCATAAGAACTGAATCAACAATGTGAACAAGAGTAATAGTTAGTAGTTTAGACAAGCCCATTCTTGACACAATTATAATTTATACCCCATGTGTGTTGCACTTTTAATTTATACCCCAAAATTTACATTACAAATATGGAGTGGAAATAAAAGAGCACACCACATGGGGTATAGATTATTAAGTGGCATCAAGAATTATTTTATTTTGAAATTCTCCCTTTTTTTTCTTTCACTTTAGTATTGTTTACATATTTTATCAATTGCAAATTCCCTCATTAGAGATCGATCTTTACTCTTCGATGTACTAGTTTTAGTGTAGAGAAAGATTTTACGCTACTGATATTTCACTCGCGAAAGAGCTTTTCTGCGAGTGATATTTCAGTCGCGGATACTCGAGTGAAAACGGAAAAGACTCAACTGTGCAACTGTCACATCTTAGTTTGCGAGTTAAGATCACTCGCGGATTGAGGCTTAAACACTAAAATGGTCTATAAAGATTTAGTAATATGAATACCTAACTACAATTTTGAAAGCTAATTTATACAATTTTCCTCATGGTTGACTAATAGTTAGATAAGCTTTTCCGGTAAATATAAACATTTGTCTAGCTGCAAATGTTTGACAAAAGAGAAGAAACAAAAAGCTATAAATATATACTGTGATTACTAAGTCATATGACTTATGAGCCGCCAAAAAGAGAAGTTGTAAAGCAAACAAAGATTTTTTTTTTTTTTTTCAAGTCTTTTTCCCTTTTTTCCCTCCATGCGTTTCACAAATAACACAAAAAATAAAGTATAGTTGGTGCTTCAAGAGGAAGACCTTGACATAAAAGGGTGGCACAAAAAAAAAGAAAAAAAAGTTAGTAGTATTTCCACTTTAACAATAAATGGAAATTTGAGTTCCACAGGTCTGTTTGACCATGATATTGTTAGTGTACCTCACTGTATTGGAATCTTAATTTTGATTGGTTTTAACTTCGCACACCAAAAAAAAAGTCCACATTAGGAGTCTCTGAAGTTTTTCATGCAATTCACACGTTTTTTCGTGGCTTTCTATCAATATTGAAATATATTTATTCAGATTTCATGTAGAATTTGTTACGATAGTGTTTATTATATATTATTTATTTTGTCCTTATGCTTGAATACTCAACATCAACGAGACAAACGGGGTTTGGAAAAATACCATTTGGATTTTGGAACTACTATTTCAATTATATTACCTCTATTTATGCCTTTGTATATTTAATAATGCTAGAGATACTAATTCTTTAATATAAATTTACGTAATAATTAAAGTGTATTAGTTGAATATCAAATTCTTCTAATTAATGATAAATACCGATCAATAACAATATAGCGTGTAAGTTAATGTTAAAAAAATTGATTAAAAAAATAGTATATCTAACACTATTTTTATATATTTTATGTCAAATCAAATACCTTATTTTGGTATAATAATCCGAAAGCGAGTAAATTAGCAATATAAGAATATAATCATGTTAGGTAAAACCCCAATCGCTGACTCTGCATTTTGAATTTTCAGGAGTTCATATACACATTAAGACTTTTAGGAGAGTTTGGTAATTGATTTTTTGTTTTTTTTATATCAAGTTAAGTAGGTAAATGTAGGATAAGATTGCTGGAGGAGAACGATCAATTGTACCATGTTGAAACTTGAACCCATATTTGAAAATGTCTATTCTCTTTGTGGTTCACATTACAAAATATTTGGGAAATTTTGTTCCCATGTCTATTGTAAATTAAAAAGAAAATGAAAAATAAATAAAGGGAATGTCTCTTTATCCTAATTGTACCACTAATCCCCTGTTTATGTCTCAATTTCACAAGGGATAATAATTACTTAATGGCACAATCTTAACTTGTTTCACAAGTAAATATCTAGAATTATATTTGCAAATTGCAATCACATTTTCCTTTCTTTGATTTTTTTTTTTTTTGGTGTTTACATTATTGGAGGAGATCTGTAGTAAGCTGGGATTGTGGCTGGAAAGAACATCTGTCTGACTCCTTCAGCCTTAATTATTGGGAATATAATTCCTGATGCACCCTGAAATTAATAACACAATAAAAGAAGAGAAAAATCAGTAACTGAAAACAAAAAGTTGAGTTTTGTGAAACGTTGATTGCTAGCCAAATAGAAGTGTTAAGTACCAAAATCAATCTAGCGCCGATCCACATGCGTTTAGGCGAAGGGAACGGGAGCAACAAGCGCCCAACGCCGTAGACCGCAACGGCGAAGAAGTGGAGAAACAAGCTTAGCGGACGGGGGTTGAGGCCCGAGAGGAGCGAGACCGGCCCGCTTGAGCAAATCCCTCCGAGGCTCAAGTAATCGAAGCACGCTTGGCGCATTTCTTGCCTTGCTTGATCGGGCGAGGCGCTGAACACCTTGTACAGCGCGCCTGCCAATGTGTTTATGGTCGATGCCACCGGCTGCGCAAAAAATAAAAAATAAAAAGAGTTAGGCGGGTAAATTAGGCAGAGGATTTAGTTTTCGCACGCGTTTACTATGACCAATTGAGAGTCGCGCGCGCGCTTACCTTGCGAAGAGTGTAGAAGGACTCGAGGTATTTGGATAGCTCTGATGCGTCATGGAGATCGTCGAGAGGCCTGAGAAGGTCTCTAAGAATGACGATGTCGGAGAGAGCCACGGTCATTCCTCCGCCAGTCAAAGGGTGGCGCATGTTGAACGCGTCACCCATCAATAGCGCGCCGGGAGTGGGATGAGGGTTTGCAGGCATGCTTCTGTTCGTCATTGTTCTGATGTTGCCTTTGTCAATAGCAGCTGCGAAAGCGGTTTGCAACTGCGGTGGAATCTAAAAACATCATCGAAAAAAGGGTATTTCAGTCAATTCGGCGTATATAGTTCAAATTGCCATTCAGCGAAAAAAATATGACAGTATGTGATTAGGATATTATTTATTAGTAAGTACCTGAGGAGCCACGACGCTCTTCAGGTAACGCGCCATTTCACCGTTGGCCAAGGAAGGCACTTTTTGGCCGGGAACGTCGACGAGACAACGGACCTCGGTGTCACTGATCGGGTAAAAGAGAATAGGTGAAGGATCTGCCAAGATCACATGTCCATGATTGGCAAATGGAAGATCACAATTTTCCAAGACAAGGCCAACGAAACATGAAGGAATGTCAACCTGCAATAATTGATAAAAAAAACTCAGTACTTTTACCTCAATTTAAAAAAATAAAAATAAAAATCGGGCGTCTTAAAAATCAATGGTTTTGTTTTTGTTACCTTCGGAACGCAGAGAGATCGGCGGAGATTCGAGAAACAACCGTCGCAAACGATGGTTAACGGAGCTTGAGCGGTGAGCTCTTCACCAGCCTTGGTCTTGTATTGGACTCCTTTGATTGTCCCTTTCTCTTCCACTAGAGATGTCACAGTTCCTTGTTCCAATCTCACACTGTCAAACATAAAAACAATTACAAAAATTAGCAAAAATTCAAACAAAAAAAAAAAAAGTAGAAAGATAACTAAATTTGTGCTATATTTTAAAGAAATAGTCCATAGCTGTATTTCAAATTTGTGCTATATATTCTTAACATTTCTGAACAATAACTATTTTTATAGATGTTTAAAAAGGTCATCTAGTGTAAAATATTGGGTAGAAAAGAGAAGGAAAAAAAAAAAAGTACTTTGGAAGAGAAGCGGCTTTTTGTCTCATCCTTTGAATGAAACGTCCGTTGTGAAAGCTCCGGCCGGCGACATCGGAACGGTACTTCTCCAAAGGGTAAGAAAGCTTAGCGCTTTTGCCATCCTTGTAGATTGCATATCCAAACACTTTCTGAGCCTCAATCTCTTGGACACAATCTGAATTAACCACCCAAATATATTGACCAAATATGTTGTTATATTTTAATATTTGTCACAAGCTTTATTAAGATAAGACTTGATTAAGAGAATTGTAATTAGTATTTATTGAAATACTTTTCATTGCTTACCCTCAAGACCCAACTCTATCAATTTTAGGTAGCCTCCTGGTTGGAGAAGTTCACCCACAATCCTGTCTGGCTCATTTAAGTCCCTTTCAATCACATGAACTTTGCGTCCTTCCTATTATTACAACATGACATAGAGTTGTTTTAGATTATATGACCTCATTATAAGATCCTAAATAATAATAATAATAATAATTACATGAATCACGTCTTGGTTGATGAGAAAAATTTAGAACATATTAATCAAGTTAACAAGATCATTGAAGAAAAATTTAGTTATGCTGGGATAAATAAGGTACATCTTATTCTTGGCTTAGTATTCTTGCCATGAGATAAATAAATCTTGGCTTCATTGAACAAATGTTACAAAATAGCACATAAAGAGAGAGAAAAAAAGAAAAAAAATTAAGGTTGATGGTTATATATTATTACCTTGCCAAGAGTGTAAGCAAGAGCTGCACCGGCGACTCCGGCGCCGACGATGACGACGTCGGTGTCGACCGACATCTCGGGCTCGGGTACCGGACCGTTTGACGGCACCTTGGAAAATCCATTGGTGTTTTTGCCATTGATCTCTTTGCTAGGCTTCTTTCCAAAGTTAACAAACAAGAAAGCTAGTCCAACCAAATAAGCTATCACCAATCCACCAAATATATATTCATAAGCCATATCTTCAAATATATTGAAATTGATAATATATATCTCTTCTCAATATTATTAATCTTTGCTACAACAAAACTTGATCTTTCTCTTCTCTTCTCTTCTCTTCTCTTCTCTTTCTCTCTCTAGTAATTTCTTTAATTTGTAACGTACAAGTTATGCAATAGGCAATGGCTTGGAAGGCTATTTATATAGAATAGTTTGGGCTCTGTGGCTTTAAGGAAAGCATTAATTGGTGTGACTCCTTAAAACGTGTAAGTGGATTATGAACCACTTTTTATCTTTTCCCCTTTTTTTTCTTTTTTTTTTTAAAAGTGGGTTTTTTTTTTTTTTTTGGATGGGTACGTAACCTCTGCGTAACAATAGTCATACGACCTTTACCAAAAAAATGAATTTATTAAAATTTGTGATGTACTAAGGTGCAAAAATAGGGTCACCATGTGGCCGGTTTAGTGGCGTTACATGTAACTATACCACACCATAGACTTGCCCACATATTTTATCTTTTTTTATTATTTATGTAACTATTTATTTATACGCCTATGGTCAATGTGTATTTGCGCATTAATAGAGCTCTCCAAGTTGGACTAAATTTTAGTCAAGATTAATTTTGTTGGAGCGAGTGTGAATAGTATGTACAACAATAGTTTAGTAGGTGACAAAAACATTTTCAACGTTCTCAAAACTAAGGCATAACAAAATATTAATATTTAATTATGGGTGGAACATGATGCTGTTTTATCATATTCATAAATTTTGGCTAAAACAATGATCAGAATGATGTATTAAATATTTATTAGATACAAAATTATCAGTGCTCGTATTTTTATTTCAGTTGTTATCTTATTTTGGCCATGTATGTATCATTTCTTTTTATTTATTAAGCAAAACACAAACATAAGTCTTAGCTGTTGACAAAAAGGAAATTAGACATTAGAACGTCCACATGAATTCGCCCCATTAATTAAGAAATTTTAATAAATATTCATTTTTTGAATTTAAGAAATAATCAATGTTTATAAATTTTTTAAAAATTATTGAATAATTAATCAAGTTATTTGATAATTAAGTTAATTGTTATAAAATTTGTCTGTGTTAGAGGAGAACTTAGGAGAGGACCAACCTAGTTGGTAAGTCTCTTTTTTCTCAGGCGTGTGTCAACGTTGTTGGGATGTGTTCTTATCTCAGACTCTCATTCAAAAAACAAGAAGTTAATTGTTATAAAATTTATGTTAAATCCTATATAGCAACAAATTTACTTATTGTTTTTTTTTAAGACATTGGCTATTTATTCACTATTAACAATGGTTGATGATGTTCCTAAAAAAAAAAAAACAATGGTTGATGATGTGGTATACCCACTTTATTAGAGACTACGGGTATCGCCTCTAATCTATAGCCATTGAATAAGAAATTAATGGTTAGGATTCGTTGGTGAAGTGAAGTTTATTTTCCACAAAAGGAAAAATACTCTATGGTCGAACCCTACAACCCCAAATCCAACACCCTTGAAACCCCGCACACTCAGACCCTACACACCCCTAAACGCCACACCCCCGAACCTGAACCTTGCATCTATGCGTGCGAACTTGGAATTCCATGGCATTCCATGGAATAAACAGTGCATTCCATGGAATGAACTGTTCATTACATGGAATTCCATGGAATAGCGGTTTAATTTTTGGGTAATTACCCAGATTTTAAATAATAAAAAAAAAATTGTTCACCGAATAAGAGAGGGAAAACAATGAGAGAGAAGGAAATTTCGGGTAAATCCCGGGTAAAAGCCATTCCATGACATTCCAAATTCTTTTTTATTCCGGGTAATTTTCGGGTAATACCCAAAAATTTCACCGGGTAATTATTTACCCGGTACTATACATTCCACTTTTTCACGCCTACTTGCACCCTTGAAACGCTACACATCCCCAAATGTCGTACCCCCTAGACCTTGTGTCCCAGGATGCCACATCCTCTGCTAATAACCTGCGCTCCTTCGACAGCCCTTTGCAGTAAGAGATAGAGAGAGAGAGAGAACAAGAGAGAGATGGATTTGAAAATTAGGGTTGAGAGAGAAAATGAGTTAGTGAGAAATGAGAGATTTGAAAATTAGGATTTGTAATTAATTTAGGGTCTTTATTGGAACTTCGCGAAACAATAGGGGATTTAATTTTTATTATATGGTTGATTTATTAACACTTGTATGGAGGTAGTTTGGTCTTTTTTTTTTTTTTAAGTCAACGCAAATTAGATATCAGGGTATATTTTAAAATTGATCATGACAACACGAGGATTTTTTTGAGAATTAAAAAAAAAAGAATTTTTAAAAATTTAGCCTAACTAGAGATTTTCAGAAACTTTCCCTAAACAATTTCATCAGAAATTTTCCTTAATATAACATGTTACATAGAGCAATAACTAAAACTAAAATTTTAGGGTCAGTTAGGTAAATAGTCATTTTAGATTGTGTGTTTTTAAAAAATAGCCACAATTTAAAAAAATTTAAAAACTAACCACATATATGTAAGAAATTTCTGACAATTAACAAAATTATACATAAAATTACTTTCTGAAAGGGCTAGTTTTAAATTTTTTGAAACTGTGGCTATTTTTTAAAATCATTTTATAAGTAGTGGCTATTTTCTTAAAACTTTCAAATATATATATATATATATATATATATATATATAAATTTTGTGGCTCAAATATGCTTGTAATTTATTTTGATTTTATGCAATATTAGTACTATAATATGGACATTGAGTTATATTGTAAAGATTCTCAGCGATAACTTCTAAAAATCTCATGTGAAACTTTAATTTCATGTTTATAATTATTTTTTACGGATATGAAACTTTTAGCATGCAAACATAATCTGATCGTCCCAAAGAAATAAGATTTTAGTGTTCTAAATGATTTTTAAATTTAGTCATATTATACCTGTAAATAAATAGTTTAATTATTATCTAAAATATTATTAATGCATATTTTTGCATAAAAATTCCAGAAATACTATTTTCATTAAAAAAGTAATTTTTCCCAATATTATGAAACTCTTTGATATTCTATATTTATTCGATATATCCAGATATTTTATAAAAGACCCATTCAAATTTAGTTTATTTTTGCAACTCACCCATAAAAATATGTAGGAGCCTCTCCAAATTCGAAATTTCATTAAAAAATTTGGTGCATCAACCAAAATTGTTTGGCTCAAAATCAAAAAACTTGATAGATATGAAATTTAGCAGGAAAAAAAAAAAAATTGGAAGCCAAGGCCCAAAACACTTGATGTCTCTTGCAAGTCACGACATTTTGTGATTAATTCCATATCATGTTTTATTATTCTTATGATTAGTGAGAGATAAGTGTCGTTTTCTCCAGATTAACATTTTGTTGGTTGTTTAATTAAATGATGAGTGCTTAATTTTTGGGTTAAATTGCGTGATGTAATGTTTTAGAACAGCTTAATTAAGCTCAGAGAAAGGAAAGGGAAGGAGACCAAACAATTTAGCGTGTGCTCATGACTATTTTAGTCTGTATGAAACCTCATCTATTGTCTGATAAAAACTCTCAAAATTTGTTCCTACTGATTTATATTTTTTTTGGTTCCTAAACAGAGGCACTTTTTTTATTTTTCATTTTTATATTCACTAAACGACGTCTAAAGTATAAAATATATAAGAAAGGAAAACTCAGTCTAGTCAACCCACTGGAGCGGTACTTTGTCAATACGCATAGTTGTTTACAACATGATTTTTTGACTTAAAAGGTACTTTACAAAATTTCCTTAGTTTTTATTTTTATTTTTATATTTCGTGTGTTCTTCTTCCACTCATCTTCTGGGTAGTATCCAATGAAATAACCGTGTACACACCTCTCTCTCTTGATTATTGTATTTTGTATCTTCCTTTTACAACTAATAATAATAATTATTATTTTTAACAACAACTATTAAATAATTATTAATTTATATCGAGGAGTTAGGTGTATATCAATATATATCGATTCTTTAAATATCATGTGCTAAATGGAATACCACCATACAAACTACAAAGTCATATTTCTTTCAGTTCGCAAGATAGGGATATCCATACACAATTATACGCCATTTTAATTAATTAGCAAGACCAAATTCATGCAGATTGTATGTGTCACCTTGTCCTTTCTTTTGGTTTTCTTTTTTCCACTTATTTATTTATTTTATTTATTTTTGGGTTCCCTCTTTGTCATTGTGTACTTTGGGGTGTGAATATATGTAAAACGAACACACTCTCATGTTCATCTATTTTGAAAAGGATAATATGATAATTCGAAAAAATCAAATTAACAAGACTAATAACAATTTAGTAATTGGTCAAATTCCAAGGGTAAAAGAAAAGAATTAATTGGTCAAATTGTAACTTATGAATAAAGCATATAACTTTTTTTATTTTTGAATGAAAGATATGGCAATATATGAATGGAGGGACCTTCGCCACATATATGTACACAAGTGTTTCTTGAACATTTAAGTTGACCATGATATATACCAACATTTATTAATTTAATTATTGAAATCTTAAAGGGATTTCTCTTTATACGGTTCAAACTTCACACTACTTTGTGATGACAATAAATATTCGTTTCCCAACCAACACATATATTATCTGCGGGCACATATATATGCTTAGTTGTGTGTATATATGCATCATTAAAAGAAAAAAAAACCCAAATTTTACATCTCATAAATAATATCCACTAATTTTTAGCGAAAATATCATAAATAATATCCACTAATTTTTTATCAGTTAACAGCACGATTATACTCTTAGCTTGTAATTGTATTAACAAATAGTATTATATCGATGGGTAGTAGTATCAAAACAAGACAATCTTTAGACTTCTTTCGGGTCAAACTACCTTTTTTTTTTACCTATAATATCAAATTTTCACAATTTTTATACATGAAAAAAAGTTAATTTAAAAAAAAAATTATAATATAGTTGATAATCATAATGGAAGATACTTTTGTCATGATTTGACAACTACAGGGATAATTTTGTAGTGATTTAATTGGGGATCGATGTTAGAGATATAGTTATAAATTAAGTATATTTGTGTCATTTTGTAAAAGCTCGGGAGAGATATATATTTATGATATCTTGCCGCTTATTAAATTTATCACTGAAATGAATTTCTTATGCAACTTATTCGTGAAAATACTTAAAATTAAGGTGCTTGATACGTTAGCTAACATTTTATTTTTACATGCATGGCACTTAATTACAAGGAAAAATACATATTACTTATTCAACATTAAGGTTAATCAATATTTTATGAATCAAATATATATGTTTGTGAGGTTAATTTAAATCAATATATAATGATTGATCCATTTTGTCAAATTAAATGGGCAAGCTAAAAGTATAAAAAGATCGATAGATGAAGCTTTATGCTGTATCGCATTTTCATTTTACATACATCAAATTTCTTAACCATTTATATTGATATATATATATATATATATATATGATAAAAAAAAAAGAGTTTTTTAGGCATTTAACCAAACTTTTGGGTAATTTTTTAGAATTTAGCCATAGTTTCATGAAATTAGAGATTTAGCCATAACATGTAACATTTTATGTAACATGTAACATATATACGTGTAAAAAATATAATATTAAATGTAACGTTATATGTAATGCTACATTTTTTACACGTATATATGTTATATGTTACATAAAATATTATATGTTATGGCTAAATCTCTAATTTCGTCAAACTATGACTAAATCTTTCAAACTTTACCTTTAAAATGGCTAATTGCTTTAACTGGTCAAAAAAAAAAATCAAACACAAAACCTTCTTGACAAACTAATTAAATAAACAGTGATGCAGTGTCGACTATGTATATTAAATTGGCTAATAAATTATAAAATAATTGATGTTGCATGGTTTAAGACTTCTGTTCTTTTCGAAGTAGGTAACAAAAATAATCAAACATTATATAGCTTTTCATTTATGTCTTAATTCTTATTGCTAAATTGTCAATAGAATGAGGTAATGAAAGCGTTAGAGTTTTGACCAGCACTACAGCTTATTGCTAGAATATACGTAAATAAACGTAAATATCTACATATACTATTAGTATTAGGATTGCAATTTGCAAAAGATGTACATATACTATAGATAAATATATAGTACTATATCCATACTTCCATGATGAAGATGCTTTTAATTAGTCAATACCATGCTCCAAGAAGAAGCCTTCCACTTAAATTAATTAGTTAATTAATTAATTAAATGCAGTATTTTAGATTTAGTCTTAATTATTGATCACCAGCTAATCTACTATTAATAGGGAAGAGCCGGCCGAGCCTATACAAGGTAAAACACTTGCAAAGTCCCAAATTACAAATTGAGCTCGATCGCCATGGTAGATTGAGGAACGAGGTAAGAATGCATTACAAACTTGGCTCCGACACCCTATTGCATATGGTAAGGTAGCCTCTGAGGTTGGCAGAAACTAAGATTAGGTCATCAGAACCAAACAAGGTCACCTATCTCTCTCGTAGGGCGACGCGTTAAGGCCTTTTGGGCAGACGCGAGGATAAAAGCCCAATTCCCGGAGACCTCTCACGCCCTACTGACCACATCGCAAGTAAGGACGGATCTACATGGGGGCTGTGAGGCATTGGGTTCCTCTGGAAATTTTTTTTTAAATTATGTTTTAGTTCTATATTTGTAAAAGACTTTCAAATATCCTTCTTTACCATTATAATTGAAGAAAAATCTTCAAATAAATTCGTCTTATACCCCATTGAACTTTCTAATTTCATATTTTTGTTTATAATTTTATTTTTAAAAAAAAGTTTCGATCTCACTCAATATAACCTGTGATATGATATAATTTTTTTTCAATTTATCTGTATTTTTTTATAGAGTTTTGTGCCCATAGTGACTAAAAATCCTAGATTCATTTCTGATCGCAAATCATGATTACTTGAGAAACATAGCCACTTAAGTTATTATTCATCCTTGAAACATAATACCCAAATAAAAGAGACGTCACATCAATCAAGTTGGTCACATGGGACTTGGCTTCGAATTGCAAAAAAGGCAGATACGGACCGGATAAAGCGCATCGCTCAAAATATCGGTGGGAAATAGAGATGATTTATATCCTCATATTATGGAAATTAGCCTTACCTCATATTAGGGAAATTAGCCTTCAACGAATAAATACATCATTCATAGGTAAGAGAAAATTGGAGAGAGAAAAAGAAGAGAAATAGTGAAAAACAAAGAGATGGATATTGTATATCAAAACTTTTGTAATCTCCATTAATAAAAGAAACGGTGGATGTAGTCTTTTAGATATTAAATCATTGTCGAACCACTTAAAAGATCTTCTCTTTGTTTCTTTTTAATTTTCTCTCAACCATCTCAATTTACGTGCGAGCTTGCCTCTTACAGCTCGTGATCTTGTTGTTACAATTGGCAGCATCAACATTTACTATCAAGTTCCATTTCCTTTATTATTATTATTATTATTATTTTTCTAATTTCATAAGGTTGTTCACATAAATCCTGTTGGGTCAAATTTTCATACGGCCCAATGGACCATAAAAGACTCAGCCCAACGGAGACTCACTAGTTAAACCTACCCAGCCGTCGATACTTCTACTCGGCCAGCCGGCGACACCTCTACCCGGCCGGCCGGCGACACCGCTACCCGGCCGGCCGGCGACACCTCTACCCGGCCAGCCGGCAATATCTCTACCCGGCCAGCCGGCGAACCGCCGGTCACACTTTACCTAGCCGGCCGGCGACCCAATTTTGTCACAAAACTATAGCATATTGCATATCACTGGAAAGATCTTCGAAAGAGCTTTCCAACGATGTATCATACGCATCATTCCGACGAGTAACGAAGAAGTTACGAGCATTCAAAGATTGACGCGCAGCAGAAGGCCGGACGACAAGGCGTCTACCCGGCCAGCCGGCGACACCTCTACCCGGCCGGCCGGCGACACCTCTACCCGGCCGGCCGGCGACACCTCTACCCGGCCGGCCGGCGACACCTCTACCCGGCCAGCCGGCAATATCTCTACTCGGCCGGCCGGCGAACCGTCCACTCCAAACCAGTTACTAAACTATTTTCTGCCACACATCACACCCACGATCCACGATCCAAACACTGATCAAAGTCAAAAATAAAAAAGAGCGTGGCGGTTAAACACAACCCCACGAACTCTAGAAACCGCCCATGACCAAACACTAAGAATGGGCTCCGAAAAAGAAGGAGAAGCGGGAGAAAACCGACCACCTCCGAACATCTATAAATACTGCCTCTAAGGAGGTTCAAGGGGGCCGACTCCGGAGAACTCCACACAGAACCATACATCAAAAAAGGTACAAAAATCTCAAACTCTCCGTGCCGGAGACATCCATCTCCGGCACCCCCATTTTACCTCTAAACAGAACTACGGTGGCTTGATTCCCTCAAGGGATACGTAGGCAGCCCGGTCTCGGGTACAGTCACAAATCCAAATTACACGTGTTTTGTCCACAGATTCAAGATTCATCACCACTATCAACATCAAGCTCTATTTCTCCGACCCGTGGTTCAACGCTCGCCCGCTCAAGGTACGCGGCCACGTGTCCCGTTTCAGTTGGTGACGAAAAAATACATCAACATTTTGGCGCTAGAAGGAGGGCTTGAACCTCCGACCTTGTGGTTAACGCCATGATTCCCTCAAGGGATACGTAGGCAGCCCGGTCTCGGGTACAGTCACAAATCCAAATTACACATGTTTTGTCCACAGATTCAAGATACATCACCATCATCATCATTCAAGACTTTCTCTGACCCGTGGTTCAACGCAAGCCCGCTCAAGGTACGCGGCCACGTGTCCCGTTTCAGTTGGTGACGAAAAAATGCATCAACAAATCCCTTTGTTCGATCTGCAAATTTACAATGAATATTAATGTACATTAAAAGTTAAATAGTCATAATTTTGTTTGAAAAGAAAAAGAAGAAGCTATAAATGTATATAAACACAAATTGTATTCATATATATATCTGAATTATTTAAAATGATTAATAACACAAAAATTCCAAACTATATTTATCCTAGCACTATATAATAAATAGAATTTAATATAGATTAGATAAAATGCTATTAAATAACTGTCTGGGTCATTGTGTGTATATACAAAAAATGCATAGACACATTACTTTATGGTCTTGAAGCATTGGCATAATCATGTGTACTACTTAATTAGACTGGCGGAAAGGTATTAAAATTGTGTTCATAGATGAATTTGGAAATGAGTGATAAGGTAGAAATTTTAATTAATTAATTATAACAACGCGTACAATGATTCAAACGGTGAACATTTCAAACACCTATTCGGCATAATTTTTCACAAAGAAAATATTTTTTCCCGAGTGGGATTTTAATTTTAGCGACATCATGATTTATCATAGTTAATGATTTTTTCTTAATACTGTCTACTTTTCATCTTCTTATACATGAAATTTATATTTAGTACAAAATCTAGCATTTTAGGTTTCTTTATCTTTATGATGTTTTTGTTGGTGAATGAACACTTAAAAATTTTTGTTTTCAATTTTCAATTATTTAGTCGGATGTAATATTTAGAAATTCAGTCGTAATTTTACGCTATTGATGGTACTGCTGTTTGAGGAGGCATGTTTTAGATACCTCATTTAATTTTAACTTTTTAAGCTTAACCTGCCTCTGATACTATGTTAAGTCATAGATTCATCCCAAAGTTTATGCTGAAGATGATGGAGACGGGCCAACAATAATTTTTATATCTCAACATAAATTCTTAATTTTATAAGTTCATGAGTTCTTGATGCATTCATGGAAAATCATTGATGTTTATAGTAATTTGAGAGTTTCAATTAAAAGTGTGATTTTTCCGTTTTGAATTAGTATGTATAACGTAATTTTTATTTCATTATTTTTTTAAACTTATTTTTCTTCGATTTAAAAACAAAATTAAGATTTATTAGAGATAAAAAAAAAGTATTTAAATTTCTACGGCCGGCATGATGAGGGCTAATAGGGGGCAGCATTCACCCCCGGCTATGCCGCCGGCCACCGTCCCAAGTCGCAACATCCGCTCTCGCCGCCCATCGCAACCACAAGGGTACAGATAGGGTTAGCGTAGACGTTGCATGTCCGCATCAAAAGTCATAGAATATTTGCATAAATTTGTTGACATCGTCGAAGGGTGACCTACAAAATAATGGTAATAGTTTGTCATTTTCTAAAGTGAAAAAGGCACAAAAAAACAAAAAATAACAAGATGGTGGTCTGTAACCGTTGTGTGCCAATTCTGACATATACACTACATATATATAACAAGATATTTAGAAGTATTATTATTATTTTTTGAATGTAGAAAGAAAGAACACCTAAAATGACCATATCCTGAATATGATATCATTTGTCTCTATTATTATTTTTATTGTGAATAAGTGAAATATCAATCTGTATTATTTAATAAAAACAAATAAATGACAATAACCAGTGGTGGTACATAATATGACTTGACAATTCAAGTTCAGTTAAGTTAAATAATAGATAAAACATTATATGAATATGCTAACTTGACTAAAGCTTTGTAAAGTATGATTGTTAAATGTGGCCACGATTCGAACAAACGCGCCACGCGCGTATGTCCGTAGCAATGCCCTTGTTAAATAGATCATAAACAAATATATATATATATATATATATATATTATTTAAATGCATTTAACATGTGGTTATATGTATTTAAAATTTATTTATTTATCATTTTATAATTTTCGTCGCACCTGAGATACAGATTGGTATCCTTATCATTTACATTATCGAATTCATAACTTTATATTGAATTTTTCATTTAGTTTGATGGGGAACTTTGAAAATTGTCATTTTTGGGTTACGTTTTAAAAAATAATCACTCTTATGAGTTTTTTAGGGTAATCATTCTATCATTACATTTTGAAATTATTTGACTTTGCGAATTTCGAAGTATTATAAATAGTTAAGATTTAAGGATATTGCATTGGGGTTAGAAAAGATAGAAAAACAATTGTTGAAAAAAATGGAATGGAATGGAGAGGATAAGAGAGGCAAACAAAAGGTTAAAATATATATTAAAATCTATGCCATTTTTTAGCAACAAACTTGGGCATAAGGGTAGAATTAGGTTACTTTTAGTTTCAACCCATATAGAGCTAATCGAGTCTATATAGATTCATGTGTGACACAATTCATTTCAACCATCATACATGATTTATAAAGAAGTCATAATTGAGTGACACGATTAACATGATATTCAATTGTAAAGTGTATAAATCTATTTTTTAGACATGTTATTTAAATGGAACAATTTTGAGTCTAGTACATAATACCAATTATCAGCCTTCTTGCAGTAAGAGATTTTGATGAATGCTCTTTTACACATTATTTATCTATTCCTCTTTTTATGTTGTATTTATAATTTCTGTTCCTACTTTTATATTATGAACATAGAATAGGTATTAAGAGAGTTCATCACTTGGAGTAGTATTAAGTGGCACTTAGCTGAAAAATTTTAAAAAATGCTAAGGAAAATTTTAAAAAATGCTACTTATTGATAATTTGTTTTTTGTTTTTTGTTTTTTTATAAATAATTTTAAAAGCTAAGTTTTTGGTCTATGCTACTTTTTATCAGTGAATTTGATCGGACTATCTTTTTTTTTTTTTTCACAAACTAGGAAGACAAAAGAAGAGAATGAGGACAAAATAGTAGTTTACTAATAAAAAGTGACATAACATACTATAGTGACAAATATTGTGAAATTGAATATCGCATGTGACATGAGATCAAATCCTCTCCATATTAATTTTTTGAGAAATTTTGAAATATGTCAATTCTTGACAGCTTATTTTGAAAAATATCAATTTAAAAGAAAATTTACGGTCCATGTAACTTTTTAGTAGTAGATTTGACCAAATTCTCCCCCTATTTTTTTTTACAAAGTGGGAAGACAAGGGAAAAGAAGGCAACATAATAATTTGATAGTAAAAAAGTGACATGATATGCAATAGTGACACAAGTTGTAAACTTAGATTTCAAATGTGACATGAGATGAGAGTTTTTTTTTTTTTTTCAATTCTAGTATTCTGCTCTTTTAATTGGGCCGAATAAAACAGTTTACCCATACTTTGGGCCTGGGCTTCACTTATCAGATCACGTGCCTTTGCACGTGGCAATAATCCTTCTCACGTGGCAATAAGCCATCCACGTAAGCAAGTAGGACCAGAAGCCGATCTTCCCGTTACCGAGATCCAAGTTCAACAAGTGAATTTACCCAAAACACCCCGAAATGCCGTTTTGTTGACCTAGTTGTCCGAACTACACAAACAAAAAGAAAATAAAGAAAAAGAACGGAGAAAAAAACAAAACAAAACCCTATATTCTGTCCTAACGGCTACTTTTCGAGAGACAACGCCCTTAAGCCAACTCTCAATTTGAAAAAAAAAGTCGCCAAAAAATTTAATCCAAACCCTAACCAATCACGCTCCATTGTTCTTCTTCGAGCTCTCACTTTCTCTCTCTTCTTCTTCTTCGTTTTCTTGTGTGGCAAGCAATGGTAATGGAGGAATTCGATCACTCGACGGAGAAGAAGATCGAAGGCGATGAGTTCTACGAGAGGATCGAGGCCCCCAAGTTCGTTGACTTCACTGTGCCCGATCACTACCGTCCCGATGACCGTTACTGGTTCTGCTTGCGCGTCGGTTCGTCTCTCTCTCTCTCTCTCTCTCTCTCTCTCTCTCTAACTCCAGTTAGTCACTTCATGAGAGATCATAAAGTTTTGAGACTCATTTGTTCTATGTATTTACATAAATTTTCTTTCCTGTTATAGAATTTTTAGTTTATTACTTACTAATTTAGAACACACTTATGATTTTTTGTTGATTTTTGTATAGGATGTGACCAGAAACATGAAGAGGAAATAGATTCCGAAGCAATATACAAAGATTTTGTTCTTCGGGTTAGTTTTAACAGGTTTAATTTTCTAGTTTTAGAAGGGGTTTTTTTTTTTTTTTTTTTGTGAGTTTTATCTTTGTTTATAGACATGGTAATTTGTTGAGTTTTGCAGGTTATGGCAGCAAGAAGTCCTAACATAAAGATTAGGAAAATGCTAACTAGGAAACAAAGGTACTTTATAATTAATGTGTGTTTCAGTGATTTTTAAACTTCAATTGTCTTTCACTTGCTTGCTGATGCTATTTTTACATTGTGGGATTTTGTAGCTCTACTTTGAAATGCCCACTCACAGCTCCTGTGAAACCTTCAAAGTCTAGAATTTCGAGATTGGCCGTCATTTCTTCGATTTCAAGGAAGTTGGATGTTGCGAAAGATAAAGCCAAGCCTCCCTCGAAGCCCACCGCGACCCCGAAATCCAGTTTGAAGCAACCGAGTTCTGCAGCCAAGGCTTTCACGACTCCAAGGAACAGAAAGCGAGTCTCGGACCCAGATAAGTTTAGGAGCGTTCGGAATCCTAAACCAACGGCGAGCATTACGGTGCCAGGGACGAAGGTTGTTGCGAAAGCTCTGGTGTTTCGCTCTCCGAAGAAGACTGTCAGGATAAAGACCTCACTCGAGATGAAAACTCCGGTGTCGAAGCTGTGCGCAGACATGTCGAAGCTCGAGATTGCGAGTGGAAAAAAGAAACAGACATTGGGGTGTAGCAAGAAGCCATTGCCTTTGGAAAAAACAGCAAGGAAGAAATTTAGAGGGAGAGAGGTCAAGAGCAGGGTTTATGACTCGTTGTATTCTCACACTCACAAGGGAAAGGAAACAAAGACCTCGAAGAATATGAAGAGAGAGAAAATGGAAAAGGACTCGGAACAGTCCCGTGATACATTGAAGGACAATGATTCGAGCGATATGGAGATTGACGAGAGGTCGAGGCATGGTTCTTTGGAAGGCTGTTCTGTTTCGGATAGTTCAAAGAATGAAAAAACTAACGGCCATGAAGTTTCCGAAAATAGGGATTTGCGAGACAGTGATCCGAACTGTGAAGAGATTAGTGGATTGGAAGACAAGGCAAGCGATTCAAGCGAGCGAGAAGAGAAAGTGAAATCAAGCGAAGAGACAAATCGTAAGGTTATGGACAACGATGATAATATTAACACTTTACCTTTCGATGATAAAGAGAGAAAGTAAAAGTAAGCGAATGGGACTAGTAGTCCTAAGAACATTGACAACGACGATAAAGAGAATGCGTTGCCTTCAGATGATACAGAGAATGGCGGTGAAGCCGTTGAGCGCGATGATAAAGAAAATGCTTCAGCTTCTGATGATAACAGGTAAATGAGAACTTCTTGTCTCCTTGGACTCCATTTTATCGGCTTGAAATCTGTTTTCGCCTTTTAACTTTTTAGGCCAAGTTATTGCAGAGAACCGAACGTTCATTATGAGGCGAAAGTCCTAACCAACCATGAGACAGAGAAGGTATCTATTTCTGTTACTTCACTCCAGCTTTGACTTCCTTTTCGCCTCTTCATCGCGCCTTCTGATTATGCTGAACTCGACCAAAAAAATTTGCAGGTCAATCAAGTAACGAAAAAGCCGTTGAAAAAGAGTTCTATTATCACCCCAGTTCCTCAAGAAGCAAAGTACAGGAAACCAAAGCCCACAAATCCCAAGCCTTTCAGGCTAAGAACTGATGTAACTATCATAACTCAGGAACTTTTTCTCTCATAAGTTTGTTTATTGTTTAGAAGTAGTTTTATTTTATTATATGAACTGAATGATAATTTGTTTCGAATTTCAGGAAAGAGGTATTCTTAAAGAAGCTACTCTGGAGAAAAGGCTAGTCACACCTCTGAAGGAAATCACAACATCAATGAAACCATCAGGGTCAAAATCATTGAGGAAAAATCAGAATTCAAGCCAGGTAATAGTTTGTTTCAATGACTTAGTCCCGGTATAAATAACCATATGACAGTGTAAACTAATCAATTGTTGTTTTTTATCAGAAAAATGAGAACTGCCAAAGACAAAGCGAGAACGAGAATGTCATCCGTGAAGACGGCAAGAAGAGTATGGATAAAGCAGGCATGGACCAACCGGTAAGAACTTTGTAGAAAAGGCGATGAAATAATGTCATGTTTAATTACATTAAAGTGCCGCGTTTATTAAAATGAGCTAAAAATATTTATTTTTATGATATGCAGAGGAGGACAAAGATTACAGGGTTGAAAATTAAGCCCACAAGCGCGAAGAAATGTCCGCTTTCAACAAAGGAACATGCTCGGCTTGAAGTAGCAACAAGTTTAAACAAAAGCTCCGAAAGGACTAAATCATCAGCTAAAACGCCTCATGGAGAAAAACAGCCAGGCTCGGTGTAATCGAGGAAGTGGCAAAACCGAGCAAAAACGAAGCTTCTTCAAGTGTCCCGAGATCAATGTCGAGAGGAAGAAGGCCTACAACAATCCCAAAGGAACCGAATTTTCATACCATCCATGTACCTAAGAGTTGCACAAGGAAGGTTGTGGCTTAAAAAAAATGGTTCCTTGAAAAATATTTGGTTTTGTAGCCTGTTGTTACTGTTGTGTTTGTTCAATTGTATCATTGAATAGTGTTTTCTTGTTCAATAGTATCATTAAATTACGTTTTCTTGAGCTTTTAAATGTTTTTCTTCTGGCTTTTTACGGTTGTAATTGATTGATTTATTTGTAATAGAAACACCTACGACCTTGTTTATTTGTTGCTCTTTTTTAGAACAATAAAATATCTATATTTTTCCTTTTAAACGACAGTGAAAAGTATGTAGAGCAAAGTTAAAGCAACATGTCGTTTCTGCGAAAATGATACGTCATCTATTTGAAAATGACGTCGTTTCCTGCTTGAGCGAGTGCCATTCAAACGAGATAGCCGAAGAACTTGTCGTTTTACACTAGAAGCTACACGTCGTTTTGTTCTGTAGTATTCACGTCGTTTTTTCCTTTTAGCATCAGTTTACGACAGCAAAACTTTTCAACCTAGTTTGGCAAACTATATTCCCCACAAACAACGAAATCCCATTATCACTAAAAAAAAAATGCTGGAAAATAATTATTTACTATAATTTTTCAAAAATAAAAACAAAAAACCTCGTACAGTCTACAGGACCAGAAGTCCCATTATCACAAAGAAAAAGGCCTAAAAGATCACGCTAATGAAAAAAGCAAGCAAGCAATGGCACTATGAACATGAACATGAACATGAATTCCATCATTTTTATGTACTAATATCTCCATCTTATTCTAGTGGAAGTCCAATTATGAACTTGAAATTGAACTTCCCGACTGCAATCTCGAGCTTCGGAACCTTGTGCGCTTACGGTCTTTATGGTCCATTCTTGTGTATGTTTTTCAGCTTTTCATTGCCGGCCACAAGTTCTGCGGCTATTCCCGGTTCATTAGCAGAATGCCCCGCGTCTGTCACAATCTGTTTAATAAGAGGTAGTAAGAAGGTAAAATCCGCATCATAGAAAACCGGGATGAGATTAAAAATTAAGACGAGTTTCACATCCGCCACAAGTTGTTCGATTACCTTAAAATCGGCCTCTGGCCACGCTTTGTGGAGATCCCAAGCAGACATCATAGGACAACATACGTCATATCGCCCCTGCAAAGATAAATCTCTAAAATAAGCGAAACAAGCATCAGCGAGCTACGAGCCTGCAGCGTGTGATTTTACATCACTCGAGCATTGTGATCCAGAAAGGTTAAAATAGCAAAAATTGGAATATCGTGTCAATAATCCCAGTGGAAAAGAAAATCGGTGAACCTGTACAATTGTGGTGTTTATATGCCGGATCTTATCAATGTTATCCAATAGGTATGAATCCGAAGGAAAGAATCCTTTGTTCACAAAATAGTGGTTTTCGATCCTTGCGAATGCCTGGGAAAGTGAAACCAGCATTACATGGAAAAACCTAAGTCATCCAAAGAATCTTGAAGTTCATTCCTATAGAAGCGGAAATGAAGAAATTTAAAGATTAATAGATTTTCAAAGTTTTGAAGTCATGAAATACCAATGAAAACTTATCATCGTCGCCTCTCTTGATATTTTCTTCATTTGGAAGAAGATGGGCCGTCATCATTTCCCATTTGGTCCAAGCCCTTGCAGCTGCATACTACGAAATAAGAATAGAATTTAGAAAAAGAAATATGCATAAACCTAAAAACAATAAAACTTATCAGAGAACTTTTTTTTTTTTTTTGGTACTTCAAAAATATAATATTAATTTACAGAACAGACTTCTTAATATCATAAACTTAGAACCATACTTCTTAGTTATTTCGTCGTCAATTCTCTTTTATTTTTCCTACTTACATTGATCTGACAAACATAGTGTGGAAAATTTCAATCCCGACAAAAAATTGCACTTTCAAGTAATGACCACTAGAGATTGAAGGCATCTATACATGGCATGAAGTTAAAGTGACAACAATTGTATTGGAAAAAAATAGGCTAACGTACAAAACCAACCAAGAAATCTTACTTGTGTTTCCAAGTCTTCAGAGTTCAGCCTCTTGCTGTAAGCCTCGATAAAACATCCTCTCTCACTCTCGGGAATAAGATCCCTAAATGACTCCCAAGCTGGAATGTGGAACGTATTTGCGACATCCATTAGTCAATTAGAAGCATTTTTGAAGCTTAACAACCGAAAGGTACATTTTATTAGTAGTTTAGTACATCCGTCAAAGCAGTAAAGCACTTATTATAAAACATTACCATCGGGAAAAATAGCAGAAGCACCACCCTCATAAAACCACTCAATCTCTTTCTTTCTCAAGAGGAAAATCCCTCTAAGCACCAACCCGGTAACCTTAAAACCAGAACACGTGACAATGTCAAAAACCGAATGACATAGTAAAAAAAATCCAAATCTACCTAAACAAAACAAAAGGTCGAAAGCAAAGCACTTTCAACAAGATTGCAATCCAGACTTGTATGAACCTTATCTGGTTGTGATTGGCTGTATGCAAGAGCAAGTGTACTTCCCCACGACCCACCGAAAACCTACATAATAAGCACAGAGATTGGGGAAAAAAAAATAAAGTTTGTTTCAATAAATATCTAGTTTATGTTTGTGTAAAATGTTCAAATTCTTGTTCCAAACAAGAAATTCTGACCTGCCATTCAGCAATTTCCAAGTGCTCCCTAAGCTTTTCGATATCGTCAATGAGATCCCATGTGGTGTTCTCTACCAAACAAGCGTGGGGTGTACTTTTACCGGCACCTCGCTACAAAAAGTGACACCACTTTTAAGTAGCAATACATAAGCAAAAGCAATATCCGGGTTTTTAAATTAGCAAGAAAATACAAAGAATAACCTGATCAAATAGAATAATCCTGTAAAAATCAGGATCAAAGAATCGCCGATTGCTCGGGGAAGTCCCTCCTCCGGGACCTCCATGAAGAAACACAACAGGCTGCAAACCCACATTTCATCAGATCATAAGCCAAAAAAATGAAATAAAAATAGACAATTTTCACGAGTCACCCAAAACAAAAGACCAATAATTGAGGTTCATCACATTATAAACCAAGTGCAACAATATTTAGGACATACAAGACAGACATTTTTCATGAATTCAACTAAATTATGAATAAAAAGGTCAATAATTCAAAGGCAGAAAGAAAAAAAGGAACTCATATGAGCAATACTAGTTAGACATTTTTCATGAGTCACCTTCAGAAAATTTAAGCATGTAATTGAAAACAAAACCAATATGTAAAAGGATCATAAAAAACACAAGATAAAGACATTTGTTTTCATTGAACCAAATTTGACCCCAATAAATGAAATTCATGAGATTATAAACCAAAAGCGTGAAGTTTTAAAATATACAAGAATTTTTCATGAATTCCACTAAAATTATGAATAAGAAGACCAATAACTCAATTAGTTAAAAAAAAAAAAACCTTTATGAGAAATAGTGTGTCAAGTCACTTACATGGCCATTTGGATTGCCTGATTGTTCCCAATAGATTGTGTGAATATCAGAGACCTTCAAAAACCCAGAACTGTACGGCTCAACAACTGGGTAAAGATTTCTGTTCAGCTCCGAAACTTCCTTCACAGATTCCATTGAATCGCTCTTATAACCTAAACACTGAGCTCTCAGAGCAAAACCCTTTTTTCTCTCTGCATTTTGAACCAATTATCGGCCTAAGTAATCGCTAAAGTTCACAACTTTATAACAAAGACTCAAACTTTATCAAACCAAAATATATATATATATATATGTATATTAATATAGAAAAGCTAAAAATACCTGAGGAAGTGAATTTGGGGAGAGAGAGAGAGAATGGTGAAGAAGAGGAAATTGGAGAGAGAGAAGAGAGAGAAGTGAAAGTGGGAATAGAAAGTGATTGCATTTTTTTGAGGGAATATAAAGTTCATTTGATTGATAATATGTTGTGATTCATTTGTATGTACAAAATCTTTTTTCTTTTTTAATTTGTTTTTTATTTTTATCCTTTCCGTAGTTTCCTATGATTCTGTTTTTTACTCCTCTTATTGTCTTTTTGTCGTTTTCTTGTTTCTATATATTTTTCCTCAGTAAACGATTCATTAGGAATTGATTCTCTCACTATAAACAGTCCAAACTCTATCCTCAAAATTATTTTATTCTTAATGCCTTTGTAGATAGTTTTGTTGCTTGTAGAATATAGAGAACCATTCTGGTTAGGTTTAATGGAATTTAAAATAGGATAGACTTGGACAAAATATGAAAAAAAAAAAAAAAAGCAACCAAAGGACAATTGAAGAATAGAAAAAATCAACCAACCAAATTAATATCAGATTTACACAATAAAAAAAAAAGGCCAGTATATGACTTCTTTTTTTTTTTTCCCCCTTTTTTCACTGTTTTTTTTTTTTTTAATTTTCCCCTCTTACACTTGTATTACTTGTTGGGTTATGTAGTTGTTTTCCTAACTAAACCTCAAATATTATATTTCAGACCTTTTTATATCTATCCAATTCCAAAATGTCATGGAAGCTTTCTTATTGCAAGGCAATTTATGTTTAGTAATGTGTATTGGTGTAACATAAAACAATCGTATAACAACGTTCTCCAATAGGGTCTGATTTCTGAATAGCATTTCAGAAAAAATTCTTTTTTTTTTTTTTTGAAGAGACAGAAATAGTTCATTTACATACAGCTTTTCTTTGCCTACAAAACAAGAAACGACTATGATTTCCATTTTTCAAGTCATTTCATAATAGTACCTACTTAAAAAAAAAAAGTAAGGAAAATAACAATTCAAGCCTAATATTAGCTTCTTTTTTTTTTCTTTTGCTAAGAAGCCTAATATTAGCTTGAACGAAGCATACAAAGACCATAGTGCTAAATTGCTAATAATATTGCTTTTGTTTGATGCCAAAACTCTCCATTCCCTCTTTGGCTATTTCTCAGCTTCTTTGACAACACTAATGTCTGTGAGCTTGCAAGGCTCAGCCTCTTCCAGCATGTGGACCACCATCCTCATCGACGGCCTCAGCCCCGGGGCCTGCGAGGTGCATCGGATCGCGATCCTCAGCACTTTTACGGCGTCTTCTCTTAGGGCGTCGGAGATGGCCGGGTCGACCAAATCGAGCGCATTGTCTTGGCTCTTAACCTTGTTGTAAACCCAATGCACTATGTCCTTGCTCTCCCCGAACTCGGGCTCCACCGGCCTTTTCCCCGTCACCAACTCCATCAGCACCACTCCGAAGCTGTAGACATCGCTCTTCTCGTTCACCTTGTAAGTGTAGGCATACTCTGAATCACCAAAGAAAACATAGAACAATGAGTCTTTCAAGCCAAAAAGAAAAGAAACTACTAAGGGAAAAAAATTGTGTCATTTCTCTAGACATTTAAAGTGAAATTGATTATGATATGATATGATATTCAGAAACGCGCAATATATTTATTTTTAATGTAAAATAAGAATGTGATTTACCCGGGGCTATGTAACCGAGGGTCCCGGCGATGACATGTGTGCAATCGCCGTTGGCTTGAACAATCCTAGCCAATCCGAAATCAGCAATCCTTGGCTTCCAATTCCTATCGAGCAGAATGTTGCTAGACTTGACATCCCTATGGATGACCGGCCGGTCGCACCCGTGGTGGAGATACTCCAGCCCCATGGCCGCTCCCACCGCGACCTCGTACCGCACGTCCCACCCCATCTCGATCTTTCGACACGTGTGGAGCCGGTCCCACAAGCTCCCATTAGGCAAGTACTCGTACACCAAAAGGTTGCTATCCTCACTCGTGATGCTGCAATAGAGTTTCACCACGTTGACGTGCCTTATCGAGCTCAAAGTCGCCACCTCGGCGTCGTACTCCGACGAAGACGATTTCGACCTCTTCAACATCGCCGCCGTGCTTCGGAAACTCCTCCGGTCGCCGGGCTCCGGCGCGGCCCAAATGTGCTTCACGGCGACCTCTTTCCCGTCCCTTAGCGCTACTCTGTACACGTTTCCGGACCCTCCTTTGCCTATCAAATTCTCCGGCTGGATCGCTTCTATGATCTCGCTCTCCGAAAAGCTCAACACATGGTAGGGTTTCATGCTCCAAGAGCTCGTCTTCAACGACCGCGAACAATGGTTCTTCCTTAGCTTGACGACTAAGAAACATGCCAGCATCGCAAGCAAAACTAGTGTTAGAGCCACAAAACAGGACATGAGTGTTCGAAACCGGCTCGAGTTGCTAGGCTTCCTCGAACAAACCGGAAAACCGTCCCCGTCGTCGCTGCACAACCCGGGATTCCCGAAAAATCCCTCCTTAAACGCTGCGATGGAGAGCGATTCGGGTATTCGACCGGTCAACAAGTTGTTAGACAAATCGAGAAGGGTAAGCTTGAGAGAAGACATGGAAGAAGGAATTTCGCCGGAGAGTCGATTTTCGGAGAGGTTTAGGGAATTCAAATTAGGCAAAGTGCCTAAACTATTCGGGATTTTCCCAGAAAGAGAATTGTGAGCTAAGTTTATCTGAGAAATCGAAACACAAGAGCCTAAAGAGTCTGGTATGTCACCAGATAATTGATTGTTGTCCAACAAAAGATTGCTCAATTTCGCCAACTTTCCGATTTTCGTCGGAATTTTCCCAGTAAAGTTATTGAAACTAACCTGAATCAATACTAAAGAAGAAGCTTCAGAGATCTCGCCGGGAAATTCACCAGAAAATCTATTGTCACTCAACACCAATTGCCCCAAAGCCTTGGCCTTACCGATCTCCGGCGAAACCCGGCCTTCGAACCGGTTCATCGAAAGATCAAGCCTCTCGAGATTAGGCAGACCCCATATCTTTTCCGGGACCGAACCGGAGAGCGAGTTGTTGTTGACGAGGAACCGAGTCAGAGACTCGCAGTCGCCGTAGCTCGCGGGAATCTCTCCGGAGAGCTCGTTCTGGAGCAGGAGAAGATCGGTCATCCTGCCGTTTTTGCACATCCCGGGCGGGATTCCTCCGGTGAGCGAGTTTTCGGAGACGTCGATGAACTCCAACCCTTCCCAAGACCCTATCTTCTGCGGGATTTCTCCGGTGAGCTTGTTGCGGTAAAGCGACACCTCGTAGAGTCCCCGAAACTCCCCAATCTCCGCCGGAATCTCCCCGACGAACTCGTTGTCGAACAGCTGGAGCGAGCGCAAGTTCGCCAGCGTCCTCAGCTCCGAGAGCTCGCCGCCGAGTAAGTTCATCGACGCGTCGAACATGACGAGGCTCGACAAGTTCCCGAACCCCGCCGGAAGCTTCCCGACGAGCGAATTGTTGTAGAGCTCGAGCTGCCGGAGACTCTTCAGCTTCGTGATGCTCTCCGGAATCTCCCCGGTGAGCCTGTTGTCGGCCAACTCGAGGTTTTCGAGCAGCGAGAGGTTCCCGATCCCCGCCGGAAACTTCCCGACAAGGCTAGAGTTCGAGAGGTACAGCCAATTCAGCTCCCGGAGGCTCAGAATCTCCTCCGGAAACGGGCTCGGGTCGAACCGATTGTCGCCGAGGCTCAAGAACGACAAGTTGGCGAGATTTGCGAGCGATTTCCATGGAAAAGCGCCTGAGAAAGCGCAAGCGTTCAAGCTCAAGAGCCTTAGCTCCGTCAGAGAAGACAAGTCTGGGACTTTCCCAACGAAGGAATTGAAGCCCAAATCCAGGGACTCGAGCTTGGTACAGTTTTTCAAGTCCTCTGTGATCGTGCCATGCAAGGAATTGGAGCCGAGAGAGAGCTTTTTCAGCGACGGAAGAGAACAAATGGCGTCGAAGGGAAGAGAGCCAGAGAGGCTTCTGTTGGAGAGGTCGATCTCGGAGACGAAGCCGGCCGAGTCGCATCGGATTCCGGTGAAGCTGGCGATCGGAGTTTGGTCGTTCCACGAAGAGAGAGCTTCGCGGTGGTTCGATTGATCAGTCATGAGAGAGGCTTTGAGCTTCATGAGGTGCTGGAGCTCTGAGCAGAGACAGAGTTGAGAGAGATTGAAGAAGACGACGGCGAAGGCGACGACGAAGATTGTCGTTTTTGTCGCTGTTGTTGTCGTTTTGGGAAGCCATTTCCGGCGAGATTTGATGACCGACATGATTGGCCTGTGAACGCCTCTCTCGTGGTTTTGGTATGGTTTGTTTTTCTTTGGTACGTAAAAGAGAAGGTTTTGTGGCAAAGTGGCTATTTTGAAAAAGTTTTTTTTTTTTTTTTTTTTTGAGAGAGTTCACATGAGGAGGTTTTTTCTTTGAAAAAAAATACTATTCACGTGTGTTTTGGGTAAGACAAAGTAGCCACGTTAAGCAAAGTTGGTAATGAGCTTTTAATCAAGCTGAAATTCTGTGTGGTTGTGTTAGAGTTGATTAATTTAAAATAAATATGGACTAATGTGTGGTTTTGGTGGGAAAAAGCACTTTTTTCCCCAAGGCTTTAGCTTGATTGAGCAAAAGTATCAAAAGGGAACAAAAAGTTAGAGGTGGGTTTTTCCTTAAAGAATTTATTATTATTATTATTATTATTATTGGTCTTCTTTTTCTTTTGATTTCTTTGAATTTTAGACAATTATTAAGTATACCAATAGTGATTATGCATTCAATACAACAATGATGTGCTAAAATTATTACATAGAACACTTTAAATTAGTATCATTAATTAGTGTCCCCTGTATATCATAGTTTTTGGATTACGTATTTCACTAAATTTAGTATTGTTACATAATATAGTATTATAATAAGGCTTTGATTAATAGTAATACATATCCCTTGTTGTTATGACAACACTTTATTTTATTCCATATGACACAAAAGTATGGCTTATATTTCAGTCCAAATAATACTGCTTTGTCGGTCGAGCTTATTTATTACAAGATCACTTCAAATACTTTTTTATTTTTATTTTTATTTTTTTTTGTTAAATCAATTTCCTAGCATTCAAACTATTTAATTACTACTTTACCCCTAAAATTTTATAGCCGATCAACGACGAAATGGATGAAATAAGGCACGGTATTTCCTTATAGATACAAAATCCAAAGTCCAAACCTACTTTTTCCCACATGCAAAAATGACACAAGTCCAAATGAGTGACACATAGTTTGAACTTTCAAAACCCTGTCATAATCCATTGAGTGACATTGTGTAAAATAAATAATTAAAATAAATGTTATACGTTTTAAAGAAACTGCCTCATCAGTTTAAATTAAACTCGCATCAAAATTTATATAAAGATGAGTCTATCTCTATAAGCGAGCTTTTTTTTTTTTTCCTCTTTTTTTTTTTTTTTTCTATTTTGTTGTCATTTTATGACCTGTCGCATTGATGGTGTGCTACGTTTTCAAGTCAGATTTGATAAGTTATGGAATTGACTTGTTGTAGTGACAGTGTGACAGAAAAGTTGGGCCGTCAAGATTGACTAAGGCCTCTTTTGTTGCCACGTTTCCGTCAAAAGCCACGTCAGCACTTTTGGTATTTTTTTTTTTTTTAAATTTTCGGCAAATACAGCACTTCTGGACCTCTGGTGATTTTTTTTTTTTTTTTTTGGCGCTAAAGAACGAACACTTCTGGTACTTACCTGGAAACAAAGTAATGCTAATGAGGAATTGTATTTCTTCCTACTTTTTTCAGTATGAAAGTGCTCATAAATTTCCAAGCGTTCGGTTATAGTGCGGTCCACAAAATTCTTTTGTAATAATAGATCGATTTACTTTTTTAAATTTTTTTTAACTTTTAGCGTAAGAAGTTGTTAAACATAATTTTGAGTCAGTTAAGAAATTAGTCATTTTAAAAATAAAATTTAAAAGATTTAGCGTCAAAATAAAAGGTTTATTCGTATATTATGTTATACGTAAGCTAGATTAAATCTAAAATTTCATGAAATTAGAGTTAATTTTTAAAAAATTAGGCAAAAATTCAGTTAAATCCTCAAATTAAGACTAATAAATGACATTAGTTATTATTTTTGTATAAGGGTGTCCAACCAAACCAAACTATTACTTTTTACTAAAGTCAAACCAAACCAATTTCTAATTAATTTGTCGATTTTTCAAACCAAACCAAATCAATTAAACAATCAAAATGAAACCAAATCAAACCAATTATTATTGGTTTTATTTGATTTGTTTAATCAGTTTGAGCCTTTTATTAGATAGGCTCATACAAGTTGAAGACTTAATAAAATAATATCATTCATCAAAATCAAAGTTCATCGTCATAATCTAACCTAATTAGATAATGACTAAATTTAAAATATTTTAAATATCATAAATAAATTATATTAAATATTCAACGTTTTTAAAAATATGTAAAGGTATTCACGCCTGAACAACTAATGGCTTCCTGCAAAGTTGATCCGCACTAGAAGTTCCACGGAAACCATCCCCAAAGTATCCAACACCTGATTAATAAATAACAAAGTTATTCACTTCAAGTTCTCACAACTTCTTAGTAAAAAATTATGAAAAAAAAAACCCTCCATAGATATAATATAATTTTGAATACATGTGTATATATAAGTTGGTTTGGTTTATTAACAAGGTCAAACATGAACCAAACCAAACCAATTAAAATTTTAAAATTTCAAACCATACCAAACTAATTATAATCGGTTTGAAGTTAGTTTGGTTTGATTTAGATTAATTTAGTCAATTTGGTTTGGTCCATCAATTTTGTACATGAAGAAGTTTAAAGAAAGGAAACATTTTAAAAAGTGTCGCTTCTGAATAATATGCTTTTACAATTATTATCTTAAAAGAACTATGTTATTTTTAGTAACCATTTTAATTAAATTATTTGTTTTTCTTTTACAAATAAAAAATACTAAATAAAAGGAGAAAAAAAAATTTGCTGATAAGAAAATGACATTATTTATAATAATAGTAATACTATGAATTGTAAACTTGAATTTTGAAAATAATATTGGATTAATTTTTTATAAAAAAAAACGAAAACAATGAACAAAATAAAATTTAAAGGATAGGCCAACTAATATCAAACCAAAAACGAAAAAAGAAAAATTTATGACAAAAATAGGAATGAAATTACACTATTTTAATTAGAGAGGGCTTCGCCACCAAAGTGATCCGTCCTTGCCCATAATCGTGACAATAAAGGATGGGATATTGAATATGTTAATACTTAATGGATATATATATATATATATATAAATCGACCATATATATAAATTTCAGTAATAATTTAAAAAGAAAAAGATTACGCATGGAGTGAGAGACTACAGCATACTCTATAGTAATATTGTTTGTCTCTATATAACGAAAAGATGCAGTGGTTAGAAAGCTTATTATATATGATTCTTCTTCTTTGAAAGATAATTACATTTATTTTAAAATAAATCAGAGATAATAATATTCTCAAGAATAACGAAGTTCGCAGCTGTGAAGCACTTGCAGAATAATAACTATTACTTTTGGGAAGTAATATAATAAGCAAAAGGGGTCAAAAAGAAGTTCAGAGAATAGAAACTACCTGAGAATTTTGAGTACAGCATTATCAATACAACTTTAGACAAATGTTAATCTGAACTTGGTAATATCTTTGCCTTGAAATTGAAAAGGTTAAAGGTGTGAGTTCGTATTTAATTCAAATTGTTTTTTCTTTCAAGATATAAACTATAAAGAGTGTTCTTCAAAAAAAAAAAAAAAACAGAAGAAAGAAAAAGAAAAAAGAAAACAACAACAACACTATAAAGCGTGAAAATTTGTGACTACTCACACAATTATTTTCTAAAAACTTTAATCCAAATATAGACGTGAAACCAAGGTTAAAATGTAAATTTCGACGTCCATGTCGAGATTTTGATTCACGGTGAATTTTAATGTCGATAGATATTAAAAAAAATGAAGATCTTTTAGAAGATTATATATTAAAAAAACATTCTAAAATGTTTAAGGGAAGATTTGGGTTTTAGCCATTTTTAAACTCATGTTTCAAAAATTTAGCCATAGTTTCACGAATTTAAGGAATTAGCCATTTTCGTTGTGTAACAATTTTCGTTACACGTGTACCAATTTTCGTTACACGTGTAACAATTTTTATTACCCGTGTAACAAAAATTATTACTGGGCGTAACAAAATTTGTTACATGGGTAACAAAATTTATTACACGTGTAACAAAAACTGTTACATAACGAAATGGCTAATTCCTTAAATTCGTGAAACTATGGCTAATTCTTAAAAAAATTACCAAAAATTTGGCTAAATCCTTAAAAATCTCAATGTTTAAATGCTCAATTTTATATTACTAGCACTTATTTTATAGACAAAATTATGATTAATGCCTAGAAGAGTTTCGAAGAAGTTACAGAGGATTTGAAATGTTGTTCTTGATTCAAACAATATAATTACCTAGATCTGATTTTGAATTATTTAGAAAGCAATTATGTATGTATGTTTAATCTAACTATAATTTCAATAAATTGGATAATATTAGGGATTTACCAATATTCGAAAATGACCAATCCAAACTAGAAGATATATATAAAAAAAAAGAAAAAAAAAACATTGAACAATCTCTATATTATAAAATGGACGGTGAGAAAAGAGAAAATGAGTTACAAAGTTTTTTAGAGGGTAAAAAAAAAATTTCTAACATTTTTAAAATTGTTCAAAGTTTTATATAGATATCCATAAAACGTATTTGCCATTTGTGGATATTTTGAATATGTCTTTTTTGAAATATCGATGTCGAAAGTTTGTAATTACAGATTATTATCATAGAAAAATCGAGATTTTTTAAGATATAACCAATTCGTGAATAAACAAAGAAAGGATTAACTTTTTTTTTTTCTGGTAATAAAGGATTAATTATTTAAATATTATTTATAAAGTAGATATGTAGTTTTCCTAATTGTCAAACTAGTTAATGACTTTGGAAATAATTGCAGATGTGACACCCAAGAAAGTGAAAATGAAAAAGATGAACAAAAGAGTCAAAAGTGATGTGAAACTTATTCAAAATTCAGTGCACCTTAGGAGAGACACCTTTTTTTCCTTCACTCTTAAATACAAATATGAAAGTACAGAAATCACATTTTAAAATCTGTCGGTCTCAACTCGAGAATCTGATACCAATCAAAATACCAACTTTTTATTTGCCTTACCCATTTCAACCATTTCATTCTATTCTATTTTTTCATTTTTTTTAACTTTTCTAATCTTCCAAACTATTCCATTCCATTCATTTTTTTTTTAACCATTTTTTTCAACTTTCCAAATCCCTATACAATATCTTTAAATCTCAACCTTTCATATCACTTCGAAATTAGCAAAATCAAACCATTCTTACATCATTTTTACAAATCATTTTCAAACTATTACAAACCATTTTCGAACCACTTTTTCCATCCCCATAAATGGGATGGAATGGCCAAAATGGCCAAACCAAACAAAAGGAAGTTTGGGTTTTCCGTGAAATGGGTTTTGTTTGTAAAATTCATCTTCTTCTTAGAGAGCGTTGTTTTAACTTTAACCCACATAAATAAAAGGGTTTTTTGCACCTACGGCCCCTCAACTTATTGAGTTTCTACACCTTGGCATCCCTTTTTTTTTTTAGCATTAACCCCCCTGAATTTAAAAATCGTTGCAGTTAGCCTTAAATTGAAAATTTTCGTCCAAAATTGGACGGAATATGCCCCCAAATAAGCTATCACGTGTGAAGCATGTGCTAAATTTCGTTAAATTTTGGACGGACGTTTCCAATTTGAAGCTAAATGCAACGATTTTTAAATTTAGGGGGGGTTAATGCCAAAAAAAAAAAAAGAGTGTCAAAGTGTAGAAACCCGATAAGTTGAGAGGCTATAGGTGCAAAAAACCCTAAATAAAATCACATGTTCTACGAAAATATTTTACTTTTAGTTCATGACAAATGTATAGATTGTATAAATTAAAGTTAAAATTTCGATTATGGATAGTAACAACAGAAACAAAAGAATTTATAAAAGAACTTATTTAGTACTTAGTGCATGTTTCAAGAAAATAATCGATGTTTTTAAAATTAGCTATTAATTCATTAAAACTTAAGAATATAAAGATAATAGAAACACATTAGTTATTTTCTTAAAACAAGATTAAAAAAACTGATTATTTGTTCAATATTAAAAACACATTAGAATAATACTAGACATATCACCTTTTTTAACAATATTTTAATACCAACTAATGTGACAATTGAAGTGTCATGTTTTTGTTGATTTAATATCAAATTCTTTTAAAAATATAATAAAAACTTACCAGTAATAATATAATATTTAAATTAGTATTAAAATAGTTAATAAAATAATTAGTATGTGTAGCATTATATTTATATATATAGGGTCAGTTAGGTAAATAGCCATTTTGAACTGTGTGTTTTCAAAAAATAGCCACAGTTTCAAAAAATTTAAAAATTAGCCATAACACAATGTAAGAAATTTCTGACAATAACAAAATTACACATAAAAATTGTTAAAAAATTTCTGACACGTGTCAGAAATTTTTGAAAGGGCTAATTTTTAAATTTTTAAAACTGTGACTATTTTTTAAAATTATTTTATAAACAATGACTATTTTCTTAAAATTCCCATATATATATATATATATACATATATATACCTAATTCCTTAAAAAAGTAAAGTGAACAACAAGCGGAGAGTCAAAGCAAGGCCTAACGATGTGGGGCATAACCCAACAAGCAAATGCAATGTTTGGAATTGGAATATAAATCAGGTCACGAGGAAGCTAAAGTGGAGAAATAAACAAAGAGAGATCTTGTGCGTGTATTCAAACACAAGACTTAAGAGAGACATATAGATAGTGCTGTCACACATCTTCTTCCCATTATTTTCAAAACAGAAAATGATTCCGAAGAGAAGCGATTCCTTATCATACTGACCAAATTCTTTATCGAAAGATTTTTATTTTTTTGCCATGCTTTCCAGTTTAATTTCTTTCTGTGTTCTTGTAATCAGCTTATTTCTTAATGAAGAAGATTCACTTCTTTATAATTATACCCTGGTTTGCGTTTTGGGTCTTTCAAATCCATCTGTTATTATTATTACTATTATATTATTATGAGCCTTTCTACAATGCTCTACTTAGTAATGTGTCAAATTAACACTAAAAAGATATGTAGTAATAATATTAAAACATCTAATAATGATTCTTTATATTTCTTTTATATTTATTGGTGGAATACCGAAGGGTACGAAGCATTACAGAATTAGCCTATTATTATTATTTTGAATATACCTCGTTGAATGTTATTTCAAAAGCATCAGCTTGAAAACTTACTCGAGGTCGAGGATCTTCATGCAAATTCGACCTTGAGCTTGAGGACTATCTCTATCTTATAGTGCAACAAATTTTGAGAGAATTTCAAAATATAGTTATTTTTTATATTACTTAATAATCTTTATGTTAAATGGTGTGTTTTTTTTAGTTCTATTATAGTATAAATTTTAAAATATAAATTAGTAGTGCAACACATATGGGTATAGATTATCATTGGGCCAAGAACGAGGCTCAAAATCTCCCCAACAATTTTTCCAATGGTCAAATGGGCCTTTTGTGACCAAAATGTGGGAGGAAAATGGATGACATTTGAAACCCCCTTAGAATTCAATCTGATGGGCCTTACCAGGCCCAAATGTGGGAGGTTCCACATTAACAACTTTGTGCATCTAGGGTGGTACAACAGTGGGATTCCCAGAGGGGTTCTTTACATATATAGTCATATTATGACTATATATTACACATATATTCACTCATTACAACATATATTAAATCTATTCAAACACCCTATTAATAAGTCTATTTTACCCTTTTTTATAACAAACCAGGTAGTGGATCCGGAAGGAAAAAAAAAAAGGATCCGAATCCCTACATTTATGTATTCTGCATTAATAACCCATTAAAAAAAATTCAAAATCACAAATATTAAATTATGTATTTGGCAATAATGATATATTCAAAAAAAAAATCAACACCATCGCTTACTGAAAAATTTTGAATTTTGTTTTAAAGCTAAAATAGGTATCAACATATTTTTCCTCGTTCTACTCTCCTCTCTCATCGGTGAATACCTCGAGCTACCGTTTCTAGAAAAATCTGCTCCAAATCGTTGTTGTTTTAGCCTCAAATCCTAACATTCTTCCTTCTCTCAACATTTGTTCTCCCTCACCGACGAAAAACTCCTAAAATCTCCGCCCTAAGCCTAAAAAATCAGCCCAAAAAATTTGGTGTGCCGGTAAAGCCAAAAGAAACCCAAAACAAAAAAACACCGGTGAAGCCAAAATAGCGTTGCAATCCTAAAAAAACAGCCCCAATTTTTTTTTCTACTATTGAATATACACCGAGCTTTAACTCCGCGATTCAAGGCATCAAAAAATCAACGGCGATGACAACACAATGACTCGGGTCACGATCACTCCGCGATCGGGAAGTGGTGCGCCGGTCAAGCGATTGAGGGAGGATCAATGAATCGGAGCCCAAAACGAGGGTGAGAACCCAACCTCAACCCGCAGACGCACAAGATCGACTACGGCTATTAATGACGAGAGAATCAAGATTAGCAATAATGTAAGATATTTTAATGTTTTTTTTTTTTTATGATTATACCACTTCTTTAGTTTTTGAATATGATATTACGAATATCTGAGTTTGAGATTTTGAACAACCATGTTGCTTGTTTGTATATTAAATTATGAATATGATATCTGAGTTTGAAAATTGAACAACCCTACCGCTTTTTTGGATATTATATTATGAATATAATATTTGAGTTTGGAATGTAATGTTTGGTATATGATATTTGGGTTACACCTTTAATGCTTCAGGAATGAGATTATTTGGAAACCTCTGCTGATTTGAGTGTTGTTTTCAGAGTATGATAATAGGATTTGAGTATTTTCGTTTCTAATGACATCTAAATGATTTTGAAAAATGATATTAGTAATATGATATTTGAGTTTGAGTGTTTGAACATTTGGATATGAATATTTATACAACTCTCATACTTTTAGAATGTGATTATTTGAGCACCTCTTCTGATTTGTATGTGATTATTTGAACACCTCTGCTTATTTGTGTGATGTTTTTGGAATATGATATTCGGGTTTACGTATCATGGTACTTAACTTGAAATATTATCGTTTTGAGCATCTAAATGATTTTGGAAAATGATATTAGTAATATGATATTTGGGTTTGAGTGTTTAAACATTTGGGTTTGAATATTTGAACACCTCTCATGCTTTTGGAAATGTGACCACTTGAGCACCTTTGCTTTTTTGTATGTAATTTTTGAAATATGATATTCGAATTTGAATACCATAATAATTTGTACAACTCTCATGCTTTTGGAAATGCGATTAGTTGAGCACCTCTGTTGCTTAGTATGCGATTTTTGGAATATGATATTTGGATTTGGGTATCATAGGACTTAATCTGATGATTAAGAGACACTTGCAATAATATTACAAAGGAAACGAGATACAATGGTTATGCATCAACAAACTAGCATGCATTTAGAACAAATTGCTCCAGTTCATGTAAAAACAACACAAAACAATTAAAAAGTTAAATATGATATGAAAAAAATAATATTGTATTAATTATAGAGAAATTATAATGAATACCCAATTTTTAAAACTTAATGTAAGTTATTACCCAATCTTTTAAAAAATATAACCAATTACCCAAAAGATGCAATTACTTACACAGTGATAAGTGGTGGTAATTCACTTTGTTACCAAAAGCATGTGCAAGTAATTCACAAATTGACTAGAAACTCAATTACTTTAAAAGTTTGGGTATTTATTTTTATTGTTATACAAATACTGGGTATTTGCCTACTTCACCCTTAATTATATTTCATTACTCTTTGCAGATTGTTGTGTTCGCTAAAACTTCCAAACAAGGAAACAAAAAAAAAAAAAAAAAAAGGGAGAAAGTCAAACGAGGAAGGTGGTGCTCCATCTCATGCTCCGATGCGAGTATGCGGAAGAGTGCTTCTGTCTGAGAGCCATACACTATCAAATTTGGCTCCGCTGATAAAGAAACGAAGGAAAACTAGATTATTACTATTATTATTATAATATATATGCTTGTTCAGTTTTTTTTTTTATCCAAAAATATCAGTTGCTAATAGTCTTTTTTTTTTTTTCTTAGACTCAAAATATATTAGAAGTATGTGAACTTCTACATGTTCTGTTCTATTGTAATTTTACTATTACGCATTAGACTCAATATTTTTCTTATTCTTAATACAATCTGATGTAAAACAATCTGATGTAAATATTCTTCAAACTTGTTTGCCTTTTTGTATTCTGCTTCTATATTCTTAATATTAAACGATTGAAATTACCAAAAAATAAATTGTAATATGATATTAAATTTTCCTCATAGTGTTTGTTTGGAAAAATGAAATTAAAAATACATTATGATATGGTATTTGCTATCAAAATGACTCTTTTTGAATCCGAACATAAAACCTTCAACTAATCAATCCCAACTGCAACGGGGATACCTGCTAAAAATATAAGGATCAAACATATAATTGATAGTTTAACTGTTAACTGAAATATCGTAATCAAAATTGCATATTGGAACCTGAAAATATCATAAGCATGAACATTGTATCGTAAACACAAATATATATGCTTCTTCAGATATTTTTCATTAAAAAAAATCAGTTGCTACTATTTAAAAAAAAACCGTACTAAATATGTATTAGAGGTATGTCCTAGAATAACCTCTTAATTATTAGTCGTATGTTTTTGAAACTTATTTTGGTCATATGAACTTCAACGTATTATGTTCTATTGCTAATTTTATTATTGTATTTGAATTCGAATTTATATTTAATATTTGTGGAATAAATTTTAAGATAAAAACTGACATTAAAACAACTCTAAAAAGATTCTAAAAATAGAATCAAATAAAAAATAAATTAATTATGGGGTAAGGGAAATGAAAAACAATTAGTCAACAATGGAATATAAATTCCACCTATTTAGCAATAGTCAAGCCTGAATATAAGCAACATTCAAAAACAGTAACAGAAATCCTTGATTACGGGAATAATAAAAACGGAAATATTTAATTATTTGATATATTGTTATACTTACATAATAGGTAAAGTGCAATATAAAAATCAAGTATATTAATCTTTTTCGCGTAAAAACATAATCCCCAAGATTATGAAATTTTATTAAATTTTCGATATTCTAATAACTAAGATATTATGAAATTTGAAAATCTAATCATATATTAAGTATATCTTGAATTAACCAATTATTTTAATGGAAAAAAAAACCTTTTATTCTCTAGAAAAGTTGAAAAGCTGAAAACTAAAAAGGTGATGCTATATACAATCACAAACAGCTATATATGTATAATAAACAATGATGAGGAATACTATATATGTATAACCTATAAACGTATAGTTTTTTAACTAATTGAAAATTTTGAATGTTTTAAAACGGCATTTAGACTAGAACCGGGTAAACCCGGGTTTAAAGGGTAAATATGTCATCAGAAAATAGCCACCTATGCAAATTGAATAGATATAATAATACTTATAAAAGCTAAATATTTGTGTAATATAGAGTCATATATTGACTTATTGTGTAAAAACTTCTTCCCGGAGCATCACACAATTAAGTGGCTCGATTCATCTGCTAGCCTAGAAAATGTTGAATCTGGTCACTGGACCAATTTTGAAGGCCCAAGCTACCCTATAATTAAACAGAAGGTCAATATTCAAAAGTCCAAGTATTAGTGGAGGGCACTAGAATATGAAAAAGTAAAATTTTGAAGAATACACCACGATAATCTATAACTCTATAACTCATATGTACTACACTTTTAATTTATACCATAAAATTTACACTACAAACATAGAGTAGAAACAAATGGAGTATACCACTTGAGGCATATAATCAGTCAAAGTTAAAAATTTCAGTAATGCGTTGTAGACAATATCAACCAAAGCTAAAAATTTCAGTAATACCACAAAAATCTTAAAGAAAATAAGATTATTCAATTTTATAATAAAAACTACAATTAATAAAAAAATTCATAATCATTCATAGTGAGAGTGTTCTAAAGGAAACACAAGCATTGTCTCTAATGGTGAATCTCTTGGCCTGTGAAAATACTTGATCTCGTAAACCTTTGAATGCAAAAATACAAACTCCTTCAACTATTAAAAAAAAAAAACAAAAGCAAAAACAAAAACAAAACAACTATAAGAAAACTAAAATTAAATGGATAAACTCAGTTGAACTCGACCAAGCACTACCAAACCAGTTGAACTCCATATCTTATCAAAAAAAGACTTACATTTCCAGTGCTGCTCGTGGAGGAACGATCCAGTGGGAAGGATCTTGAAATCACGCCTAATGACTTGAAAAATACTTCGCAAGATCGAGCGCCGCCTAGATTTTCGACGACAGAGAGTTCCGACAAGAGAGGAGGCTGGAAGATCAACGTTGATGAAGTTCCAAGAACTCCATTGTTAAGTATGTTCGAAATCTTTTAGAGGAAGAAAAACTGTTTGGGTATAACCAGAGTAATTTGGTCTTTTAAAATTTGATGTATTAACAAAACAGGCGTATAAATTAAAGTGCATTTATAATGGGGTATGGATCATCAAGTGTCCAATTTTATGGGTATTCCTCAAAATCCCCCAATAAAAAATGAGTGTCACGTCATATTTCATTCCACTTCAATTGATCGAGAGCTAACTTGATAGAAAGGTTAAATTCAAACGGAATTTATAAAATTTATCCATTTTTTTCTAACAGAAACTTCTAGTACAGTATAGGTTTTGTACACCACCCACAGTGTCCGACGCATAATTGCTTAATAATATATAAATTATTTTTTTTACACATTAACGCAATATATCTTCTATTTTTATATTATCGATTCATTTCTCAAAATTTTAATATTAAAATTATGTTGAATCGGAGATAAAAAGATGAATAAGTGAAGTTTATCTTTTTATTTATTTTATCTTCTTTTTACTTTTTCATTTCTGATTCAGCTTAATTGTAGTTCTAAATTTGAAAAATAAATCTATAATATGAAAATAAAATATATTGTATGTTATTGTGTGATTTTTTTATTTTATATTTTTATGTATTTTATAAACTATTTATATGTTGTTCATAAAGCTTTCTTTTATAACATGCCCACCATACTATAAATTACCACAAAGGAATTCTGACACCACTGAGTAAACAGAATAGAAATTGACCTTTTCTATGACTCTACATCTTTTGTCATTTTTCTCTTTCTCTTTCTTTGTCATCCGAATAAGATTTTAACATATAAGTATAATTAGTTAAATTTTTAATCACTTTATATTTTGTTATATTTTATAAAAATTATTTCTGATTAGGTTTTAAAATCTTATTCGGTGGACAGAGAATGAGACAGAGAAACTGGAAAGAACATTTGGACTTGTAAGTTTATCTTGTAAACCAAAATCTTCTCTCGCATTTTGAAGTGATTTATTTAGTAATAATCCCATTAAAGAAAAAGAAAAAATACCATAAATGACCCTGAGTTTTTGGGTAATACCACAACCCCTCCTTCAGTTTACTATAATTCCAAAATCACCCCTTAAGTTTTGAAGTTCGGTTCAATTTCAACCCTTCCGTTGACTGAGCGTTGAAAAAATCATAATTTTTTTATAATTCCACAAATACCCTTATTGCCATATCGTTTATCCAGTATAAGAATTGCCAAGTCAGCTATTCCAGATTAAGAATAGCCTAATCCCTAAAAGCCTAATATCAAACAAAAAAACAATAAAAAAAAAACAAAAAACAAAACAAAACAAAAGTTAAGGTTGGAAGGGGAGGCAGTGGGTTAGGAGGTGGAGATGGCAGAGGTCGGGAGATCAGGGGTGGAGACGGGTGTTGGGGGTAGAGGCGGGAGGCGGGGGTCGGAGTTTGGGGTTTGGGTGGAGACGGGAGGCGGAGTTCGGGGTTAGATTTGGCCCTACTCTCCTCTTCGGAAATGTACCTGCGAAACCAAAATCAAACAAGAAGGTGGTCAATACAGAGGACAAATCGCTCGAAATCCATGAAAGTCAGAGACTTGCTTGCGTTTGTGAACTCGAAATATTCTCAACAATTGTCTCGAAATCGAAAACAATTTTCACAATTAGCTAAGAAAATTTAGGAACAAGAAGAAGTTCAATTTGTTCAAATATTTATCCGTGAAAATCGGCAACTACACCGAGAGAGAAAAATTCAAAAAAACCATACAAAACCAGCTCTGTTCTAAATTCACAAACCTATTCAAATTAATATCCTCTATGCGAAAGCTTCAGATCTTCAACATTTCACAGTCCCATTAATCAACCGAATTCCCTCCAACCACTTTGTTTGTCTCTACCAAACAAGAACAAAACCAAAGAAGAAAAAAAAAAAAAAACCCAGAACAAATAATTTCACATGAAAAAAAAAGGCAGAATGAAAACTTTCCACTTGTGGGTCGGAGGCGGAGATCTAGGATGGAGGTGGAGGCAGAGATCGGGTGGTCGGAGGCGGAGATTAGGGGCGGAGGCGGAGATTGAGGGCGGGGTTCGGGGGCTTGGGGTCTTTTTTATTTTATTTTTTTATTAGCTTGTGTTTGGGAAAATCATTTTACTTATCTTTGACCAATCTAAAATGGTTTGAAAATGGTTTGGAAAATGGTTAGAAAAATTAGTAGAATTGTTTGACTTTGTGAATTTTGAAGTAGTATAAATGGTTGAGATTTAAAGATATTACATAGGGATTTGAAAAGTTAAAAAAATATTGAAAAAAAAATTAAATGGAATGGAATGGTTTGGAGGATTAAAAATGGAATGGAATGGGATAAGATGGGATGAACGGAATGGTTTCCCCAAACGGGGGTGTTGGGAGGGGGGGGGGGGGGGGGGGGGAGGGGGAGGGGGAGGAGGGCGGGAGGGGGGAGTTGTTTTGGGGGTTGTGGTTTAATGTTGTGCATTGTGTTTTATTTGTGTTTGAATGCAAGAATAAAAAAGAATATGGGTTTTTTTATTTGCAAGTGGGTATTATTGACATTTCACACTATTTTCAAAGCTCAGTCAACGAAAGTGCTAAAAATGGACTGAATTATAAAACCGATAGGTGATTTTAGAATTATAGTATACTGAAGGAGGAGTCGTGGTATTATCCAGAAACCCAGGGATCATTTATGGTATTTTCCCATAAAAATATTACTTAGAGATTGTTGTGCATGTTTTTGTGAACCTATTAATGAGAAGGAAACAAAATGAATTAGTGGGATTCATTAATTAGATGTTCTCACATGACTATGTAGCTACACATATTAATGAGAAGGAACCAAAATAACTTAATGAGAGTAATTAATTAATCAAATAGATGATGTTCCGCATGAGGCACGTAATTAGTCTAACTGAATATAGTAATGAGAACGAAACAAAATAAATTATTGGCGCGAGTAATTAGTTGATTGTTCCCACATTAGATAGCTGACTAGTCTAGCTAAAATATTAATGAGAAGGAAACAAAAATAATTAGTGCGAGTAATTAATTAGATGTCCCATTACTATAAATTGTATAACTATCAAAATTGTTTAATTAATAACTATACTTCTTTTGAATCCTCAGTGGATATCATACACTCGTATAAATACACAAAAGGTAAAAAAAAAAAAGAAAATAAGAGAAATTAAAAAAAGAAAAAAGAAAAAGATTAGGAGAGAGTGCGAAACCAACGTATTTCTGATCCCAAGATCATAAAATGGTAACAAATATCGCAAAAACAAAAGTGGCACAAGCAAAGCAATAGCTTTAATTAGAAATCTCTTTACTATTATAGTTGCTTTGCAAAGTTGGATTAGAATCATATTGTAATCTCAGTTTTTGATTTGATTTGATTTGATATATATATATATATATATATATTTGGCTAAAGTAGGAGATATAATGGAGTTTGTTTTAAAGCAAGAAAATTAAGTTTGAGCAAATGGAAAAAAAAAAAATACATGGATTGATTAGGTAGAAGGGTAAAGGAGGAGAATGTGTGATATAAATTTATTAATTTTAGTTATAAGTGCGTACTTCTAATAACTAATTATATGGTGCTTCAACTTCACAGTAGTCCCTAATGTAACTTGACTAACTTCAGAATTTGGCTTCTTAACACTATTTCACAATGTTTTGCATTAGCGGAATAAACAAATAATATTTTTACTTATTTTCGCCCAAACTTATTGCGAGAAAAGCATATTTCAACACAACTTTTATTACAATTTGTTATTAAAATATCATATATCCAAACACATAAATTGTCTAGGGTTCCTATTGAATGTAAAAAAAAGCCAATTTGTACATTCATAACGGAGCAGAACGTTACCCGTGCTCAACTTGAAAAAGAGTAATGGACTATTTTTTCTCTACATTAAAAGATCATGGACCTATATTATATTTGTGCTATTTATTTTAAAAAAAACAAATTGTAGACTAATCTTGTGACGTGTATAAGATTTTTGGTCTTAACAAGCCGAAATAGACATATGTAGGACATTGTAAAGGAGAAAATTTGATTTCATGCTACATTTCACATTCAAGTTTGTAATATACGCCACAATTGCATGTCATTCCTCTTTTTTCATCATCAAATTATCACATTGCCTCCATTTTCTTTGTATTCATCATTTGTAAAAAAAAATATATATATGGGCAATTTGGTCAATTTACTATTAAAAGTGGCATGGACTATAACTTTTTTTTTTAAAGTAGTATTTTTCAAAACAAATCATGCAGAAGTGACATTTTTCAAAATTTTCCCACATTATAAAGAACCAATTTGACCGAAAAGAAAAAAGGTGCCAAAGACCTTAATTTAGTACTAATCCCAATCACCTACGGCATTTTTGTAATCAATGGCAAAATGGAAAGATAAAATTTGGTTTTATGTAGGACCTGTGGGAGCCAGCTTTGCTAGAAAACAGAACTACTACCCCAAATCCACCCAACCAAAAACCCTCTCTCGTTCTCGATTTTTATTTCTTAGGCGCTAAGTATACTTATTGAGATATCAAAATTATTGTTAGCACAACTTTCATTAGTTTAAATTTTTTAAATGAATTAGTGATTTAACATGGTATTAAAACATGAAGTCTTGAGTTCAAACTCCTATAAACGCACAGACGTCATTATATATCCAATTGATTTATATAAAATCTCTTTCCGTTTTATGAACTCCTTCACAAATCTCTATATATAGACTTAATATCAGCCTAAGATTATACTATATAACGACAGTAATTACAAAACTATGTCAACTATGAAATAAAACTTTTTATTAATAAACAATAAAATTTTGGTAATTTCTTATAGTATAAATTAAATACACTGGTTGAAGAGTGAACGCAATTAATCATGCATAAGTTTAATGGCTTTCGATAATGGTTTTTTTATGCATTATATGTCGGCCCGTTGAAAGGTTTTGAATAAACCTTTTTGTGTCTGCGTGGCAAAAAAAAATATATATATTTTTGTGTCTATAACGGCACTTAATAGAATGAAGACTAAGGAATAAATGAATGAGTTATCACATTTTTATTTAAAGACACTTGTGGTCCTTAGGACTACAAGTGTCTTTAAATAAAAATGTGATAACTCATTCATTTATTTTTAATAATTTTCTATAACTGATATGTGCAAAGTTAATAATCAAATGCAAGTAGATGATTTGTCATTTTTTTTTTCATTTAGGGACAACTACGGGCACAACCAAATGGTTCAGCCTTCAAATATATACTAACGCTATATTTTGACCCTTTTTTTTTTTTTGCAGCTGAAGGTATCTAAACCGTATGTACGCAAATGCTAAAATATTGTTTTCAACGTTTGAGATTATTGCATCTAATTACAAAAAATTAACAAACGGTTATTTGTATCCTTGTTTTTAACTAGACTAGTCTTCAAAAAAAAAAAAAGGGAAAAAAAAAACAGGCGAGAAATTACAAGAATATTCATTCTCTACCTTGTTTAAAAGAGAAGTGTTAAAGTTTTTGAAAAAGTCACAAAATTGTTTACTGTAGGCATATTTATATGTAAAATGCAAAACTAGTATATATTGTACAAGTAGATATATTTACTTATTAGAATTCTCTTACTTACTTTATTTGTAAATCATATAATAAATAAGATTTTTTAGACATTTAACCAAACTTTTAGGTAATTTTTTTGGATTTAGCCTTAAAATGTCGAAATTAAGAATTTAGCCATAACATGTAATATTTTATGTAAATGTTACATGTAACGTTACATTTAATGTTACACTTTTACACATATATATATTACATGTAACATAAAATAATACATGTTATGGCTAAATCTTTAATTTCGTGAAACTATGTCTAAATCCTTCAAATTTTACCTTTAAATTGACTAATTGCTTAACTGGCCCTAATAAATAAAATATACAAAAACCTAAAAAAGCTTTAGTTGGTTGATGACGAGTAAGCGAGTATATGTTATTATCTTACTACATATACTAAGTCTTGATCCGTTTTTCCCCCAAAGCCAAAAAAACGCCTTAACAGGGGATGACACGTGGCGTCCTTTGATTTTTCTTTTTTTTTTTTCTTTTAATTTCTTTAAAATACTTGCATTCAAGGACCTTTTTTGGGGGTTTTTAAGAAATTTTGGAGGCCTACTACGCAAATGTAGAGGGACTTTTGTCCAATTTTTCTCTCATCTCTCTTCTTTTTCACTTTTTTTTTGTTTTAATCGTTTCAACGGCTATTTGTTTGACATAATGATCTAAAAAAAAAAAAAATTCTTGACACGATTAGATTCAGAATAATTTTCTCGATCTTTTGACACCCATTGTCATATATATATATATATTTTACCATAACTATTTTTTATTTATTTTCTTTGTTCTAAGCTTTTATTTTTATTTTTTAAGTTGAAAATTTTTAAAAAACCCCCCATATTTATATTAAATGATAAATTTAGCTCATTAATTATTCAAAATTACAAAAATATCAATTTTTTAAAAAAATTAATAAAAATATACTTTATAATTTTTTCGCAATATTTTTCATACATTATATTATTTTACATGTGCTCTACACGCGTGGAGGGCGGGTGCGGTGCAAAAAAACTTGTATTATATATAATTATTAAGGAAGATTAGGATCTATAAACGTTGGATGGTTAGACACCTATCTTCAAGACAAATTTGAAAATTGAAAATAATTTATGAATACATCTACACATGACAAAAACAAAACAAAAAAAAACATTTTATTCATACATAAATTTGATAGCCACATAGAGGGGTCTATCTCCTCGACACTCGACAGTAAAGCAACAATAAAAAGTTTTCAAGCAACTATTGCCAATTCTTGGAATGCAAAGACACTCAATTCCAATAGTGTACTTATTTAGCATATACTTCAATGACAAACCTTATTCCAATAGTTGCACTTATTTCATAAAGGCAAATTATTTTATTTTCTCGTAGCACAGTGTTTATTTAGGGAAATACTTCAATGAAAGACCTTATTCCGAGAGTTGCAATTATTTTATAACTGCTGAAACCAGCTTCAAAGAACAATTTCTTCCAGTTCTCTTCGCTCCGTTCTTGTCCATTAGTCAAAACCATTGTCATGAAATCATAATTCAGCTTTGCATCATGCAATTCCGGCGGATCTTCGCCTTTCTTCAACACGATGTCGATAATCACTACTTTTCCACGATCGACCTTTTCAACGGCTTCTTTGCAATTTTTCAAAATAGTTACACACTGATCATCATTCCATGCATGGAGCATCAGCTGCAATATATATATATATATATATATATATATATTTGTAAGAATTGTATAAACATAGATGATCAATCCATATATATAATGTCAATATAATAAAAAAAAATAGTGACAAGACGATTTTATTGCAAAATTGAAAAAAAAAAAAAACGTTTATAAAGAAATCGTATAAAAAGAATGAATCGTAGAATAAAACTACCCATAAATAGCGTGAAAATTAAAAACTTAAACGAGGTAAAAGAGGAGACATAATTAAACTTTTCAATGTTTAAAAAGTTAGTCCGGCACACATGCCCCAGCATAGATCCGTCGCTACGTAAAAACATGGTGATTGATAAAAATCTCACCAAAAAAAAAAAAAAAAGAAGAAAAAAACAATTGTGACATACAAAGAAGTGTTACCTTAAGCATAACCACGTCCGCCGGAGGCACGTGCTTGAACATGTCACCCGATTTGAATTCAAGATTTTCGCCGCCTCGCAAGCCAGCAACCACGTGGGGCAAATCGAGGACGGTGCACCGCACGTCGGGGAATTCTTGGACAATTATCTTGGCAAGATCTCCCCGACCGCCGCCTACGTCCACCACCGTCTTCGCTCCCTCGAACGCCGATTTGTAGCCCCTAATGGCAAGGCTCAAAGTCTCCGAGTCGCAATCCATTGCTCGGTCCTGCGACGCCTTTGAACTTGGAGTTGTTCTCAATGTAGTCCCACAATGTCGCTCCATGCGTGAAGTCGAAGGGCGTCCTTGTCCCGTCTTCTTTGAGCCAATCCGCAAGCGAGCGCAACGGGGACAAAACCGCCTTCTGATGCGTGAGATCGAAAAACGGTCCCACGCACGGCGTTTTGCCCTCGATTAGAAGCTCCGAAGAAGGTGTCAGCTTGTACCGCTCTTCGCCCTGATCGGTTGCGAGAGCGACGAAGCCCGCGCTTTCGAGCAATCGCATCAGCCGGTAGAGAGAGTTGGCCTTTGCTGGCGGGATCTCGGTGGCGGCGGCTAGGTCTTGGAGGCTCATCGGGCTGCGATGCTCCGATATTATCGTCGGGATTCGAAGTTGGATCGCGGCTCGAACTGCGGCCGAAGTCACGTAGCCGATCATGTGCTTGTAGACGTTTGGCTGTGCGTCAAGCATGTAACTCGACTCCATGTCTTGACTCATCTGATTAGCACAAAGCAATAAATAACATCACAAATTGAAAAGTATGTAATGCACGTACTACTAAGAGAAAAATGTGAAAGAGGGGAAGAAATTAAGAAAAAGAAAAAGAGAAAAAACCATGAATTATATGATATACAGAAACAAATATATATGCATTTACCATAACAGTTACCATCAATAAAAAAAAAAAAACTGTACTGATATATATACCTGGAGAAATGAACAAGGAAGCGATTTGGAAACCAAAAGTTCTCTAACTGTTAAAGAGTATTGCCTGAAACAGACTTTAGAGATATTGCTTACAGAAATCAGTCTTTGGCAACTTTATTTATAACTCGGTGGGACAATTAAATATGATTTTTACGTAGGGTCAGTTAAGAAATTAATAATTTTAAAGATAAAGTTTGAAGAATTTAGCTCTAGAATGTCAAAATTAAGAATTTAACCGTAATATACGTGTAATATGATATGATACACGTGTATTGTATTATGTTACATATGTATCATTTATGCTACATGTATAACATATTATGCTTCATGTATATTACGGTTAAATGCTTAATTTCATGAAACTATGGCTAATTCTTAAAAAATTACCCAAAAGTTTAGTTAAATCCTTAAAAATCTCTTTTACTTAACAACTTTTTTTAAGCACAACGTTAAACTTCGTGGCTAAACCCCAAGAAAAAAAAAAATTTGCGACATTGTTGTTGACTATAAGTATATTAAATTTCCCTTACCAAAAAGTTTTTATTTCATAGTTAAAAAATACACTTTTTCGTGACAATTATTTTGTGACTAAGTAATTTTTTATTTCAAGTGTTTTTTAATTTTATTAAGACACATTTCTATCGCGTTTTTCGTTTTATTTTTTTAATTTATTATTCATAAAATATTTTGACAGATAAATAAAACTTTTGTCACTAAAATGCTCATAAGCTAATAGCTAATAAGTACAGTTAGGGTTGTAAAAAAAAAGTGCATAACAGAATTAAATCGATTTAAAAAATCAAACAATATTTTGAAATTTAGTGCCACGCCAACAAAATAAAAATATCAGTTCGATGACCAAACCAATTGTACATGATCGGTTCAGTTTTCAGTTTTGGACAAATGCAATTCAGTTTAAACCGCACTGCACCGAATTTATAATATAATTATTTTGTGCTTTGAGGTATATATGTTAGAAGTTGGTTTAGTGGTAGTTTTATGTTTCCTCCCTACTCAATCCAAGGTTCAAGCCACGTCAACAACATATTTTGTCTAATTTTTTTTTTTACTGCATATAATTAAGACAAAAATTGCAGGCCACTTCGACCTTAATGGTCTCAAGGAGGAGAAAGCCTTATGTCCTTTAGCTTTTCATTGTGCTATGAATGCTTATTGCAAATAATTTTCATTATTTATTATATAATAATTATTTTAGTATACTAGAATAAAAGTATGAAGAGTTTTATAGTCCCACATAATTTAAGAATAAAGCACTTTTGTGACGATCCACTCGTGACGGGCCACAACCTTTTCATTCATAATCTATGCTTATATCATTTTTAGACAGCGTAAATACAAAAATAAAATATAATAACGTATGATCATGATCAATTTAGACTTTGAAAGACTTAATACATAATTATTGTTCAAAAACACGGTTGAATAAAAACTTTTCTTTTTCTGTCAAGCGAATTAAAATAACTTTAGTGTGTTAAGTGTCGGCATTCCACGGTCTTAAATGGTCGGGGTCCATATGTATATTCATCGGCTCTTTCGACTTTCTTCTGTCATCTTATTCTATATTCGATTGCTTACCTCGATCTAAAACAACAGAAACACCTAATGAGATTGACCCGGTAAGTGAAAGTCTATCTATCCTATTCGCAATGCACATAAAAACATAACATTATGCAACATAACGACAATCACACATAAATAATCTAACCAACCCATACCATTTGACCATTGCACTACAAACAATTCATCAGCATACAAATTTGCTCCTGACATACATTATTTTTAAATCTCATATAAAAACCAATGTTGCAATACTCCGGATAATAATCATAACATCGGGTCCGAGGGCTTCGTTCATCCTCAATTAGCTTAAGCGGGTAACAACCCCTACTACCTTTTTAATTAACAAGGCCCTTGGACTCATTATATATTGTAAACTTTTCATGCTTCCTGGGTTCAGTTTAGTGTCTAATTATCTCTAGAAAATCAAGCATATCAAGAAAACATAAATCAAGCGATAAGTAAGATTACAACACTAGGCAGAAAATACACAACAACATTCAAAAGTAGAGCATTCTCGTTCTTGTGTTGTAGATGCTGATTCCTTTTACAAGTTGCTAAATCAAGGGTCTCTAGGTTTAATCCGATCTCGAGTTCGCTTTTCTGATACTGGGCCTTGAATTCCTTAATAGTAGGAACACTTATAGATTAAAATTTTCCTCAAATATCTCAAAATATCAAAATTTGGGTTTCGGTGCACAATAGGCCCATCATGGGCGCTGGGAGAGCGCATAGTGATAAGGCATGGGTGCGGGCACTGGGCGCGCCAGTGGCACACGGCGGTAGGCACTCAACGCTCTCGTGGCGCACTGGTAGCACCCAACAGTACGCAAGGGGCCTGGGCAGCACCCACCGGCGCACACAACATGCCTCATTGCCATTTATACGGTGTTTTGCTAACAATGGGGTATTTCTCAACCCTTAAACCTATTTTAATGTCCTCTAACATGTTCAAATACTAGGTTAATCATTCAAACAATTAACAAATCTCTAAAATTAATTATTTTTATTTTATCAAATATTTTTCCGATTAAAAAGTTTCCTAAGCTTGCCAAACTGTCAACCGAGATGAGTGTCATTTCTTGTAGACAACTCGTATTGACACAAAACCAGTGGCTTTGGAAAGCATTTTTAAGGATTTTTCAAATGAGACAATGCTTGCTAGGTTTAGGCTTTTCTAAATTAGGGAGAATTTCAAAATAAAGCCATTCTTGATGCCACTTAATAATCTATACCCCATGTGGTGTGCTCCCTTCATTTCTACTCTATGTTTGTAGTGTAAATTTTGGGGTATAAATTAAAAGTGCAACACACATGGGGTATAGATTATCATTGTGTCAAGAATGGGGTATTCCTCAAAATCCCCCTTCTAATTATTCTAAAATTGGCCCAAAATGAAGAGGTCCAATAAGGGCTTCAAACACGCAGATTTTTAACCAATCTTTGAAAAATTATTTCTAATTATAGAAAAATCATTTTGTGGTGATTCTTGAGCTTATGGTAAGCTTAACAAATCTAGTTTAAACAAAAAGATAAGGTTGAAGTCAAAAGCCATCCAGAACCAGGTTGAAAATGCTGGTTTTTGCCATATAGATTTAATCCAAGATATGTTAATATTGAGGATCAATTAGGCAAAACCATAATTGTTGCTTTTGACTGATTATGTGATTGTTCCCATTAGCTCCAAAATATAATAGTGGAATTTTGAGGAATACCGCTCTTTTGACACATTAATAATCTATATTTTTTTTATGTTGCACTTTTAATTTATGTTCTAATTTTATACTACAAACATTAAATAGAAACAAAAAATACACATCATTTAAGACAGATTATTAAGTGATACGTAAAAGACCTTATTTTGCAGTTTTCGAATATTATAATGTGCTATTGATGCTAAGACTCTGTACACGTTTAGAATGTGGTATTACAGTTACCCTCTACTACTAAATTATATATTAAAATGCTATATTATTGTTGTTGTTAATAATTGAGATATGACCGAACGAATAAACCAATCAAGATAACAAAGGTTAATAAAATTACAATTATTACAATCAATATAATATAAAACTTTATTGAGTACAGCCAGCCAGTATACTGATCTACCATAAAGCAAAAATAATATAATCAATAGTGATTGTAACACGTTAAAATAAATTCATACACCTTGTTACAATAACTTGTCTATTTGTTATTTTTTCTTCTTAATTTATTTTTTTAATGTACAAATACAGCTGATTTATTGAATAAAAAACCATATAATATTGATTATTCACTCGAATATCATATCTTCTAATATGTCCAATCCGGATGAATAAGCCCAATCATTTCGGATTGTATATAAGATATGATAGGGGTCATACTCAATTATTAAAAACAACAATTATTTTGATTATTATAAGATATGATATAGTTCATCATTGCCGGATTATTATAAAGATATGGCATAGGTCATATATTTCGGATGAAGTTTCACTGGTTTGGTGGCATGATGGGGGAGGCAGGTGAATGAATAATCCGAATGTTATATACAATCAAAATTACATATAATGATGAGTGCATGGTTAGGTTAATAATTGTGCTTAAAAGTTCTAATCAAGAGCTGCACTAATTAAAAACATTCAAGGGAACACTCATGCAATAAGCCCAAACCGTATCTCCTTTTTTTCGTTATTATATCCAAATGCATTATGTAATTTGGACCTTAAATTTAATGTCTTCGAAGTATGGTTCAAATTTACTGAATTACGCTCTCAATTTTCCTTAGTAGCAAATCAGTATATTTTACGAATTTCATTTAATCGAAATTGCACAAAAATTAATATTAAAATTTTTAATTTAATTTTCATGCCAAGCCTTCGAGCACTTTTTTCAAAATTTTCATATATATATATATATATATATATATATATAATAACAACTACTATTATTAAATCTCCATTTTTCTCTTGAAACCCTAGACTTTAAAGCACTATCTCAAAACCCTAGATTTTACCAATCATATATACCTCTCTATCTCTTTCTCTCTCGATCTCTTCGCCACCAATCACAATCTTCCTCACTCTCGCAAAACCGAACCCACTCTATACCCTACTGACTGCCACCACCTCGAGCCATCGCCCCTCTCCTCCTCGTACCATATGCCTCTCCTCGCCTCGCACGAAGGTCATTGAGCCTGACTATGGAGCCAGATTAGGCCGATGGGGGCTCCTGCCCCTTGGCTCAAGGCCCATTATAATTTCTGGACCAAAATATGATTTTCTTATTTTTTTTTTCAATTTTTTTAATAGCCCCCCATAAATTTTTAAAACTTTATCTTATTACCACTCCTTTTAAAATGTATTACCACAAAGCCTCCCATAATCTTAATTTATGGCTCCGTCCACACCCACAATAGTTCATGCCATGGCCAACCATCGGCGCGTGGCCACATTTGGACAAGGCCGATAGCCAGCTTGTCCCCACGTGCCGCCATGGGCTCAATTGTTTGATCCACGCCATGCGCGAGCCCTAACCGAGTTGAAGGGCTTATCCTGACGTAATTGATGATGATTCTTGTTTGTGGCTAGTTCATGTTGGAAATTATGATGAGTTAGGTGATTTTACAATAATCTTTTTTTTTTTTATTAAATGTGTGTTTGTGTAGTATTTGTTGATTAAGTGAATGTTATGTGAATGAGCTATAATTTGGTATAAGTATGTATACGTGAATGACTTTCCCTCAAACAACCCTATAGAATTGAATTAGGATTTTGATGGCTCATTCAAATATAATAAGTTAAAAGTAAATTGATATTAAGATCAAGATTCTCAAGTGCAGAATGTTCATAAACGGGAAAACGATTCGAACCCATCCAAATGGATTTTTCAACATGCTTTTTAGACGTGCACACAAATGCGCATGCAAATAACAAATGCACGACAACAAACACGCACGTGCTTTGTACGTGCATACAAAAAATAGTCTCTTCTTTTTAGGGGAAAACAACGAAATCATTGCTAAAGGTCCTATAAAAGAAAGAAAGAAAGAAGTGGAGAATTTAAAAATAAAATCATTTTTAATGTTATTTAATAGTCTATGCCTCAAGTAGTTTTTTTTTTTTTTTTATAACTTTCACTCAATAGTTGTAGTATAAATTTTAGAATATAAATTAAAAGTGTAATATACTTAAGATATAAATTATAATTGTGTAAAAAATGAGACATTGCTCAAAATCCCTCAAAAAGACAAGAAAAGGGTAGAGTAGGGTCTTTGGATGTAGATTTAAACGCAAGAGAGTTTCTGTCGTTTCCATAGAGCCCACGCCAATATTGAGCAAAAGTGCTCCATATCAATAGATTAGAAAGGGAGGGTTTAATTAACTTTCAAGCAAAGACAGACAAATCCTTAAACCCTGCTTAATCATAAAAATATTAAATAAAGTGTTTGATTTTAAAAATTTTCTCATGGAATCCCTGCTACGCATGTATGCCACGTGTCTTCCCTTTTGCCCGCTTGGCTTCATCCACGTGTCTGCGTGTCAATCAGTTTGACACTGATACCAACATTTGGCAAATAGTAATACAGAGATCAAGCATATATGAAGTTCATATTTAAAACTCCCAGAGCCACATAGTGAGAAAAGAAAGAGATAATAAGATAAGACTTTTTCAAGAATTTTTCGACTCCACAGAAACAAATAAAATTGCGCTGATATATATATATATATATATATATATTATTCCAATAATGTCAACCTCTTCCTTCCGTCTCAATTCTCATCACATACTACATATTTATTTTCCTTCACCATTTATCTCTTTCGTTCCCTATACAGAAAAATTAAACAAAAGAAAGAAAAAAATATTGGACTTTCTTCCACTTATTTATAAATTAAATTTGAGCTTCTAATATCCTTTACATTTGAGCTTATTCACACACTACACTACAACACCCAAAAAAAAAAAAAAAAATGGCACACACTAGCCAACGCATTGCAAAGATCTCAGCTCACCTCTACCCATCTTCAAACTCTCAGGTACTACTTTTCAAATTTTATCATAATTCATGGTATATATGTCATACATACACAAGGACTAATTTGTAAAAAAAATGTGTTTGTGGGGTTTGTTTTGAGAAGATGGAAGAGATGGGTGGTGATGGAGTGATTATTAGGAGGGGTGATTGCAGAGGCAAAGGAGGAGCCCCAGGTTTCAAAGTGGCTATATTGGGAGCAGCTGGAGGGATTGGACAGCCTCTGGCAATGCTTATGAAAATGAACCCTTTGGTCTCACTGCTCCATCTCTATGATGTTGTTAATTCTCCAGGTGTCACTGCTGATATCAGTCACATGGACACTGGTGCTGTGGTAATATTCATGTTTTTTTCTATTACTTATTCTCTATATACTCATCGGTGCTCCAAGTAATGTCGTTATTACATGCATTTTATTTACATACAGTGTTATAATGAAACATTACAAAAAGACCATACTAGTAGATATGTTACTTTTGTTCATTTCTCTTTTTCTTATATTGGATACTTAGATAGTCCACAAAAAGGGAACAAAAGTTTGAACGGAAATGTCATTGGAGTGGTTTTGGCTTGTGATTCTGACTCCTAAAGCTATTTTCATTTATGTACCAATAATTTTAATATCAACTGATGAATATAAACTTAGTCCAAGAGTTTACGCTTTTCATTTAGTTGTTCTGAGACGTGCCAATTTTTTTTTTCTTTTTTCTTTTTAATATCAACTAGCAAGTGGAGAAATTACCGTTTTAGAGTAAATTGCATCTTTTTTAATTTGAAATTAAACAACTAGCTAGCACGTTATGTATATGGTTTCGCAACCGAATTTTGTCTTTTCAAAATTTTAACATCCAAACGCCATACAAAATATTATCAGAACAAGTATCCAAATTACTTGATATAACATTAGTTTTTCAATTCAATTATTCTTTTGGAATATAGGTGAGAGGGTTTCTAGGGCAGGCACAGCTAGAGAGCGCTCTGACAGGAATGGACCTTGTGATAATACCAGCTGGAGTGCCAAGGAAGCCTGGGATGACAAGGGATGACCTTTTCAACATCAATGCTGGCATTGTTAGGACTCTCTGCGAAGGCATTGCCAAAGCCTGCCCCCGAGCCGTTGTCAACCTCATCAGCAACCCCGTCAACTCCACCGTCCCCATCGCCGCCGAGGTCTTCAAGAAGGCCGGAACCTACGACCCCAAGCGCCTTCTCGGAGTCACCATGCTCGATGTCGTTAGAGCAAACACTTTTGTTGTAAGAACACCCTTTTCATGATCTCGAGCCCAATAGCATTTTCTTTATTTATAAGACATTTTTTTCCATGGTGTTCGTATTTTATTTTCATGAGGTTATTTTCAGGCTGAAATTCTGGGACTTGATCCGAGGGAAGTTGATGTTCCAGTGGTTGGTGGTCATGCTGGAGTGACAATCTTGCCACTTCTGTCACAGGTGTTTTACAACGTTGTCCTTAATTATGAGTTTCAATATTTGTGTAGATACTAAATATAAGAATATGCTCTTGAGAGGTTTATAAACAAAAGCATGATTCTGAATCAGGTCAAGCCTCCTTCCTCTTTCACCCAAGAAGAGGTGGAGTACCTCACAAATCGCATTCAAAACGGCGGAACTGAAGTCGTTGAGGTAATTCCCATCAGACTTCTTATTTGTTTAGCGTAATTAGTGAAGTAGACTTGGGAGTTAATCACGGAAACTTGTTTACATGTTTGCAGGCAAAAGCCGGAGCTGGCTCCGCAACACTTTCAATGGTATTGTTATGCCATTCCTTGATTTAAAAATACGACGCGTTGCTCGAATCCAATATTTTGTTTCGTATCTTAGAAAAATTATGAAATCCCTTTGGTATAGGCATATGCGGCTGTTAAGTTTGCTGATGCGTGCCTTCGAGGATTGAGGGGCGATGCTGGCGTTGTGGCATGCTCTTTCGTCGCTTCTGAGGTAACGTTTTCTGGCCGTATCTTCATGCGACAGTTTTACTACATCTCAGTTCTAACTTGTATAACTGAAAAAAAAAAATGCTGATGACAGGTTACGGAACTTCCTTTCTTCGCAACCAAGGTACGTCTAGGCCGCAATGGAGCTGAGGAGGTCTTCCAACTCGGGCCACTTAACGAATATGAGAGGTAGAGAAAAAATATTTTTGAGTTGGACCAAAATGATATAATTACAGAAGTTATAAACAAAGGAGAATAACACAACTTATCTGTCTCTATTGTCTGCTTAATCAGGGTTGGGTTGGAGAAAGCGAAAAAGGAATTAGCAGCGAGCATTCAGAAGGGAGTTTCATTTATCAGGAAATGAAAATGAAGGTTTTGGGAACATTTGTTCTCAAACTATATATATCTCATAGCAATGTAGTTTATGTCTGTAACCACCTAGCTTGAAAATGAATCTTGCTTTTTCTTGATGCAAAGAAAGCTTAAATGAGTACACTTCTTATAATATACTTTTGAGAAAGTGTGGATGAAAAAAGTAGATTCACTTCATTGCAATTACCAGAAACTCAATCCATTCTGTTATTTGCATTTGTGAACTGTGAAAGGGACTTTCTAAAGGCAAAGTAAAACATTATTATCAATCACCAATCTTATATTTCTTTGATAATGGTTTATAAAATTGAACATTCCTTTTATAAAATAGAGCTACATGTGGTCGTCCCAGTTGGAGTTCAATCAATCTGAAGGGAAAGATTGAGAACCCACAATAACTCAAACAAAAATAGAGCTTTCGTACAGAAGTCCACAAGTTTTTATATTGACATATAGGCCCTCTCTATCTCATCATTCACAAGTATATCCTAATTCCTAAAAGAGAGAGGCCCAAAAAACAAAAAATTCTCACACATACACGCCTTGATCTTTACACTTCATTCCAGTGACCCAGAGAAAAACTAAAAGATCACCCTGCAATTTATACGGTGAAGGGGTCGGGAGGAGGGTGAACTATAGGAACCCTCGACATGGTCACATTCCCCAGAAGCACATTAGGCGCCACGGTATCCTCCACAATCAGGGGATTAACCGGCACTACTTTCTCCGGCACAACCTTGTCGCCATCCAACTTGGCAAGCACCTCAAAGTGCATCCTTGCCTTCTCGGGCTTTGTCCTCCACTCGGGAAAACCTTCCCAGTTAACCCCATCTCCTTCTTTCAACTTCTTCTCCACTGAGAAACCAATCTTCACAAACGTCTGAGCTGACACGTCAGCTTTCAACAGCTTGAAGGAACCTTTCTCGTTGGCCTTAGGACCAAGCACGGATGCCAGAAGTGTCTCGAACCCTAGTATGTTTGAGTTGGAGCCATTGATCGAAACGAGGGGCCACAAAGTTGTGAACTGGCTTGGACTTAGAAGGGAAGTCGCTTCATCTTGGAGATTAATAGAGGAGAGAGTTTCAATAGCTTTGGTTTTGGATGGTGATGATAGCTCCACTAGACCAGGCGCAAGGCGCTTAAGCTTAAGCCTGTTGCTAGAAGAGGGCGATGAGGACGAAGAGGAGGTTATAGAGGTGGGGCCAACAACGCGGAGAGAGAGCAGTGGAGTGTCTCGAGCACGGGAAGACAGGTGAAGCCACTCGGCCAGGGTGAGTAGACCAGATGCGAAAGCATCGTTGGTTCTATTCAAAGGCAAAGGAAGGTCAAGTGGGTGGCGCAAGCTAACTGATCTCGCACCCTTGACTGTTATCACTGCACCTTCTGCCAACATTACTTTCTTCAAAACACCAGCATCCACATCATGCTGCAAGGTTGAATTGATTCTAGAGTCAGCTAATTGATAATTTCCTAAACATAATGCAACTATATCCTTATCACTTTGATAATTTATTGGAAAGCATTTTCAGTTCTCCCATTGAAGCTTTACTAAATCAATCATGCCAGAAGCTCCAGAATTAGAGCTTCTTGATATCCTCTCCTACAAATTAAGCCCATATTAAAAATAAAAATAAATTGCTTTCTCTGACCCCAAATTTTGAAAGGCATATCCTTTTAACACTCCAAAGAAATTGTACCAAATCTAAACACAAAGATATTGTCAAGCATCAAGAGCATTTTGCATGAAACATAATTCAGCTCAACCCGCTACAGCGGTAATACAAACATTAATGCTAAAACATTTTCCTGAACTTACCCAATTCCAACAAAAAAATAAAATAAAATCTATTCTAATCCAGACAACACAACAAAATAGTTTGATCATAAAATCTATCCAAAAGCCATAAACTTCTATCCAATTCCTATGATCATAATAAATCATCAGAGATGGCTTACCGGGAGAGAGATCCTCATATCCTTGGCGTCCTGAATCCAAAGCTCCATCGGCCCGGCAAGCTGAAACGGAGCCAAAACCGGCGGCAAATTGCTCTCCAATCTGCTCTTCTCCACAATGGCGTTCTCATCTCCGGGTCGGACCGGTTCTTCGACCCGAAAAATGGGCAAATCAGCGAAGTCCCATCGCTTAATGTCCTCCAAAAGCTTGAAAGGAAGGACTTTGTTATCGATTTCGACATCGAATTCATACGCAACCGAATGCCCAACTCTCGCTTCTCTAATGTCGAAACCAGAAATCTTCAGGTCATCGGCTTGAAGCCCCAGCGACTTCACCGTCGCATCTCTTAAATCCTGAAATCAAAATCAAAAAACAAAAAAAAAAAAATCAAAACCTAACCCTATACACCGAAATCAAACATTGTGGAAACAGAGAGAAAAAAAAAAAAAACTGCTTACGGAAAGGGCTTTTGGATACGGCGAAATCAGAGCCTACGAAGGAGGTAGCAGAGATTGCGAAGCCAAGAGAAGCGAAAAGAAGACCCGGAGATTGAAAAACGACGAGATCGCCATTGTTGAAAGCTTGAAACTTGATTTCGAATGTCCGATTTTTGGGACAAAAAAGAAATTACAGAGATTTTATTTGTTTATTATTTATTTTGGTTTTGGAAATATTTTTAGAGAGAGAGAAGGTTCTGGAGATTGTGCGGTGGGGAATCTAGGAAGGGATGATGACGTGGCAGAGATAGCCAATGGGAAGAGAGAGAATGATGCGGTGAGTGAATCTGATTGGCTGGGATTTGTTGGAAGGTCGTGGTGAAATGGTGACGTGGCGACCCATGGCTTTCTGTTGCGTTGTGCACGTGTCGTGGTTTTATTGGATTAGAGCTTGCGGTGGTTTAGGATTGATGTTTGGGAATTTTCGTGCCTTGGCATTTTAAACGATGTCGTTTTGGATGGTCTATTATTGGGGCTAAAGCGAAAAAGTACTAAAGTAGATTCGTAAAAGTTAAAACTTCAGAGGAGAAGAATATGGCGTCGCTCGGACTCGAATCGGAGATCCATTGGTATTTTGTCGTTTACTGGATTCCTGTCGTTTTTTGTCGTTTCTTCGAATCTTGTCGTTTTTATGTTACCGTCATTTTTTTGATTATATCGTTTGTGTTCTCATTTAATTTCGTTTATGGAATTCCTGTTATTTTTATTATTTTGTCGTTTTCCGGTGGTATTTTGTCGTTTACTTAATTCCTGTCTTTTTGTCGTTTATTGGAATCCTGTCGTTTTTATTTCCCTGTAGCTCGTCAATTTACCGTCGTTATTCTGATTATATCATTTGTGTTCTCATATTATGTTGTTTATGGAATTCCTTGTCGTTTTCTATGAACCAGTTGTATTTTGTCGTTTACTGGATTCCTGTCGTTTTTTGTATTTTTTGTCGTTTATTGGAATCCTGTCGTTTTCCTGTTCCTCTAGCTCTTCTTCAATTTACCGTCGTTTTTATGATTATCATTTGTGTTCTCTTATATTGTCGTTTATAGAATTCCTGTCGTTTTTATTATTTTGTCGTTTCTACGTGGTACTTTGTCGTTTACTCGATTCCTGTCATTTTTTGTCGTTTATTGGAATCCTGTTATTTATTTTCCTGTAGCTTGTCAATTTACCGTCGTTTTTCTGATTATATCATTTGTGTTCTCATATTATGTCGTTTATGAAATTCCTGTCGTTTTTATTATTTTGTCGTTTACGCGAATGAGTGGTATTTTGTCGTTTACTGGATTCCTGTCGATTATTGGAATCCTGTCGTTTTTATGTTTCTGTAGCTCGTCAAATTTACCGTCGTTTTTCTGATTATCGCATTTGTGTTCTCATATATTGTCGTTTATGGAATTCCTGTCGTTTTTATTATTTTGTCGTTTCTACGTGGTACTTTGTCGTTTCCTCGATTCCTGTCATTTTTTGTCGTTTATTGGAATCCTGTCATTTATTTTCCTGTAGCTTGTCAATTTACCGTCGTTTTTCTGATTATATCATTTGTGTTCTCATATTATGTCGTTTATGAAATTCCTGTCGTTTACGCGGAGTGGTATTTTGTCGTTTACTGGATTCCTGTCGTTTTTATGTTTCTGTAGCTCGTCAAATTTACCGTCGTTTTTCTGATTATCGCATTTGTGTTCTCCTATTATGTCGTTAATGGAATCCCTGTCGTTTTTATTATGTTGTCGTTTCTGTGAACCAGCAGTATTTTGTCGTTTACTGGATTCCTGTCGTTTTATTGAATGCTGTCGTTTTTATGATCCTATCGTTCGCAATTTTACTGTGGTTTTTTCGCATCGTTTTGTTTTCTCATATTATGTCATCGCTTGTGTCTTCTCATATTATGTCTAGGAATTTTCGTGCCTTGATTTTTTAAACGATGTCGTTTTGGATGGTCTGTTATTGGGGCTAAAGCCCAAAAGTAGATTCGTAAAACTTCAGAGGAAGAAGAATGTGGCGTCGCCCGGACTCGAACCGGAGACCTTCAGTGTGTTAGACTGACGTGATAACCAACTACACCACGACACCTTTCTTGTAGTGCTAACAAAACTACGCTTTTTGTCTTATTCTATTTGAAGTCACAAAAAATTGTTTCTAGATTAAGTCCATTATTATTGTTGAGTTTTTAAATTGAGGTTTATAGTCAATATGATATTGATTTTAGTGGAGTGGGTTCTTAAATTTATCATCTCTGATGATGTATTTTCTTTTACATATAATTATGCAATAAGAATATAAACTATGATACAAAAAAAATATATTTATTATGCTTGTATCATTGTATGTATAAAGTAATTGTTATTATTTAATTGGTAAATTTAAGGATCTATTTGGTATCTCACCGTGTTTTAGTCCATATTTTAAGAAAATAATTAACGTTTTCAAAAATTATAAAATTAGCTAGTAATCGCAAAAAAAAAAAAAAAAAATTAAGGGCATAAAGATAAAATTATATCATTTATGTAAAAATCATATAGTTAAAGAAATGAAAATTTTTTCTTAATTAATAAAAACGTTAACAATTTTTGTAAAACGGTATTCAAAAAATGGTTATTTGCTTGATGAACATTAGATTTTAATTGTTGTAAACTGTATCATACTGATTAATACTCAGAATTCATTTCATGTAGCATTGTCCAATTGCGAATACAAAAACTTGAGGAGGATGTTACAGTTTCAACTTTTTTTTTTAATTATTAATTTCAAATTCGAATCTTAAATTGCTGATATGGGTCTTAAAAAAGTATTTCATGCAAATCCTGCTTATAAACATACTATTTTGATGATAGAGAGTGATGACCAAAGCTGTAATTAAAATATGAAGAAAAGCTTAGAGAGAGAGAGAGAGAGATATCATAATCTTGAGGCAGACTATGATAATCCGTGATGATTAAGGTTAAACATCCATTTTCAGATACGATCTCCAATTGTGGACAAAATCCCATTTTTTATATATCATTATCATACATAAAAAGGACTTGTTTGAATTATTGGCTCTTCCATGTCCTACTTAATCACTGGCTCTATTTAATTCGTCTTAGCAAAGCTGTATTCCCGCCACTTGGCAAATCAAATTAATTACTTATGGCATAATTAAATTGTTGAGCAACTGTTTCCCTTGTGATAGTCCTAACCTTCTTTCAATAATATTTGCCAAGTGTAATTTGGAAATTAGTCAACAAACTAATTAATCATCTGAGAGATTCTAATTAGAAAAAGCCATCTGTACATGTGCCAAATTTATAAATGCCAACTGTCAAACTTAATCTAAAGAAATATTTATTTATGTCACTTCTTGTTGATCTCTATCTCAGTATCTTTAATACAACTTCACTTGACTTTGATTATAGAAAAGTAAATATAATCGTTATTTGTTGCATGTTATAAGTAATTAAAAATAAATACAGGGAACACATAGAAAGTGGCATTTATTATAATACATCAAACAAAAGCTGGGTTACATAACAAAGGACTGGACATTTAAGAAAAGAGGTTGTTTAATCAAAAGAGTTTATCTCTATAACCTCTAAAACAGTGGACAAACAAACTTCTTAAACTAAGGCCTGGCAAATTCTCTACTAATACAAGAAACCATTTTCCCTTTTCCAAAGGGTTAGCTGTATTTTACAACACCCTAAAAAAAATAAAAGCTAAAGCAAAATTGTGAGTTAAAACATGGCTAATGACTTGTGCCACGCAAAAAAAAAAACCTCACAAAAAACAAGCTTGAAGCTAATGGTCAAACTTAGTAAAGAACTTCAGGCCACGAAACTTGGAATTACAAATTTGACTCGGATAATTTATATTTAAAAAAGAAATGTTATTCAGCTCAACTGATGTCTGGTCTCACGTGGAATTCACTCTGATACGAGTGGTTTCGCCAGATATCATTGAGCTGAATAACATTGCGTAGTTATGTATACTATAGTATATAGGATTATTTGTAAAGGGTAAAGTTTGTAGTAATTTTTTTGTTCACATGAACAAAGTGAAGGCCAAGCGAAGATTCTTGACAAGATCTTGCATTGTGAGAGAAAACTCCAAGTTCATCTGCAAAATTAGTTCAATGATTTAGATCATTAGGCACAAAGCTCACAATTACATTATTCATAACAATATTTTCAAATTTATGATTATTGTGTTTGTATTTGCATTTGTATTTTTACCTGAGCAATGATGGTCAAATCTAGAGCAGAGCTTCCAAATGTCATGCAACTACTATTGATAACCGTTAGTTGAAACTTCTCAATCTCAGCAATTGTCTTCTCCAAAACCCCTTTCCTTTTCTCACAGTGGATTCTAATCAGCACATTCTTGTCACAAACTCTTGCCTCTATTTCGGGCAACGGCTCGTTGAGAGGACCACCCGAGGAATTCTCCTCGGAGCAAGAGTTATCTTCGAAGAGCTGCGATTTTTTGACAAAGACCACGGATTCCATGTTCCTCTTCCTCATCTGTTCCTCGAGCGCTTTCACTTTCTCTTGAAGCTGTTTCATGTACTTTATAGCGTCTCCAAGAACAGAAGCCTTGTCCATCTTTCAAATTTACCATTAAATTTCATTAATTTAAGTCACATGATAGTATTGAAATTATGAATCAATACACTCTTTTGAGTACTAACATAGCATGGATTTTTAATTTGGATTTGGGCATTACTAATTAGCTAAGTTTTCTTGTTTTCACCAATATGGAGACCATTAGTATCTTTTGAGTAATCTGATAGGAAGTTATGGCGAATATAGCATGGATTATAGTTACATAACATGGATTTTTGAATTTGGATTTGATATTACTAGTTCGCTAATTTTTCTTGGTGATGAGGACTATTAGACTCTTCTTTTAGTGACTTTTTTAGGAATCTATACCTAATATAGCATGGATTTCTTAAGTTTGGCTTTTAGTATTACTAATAAGTTGAGTTTTCTTGGTGTTGCAAACACCAATATTTGGACTATTAAATTCTTTTTTGTGATATAATGGGAATTTTTACCTAATATAGCATTATATTTGGATTTTGAATATCACTATCTAAAATTTATTGATGTAACCAACAAATGAACAATTATACTATTTTTGGTAAACAGTTAGGAATTTAAACCTTCTCTACGCTAGAGCAAGAGCTAATATAGCATAGGTTTTTCAGATTTCTAATGAGCTAAATTTTCTTGATGTTAATTGTTACCAACATATGAACTATCAGTCTTTTTTTAGTAATATGATGAGCATAGAAATTTTAATACCTTCTTTAGGCCAGGAACTATAGCAGACAAAGCTATGAACCTCTGGCTGAGCTTCTCTCTCCGCTTCCTCTCCGCCATAATGTGATCTTTAGTCGGAGAAAGTTTCGTGCTCGTGCTGATCCTCTTAGCTCCTTGGTTAGCTTTCAGTACATAGTTTTGGTTCCCAAAGCAGCCCTGAGAAATCAACGTGTCGGATGGGAAAGCAGCGCCGTTGAGGCTCTTCAAGCGAACCGCCTCTTCCTTAGGCTTCACAAGGCCTAGTTGGTTAGCGTAGTTGGAGCTCACAAAGGAAAAAAGGCTCGGCGGAGAAGCGAGCGCTTGAGGGTGGTTTTGTAGGTGGTGATGGTTGATCTCGCTCGGATTCCAGCTGCTGGGCTTGTGATGCTTCGTGGCTTTATCGATGACAAAGTGGGGATTTTCAAAACTAGGCTTCGTAACGAGGTTAAAGTTCGAGTAAGAGAGCGGGTTTTGCAAATTCTCTCCTAGTGTGGCTCCTAGTGGTAACATGCTTAGCTCATCAAGAGAGTTCATTTGCCATTGGTTAACGAAACTCGGGTCCTCAATTCCCTGCAAATTCGGAAATTTCTTCACATTTCATGATCACATTTTCGAACAAAACATGCACTAAAAAAGTCTGTCAAAACTAACTAGACTTGGTATGACATTCCTCTGTGTGACATTCATTTTCTTTCAAACTTAATAACATATGGCAAAAACTTATAACAAGACTTGGTCTAGTGAACTTTTAGGATAAATAAATTGAGGAAAATCGTTATACATATATCTTACCAGTTCAGATAAAACTTTGATAGAAGTTATATCCATTGAAAAGGCTGAAGGGTTGATAATAAAGCTTCAGAATTAAGCACAAGAGAACAGCAATATTTGATTCCAAACACTCCCTTAAAACCTGCATGGAAAAAAGTAAGACAAAAGAAAATAATTACCGACAATCCCAAGAGCAGATTCTTTGTAAGTGCATGAATTTGAACTGTTCGGATCACAAAAAATTTCTCTTTCATTATCATTTCCACGAAGTACCAAAATATTATTCATCTCATTCATATACAGTACGTGATGGGAAAAAAAAATTAAAAAAAACTACCATAAAAGCCTAGACGAGAAGTACTAAAACTAGCTGGATCAAAGGACAATCAATATACTCAATCATTAAACACATATCAAGGATTAATTATAGAAACTAGTACTATTAATGTTACTAATTAGAGAGCTCACCTTTGAGTTAATTAGTGAAGATCAAGGCTATCTGTTTCTCTCTTTATTTTCCAGGTCCCCACAAGAGAATAGATCAGACTTTTGTGCCACATTCTTCCACTTTTTATAGCTCCAAATAATTAATTGCCCACTCAATTAATTAGTTTTTTTTTTTTTTTTTTTTTTTGTATCAACCCTTTTGAAATATGAGTTTGCACTTTCAATATTTCCCACCGCCATGTAGTTTCCTGATGTGAAACAGCCTATATGGACAAACATATAAATCTCATTATTTGCTTTTTTTTTTTTTGTTGTTTTTGTTTTGTTTTGTTTTTGTTTTTGTTTTTGTTTTTTTTTTTGTTGGTACTAAGCTTTTGTCTTGAGTCACAATATTACAAAAGGTATAAGACTTGAAACAAATTTTTAATTTTGTTTTTATAACTTAGTGGGTCACTTTGAGCTGACAAAATATGAAGACTAGCAAATCACAATTTGTTTTTTGTGGACTTTTGTGAAGGATCTTCACCAACTAGGTTTTGAAATTTTCATTCAAAAGTTTGCTTAATAAAAATACCTTAGTTTAATCTCACATGTGGTCCTTTCACAAAAGTCTTTATCATAATTTACAACAAGCCAACCATTTTAAACTTTACTAATCTATTCTTCACATTCATAATAATAACAATAATCATAGTAATAATGAAAGGCAAAATAGGCTTCAAAATTATGAGCTGGCCGGTTTTGTGTGTGAAGTTAATCCTGGGACTAATGTGATTTAAACACTAAACAGCACCAAAAACATGATTGGATGGGGATTTTTTTTTTTTTTTTGTTGCTGAATGATTGTATAGGACAATTAATTAATTAAGAAACTAATTGGCACATGATGAAGCAACAAAAAAAGTGGACACTTATGTTCCGAACCTTCCGTTGACTTTGGGGTTCTATCCATTGATAGAAGGACACTTGGTGAAGATGGTCACACATGAACACATACGTGTGTGTTGTTGGGCCAAATTGGGCCCATAAAATAAAACCGACCCATAAATAGGTCGGTTTTTTTTATTAAAAAAAAATGAAACTGGATTATCTGGATAAAGGTCCAAAATTGGTTGGTCAAGACTCAAAGACTCAAATAGAAATTGTAGGCAAAGGCATTCACATTCAATACAGAATGCTGTCAATTATCCATATCAATATCTGTATATAATAAATATATATATATATATATATATGTAGTTCTCAAAATTACTCAAAAGTAAAGTTAGGTAGACAAAGCTGTGATTATATTTTTACATAAAAGCCAAAGTGATAAGAAATTCAAAAGTACATATACTAACTGATAAGTAAAGTTATAATTGTAACATAATACATTCTGTAGTAATTAAACTAATCATCAATTATCAAGTAAGTAAATTAATTACTGTCTGCTTTTCAAAATAAAAAATAAAAAAAATAGCTTTTAAAAAAAATTAAAATTTTAAAATGGCTTGTTATTACAATCTCTCTTATGTAATCGACGGAAAAAAAATAAAAAGAAACAAACATGCAATCCGTACAAAATCAATCCAGAACTTTATGTTTCAATTTCATATCTCCAAATACTGAATCCAAATTCCAAACCCAGCTTCTTTTTTTTTTTTTTTTGAAATAAAATATTTAAATTGGCTTGTTATTACAATCTCTTTTTATGTAATCGACGGAAAAAAATAAAAAGAAACAAACATGCAATCCGTACAAAATCAATCCAATGGAACTTTATGTTTCAATTTCATATATCCAAATGCTGAATCCAATTACAAACCCAGCTTCTTAATTCTTTCAATCACTAAAAAACACTTAAAAGCAATAAATATGCAATGGCCATGATAATTGAAGGCATAACATATGTGTTTCTCTAGTGGGTTTATTTTTATAGTGGGGAACAATTCTGGATCGTCAGATTTATCTTTTTAAGATATAAGATCTACTGAAAAAGTAAATCTGACGATTCAGAATTGTTTTCCTTAAAAATATAAATAAAAATCCACCTGAGAATCCCCCAGACATATGACTATATTTCACCAACAAATTATTGAATGAATTTTCTCTATTGCAAGATGTAATTTACTATTCAGTTGAAGAATATCTATGGTCAATCGAAGGTTCCATGAAAGATAAATATGCCCATAAAAGCTGTGAAGCCCCTTTCTTTTTTTTTTCTTTTTTTTTTTAATTTTCTCTATGCTTAATAATGTTTCTGGAACCAGCTTGATCAATGACTATTGATGCCACACAAAAGGGAACCAATGATAGCTAGTTTGACAACTTTTTTTTTTTTTTTTTTCCCATAGTCTTTCATTAATCTTGGTGTCAAGCACTAAACTTATTATTTTGGGTATACGGTGAGATATGATATTAGGATTAAATCAACTTCTTTTATCCTGCTTGACTGATCAATAGCAGCCAGCTTCCACCTAAACCCTAGCAGGAAGTTAGATCAAAGAAAGTCCAAGAAGAAACGCTTAATTTGCATAGCACGCTTGTCCATGTGGTCTCTTATAATTGGGGTAAACAATTTGAATGATAAGTTAGTATTATTTAAAATCATTTCACGTTTGCCCATACAACCTATTATTCTCTAGGCGATTACAAAAAAAGTGGAAGTAAAGTGGTACGAGGAAATGGTGTTGTTAGAGATGTGTGGGAGAAAGGATATTTCATTTTTTGTTCATGCTCTTTTTGGCCATTTGGAACTATTAACATGTTGATTCATCGCATTTGTTTGTTAGAGCTTTGGGATTCGGTTTATAGATTTTGCCATAACAATCTATAAAAAATGCGAAAGGATTTGATTCGCAATTTAAACTTCATTTTGATTTGAGTTGAAAGCGTCAAAATTATATATATATATATATATATATATATATAATAAATTTAAACTATTGTTTAAGTACCAATTTCACTTTGTTGTACTTATAAAATAAAAGAAGTACTTTAAGTTATGCTAATGAAAGAAGTTAGTTAAGTAGATAGGGCCTTTGAAAATTTTATTTTTAAATATGTTGCTAAAATATTAGCCACTATTTACAAAATGATTTTAAAAAATAGCTACAGTTTCAAAAAATTTAAAAACTAGCAATGTAAAAAATTTCTGATAAAATTTTTGCCTAGTGTCAGGAATTTATTTTTATGTGTATTTTTATTATTGTCAGAATTTCTTACAGTTTTATGGCTAGTTTTTAATTTTTTTTAAAACTGTTGCTATTTTTTAAAAACACTCTCCAAAATAGTTATTTACCTAACTGACCCAAAATATTATGATCATGTGAAATTATTAAAAAAAATTTTAAAATAAGCGAGCTAGTAGAAGATGAAATTAAAATTAATTAGGACATTTTAGTAATTTGAAAAAAGAGAAGTAGATTTAGTTACAAAAAAGCAGCATCTAACATTTTTCTCAAATTACACTAAGTAGAAGCAGAATCAGTTACCCGCTTCTCACCAAACGCCTAAATCTGATTTATATTCTTTTATAATCTAAAAGCAATTTCAAACTGACCCCAAATTGTGGTTTTATTGCAATATTTGAATCAAGATCTAATATTGAAAATTTAAATTGAGAATTAAAAAAATGTCTTTTACTGTAATAAAATATTTAAATGTCAGTTTAAGTTTTATTAAAAAAGAGCAAACAAACCCAAAATTTTAATTGTAGCAAATGTTTCGAGTACTTAAATTTTTTTATTTAAATTTGTATCAAACAACCTCTAAGTCGGCAATTACTAAGGAAAAACAACACAGGTAAAACTTTTTAATTCTACTACTTTTGAAAATATCCTAGTTTTTAAATAATTTTTAATAACAAATTTTAAAATCGAACTAGAAAACTACTAAATTAGCACTTAAAAGAAGTCTGCATTATATAGCCCATAATCATGTACTTGTGGTTTTGCTAAATGTGTGTGTGGAAGTTAAATGTTGTATGAATGTCGTGTCTGTTTATTATAGAATGAGGATGTATCGTATCTCATTTCATTCTAAAGTTATTAGAATATAGACTTTTATATGGATTGGGGTGGGTTGGATATAATTTGAGATATTTACAATCTATTCAAAGAGCTCGAGTTAAAAATATTTTATAACTTTAAAGTAAGGGAAAAAAAATGACAACATGCCCTAATAAAAATTAAATTGGGTTGAGTTGGGTTGTTAGATTGTCATTGACAATCTTGATTTATATTTTATATGTTTGAACAATACTAAGCTTACACAGAAGTCCTAAAGGAAAAACATTTCTCAAAATTGATTAAATGAATAGCCCAAAACTAAGTGGTTAGAAAATCATAGTTTTATATCTCTATAATCAAATGGACAAAGAAAAAACCTAATGAAAAGACAAAATCATGACTTGTGCATGAGAGTCAAAATGGAAGATAAAAGAGTTATTTAAGTAAGAAGAATAGGAAAAAAAAGTGTTAGAGAAGAAGAGTAAGTCGACAAATAAGTTATGGCATCAAATTAGGATTTCTTTTAAGCTAAATGAACCCGGAATTTTTTTTTGAACCTGTTTTTATGTTGGATTGGATCTTCGGATTACTTGGGTTTTTGTACACCTCTACTAGAATGAGGATGTCTTGTGTTTCTCATGTCATTTTAAGGATGCTAGTCATATGTTGTTTTCACTCAAAATGACATCGAACATTTGATGTGTTTGAGTGGGTAAAAATGTAATTTGAAGTTAGCATAAGCCGATATGTTATTTTTTAAGAAAAAAGATTTGTAAATAAAAATTGGCAACAAATCTATATAATATCTAAAAGATATTCAGGGCTGGGTGTTTCATAAGTACAAGAACAAAGCATTTTGGCTCTTTTTTTTTTTTTTTGCGTTTTTATAAGTAAAGCGCGTAAAAATATGTTTTTAAGGGGTTAAAATAATTTTTTTAAGTTGTCATATTATAATTTCCAAAAAATTTAGTGGCAAAAATGCAAAAAAAAAAAAAGGGAAACACGCAAAAAATGCATTTGCAGGTAGGGCCCTACGCGCCAGCCTTTTATTTTATTTTTTCTTTTTATTTCTCTTTTATTCCTATTTTTCCTTTTTTTTAATTCCTTTCCAATTTTTTCTTTATTAAAAAAATATTTTCTTATATCAAACAATAATTTTTATCTATATATTTTTTTAATGATTTTTATGCTTAGTAAATCAATAATAAACAAGAAAATGTAAAATTTTAAAAATTTAATCTTTAATCAAACATTGTAAAAGAAAAATATTTACACGTGCTTTTCACGTGATTAAAAAAAATATATAGAAATAAATAAAATTCGCTAGATGCGAGTAAAATGTGGCTCACACAGTCACACTACCATCATCATCACCACATGACAAAAATATTAAAATTGAAAAACGACAAAAATTTGGAACAAAACGACGTGATCGCGATTTTTCTTTTGTACCAGAGAGAACCTTCCTAGTTCTTAGCAAAACACCACAACAAAAATAACAAGAACCTTCAAAGAAGGTGCTGATCTCTGGCTAATCACTGTATTAATGCTATTTTTTATTTTCGTTTTTTAGATCCAGATATGAGAAATGAAAAAAAAAAATAATAAGTAAAAAGAAAGAGAATCTAATGACATAATGTAGCCACTAAAACCACCACAGCCATGCACCACTAGAACATGTCTAGTTCTCAATGAATGACATTATGACTTTATATTCTTACTCTTTCAACATTCTTTAAATTTTTAATGCTAATTTCACCCATATTAACATGCATATCATTTATTTAGAAGGTTAAAAGTTGAATCTAGCATTACACAAATCTAACCACCATTATTTTATTCTATTGGTTACAAAAAGGTTACAACTCCCAACAGACATTTTAACATTTGTTGTATATTTTTACTCCTCCAAAGTCCTTCAATCCATGGCAATGGATCTACACCGTTTTAAACTAACCCTTGACTAATATAACTCTAATGTAATGCTAAAATAAATTTTGCTTGTGGAAAATATTTTGACCATTCCATCTCATTTTTTGGGATGAAAAAAATGGTTTGGAATGGTTTGAAAATGATTTGGAAAAATGATATATAATGGTTTGACTTTGCGAATTTCGATGTGATATAAATGTTTATTTTAAGATATTATATAGGGATTTGGAAAGTTGAAAAAAATGGTTGAAAAAAATAGAATGGAATGGAATAGAATGGTTTGAAGGATTAGGAAAATTGAAAAAAATAAAAAAATAAAATAGAATGGAATGGGTAAAATGAGGGGCCAAACGGGGAGTAATATAAGATTAAGGATTCAAGATTAATAAACATACAAGAGTTTTGTTTTGTTTTTAGTTTTTTGATAATAGTCCCCTAAAAAAAATAGTATACCTGCATAAACAATTGTTTCAACTTTGAATCAACAATTATCAATTTTCAAATAATTAAACAATTTCAAATAATTAAACAAACTCTGCACCATTAATTCAAATATCATTGAACAGTTATATCCTAACTAAGGTTTTTTTTTTTAAAGGAAGATTGTATTCCAAATTAAAGAAATATACAAATTAAATCGAACTCGACAGACCCCAATATATAAAGAAAATTAATCCCGATCATAAATCGATTTTACTTGTAAATTCTAATAAAACGCTATAGGGAATAAAATGTGCACCAAACACTGAAAACGGGTGCTCTCAAAATGAGAAGACAATGTGGTGCGATAATAATCGAGCTCATCAATAAAATCTCTACAATGGATGGAAAGATCTTATCGATCAAGACCAAAAAGCCTACGGTAGAGAGGCCACACAATACAACGCATTAAAATATTAATTCTAGTGGGACAGACGCACAAACTAGATTGGAGAGTGGAGAGACCATCTACATTATTACAAAATATAAACATAAACAAAGAAACAAAACATGAAATCAACGTCTTGATTTAAGAAAGCAAATAAAAGTTATATAAAGCACAGTGACAATCATCAGAGACACGCTACCCTTCACGTTGAAGGAAATTAAGAGAGCCGATGACTCGTAAAATTTACCCGCAATCACCGTCTTCAATTTATTATAAAAATGCAACTCCTTAAAGACAATCACTCTGATTTGAAGATTCATGCCTCCAAAAAATAATCGTCAAACCACCAAAGACTATCTTTATTGGCCAAGCGTCCAGTAACGGCACCCGATTTCGACTTCACTAATGATAATATCGTGATAGATCAAAAGAGAGAAAAAAAAAACTTTAAAGAGAGAGAAAACCTCAAAATTAGATATATTTTTCCTTAAAAAAAAGGGTACTTCTGTGATGGGTTTTTTTTTGTGGTGGGAAACAATTCTGGACCGTCAGATTCATCTTTTCGGTGGGTCCCGCATCTTAAAATTGTGAATCTCACCATTCAAAATTATTTCCCACCACAAAAAAAAAACCCACTACAGAATTTCTCAAAAAAAAACTGGGGTCTTATTTTTATTTATTTTTTTATCTTTACTGAGTAAGTTAGTTATTTGTTAAAAGTTTGATGTTATAGTATTTTCTCTGTAATTTTATTTGAGAAAGAAGTTTAAAAAATAGAAATTATAAATAATATAAGCGACGATTTAGGTGGAAAACATAAATTTCCACTATGTTTTACACTAAACAAATCGGTGTTTTTCATTGTTAGGTAATTAGCCAATCACGTAATAAACAATGTAATAATAAAGGGTGAGTTGCAAAAATAGGCTAAAATTAAATGTTTGTTTTAAATGATAGCCTGTGTTTCAAAAAATAAAAGAAATAGCCATGTTACGAATTGTATAACAGAAAAGTGTCACACAAAATATAACAGATCAATAAATATTTATAAGATATTATTTAACACTTCAAAAAATAATGAGTAAAACTTAAAGTGTTACAAAATATATTACAAATATTTACAGATATGTTATATTTTGTGTAACACTTTTCTGTTATACAATTCGTAATATGGCTATTCTTTTAATTTTTTAAAACATAGGCTGGACTTTAAAAACGAATTTTTTTTTGACTATTTCTTATAATTTCCCAATAATAAAAAAGACCTTATAATAATTCAATTCATTTAAATTTCTTTTAATGAGGGGTTGAAAATGACTTTTTATTAAAAATAAAAAATAAAATAATGTTCTGTTCCTGGTGTGGTGAGTGGACTGTACAGAAAGCACTGTTTTTTTTTTTTTTTTTTTTGGGACTCTGATATGAATATAAAATCATATTCACTTCTTTCTTGTCATACACTGGTTTCACTTTCCCGGAAATTTTTTATGACCTTTCTCTTCCAACAATCACTCTCCGAACTCCTGAAACCCTAGACGAATCCCCGACGCTGCAGCAGCAATGGCTTCCTCGCACGGCAAGGTCGTGGAGCTCCGACCGCTCGGCAACACCGGCCTCGAGCTCAGCTGCGTCGGCTTCGGCGCGTCTCCGCTCGGCAATGTCTTCGGTCCCGTCTCTGAGAACGACGCCAACGCCTGCGTTCGCGAGGCCTTTCGTCTCGGCATCAACTTCTTCGATACCTCTCCGTATGTGTTTCCTTTATTCTGTCTGGCTGCTGAGAAAATAAGATCCTAAGTTAGTACTGGCCGGAGATTGAGCTTTGCAATGCGATCGTTTGATATTTGATTAGCTAGATTTTGTTGATCTCTATGTCATTTTCGTTATTGTTGTAGTTGTGTGTGTGTGTGTATGTGTGTATGTGTGTGAGTGTGTGTGTATGTGTGTGAGTGTGTGTGTGTGTGTGTGTGTGTGTTTTTTTTTTTTTTAAGGTATTGTTATTGAAAAGGGGTCAAATGTTTGAATTTTATGGATTCTGTGTAAATAAGGTCTCTCTTTATATATATAAATATAGTTTGAGGTTTAATATTTAAGCTTTATTGTGGTCTATCTGGTTGTTTAATGTTTTAGGAGAAGTAAAGGTGTTCCATTTTATTGGTAAGAGAACATTTATGAATATTTGAGAATTTTCTATTTCCACTGTTGGATTTAAAAGAGAAACTAAACTAATATGTTTTATAACCTTACTTACCATTATTGCTGTGTAAACCTTTTGGACCATTTGGTGCATTGTATAAGACTTTGGTATTATAGAATGTAATCTAATGCTGGTATGGTTCACGCCATGGCATTATTTGATACTTAAAATAAATTTTATACAGTAAAAATTGTATGATTTAGCATTAGAAAAATTCTTTTCATTAGACCATATGTTCACTCTACTTAAGGTGATTTTTTTTTTTTCCTATAAATATTTGGATCGACGTTCTAGTAAATATGTTTCTTTCAAAACATATACAGTACGACGCAGTACAATATAATACAAATGCATACTATACAGGACGGTGAAACAAACGTTCCGTAATAATCAAAATTCAAGTCATTACATAATCAAATACTTTTGGTATTTTTGCACCATTGGTTGTTTGGTGCAAGTGCAACAGCTTGACGATTCATGCATTCTTAATGATGTTGAGGTCTTTGTTTTTGTTTTTGGTTTGTTTTCAAGGTACTATGGAGGGACTTTATCAGAGAAGGTACTAGGGAAGGCACTAAAAGCATTGGGTGTTCCAAGGAGCGAGTATATAGTTTCGACGAAGTGTGGGCGATATGCTGAGGGTTTTGATTTTAGTGCCGAGAGAGTGACTCGAAGCATTGACGAGAGCTTGGAAAGGTTGCAACTAGATTACGTCGATATACTGCAATGTCATGACATCGAATTCGGCTCTCTCGATCAGGTGGTCAAAGTTTTACATTTCTCTTATATTTTCTTTATTTGATAACTCTGAATCTGTTTAATGCAAAAAGTATGAGATGTGAAATTACATTAGTTACCTCTTTTCTATATTTTTCTTTATGAACATTGTGAGTAGAGTTGTAATGATTAAGCTTCTGTCGCTGCTTTTTGTTTGTTATCAGATTGTTAATGAGACAATTCCAGCCCTTGTAAAACTGAAAGAAGCTGGGAAGATCCGCTTCATCGGCATCACTGGGCTTCCATTGGGAATTTTCACTTATGTTCTTGATAGGGTACCACCTGGGACAGTGGATGTGATTCTGTCGTACTGCCACTATAGTATTAATGACTTGACATTGGAAGATTTAATACCGTACCTGAAGAGCAAAGGTGTTGGCGTGATCAGTGCTTCTCCTCTTGCGATGGGGCTTCTTACCGAGAGTGGTCCTCCAGAATGGCACCCAGCCTCAGCTGAACTCAAGGTAAATCTCTTTCCTCTCTCTCTCTCTCCCTTCTCTAAATTTTCAAATGTTTCATTTGGAAGGTTGTAGAAACTGGTCTTGTATGGCTAATCTGCATAAATAGGTCCAACAAACACTTTTTTTTTTCTTTTTAATAATAGGTCCAACGAACACTTGATATGTCTACTGAGACAATTTTCCATGTATGTTTTGTTTTCTAATCTAAGAAGGGATTCAACCATGGAGAAGATATTATATCCAGGTTTAAATGGGATTTGATTGATCTTCATGAGCTTCATAGTTTTTCGTTCATTTTGCATATATCCAGTCTGCATGCCAAGCTGCTGCAGCCCATTGCAAAGAGAAGGGGAAGAATATATCGAAGTTAGCCATGCAATACAGCTTGTCAAATAAGGATATCTCGTCAGTGCTGGTTGGAATGAACTCTGTTTATCAGGTCTCTGTTCTTTATCAGCTTTTGCTTCATGTTGTTCAGCTTTGAGTTTCTACTTATGAAAAAGAATGTCACATAGCTCTTGAAAGCCGGGGTTCTTTCTCCCTTTTTTTTTTTTAATTAATTTTTAGTAACATTATGATTCTCAGGTTGAGGTGAATGTTGCTGCGGCAGTAGAACTTGCTAGTTCTGGGAAGGATGAAGAAACTCTATCCGAAGTTGAAGCTATTCTAAAACCTGTAAAGAACCAAACATGGCCTAGCGGAATTCAGCAGAGCTGACATCATCCCTGCTGCGTAACCACATTCTCTTTCGGTACCTCCGCTTAATGTTAAGTTGTTGTATGCACTGATCCAGTGGCTCAGTAACCCAAATGAAGGCCTAATTGGATCCTAATAATGTCCTGTTGAGAAGAAGGCCGGCAGGAATAATAAAATCTCATTTTCACTTTCAGTTGAGATTGTACAGGTTGGATGTACATTAGACTGTTATCATCCATTTTGTACCATTCAATTCAGAAAGTCGAGAAGTCATGTGTTGTGGTAGGGTTGTAATATTAGAACCAATATATTTCTGTTGGTCAATAAATAAAGCAATTATTGCATTTTGTGTTACACAAACAGATTTTCATGGTTACAATCTGCCTGTTTGACAAATTTTCAAGTTTTTCCTTTGGCTAGATCAGTCCTGTGAAGTTCATATTCTTATGTCCTACTTTTTGTACCAGGTGCCATAATAAGTTTTTGTGGGTCCCTCGTTTTCTCCTACCAATGTGACTGTTAGAAATCTATAGGTACCTGATTCAGCAAGCACTGTTGAAACCGTCGGTTGAATAAGTGATTCTTAAATGAATCTATTAGGAATTGCTTGTTCAATTTGAAAACTCAATGGAATGTGCTATAGATTAAAGCAAATATAGAAGCTAGAAAGTGTGTCTGAGCAAATGTTGTTACAAATAGACAAGTGAAAGGTTGGAAGCACCGCTAATTAAATACTCTATCAAGAAGAAAGTGAATAAGGTTACAAAGTAAGAAGTTAAAAAAATCACAAGATTGAATTCTTATGCTATATATATATATATATATATAATTTACATTCATATATGATTATCTGATGTCAATTCCTACACATTCTCCTTCATCTCTGCCTTGGCCTTGAGGCATTGATCTTCGTTAGCCTCTCAATCTCAGATCGCCTTGATCAGTTGAGGAAACTCCATAAATGCACAGTTTGGCAATCTTGAGCCAGTAGAATCTGTTTTTTTTTTTTTTTGTATCATACATTCAAGCGAATGAGATCGATGAAAATGTCTTCTCTGCAGGGAATGGTGAGACCGCCCATCGGATGATCATATCCAAACTCTTCTTCAGCTTGGCTAAGCAGGCTTTGAAATGCAGGCTGGTTCAAGCAAGATATTGGGATAACAAACCGCTTCTTTTCTGTTTCGCCAACATAAACTGCACAATAGCCCTTTGGGACATCAACTGCTGGCAAAGAAGATATTCTTAGGAACTTCTTGGCATGATTAACACCAGGTATGCGAATTCCCATTTCTTTTTTCTTTTCTTTTCTCTACCTATAGATGAACAATGAGAAAGAAAATAGAAGGTTTTTGGAAGTTTTGAGCGAGTGAAGAAAGATTTTGAGGACTTTGTTGCTGTTGTTGCTCTTCAATTCAAGTCATATATGTGTGTGTATATACATGTCTGAAACAAAAATAAGGTAGGCCTAACAGTGGAACATGAGGCTTTGTAACAATTCACATGTATTGTTTTTCAAATCCATCATTGTGGTGACAGAACCTAGACGAGAAACATTACACTTTGTGGGGAAACTATGGCCAACATGAAAATCCACTTTGCATTATTAGAGATTTTGGGGTTAGAGAGGAAAAAAAAGAAGCCCATCTTCCTAAGCAAAGCAAAGAATCTGACCCGGGTGTTGGAGACGTGCTTGCTTAATGCATCTTAAGGATAATATAAGAATTAAAAATTAAAAAATAAATAAATTGCGGTAGAGTTTGTGAGTAATTGGGACACGTGGCGTTGAAATCTAGCCGAAACATGTCGTTCTAATCCATAATCTGTGGCAGATATAAAATAGACAATTAATTTCCACTCATAAGCTATTTTGATATTTTGACTCGATGTAAATGAAATCGTGGAAGCAGACCTTTGATTTTCTTGGACCATTTTTTTTTGTTCTTGTTACTTTACTACCTCAGTATTAAGAGATAGTAGAGGCTGAAAGAACTTAATCTGTTGCTGAAAGAAAAAATTGTAGAAATACTAGTCTTTATCTCATAAGTCTTTGTAGATTCAATGAGTAATTAACTGAAAAACACTTGCGCATATAAGAAGAAAAGGCAGCACAATTTCATCATGAGAAAATGGAGAAAAATGCAAAAAAAAAAAAAGGCTTAATAGCGCTGATGCCCCCTGAACTATACGGGTTCGAACACTTTGGCACCACAATTTTTTTTTTGGCAAAATGCTCCCTGAATTCAAAATTCCGTAACAATCTGACCCAAATTGGTAACGCCCGTCATTTTTTAGACGGAATTAAGCACGGACCGAACACGTGCATATTAGACGAGGGCAGGCTTCGTCTTTTCTCGTTTTTGTAAGCCGGAAGGTACGAGACCATATGTTAGGCCGTTGAAGACATACGTACGGCGAAAGAAAAGAATAGGAACCGAATGATTAAGGATTTGTGGTTGTAATTATAATTAGTTATTAAAATAGGGTTGATTGTAAATAATTGACTAAGTATAAGGGTGTAAGTGTAATATTGTCATATTGGGCCCTATTTAGGGTTGTTATTACGTGAATGACAGCAGCCCGAAATTTATTCATTCATTCTTTTACGTATTTTCATAGTCGTAGTGTGGGAGAGTAATTCCGGTCTCTCGAATTACCGGAAAACCTTACCGGTTCCTATCAAACTGGTATCAGAGCAGTTCTTGGGCGATGGCTGCTGCGAAGAAGGTTGATGCACTTGAGGGGCGTTTGGACGACGCCTTGGAAAAGTTGCACGCTGAGGTTGGCCAATTACAGTCGACGGTGGAGGAGAAGTTTGCTTCAGCGGAACAGCGATCGGAGTCGAAGTTCGCGGCATTAGAGGAATTGTTGGCTCAGGTCTTGGCGGGACAGCAGCGCCTAGGGAAGGCGGACAGCTCGCCCGTACCGAGAATCGACGGGGACGCACCGGCGGCAGAACCAGAGAAGGGCGACCACAGTGGTAGCCGCGACCCAGGGAAACCACCTTCGTCCAGTGCAGCGGCGCACGAAGCGATTCCAGCACCACCGAATTCATCAAGCTCGATGCCGATACGCTCGAGCACAGACGACCACGGGTGGCGGGCGATGATGGTGGGCTACCCGGACCAGGTCCTCGCCGGCAGACCGGAATGGCCAGCGGCGGCCAACTTTTCGATGGCACAACAGAGGCCCCATGGGGAAGGTGGCCAGCAAGGGCCAGGACGACCAACATGGCAAGGAGACGGACGCGGTTCCGTAGCAGCCGCCGGCGGACGATGGCCAACAGGGGCGAGCGGCCCGACATTCGCGACCGGCGGGCGTTGGCCTGTAGGGGGGGACGATTCCCTAGGGTGGGCAGCGACCACGTTGCATCACACAATGGGCGAGCCGGGCCACGCCCAGGAGGCGACAGCGCCAGTCATGGCGAGCTATCATGGCCAACAATTGCCGGGTGCCGGTTGTGGGCAACAAGGGGGCTACGGATGGGGCCATTGGGAAACCCCTACGGGTTCCGGCGAGAGGGGCACTGAGAACGCCTGACACAGGCCAGGACAGCAGGGTCCAGGGGTGGATTTTCGACCACCGGGCGAGCACGGCGGCGGACGAGCATTTGGAGGACCGGAGTTCCGGGTACGTAAACTCAAAATGCCGGTCTTCGATGGGTCGAACGCGCACGATTGGATATATCGAGCTGAGCGCTATTTTGAGGTGAATGGCTTCACCGAGGTTGAGCAATTGAAGGCGGCCGCGGTGTGCCTCGAGGGCCGAGCACTATCATGGTACCGGTGGCATGAGCGTGGACGTCCGTTTCGTTCCTGGTTGGAGTTTAAACGGGACCTCACGGACCGGTTTCAAGCAGCCCAAGATGGAAGTTTGAATGAACAATTCTATGCGTTGACGCAAGTGGGGACAGTCACGGAGTACCGCGACCAGTTTGAATGTTTCTCCGGACAGCTACCGGAGATTGCCGAGGCAGAATTAGAAGCAAATTTCTTGAAGGGCCTCAAGCCCGAAATCCGCGCTGCAGTACGCATGGCGAAGCCGAGGGGGTTGAAGGATGCAATGGAATTGGCCCAGTTGACAGAGGAGACGAGACGGGTAGACCGAGTCAATCGGGAGCATAATTCTGCTACAGTCAGGATGGGAGTTCCAGGAGGGGGTTCGCGATCCCAACCCCACCCCGCCAAATCGGAGTTGCCCAAGGTATCAACGGGCGTCCGACAACCTATGGGAGCGTATAAACGCCTCACCGAAGCCGAGGCGCGAGACAAACGGGCAAAGGGGCTGTGTTTTCGGTGCGACGAGAAGTTCTCACCGGGTCATCGGTGCAAGGAGCGAACTTTACAAGTCTTGCTGGTCGGGGACGCTAGCGGGTCAGAGTCAGAGGAAGCTGGCGTGGAAGAAGAGGTCGAGCACCCACACCTCGACATGGTTGAGGTGTCGTTGAATTCTGTGGTGGGGCTCACATCGAGTAGCACTATGAAACTCAAAGGCATGCTTGGAAAACAGGAGGTAACGATACTAGTCGACAGTGGGGCAACCCATAAATTTATATCCCAACAGTTGGTGGATCGATTGGGAATAGCAGTTGATAGGGTGGGGAGTTTCGGTGTGACCCTTGGGACGGGATTGGTGGAGAAAGGGGCTGGAATTTGTCGAGGGGTGCACCTAGCATTAGGGGGACATCAGTTATGCCAGGATTTCCTCCCCCTCACGCTCGGCAGCACCGATGTGATACTAGGGATGAGTTGGTTGCGGACATTGGGGGAGACACGCATCGATTGGCGACAGTTGAAGATGGAGTTCACAATCGATGGACGGGCAGTCGTGCTGCGAGGAGATCCGGGGTCATGTCGATCACAAGTGTCCCTCAAAACTATGACGAAGGCAATTCGCCGTGCCCGAGGAGGGGTGCTTATTGAGTTATACCGGCTGGGAAGCACGACGAATGAATCGGAACAAGACTCGCCGGCTTCGATACGACAAGTAGTGGAGCAGTTTCGGGATGTTTTTCAGATGCCCACCGGTCTTCCACCGCAACGGGGCCATGAGCACGCTATCGTTCTGCGGGAGGGCGCCGCCCCGGTCAGCGTGCGGCCATACCGGTACCCACAGATCCAAAAGAATGAGATAGAGCGGCTGGTGCAAGAAATGTTAGCGGCCGGAATCATACAACCGAGTGTCAGTCCGTTCTCTAGTCCAATTTTGCTCGTGAAGAAGAAAGACGGGAGCTGGCGGTTCTGTATAGACTATCGCGCTCTCAACAAGGAGACGGTTCCAGATAAGTTTCCCATTCCAGTGATCGACGAGTTACTTGACGAGCTACATGGTGCCACAATGTTCACGAAGATTGACTTGAAGTCAGGCTATCATCAGATCCGAATACGGCCGGAGGACATTCCCAAGACTGCGTTTCGGACCCACGAGGGCCACTATGAGTTCTTGGTTATGCCTTTCGGGTTAACCAATGCCCCCGCCACTTTCCAGTCCTTGATGAACACAATCTTTCGACCCTATCTTCGGAAATTCGTGTTAGTCTTCTTTGATGATATCCTGATCTATAGCCGGAGTGCGGAGGAGCACACGGAACACGTGCGGGAGGTTCTGGAAGTGCTACGTGCTCACCAACTCTACGCTAACCAGAAGAAATGCACGTTTGGACAGCGGAGCGTGGAGTACTTGGGCCACATCATCACTCGGGAGGGGGTCTCGGCTGATCGATCTAAGATTGAGGCCATGTTGGATTGGCCCGTGCCGAAAACCCTAACAGCGTTGAGGGGGTTCTTAGGGCTTACCGGTTACTACCGACGTTTCGTTCAGGGATATGGAACTATTGCGTGGCCCCTAACCGAACAACTGAAGAAAAATGGTTTCTCGTGGGGAGCCGAGGCCCAACTGGCGTTCGAGAAGTTGAAGCGTGCTATGACTGCTGTTCCCGTCTTAGCACTACCGGATTTCGCCCTACCCTTCGTCGTGGAGACGGATGCGTCAGGCTATGGGCTGGGGGCGGTGTTGATGCAAAGCCAGCGCCCGATCGCCTACTTCAGTCAGGTGCTTACTGCCCGTGCTCGACAGAAGTCTGTCTATGAGAGGGAGCTGATGGCCATCGTGCTGGCTATACAGAAGTGGCGACCGTACTTGCTGGGAAGGAGGTTCATTGTCCGCACGGACCAGCGTAGCTTAAAGTTTCTTTTAGAGCAACGTTTGGTATCGGACACTCACCAACGTTGGCTAACCAAGCTACTGGGGTTTGCTTTTGAGATACAGTATCGCACCGGTGCGGGAAATAAGGCTGCCGATGCCTTATCACGAAAGGAGGCCGAATCCGAGGTTCAATTAACGGCACTCTCGGTTCCAATGTTGTGCGACCGAGAAGGTATATTGCGGGAGATCGCGGAGGATGAGGGTTTGACCCAAATCCGGTCAAGGTTGCTGCAGGGGGAGTCGGGTCTGGAAGGGTACAGCCTGGACAGGACGCGGCTTCTGTTTCGGGGTCGGCTTGTACTGCCCCGCACATCCACGTATATTCCACGCCTCCTACAGGAGTTCCATGCCAGTGCCATAGGGGGACACTCGGGCGCATTGAAAACATACCAGCGCCTAGCCACGGAGGTGTATTGGGTAGGGATGAAGAAGGACGTTCTGGATTGGGTCGCAAGATCCGATGTGTGCCAACGGCACAAGTACATGGCTATGGCGCCGGGAGGATTACTTCAGCCGCTGGCCTTGCCGAATCGGGTATGGGAGGAGGTGACGATGGATTTTATTGAGGGATTACCGCGCTCGGACGGGTTTTCAGTCATCTTGGTGGTCGTGGATCGGTTGAGCAAGTATGCGCACTTCGTTCCGCTCCGCCACCCCTACACGGCGGTGTCGGTGGCCACAACGTTCTTGCGGGAAGTAGTGCGTTTGCACGGCATTCCAGAGTCCATTGTCTCAGATCGAGATAGGGTGTTTCTCAGCAAATTTTGGCGCGAGCTATTCCGTTCGCAAGGTACGACATTGAAGCGCAGTACGGCGTATCACCCACAGACGGACGGACAAACAGAGGTGGTTAATCGCAGCATCGAGACTTATCTACGTTGTTTCGTCTCTGAGGCACCCAAACAGTGGGTGCGATGGTTATCTTGGGCAGAGTATTGGTATAACACGTCGTTTCACACCGCAGCTCAGACCACACCTTTCAAGATTCTATATGGAAGGGACCCCCCATATTTGGTTCATTATGGTCACGGCACCACGCCAGTATCACAGGTGGAGCAGTACCTGGAGGAGCGCGATCGCATGCTCGACGAACTTAAGCGTCATTTGCTTCGGGCTCAACAATTGATGAAGAAGCATGCCGATGATCATCGTCGCGACGTTCAGTTAGAGGTAGGAGAGCGAGTCTACCTGAAGTTGCGGCCCTATAGGCAACACAGCGTGGCACGCCGCCGCAATGAGAAGCTTGCACCGCGGTATTTCGGACCCTACGAGATAGTCGAGCGGATTGGTGCTGTGGCATATAGATTGAAGTTACCGCCGACGTCAGTAATTCATCCAGTCTTTCATGTGTCCCAGTTGCGGCGGGCGATAGGGGACCACGAGGCATCCACGATGCTACCGGCCACCTTGACTGAGGACATGGAGGTTCTGTTGCAACCGGAAAGGGTGACCGGTGTCCGATGTGACAACCACGGGAGGCGCGAGGTTCGAGTCGCCTGGAAGGACCTTCCGGAGTACGAGGAAACTTGGGAGCCGTTTGACTTCCTCGCTAAGCAGTTTCCAGAGTTCAACCTTGAGGACAAGGTGTCTTCGTGGGAGGGGAGTAATGTTAGGCCGTTGAAGACATACGTACGGCGAAAGAAAAGAATAGGAACCGAATGATTAAGGATTTGTGGTTGTAATTATAATTAGTTATTAAAATAGGGTTGATTGTAAATAATTGACTAAGTATAAGGGTGTAAGTGTAATATTGTCATATTGGGCCCTATTTAGGGTTGTTATTACGTGAATGACAGCAGCCAGAAATTTATTCATTCATTCTTTTACGTATTTTCATAGTCGTAGTGTGGGAGAGTAATTCCGGTCTCTCGAATTACCGGAAAACCTTACCGGTTCCTATCACCATAGCCGTGACCGGCGAATCAGACGAAGTCTGAAACTGAACCTGAACATCACCGTTTCTCAAAAACACATAAACCATCCCCATCTCATCGCCAACAACGACGTACTTGCTCAGTCCCTCATAATCTCTGAAAGGCAAAATATTGATGCAAGTCGCTTCTGAGTCCAATTTCACAGCCGATACGAACTGAAACCTCTCGGACCAAAAAGGACTGTACTTCGTCACCGATACAGCCCTAGATTTCTCTCCGTCTCGGACGATTTTACCCTCGGAGCTCTCTTCCTCGTCGGAGATTTTCCCATCGAACTTTCTCTTCCTTTGGTCAACCATTTCCTTCTCCAAAATATCCGATTTCAAGCCCTCAAGCTCGCGTTTCTCATTGCTCATCGCTAGTCTCAACGGCTCCGAAAGCTTCGCCTCTAACCTCGAAACTATCTCGCTCAGGTTTCTCACTATTTCATCGAGTCTCTGCAACAGAACTCTCTGCTGATCGAAACCGCTCTGAGCCTGAGCTTCCGAGCCACGACTCACAGAATCGAGCTCGTCTCCGTTCTCGCGCTCGACCGGGACCGAGTCAGAGCTCGCTCACTCTCTCTCCACCATATTTTACTCTGAAACTAAGGTTGCAAGCACCTTAGAAACCCTAGCCGAGGCTCCGAAGCTTGCTCTGATTCTCCTCAACCTGAGCTTCCAAACACGACCCAATCGACAAACCCGAATCGAGAAATTCCGTGTCCTTGCGGCGAGTTTCGGCGAAAAGCCTCTTGAACTCGGAGAGCCTCTGGAGGTGAGAGACCAGAGCTCGATCGGCGGATTGAATGGCCTCTTCGGCGAAAGGGACATGGGCGGTCTGGAGCTGAAGGTACGAAGCTTCGAACTTGGAGACGGTGGCGAAAATGGAGGAGGCTAGGGTTTGGGCGAAGTGGGGGCTGATAGGTCTGATCTGGGTCTCTCTCTTCGCCGGCGTCAATGGCGGCTCCGGGAAATTGTCCGGCTTGATGACGACGACCTTCTGGTCGGTGATGATTTCCTCGGCGGAGTCGAGGAGAGAGAAACCGTCGGCGTCTTCGGACTCTTCCTCGGCGAAGAACTCGAAGGTCTTGGCTTTGAAAGCGAGAGCGAATTTCTGAAACATCTCGGAGATTTGTGGGGGTTTTGACGAACCATCCATTTCAGGCATTGTTTCTGGGTTTTCTTTCCCTTTTTTTTTCCCTTTTCTTGGCTCTTTGGAATTATTTTTTTTTCTTTGGTTAATTCCTCAGCCAAACAAAAGAAGGAAAATTTGCAGAGAAAGTTTCAGAGAAAGAGAACTCTTGGGTTTTACTTCTTTGTGCTTGTTGAGAGAGAGAGAGAGAGAGAGAGAGAAGTGCTTTGGCTGTCTTGGAAGGAAGGTTATGTGGATTATGGCTTTGCTGGACTTTTTTTTTTTAATTTTAATTTTAATTTTAATTTTTGTGATGTGAAAAGACGAAGCCTGCCCTCGTCTAATATGCACGTGTTCGGCCCGTGCTTAATTCCGTCTAAAAATTGACGGGCGTTACCAATTTGGGTCAGACTGTTACGGAATTTTAAATTCAGGGAGCATTTTGCCAAAAAAAAAAAATTGGGGTACCAAAATGTTCGAACCCGTATAGTTCAGGGGGCATCAGCGCTATTAAGCCAAAAAAAAAAGATGTTCAATGACCATGAATTTTGACTTTAATGACTAAAATGTCCTTATTCGATGAAAAAATTATGACAAAATAAGTGTTAAGGAAGCCTAATAAACTGTTCCAAGAATGCTTATTTGGCATGGCTTCTTAGAAGCAACTTTTTGGCTTTCTGAGCCTAGAAGCTGCTTTTGAGACTTTCGTATAATATTTCTTTTTTATTTTTTTTTTATTTTTTTATTTAATTCAAAAGTGCTTCGACATGCAGAAGAGCTTCCAATCAAAACCATGAATGCGTCTTTCTCTAGGAATCTCTTTTGAGAATTCAAACTTAAATAAGTGTTTTAAAGAAGTACCATAAACATAATATCAACAATTTGGTTTTTTGTTTATTGATAAAATTAACCCGTTGTTATACCGTCGAATTCTTTTCAAAATGTAGTGCCAAACACTTATTTATAAACCACTTTTTTTATTTCTCTTCTTCTATTGTCTAAAGGAAGTAAAAGCTCGTGCAATCGGGCCTAATGGACTTGGTTCATATTTTCAACGTCTAACCACTTTCCACACTCACCATTAATTTAATGTTCAACAACCTTGAGCCAATGAGTAAGCTACAGAGCTGTATTTGTACTACTTTGTTCCTGTTTTACCTCACTGATCCTTTTTCCTAAAGTCTTACCTTTGCTCTCCTCATTCCATCACCTGTATTTTACAACTCTGCATTGTTTCTCTTTGTAGACTCTTCATTCTCTGTTCACCATCATCCCAGTCTCTAAGTAAGTGGTTCATTTTTTCTGTAATAAAAGGAATTTTTTTTTTTCATTGTTCGAATCAAGTAGGACTTTTGTCTTTTTTTTTTTTTTTTTTTTTTTTTTTTGTTTTTGGCTAGAAGAGTTAATATTACTTGGATTGGTGCCAAATGTAAGTTACAACCCTCCAGCAATGATTTGTTCTGGTTAGAAGGAGAGAAGAACTATGAATTCAATTGATATAATGATCAATGGGGCCACCTTCACTGAACCGTGGAAGACGAAAGCAATTAAAGAGCAAAAACAGAGAAATCCACAAATTAAATCCATTAACCTTGATCTCAAATCGCAATGTCAGACATGAGAGTATTAGGCACTAGGTGTTCCAAGAAATGTGGTGATGTAGGACAAGTGGAGAGAAATAGAGTAGGAAGAGGAGAGAGAGAGAGAGAGAATCAGAAGAGTAAAAGAAAATTAGAGTAAATAATCTATTTCAGTCGAAGCTAGGAAAATCTTTCGACTCATTGTTCTTCATCATGAGTACACTTTTTCAGCATAGTGTGGACAATTTGTCAAGGATTTTGAGTTTAGCGCCAAGAGAGTGATGTGGAGCATCGGAAAGAGCTTGTCTCTGGTTAGAGTTTTCTATTCAGTTATGCTGTTCAATACTTGTTTTCATGAACATTGTGCGAGGATTTGCTTTTCTGTTGTCGGCAGATTGTTAATGAGAAGAAATCCCGCGCTTCTGAATCTGGAAATATCCTCTTCATTGGCATCACTAGAATTCGTTCGAAATTTTATGTTCATAAAATACTCGACATCATAAGATTTAACACCGTACCTGAAGATCAAAGTCATCGTGTTACAAGTGCTACTTACTAAGAGTGGTCGTCCAGAGTGGCAGCAAGTTTCGTCCGCACTCAATTTTCATGACTAGTGCGTAAATAAAGTACTCAGGGATCCGAGAAAAGCACTTGATATGTCCATTTTCTAGTCAAGAATTTTTGCATTTGATCGACCTTAGAATATTATTATCCAGTTTGCACCTTTCAATTCTTAGAGTCAAGAGGTACTTAGTCTAGAGTTTAGGTACCAGATTAGCACTGTAAAGTTCACATGTAGAGTGTGTCCTACTTCTGTGCCAGGTGCCATGATAAGTTTTGGGGGGCCCCCTCATTTCCTCGTACCGATGTGACTGACAGAGATCGAGAGGCTCCTAGTTCACCAAGCACTGCTGAAACCGTCGGTTGAATAATTGATACTTAATCCTCGAATTGATGCTGTTAGGAATTACTCATTCAATTTGATATAGGGCAAAGCTAATATAGAAACTAGAAACTTTGTGTTTGAGCAGTAGTTTTACAACTAGACAAATGAAATGGTTGCAAGTCAACGCTAATCAAGTACTCTATCAAGAATAAAGTGAATTACGGTTAAAAAGTAAGATCTTCTTGTACAAATATTAAAATTGAATCTTTATGCTCTACAGGATTAGAAATTTTGCATTCATATTCAATTATCTGATGTCTGTTACTACAAATTTCCCTTCCTCTCTGCCTCATACTTTATACCTCAATCTTTGTTAGCCTTGCAAATTGGGTGTCTGTAATCCTCTTTTCCTTGCATTGATCAGTTGAGGAAACTCCACAAAATTTACAGTCTGGCAATCTTAAGCCAGTAGAGTCAAATTTGCTGTAATGTTTTCTCTCCTTTTGCATCATACATTCAAGCGAATGAGATTGACGAAGATGTCTTCTCTGCAGGGAATGGTGAGACCACCCATTGGACGATCATATCCGAACTGTTCTTCAGCTTGGCTAAGCGGGCTCTGAAATGCAGGCTGGTTACAAACCGCTTCTTTTAGGTCTCTCCCACATAAACCGCACAATAACACTTTGGGACATCTACGGCTGGCAAAGAAGACCTGCTTAGTAACTTTTTGGCATGACTAACACCGGGTACGCATATTCTTATTTTTTGTATGTTTATGTTTCTCTTCCAATTGATGAAAAATGAGAGAGAAAATAGGGAGTTGGAAGTTTTGAGTGAGTAAAGACGACTTTGAAGACTTTCTTTTTGTTTCTCAGTTCAAGTCAGTGTGTTTGTGTGTGTGTCTACTTGTGGGAAACCATAGATGATTTATGAATATGTAAAGTAAGGTGGGCCTAACTATGGAACTTGAGGCTTTGTAACAATTCACATGTATTGTTTTTCAAATTCATCATTGTGGTGACAGAACTTAGTCGAGAAACGTTGCATTCTGTGGGGAAACTACAGCCAGCATAGAAATCCACTTGGCAGTGCACTATAAGAGATTTTGGGATTAGAGAGAAAAACATCATTTGCTTACGCAAAGCAAAGACCCGGGATTAGAGACCTGCTAGCGACATCTCCAAGATAATATAAGAAAAGAAAAGGAAAGAAATAATTAATCGGTAGAGTTTGTGTATAGTAAGGACATATGGTATCGAAATCCAGCTGAAATATGCCATTCTAATCCATAATCTGTGGCATATATATCATAGGCAAATTAAGAACGCTTTGGCCATCAATCTCAAAATGGAGTGGTTCATTCAGAGACAAAGGAAAATGGGGTTTTTCTTTAGAAAATATGTCTTGAGAAGCCACATGGTTTTGTCACCCACTGAATGATGTATATTTTTCATAGTACTGTTTTGTTTTTTGTCTTTACAATGGTGGTCATGGCCTACCATGTATTAAAGTATTAAACACTGTGTACGGTTTCTCTATTTGAAAGCTGTGACCATTGTGTACTATTTGCCTGTTAATTAAAACTATACAGACCATTTGGACTAAAGGTTGATTATGGTGTAGACTACTTGAATGATACAACGCTAGATATTCTCTAAGCAGACACACATCTGCACAAAACAGAATATTGGGTTTATTTCCAACATGTAATCAAGTCAATGTGAGATATACAACGTATTGTGATAAGAACAAGTCATGAGTTTGTGATGTTGGGTTTATGCCTAAATTTATATAGGTGATAGGTTGATGGGAACCACTGAACCAGTCTAAGCGAAAATATAACTTCCTTCTACTATGGTGTGGTATCAATTACATTAACTTGTCAAAAGTACTACTATGAAATGAAAGAATGTTATGGCTTTGATTGATGATATTTTGGCTTTAGTTCCATTAACTTCTAACATGCCACTTGAATACCGGATATGTTTGTGGTCCAACACTCTTTAGTCATTACGCAATATTGAAGTCTTTAGGACTGTCTAAAGTGACAACATAATTTGATCCAACAAGTCTTCAACCTTGTTTTATATTGCACAAAGGTTTTGTTCATGCATGTTACACTTCTCATTCTCCAGAGCAACACTAGGCAAAAATCTAGGATAATTTCTTACAGTTTCTTAAATTGGTAGATACTCAATTTAGTCTTTGCTTCATGAAGATAAATCTATAATATCACTGTTTACTTTATTTGAAATTTGAATATTGTAAAGAAAACTTCTACTTTGATTACTTCTTTGTTTTTAGTACAACGAAATATGAACCATAGAAATCCACAACACATACACACATGTTTGTGGCTCAAAGACAATGCCTTATATAGTGAGTTCTTAAGCAATGAATCTACTTTTTCTTCTTCGGCCATTGAAAATTGCTCAAGTGATCATCAAATTTAGATGTGTCCTGTTGTCAATCCTAAAGGCTTCTTCATACTCTTCCAAATTAGTTCACTCACTCTTCTATAGCATTTGAATATGAAATTTAATCCAACTATCAGACACTCGTACAGCTGGCTAGATCCTTCAAGCACCCCAAACAAACATCATTTGGTCAATAAAGCTTTTATGAAATACTTGGAATATGAAAGAAAACAGAGAAAAGTGCTATGATCATAAAAATGGAATATTCTTGTTCAGCAAAAAAAATTTTTATTAAAAGTTTCTTGATCAACCACATATAAGGCTAGATTGGTTCAACTAGAATCACAAAAAACTGCATGCCCATGTGAACTAGTCAAGAAGGGACCCAATAAAAATGATTCAGCTAAAAGCAGCTAAAACAGGTAACTAGTGAACACAGACCATGTTTTGGATAATATTGCTGGGGCAACAATCAGCTAAAGAGGGCTAATTAGATGGCTCTCACTAAAAATCAAAACTCACTGAACAGCCCAAAAAGTCTAAATACATTGCTTCCATGAAATAATCAGTGAATCCACAATGTCCTATTTTGTGATACGGCCTTTCATGTCAAGGACATGCCTAGCACAAAAAAGGCCAGTGCTTTTAAGTTTAGGCATTCTCAATATAATCATTATATATATGTGTGTGTATTTTCTCTCTCAAGTTGCACCACTTTTATTATTATTATTATTATTATTATTATTATTTTTGTTTACGCTTTATGGTAGGGAAAGATGTCTAGAGACTCATTAGGCAAGTGCATGTGAGTCATAAGCATTAGTTTCACCTGCTATGTTTCTCAACATTCTTCATTGAGCTCGCTTACATATCAAAATCCTACTCTCATTTTTTTTATTTTTTAAGGTTTTTCAAAAGCTCTCTCACCACTATATATATACATGTGGGCACTGATAAATGCCAACTCAAAACATAGAGTCTTACACTACAACACTCAATATCACTACACCTTTTTCTTTTCTCCAATTTGACCAAACTTGTTTTATTTTGAGTCCAAATTTTTCCTTAAGATGGGAATTGGATTGAAGGGAATAGCTCAGGCGAAGCACAAACTCCAGAGAACTCTCTCTGCAAGATATGGGACTCATGATGTCCCAAAAGGCCATTTAGCTGTTTATGTTGGAGAAGAGCACAAGAAGAGGTTTGTCATCCCAATATCTTTCTTGAACCATCCTTTGTTTCAAGACTTGTTGAACCGGGCCGAGGAAGAGTTCGGGTTCGATCACCCGACCGGGGGCCTTACCATTCCTTGCAGTGAGAACTACTTCATCAGTCTAACTTCAGCTTTAAGTTGTTGTTCGTAAGCAATGGACACTGCTAAGTCACAAACATTAGTTAGCTATTTGTCACTTTTGAATCCTTTTTAACTTGCTTATTTTATTTTTTATTTTTTCACTTCTTCTTGAGAGAGCAAAGCAGAATTGAGAGTAAGAAAAAGCAATTCAGCATTGTGGATAATTATTGTTGTCAATAGCAAAAAATCCCATGTGTTGCTTTGTAATGTTATTGAATATTCTTTACCATTTATATTCTAAGGAGTTTTCTCTGTTGCACTCCATTATGATGTGAATAGTTTTCTTTGATTCAAGAGAATACATAAATAAATAAATAACAATTATTGCTTGCTACTCTGGCTTGTAGCAACAGAGAGAATTACAATTCATTTGGTTAATAAAAAATATACAAATGACTTGAGAGTAAAACACTGAATGGTCTGAACATCTAAAACACATGTATGAGAGAATATCGATTGGCGAATTTTCTGTTTCTAATAATGTAAGCAGGCATTAATTTAGAGTGAGCAAAGTAAGAGAAATATTTCAAATAAGAAAAAAAAATTATTGTATCCAATTTGCCACTACAAGCCCAACTTAGCAATTTTACGTATAATACTTGTATTATACACATATACATTTACTTTTGAAATAACCTATCGACTTTGTACTCTAGAAAAAATCTAATTAAAATACGAATAAGTTAGGTAAATAGCCATTTTGAATTATGTATTTTTAAAAAGTAGTAGCAGTTTAAAAAAAATAGTCAATTAGGTAAATAGCCATTTTGGACTGTATGTTTTAAGAAAATAGCTACAGTTTTAAAAAATTTAAAAATTAGCCATAACACATGTAAGAAATTTCTGACAATAACAAAATTGCACATAAAAATTGCTGTAAGAAAACTTCTGACACGTGTAATTTTTTTTTGAAATGACTAGTTTTTAAATTTTTTGAAACTGTGACTATATTTTAAAATCATTTTCTAAAAATTGGCTATTTTCTTAAAATTTCCTAAAAAGAATTAAAAAAATAGCCATAAAAAATTTATTACGAATATAAGAATTTTCTTACCATAACAAAATTACACATAAAATTTATTGTAATAAAATTTTACAAAGTTAATAAAATTTATGAATGAGTACCTTCGTAAAATTTTGAAACATAACCTCTTTTTAAAAGAGTTTTTTAGGCATTTAACCAAACTTTTAGGTAATTTTTTAAGATTTAGCCCTAAAATGTCTAAATTAAGGATTTAGCCATAAAGTATAACATTATATGCAATGTTATATGTGTTACATTTTATGTTACATGTAACGTTACATTTAATGTTATACTTTTTTTACACATATATATGTTATATGTAACATAAAATGTTACTTGTTATGGCTAAATCCTTAATTTCGTGAAACTATGGCTAAATCCTTCAAACTTTACCTTTAAAATGGCTAATTGCTTAACTAATCCTTTTTAAAATCACCTTATTAAAAATGGTTATTTTCTTAAAATTCACTTAAAATACACATATTTTTCTATTTAAAAAAAGAGTTAGTTAGGTAAATAGCCATTTTGGACTGTGTGTTTTTAAAAAATAGCCACAATTTAAAAAAAATTTAAAAACTAGCCATAAAACTGTAAGAAATTTCTGAAAAAAAAACAAAAATACACACAAAACTACTGTCAGAAATTTCTGACACTAGGAAAAATTTTTGTCTGAAATTTCTGACATGGCTAGTTTTTAAATTTTTTAAAACTGTGACTATTTTTTAAAGTCATTTTGTAAACAGTGGCTATTTTTTTAAAATTCCCTTAAAAAATGATTATACACGAAATTTTAATTTTATAGTAAAATAATACTTCCACCGAACTCAATTTACTTCATATATTTTGCTAATTTCTCTTAGAATAATTTGAATTTTATGAAAATTGTCATCATTTTGTTATAAAACAGCAGTATAATGATAAAACTAACTTCCTTTAGAATTTATTTTCACTTTTATTAACAAACTTTTATTAGATATTTATAATATATATATATATATATATATACACATATATGTATTTAAAAAAAATTACTACAATTATTTTTACGTTGAATTTTTCATCGTAATTTTTTTTATCCGTCCATACAACTCACATTATATTTCTTGTTTTGTATTTTGCTAACTATGGTTGTTCGTATAGTTTCACAGTATAATTCTCTTATTTTGCACTTGTATAAGGGATAAATTCCAAAAACCCCTTCCATCAAATTTAATCCAAAAAATTAACTGAATCTTTTATCTTTTATCAAATGGCAACTATCAAAAGGGCAAGATAGTATAATAACACTAATATTTATTGAACCAACAAAAAGATTTGGAATGGAAAAAGAAAAAAAAAAGAGAGAGTATTGAGTAAATAGCCAAAATTTAAATGATCTTTTAATAAAATAATTGAAATAGTCATTTTCTAACTGCATGATGGTGTTATGTTATACCTTTTGGCCTTAGTTTTTTAAGGAACTAATAGCTAGTTTCTTTATTTTTAGAAATGTTGATCATTTTGTTGAAACATGCATAGACTAGAAAATGGCTAAATGCCAAATAGACCTAAAGAAAAAATACAAAAGTAAAACTTGAAAACCCTAGCAGAGTCTTTCTCCACAAATTAACATAAGGGTGAGTTGCAAAAATAGGCCAAAATTAAATGTTTATTTTAAATGATAGCCTGTGTTTCAAAAAATTAAAAAAATAGCCATGTTACGAATTATATAACAGAAAAGTGTCACACAAAATATAACAGATCTATAAATATTTGTAAGATATTATTTAACACTTCAAAAAATAATGAGTAAAACTTGAAGTGTTACAAAATATCTTACAAATATTTACAAATGTGTTATATTTTGTGTGACACTTTCTTGTTATATAATTCGTAACATGACTATTTTTTTAATTTTTTGAAACATGCGCTGGACTTTAAAAACGAAATTTTTTTTTTGACTATTTCCTATGATTTCCCTTAACTTAAAGTGAGCTTAACATTTTAGTAGCACTGAGTCTTTCTCCAACTATACAAAACATATATGTCTCACCTCGAACACTACTACAAATGTATTTATGGATAAATACTATGTTAGGGTTTCTGTTAATTTGGGGGTTTTGCTTTGTATTTGGTCTTCTCTAAAAGATTATTAAGCAAATAATTATTTTTTAATATTACTTTAAGAATATAGCTAATGTTTTCATAAATTAAATAAATAGTCATATCTTTAATTGTATGATGTTTATATGATGTTGCATTTTACATGTATGCCTTTAATTCTTTATGGACTAATAATTAATTTCCTTATGCCCTCGCTAATTAGGATTTTTTTTTTACTTTAGCAAATATTAGAGTTATTTTACTATCTTTCCCTTTAGATTATTGCCATTTGACCCAAAAATAAAAAATAAAAAATCAAAGATTCAGTTATTTTATCATCTTACTTACTTTATCTTTCGACTAGTACGTGAACATAAGCAATGCTACTAAAACCCTTAATTAGAAAATTCATGATTTTCTTTTGTTTCAAGCTTCTTGTAGAGTTTTGTTCCACAATTCTTTTGGTGCTAAGTTTGGACAAGTAGACAGTAGTTGCTACAGTTTCAACCCAAAACTCTTTCAAAATTATCTTACTTTTAAGCATGCTTCATGCCATGCCAATAATGGTTCTAATGGTCATCAAATTCGTTTAGCTTCGCAAAATTCTTGAAATTTACTCGAAGTGAATTCTGTTCATCGATCAATTCTCATGGTCTTGATCTCATAACCATTTTTTTCTCAATAGCTGCTTTTAGCTTCTTAAAATAACAAATGCTTTTGATTTTCGCTTCAAGAAATAAACCCAAATTTTTCTTAAAAAATCATCAACGAAAAATAAGAAATAATTCCTAGCACCAAAAGTGATCGGTTTGATTGGCCAACATATATCCGTAGGGACTAGTTTGAGCAGATTTTGAACTCTCGAATGAGTTTCTTGTGGAAAACTCTTCCAAAATTGCTTCCCCCGAAAGAAAACCTTCACAAAATTGATCTTGGTGATTGATACAAAGTAAATCATTCACCATCCTCTTTTTCAAGAGTAATCTAACCCTTTGAAATTTATATGACCAAATTGCAAATCTCAGAGCCAAGATGAATTCTTATAACAATCTTTAATTGAAGCATTTTGTCACATAATTCTGAATGTTGATCAGAACATTTGATTCTTTGACATTGACACATTTGCAGTGAAGTTATCTTTCATCTCTTATAGCTAGAAAGACAACAAGCACATGAAATCATATCATAGCCTTTCTCTAAAACTTGTTAAGCTCGTTGTTTTCATATTGGGCACATAGTAGAAATTAGAAATGAATTAGTACCTTGCATCTATCATGTGAATAAGTATGTTGCCTTTTTCCTTGACATATTTTCAAATCATCTCTAATGATACATTTCCACTCATTGATTCATTAGCTCTACAAAGATGATTCTTTTTTTTTTTTTTTGTACATATGATTGTTTGCACCAACGTCAAGATATCATGTGTTTTCTTGGCCTCCATCATCATCATTCCGAGCTAGTAGCAAAGTTTCACGTTCTTCAGTCTTTTATTCGGCATAATTAGTCTTCTCTTTGTCTTTGTTATTGAAAGCTCTGCATCCTTAGCATAATGCCCAAACTTATGACAGTTGTAGTATTCAACTTGAGACTTATAATAAAAAATAAATAAATAACCCAAAAAAACCCGAGTGAATGCGGCGACTACGATCGGGAGCGAGAGGCCGAAGAAGCCGTGACCGAGTTCTGAGGCCGTGTCTCATCTTGGGGCTTCGACCGTGACCTTGAAGAGCTCATCCCGCGAGGACGAGTCTTTCCCGCGCTTAAACTCGCCCTCTATGTTGAGTCGATCAACATCTAGGTTCGGGACGAAGCCGCTCTCACCGTCCTTGTGCTGGTGGAGTTCAACCGGGACGTGTTTGTAGGGCTGGCCTCTATGGGCCCCACAATGATAGCCCTAGTGTCCATCTTCTCGTTCTTCTTGATCCGAGTTCTCAGATCTCTCATCAAGATGATTGAGCCCCTCTGCTCAACTGGATTGGAGCCGACTGGGAGGCACGAGTCCTCGTCAGCCTCTTGTCCTCGAAAGACATTACCCTCGGCCTCGCTGCCATGGATATGGTCCTGGAGATGACGTCTCTAGGGCCGAAAGAGGTGGTGGAGGCCATGGCGGCTGACGAGGGCCGGGTGGCGAGGCTCATGGAGCTGCAGAGGAGGATAAAGAGCGGGGATTTCGGGGCTGAGGCCGCGATGAAGCAGAGCTTGGTGTGGGAGTTGCATGGCGAGGTTGGCAGTGAGCATGGAGGTCGGAGAGGGTCTGGAGAAAAGAGAGAGGAGAGTGATTAGGTCAGAGATACGGAGGCTGGTTGGAGAGCGCTTTGTATCGGAGGAAGAGTTTGTCACCATTGTTGCAGAGGTCTTGTGAGGTTAGATTTTTGTGAATAGTTGTTGATGTATAATTTTTTTGAGTTTTTTTGGGATTTTTTTGCTGTTAAATTAGTGAAATTTTGGGTTTAATGGTTTAATTTTGAGTTTTTTTTAATGATTTAATTTATTTTTATTAAATATTAAAGATTTAAGGTATTAATAAAAATTTTCAATAAATTAATGGATAATTTATAACTTTTTTTTTATGTCACGCCATCATTTAACTGACGAACTTACAAAAACGTGTAAAATGATCTAAATTTAATACTTTATAATGCAAATAAAATTAATTTAAAGAATGAATTGCATTCGCTACACAAATATATGAGGAGCAGAAATTAAATTTTTCCTTAGTTTTATTGTTACGGTGGTGAGTTAATGCAATTAGCCGATTCCCAATGAAACACATTTACGAATTACGATACCTCCTGAATCTCAGCCCAAAACCTAAAAGCACTTTATTGAAAATCGATTCCAATATGAGTAATGTCGTCATTGTTTCTGTTGCAGGCAATTATTAGGGTCAGTCAAGTCTCCGATCATCATAGTTTTCTGTGATTGGCTTTTATTTTTTTATTTTTTATTTCATATACACAACTGTGGTTGGGTCCTTTGTTCTTTGTAACTCCTCACATTTTTGGGCATCATTCTGTGTACGCAAAATGATTGAGCTTGTGTGGCTACAGTGACAAAAACGAAATCTAATAATATAAATTCCAATACCTTAAAGCTTTTCAAAATTTAATTTATTATAGAATTTCAAGAAAATAGCATAAAAATCACAGGTGAGTTTGAGTTTTAGCCAATTTTAAATTTATGTTTCAACAAAATAGCAAACGTTTGTAAATAAAAATAGGGAGAATTTTAAAATAAAGTCATTTTTTATGCTATTTAATAATCTATACGCTAAGTAGTATGCTGCTTTTATTTTCACTCTATGTTTGTAGTGTAAATTTTAAGGGATAAATTAAATGTATAACACACATGGGGCGTAGATTATTATTGTGCTAAGAATAGGGCATTCCTCAAAATCTCCCTTGTAAATATTAGCAAATTAGTCATAGGCCTAACAATTTTAATATGAAATGACTAAAATGCCCTCACTACTTTCATCGGACCACAAAATGGCCTCAACACTTTCACCGTACCACAAAATTAAGACTTTTCGTTTGATTTTTGTTATATGCCCTTTAAATATTTGATAAAATATCGCATAGAGAGTGTCAGAGTAAATATGAAATTTTATGACTGGTGTTTGATTGAGTCTGAAAATTTATGACTAGTATATCAAAATTTTAATTTAATAAACTAGCTTCTGATGTGTGAATTTATAAAAAGAATGATTATTTTACTAATAAAACAAACATAGACTAATTGTTAAAAACTAATATAAATGTATGGCTATTCCTTACAAAAACTCTTCTTTAATTACCATTTTAGCTTTCGTATTTTTTTTATAATACTTTAAAACCTTATTATATTGAAACATATAAATTATAGAGATTTGGACGAATATTATATTTTCAACACATTAATAATTTATACTTTTTTAATACATTTTTAATTTATACTCTCATTTTTACACTACACGCATATAGCAGAAATCGATGAAACACATGATTTGAGACATAAATTATTAAGTATCACTTAGAATGACGTTGTTTTACAATTTTTTATATAAATTATAAATATACTTTGCAAAGGAACTAATCAACTAGTTCGTACAAAATTTTCAAAATACTTTAAATTTAAGAGAATTTTAAGAAAATAGCCACTGTTTACAAAATGATTTTAAAAAATAGCCACAGTTTCAAAAAATTTAAAAACTAGCCCTTTCAGAAATTTCTGATACGTGTCAGAAATATCTTGTAGCACATTTTATGTGTAATTTTGTTATTGTCAGAAATTTCTTATAGTGTGTTAATGGTTAGTTTTTAAATTTTTTCAAACTGTGGCTATTTTTTGAAAACACACAGTCCAAAATGGCTATTTACCTAACTGACCCTAAATTTAAGCAGTGTTGTTTTGCCTACAAGTTTGAACAAAAACAATCAGAATCATATGATCATATGGAACAAACTCTATAATATGTTATCATTTTTCACAAAATCTTCTTGATCATTTACATTATTTGTTATCCATTTTAAAATATAAAGGACAGATTTTATATATATAAGCTAGCTAGCAAACTTTTTGAATTAAATCTATCGGTCCAAAGTGAAATCTAGTGCAAACATTTAGAATCTATGAAATGTATAGATATATGGTTTGTTCTGATGATATATAGAAACTAGTTGGTTCTACTTTCCGCTATACCCACATGCTCACTTGTTTGCTTTGTGGCTTTTACTCTTTTTTTTTCTTTTTAATTTTGGACAATAAGTTATGTTTTAGGAATTATTCATGATATCCCACATGCAATGTGTACAAACTTAGTGACTTTGCCAGCCCCCACAAACATGACCACCTTTTGAGACTAACAGAAGAACATAATTAATTATTTCATTTGCGTATACCTATATATATATATATATACACACAAGTATATATATTATCTCACATGGAGAGGGTATATATATGACTCTTTCAATCCATGTGTTCTTCTTGTTTTTCCCAATGTTAATGGATAAGAACAGCCTCAAGTTGAGAGAGTTTAGACATATGTGTGTATATAGTTCTGGCTTAAAGAAAAAAGAAAAAGGAAAAGTACCACACACAACCATTAATTAGTATATAAGTACTTCCAAAAAAACTTAATTAAATGTCATAAATAATTAAGAAAAGCGAAAACTATTTATACATACAGTCATGGATCGAGAAAATTTGTTCAATGGGGAAAAATTATATTAAAATCAGACTAAAAATGGTATAAAAATATAAATAAGTTTTTTTAGAAAATGTAACTAAAATATGATTTTTTAGATATATATTATCAAGTAAAAGCATAATCAAAATTTTTAGAAGAAATTATGTATAACATTTGAAGTGAATATATATATATATATATACACTAAGGGAAAAAATGAAACTTTTTATGAAAATTATAGGTAAATTTATAAATGTATAAAATTTATTTGGAGCGAATAAGGGGTATAATTGAAAAAATTCTTAAATTTGGTCGTAAAAATAGAATTTTAAAAAGTCAGTGGGGGCCACTTGTCCAATATAAATTCGTCCCCGTATACATAATTACATATATACAGTTTCATAATTTTATGTGAAAAACCGGGTGCGAGATTATTATCCTTTTCATTGATGTACTTTGAGAGCAAGTTGTGTTGTACCTAAAGAAAACCCACAAATATTTCTATGATCTAACATGCTATTTAGGACAAAATACATGTTGAAGAAAAAGTACCCAACTACTCATACACTGTCTACACTCAAACATTGAATAGTACCTATAAATACATAGATATATATATATATATATATATGAAAGAAAAATGGTTATAATCAGTTTAGAAGTGGAGAATTAGTTAGTTTTTGGCCTTTATTTTTGTTTATGTTATAGACTATTGTCATGGTTGAGAATCTAAGCTCTTCTTCTTTACTTGAGAATAATCAATGCCTATATATATATGTGTACAGTACACACGTATACTGATATATATATATATATATATATATATAGTATGTATATATAGAAAGAGAGATTGAATAGATCAAATGCTAAGTCATAGAACTTTTTCACATGAAAGACAATATTGATGATAAGTGATCAATTGGAATAATTAACCAAATTGATCAAAGAGCGAGATAGATGATATAATATTGTGGAGTTTTTATAATTGGGGAATCTTGTTCTAACGAAATGACTAAATTAGTATATAATATAAAAAAAAAAATCCGCAGCCATTTGCATGCATATTAATATATTGATCATTGGTCACGATGCAGATAATGATAGTATATATTCACTGCTTTTATTAGGCCAATTATATATATATGGTCTCTATATGTAACAATGATTTTGAAAGCCACATGTTTTGACTTAAATGACGCTTATATAATCTTCAGTTTTCCACTTTTCTCACATACATACCACTGCCACATTTGACATTGATCTTCTGGGTAATATTAAATATATATATATATATATATATATTAATACGTATATCAGAACCAGACTGATCACATGCATGCATTGGTAATGCATGTGCACTTAATATTGTCATTTGTCAATTAGAGGAGAGAAAATATATAATAATATGTACCGCAAAAGTATTCATACGTACTCAGGTGGTTTTGGAAGTTATGGGCACAAGAATCAGCAACATCAAGCCAATTCCACTATATATTCTCATTATTAGATAAGATAAGATAGTGATAAAATAATAATATTATATATTATATTTGTTTATTAAAATACCACTAATTATGAGTTCTTTGGAGATCCATATAGATATATGATACTACAATTGAATTAATACTGCCATTTAATTGTCACTCACGGTCACGGATGTCATGAAGAACATGGCCCACAAATTCTTGAGAGATATTAATGCCCGCTAATTGATAATATATAATTCATTGCCATCATATTTTGGAAACTATTCAGTAATTCAGTTAAAAAAAATTATATTACATATAAGACCATTTAACAGTGGGTGAAGTAGGCAAATACGCAGAATTTATATAACAATAAAAATAAATACCTAAACTTTTAAAGTAATTGAGTTTCAAGTCAATTTGTGAATTACTTGTAACTAAGTGAATTACCACCACTTACCACTGTGTAAGTAATTGAATCATTTGGGTAATTGGTTACATTTTTCAAAAGATTGGGTAATAACTTACATTAAGTTTTAAAAATTGGGTATTCACTATAATTTCTCTTTAACAGTTGACACATCTCTGAATTAATTAGCTTGCTATATATATATGCACCTTTAATTTGTATAAAAAATATTTTAAGTATCAGTCACTGTTGAGGCAAGCAATTATAAAGTTATAATCCAACCAAATCCAAACATTATTATTTCATTTATACCAAAAAAAAACAATAGTATATATCTTCCCCAATATATATATATATATATAGACATATAAATACATGTGACTCAAACACTACTAGCTAGTCTTATTATTAGAAACACTAAAAAAAATATTCCAACATAACAATATACACAACACAAGAAAAAAAAAATCATGGGAATTCGTCTGCCGGAGATGGTTCATCATGCCAAGCAAATCATTCATCGCCACCGGTATAACTCATCGAAGCAACCCGAGTTATCGTCGTCTCATCATCATCATCATCATCGCGTTGCGCCGAAAGGGCATTTCGCGGTGTATGTAGGGGATATTGAAGGAGAGAAAAAGAAGAGGTTTGTGGTTCCAATCACATACTTGAAACATCCTTTGTTTCAAGACTTATTGCTCAAAGCTTCTGAGAGTTTGGATTGGACCATCAAATGGGTGTTATTACCATTCCATGCCCTCAACAGGATTTTATCACTCTCACCTCTTATTTGAAATCCTACCTATAGTCTCTCTCTCTTTCTTAGTCCTTTCTAATTAATTATAGGTTTAAACTTTTTTTTCTTTTTTTTCCTTTTTAAGTCCATATGTAATTAGTCAGTTGATAATTAGAGGTTAATTGTATGTAAATGATCAGTTAGCTAAAGAGCATGTAGTTGAATGAATTTTGGACTGCTAATTAAATATCATGTTTTATGATTTTTCAATTATTTCTTCCTTTTTTTTTTCTTTAAATTTTTTTTTGATAGGCCAGTTCGTCTTACTTGGAGATTCATTCAAAGAAAGAGGATCTAATTGGATATAACAAGTAGTTAACAACGTACAATACATGAATGGATACATACCCCTAGTAGAAATTGACTAATTGGAAATATAGATTATTAATCACGTACATAGAAACAAGAATGTAGCAGTTATTAAATTAAGAGAAAATTATTTGTCAGAGATCTCGCGTATAAATACATTCGCAGATCTAGAAATGTGCAAAACAGTACATACATATATACAATAATGATTTTTTTTCCTCTCCACCATACATACATAATATATATATATATAGCAATAATTTGGATTTGAGGATGTTCAAAGCATTACAAATATATATATATATATATATATATATATATAGGAATCTTGAATTTGGACATGACTAAGAAAAAAAAAACGGGGGGATGTTCGCATACTTTGACGATTAAATTATATCAAATTGATAGATATACATGCACATTTATAAACATAACTGTTTATTTTTTACTAGATACATATATTCTTTATATGGCGAGTTAGAAATAATAGTCGCTCGCACCGCTTTTAAATAATTACTAACGTTTAAAATAAATTTTAAAAAAATAGTCAATTATCTTGTTAGTTAAGTAATTACTACGTTAGAATTTGGTAATTCTTGACTATCTTTTGAAATCTTTAAACGTTAAGGCCTATTTACTACAATTGCTCGTTTTATATATTACTTGTTCTTTTTTTAGGTGTGAATTTTAAAGACATAACCATTTTTTAGATGATAATTTTAAAAAATAGTCAATGTTTCAAAATTTTAAGAATATAGTCATTAATAAATTTTATTATCTTGGTAAGAAATTTATTACTTAAATTTTATTTGAATTTTGTTATGGTAAAAACTTATTTTCTTGGTAATAAATTTTTTATGACTATTTTTTAAATTTTATAAAACTGTGATTATTTTTTAAAAATACATTCTCTGAGAGTGTGTTTGGTAGATGAATTTATTAATGACTAATTTTAATCCTAATCCCATATTTGTGACAAAGTGGTAGTGGATTGGTAAAACTGGGGCCCACTAAAATTATCCCTTCTACGTGAGATAATTAATCTGATGGAGAGTGGTGGGATTAGTAATTTCATGCTTAAAATATATGGATCTCAACTTTAAAAAATAATTTTTTTATTTGCTTTTTAAAAAGATTTAATAAAAATTATAAATATTTAAATAGTAGAAATTTTTTTTATGTATTGCTATTTATCTTTAAATTTTTTAAAATAGTATTATAATCCAATCCAATATGACAACAAATATTTCATAGTTTTATATCCAATCCGATCATATCAAATCTATCTAATCAATAAATTTATCAGTCCAATCATATTCAATTCGGAATACCAAAAACACCATAAAAAGTGCATATAAAATTTGGAATACTACCAGATTCAACAAGCTGCAGGCCAATTAATATAAGTCAGAAATATAGAGTCAATTTCATGTTTAATTAGAAAGTGTATTCTGACTCGATTGAAATTGCACTGTTCATATAGCTTATATGCTTCGCAGATAGTGGATCTTACGAGGTTTACTAATTATAATATTAGGTGATTGTATATACAGCTTATATACATGCATTTTTCTGCCGACTAATTAGTAATAATTAGGCAATAATTAGAAGCAAATCGTAGTACTCAAATTGACAAGTTTTGTTGATAATGTCAAGTAGGACCAAATATATATTACAACCTATATAGCAGAATAGAAAGTGTGGCGATTAGGAGTTAGAGACCCAAAACACTCATCAATCCAAGCTGTATTTATATCTCTTTATCACAAAAATAAAAGCTACATCTATATTATGATCTTTTGGGCCATAACCAATAGTCGTATATGAGCACTTAAATTGCACAGATCAGATTTCTGTTGTAAAGAGAAAAGGAAAAATTAAAGGACTAGAGTGGAAGATAAGACTTTTGGTGGGTCATTTGTGGCATCATAATTTCTTTTAATTTTTAAGATAATAATTTTGATATGGTTCATGATCTAAACATCTAGTCGATTAGATTCTCATCAATTCTATCAAACTTATAAATATTTAATTTTTATGTGATCCATCGTCTCAAAAGTATACAGTACCAAGATCCAACATATATGTGTATGTGTGTGTGATCATATAAAAAATTTGTTACTTTTATTACAATACAAACATATGAAAAGTGATAGGAAAACACACACACACTCATATATATATATATATATATATATATATATATATATATATATCAAAGCCTTGGCCATTCCACAATCCTCTAACACATGATACAGGAATGGAAGAAAGAATTATTGCCAACAATAATAAAAAATAAAATAAAGAAGTTATTTAGCTACACACTAAGACCTAAATTGTCCTCTCATCATGAGATGTCCAATACAACAAATTGTTTGCTTTCTCCGAATACATATTTTGCTAGATTTTTTTTTAAACTATATTGACAATTTTATGTAGCATAATTAGTGGTTAGATTAATAAAAATGGGTGCGTTAATGATTTTATTTCTTAGTAAATAGAAAACTATCACATTATTCTAGTTAGTATTTTGACAAATTATTTTAAAAATAATATTATCTAATCACAATTATTTATCAAATTAATGAGATATTTATTTACTTATTTATTATAAAACATAATTATCAAAAACATAATTATCAATATACTAATTTTACGTTGTTTAAACATATACTAATTTTTTTGTATAGTACTGTTTGTTTGGGGCTATATTGTTATTAATAGTTAATGAAATTCTCCCTTCAAAAAAACTACCATCGTCGCATTATTTATGTTCAAAAATTTCAAACAAAAAATTTTACAAATAATACTACATAATTAAAATTTTAATCGAAAAACATAGCAATGACATAATATTTATTTATTAATCACAAAATACAATTATAAATGCACATATATAGGAATTTTAAGAAAATAGCTACTATTTACAAAATAATTTTAAAAAATAGCAACAGTTTCAAAAAATTTAAAAACTAGCCATGTTATAAATTTCTCACAAAATTTTTTACCTAGTATCAGAAATTTCTGACAGTATTTTTATGTGTATTTTTGTTATTGTCAGAAATTTCTTATAGTTTTATGACTAGTTTTTAAATTTTTTAAAACTGTGGTTATTTTTTAAAAACACACAAAAAATTATTACTTACTTAACTGATCATATTTTTATTTTCTCTAATAAATAATTATCACTTTATTTTATTTATTTTTTCTAACAAAAATTGTATATCAGTTTTTAGAAAAGTTTCCAAGGACTTTTACAGATGGAAAACGATTTATATCGTCTAAAATCATGTAATTCACTAAAGATATTTGTAATGATTCAAAATGTCATCTTTAAATTTCTTTTTTTTAATTTTAAAAAAGTAAAAATTGCTTTTTCTATTTTTTTTCTGAATAAATTGCTTTTTCTATTGGTCAGTTATTTTTAATGCTTTCTCGCTTATTAAATGCACATATTCTGATATTCATGAATTAATTTCCCACATGAAAGTTTCTCGAGTTTCAACACTACCGCCACTCCCCAATCAATGTGTAGAGTGTGACCATTATTGCGCTCCAGGTACTACATACTCCCACTTCATGCCCTTTTTTTTTTTTTTGCCCCTTATATTCATTATTCTCCATCATTTTGATAAAATTAAAAATCAAAATAAAAGTAATATGTTGCATCATTTAAGAGCGATGATGTAGACTATCATATAAATATAATAAAAACTTTATTACACTAGTGAAATCATCAATGTAAAAAAATATAATAAATTATCGAACAACAAAACCTAATTGATGATTTTATCACCAATGATAACAACACACACGATATTTTGCTACTAAAAAAATAAACAAAATTGCTTCACAAATAAGTATTGATTGGTCAAGTGGTCATAGGGATATTTCATTTTGCTCTCTATTTTCCGGTGTACGGCCTCCTGTTTTCATGCATTAATATTAGGGGATTCTTTGACAAAAAAAAAATGATGGAACATGGTTTTATTATTATTATTATTTCAACAAAAAATAAAATAAAACTTAAATAGAACATGGGTTTTGGGAATTATTACTCAATAGTCGATCCTAACTTCAAGGCACGAGGGGTCCTTTGCTTCTCTATAAGTGTTTTTTTTTTTATTTTTTTTTATGAGACTTTGCTTCTCTATTAGTTTTTTTTTTTTTGCTACTGAGAGAAACAATTCTCTATTAGTTGGGTGATGAAATATGTGTGAGAGAGAGAGAGAGAGAGAGAGAGAGAGAGAGAGAGAGAGAGAGAGAGAGAGAGAGAGAGAGAGAGAGAGAGAGAGAGATGAGATGAGCAAAGCCATGTGATCTCTTGATGAAGTGGGTCCCACCAAAAGCTTACCTGGATGTCAGACTAGTGACCTCACAACCCACCTGGCAGTACTTGCAAATTGAATATTATCATCACTCTCTGAATCATCATATTCCATATTTCCACTCTTCTATAAATAGAAAACCTCAAAACCATACCACAACCCTCACACAGTCACACTCGTCAACACATTTCCTCAAAAACAACACAACACAAACACCAACTCCCAAAAAAAAAAAAAAAAAAGAAAGAAAGAAAGAAAGAAAGAAAAATCCTTACTTTTAGAGTAAAATTCAGAGCAATAAATGGGTATTCGCTTGCCATCAACAATTCAAAGCTTCAAGCAAGCTCTAAAGCTACAATCACTAGCCACAAGATCATCACAAGACCAAGTCCCAAAAGGTCACATTGCAGTTTATGTTGGAGACCAATTCCAAAATAAGAAGAGATTTGTGGTCCCAATAGCTTATTTGAACCACCCTTCATTCAGAGAATTGCTTAAAAGAGCTGAGGAAGAGTTTGGGTTCAACCACCCAATGGGAGGTCTCACTATTCCATGCAGAGAGGAGACTTTTATCAATCTCACTTCTCAATTAAATATAGTGTCTTCATGAACAATCATGTTAATTATCATGAAGATTATTACTAGAATATCTTCTCTTTTTTTTTTTTTGGACGAATTTTGTGCTCTTTTTTTTTTTTTTTTGTTGCTTTTCTTGTACTAGAGATTATAGGAAAAGCAACATTGTATGCTAGCTTGTAATTATGTTTAGGTAAGGAAGGTTTTGAGAAATGAAATTACGTAAGATCGATTTTCTATATATTCTTCTTTGTTTCATTAAACGTGTTTGTTGATGGTTTTCCTTTTTCCTCCTTATTATTATTATCGCTCTTGTTAATTAATGAAACATCACGATTAGTAATCATTATTGTCACATCTCTTGTTAGCTTACGTTGACGTAAAAAAAAAAATATAAACTATCATAATATCAAAGTAGATAACAAATTCTTACAATTTGATTTTTTTTCTTTATTTGTTACCAAGTTGGTATTATTTTAATAAATTAAAAAAAAAAACATAAGACCACCATCAACGTTTGTGAGCATGCTAATAATATATTTAGCATGCTAAATACTACATACCATATGAGAATAATGGATGCACTGTGCTCTAATTTAGACATTTTTAAGGATTTAGCCAAATTTTTGGCTAATTTTTTAAGAATTAGTTCTAGTTTTATAAAATTAAGGATTTAGCCGTAGCATGCGTATGTAACATATTATGTTACACGTATGTTACGGCTAAATCCTTAATCTTGACATTCTAGGGCTAAATCCTTCAAAGTTTACCTTTAAAATGACTAATTTCTTAACCGGATTGTATTAAATGTGGTGCTATATTTGAAATTTTAACTTTTAAGACAATTATTTTTCATTGAAAGTTAGTTTTATCTTATAATCTATCATTATTACTTAATATTCATGATTGTTATATTGTCAAACTATCAACAACAAACCTTGTGTATTTCTTTAATAATAAAATATTTAAATTTTAATAACATTGATTGAATTTTTTGTTTATTTAAAAGTACAAATAATTAAAATAAGATGAGACAACAAAAAGTGTCAAATATATATAGATTTTACAAAAATAATTTTATGTAAAAGATAATATCATAATAAGTGGTCCATTAAAAAATATAAAAAGTGACATCAAGTTTGATTTTCTAATTATTGGTGGTGTCAATTTTGTAATATGTAATGATAATAGTGTAAAATGGTATTCTTGTAAAACTGTGCTCATGGTAAAATATAGTATATACTATATTCTATCTACATGTTAAAAATTATGCTATATATAACATAGCATTGAAGAGTTAATTTTAACATTAGCATGACTTTTAATACATGCATTTGAGATGCCTTAAAGTTAAAATCAACCTTAAATAGAATCTATTGTTTTCATGCAATCTAAAAGTTAAAAGTTAAAACTAGAGAATCTGTCTTTTCTATATGGTAATATAATTTGGTGTAAAAATTACACCATTATACTACAAAAGTTGCACTATTTTAGTGTGACGATTGAAGATGACCTAATCCTTGAGTAGATAACAAATTCTTACGATTCTACGAAGTTGGTATTATTTTTATAAATTAAAGACATAAAAATCAACCCCAAATAGAGTCTTGTGTTTGTGTTCATGCAATCTGGCCGTTGAAGTAGAGAATCTCTCGCTCGCTCTCTCTGAGCAAATGCAACATTGTTCAGGTCAAGTTTTATTTCGTATTATTTTTTCTTTCTTCTTCTTGAATCGTTCAGGTAAGTTGATATACGATAAATCGATAATATAGTCCTTGTACAGTGGTACTTTTTAGAGAATTTTGGGTAAGAAAAACGTCCGAATTTCTAGGCAAGTGATACATTAAATCAAGACCAAATTGTGGGCTACAAAACCAACTCACACAGGCTTGAAAAAAGTACCCCAAAACTCAGACCTTTTATCAGCCCCCCCCTCTCTCTTCTAGCTCCCACATATTACCATTATTGCTCTGACATTGACAACATCATATAGTGACACTCTTACAGTGACTGAAGAAATTATAATAACAAAACTCTGAGAGTATTTACATTCATGTCTTTTGGTTTGGATAATAGACAGTTGTCCATAGTCTTTTCACTTAAATTCATGTTTCCAATAACAAAAGAAAGACCAAAAATATATAGCTTGAGATTGGATAAAGCTAAAGTCTTTGCTCTCAATTTTGATCACACAAATGGTCAGACTCAGAGCCTTCTATCAACTTCATGGTTGAGTTTGAGCTCTTTGCATTATCATTGTCACGTGGCATTGTTTGGCTTTTGCAATTTGCATTATGTGATTTGACTTTTGGCTTAAGCAAAAAGCTTCAGGGCCTTAACGTGCATGATTATTGGTTGGTGCGATTGGAACTTGTGGGTACTCTGTTTTCCGTACGGGTATGTACTCTCTTAATTAACTATTTTATTGTTAATTGAAGAGATATATGGATATCTCCATTATTGTTAATCCTAAGATGATTCATGATTGTACTATAATCTGTCATTACTGTCAGTTAACTATACCTCAGTCATGAAGTACAAGAAAATATCTTTTTTCAAACCAGTTGAATTTTGTCTCAACTGACTTATTGGAACAAATCTGAATTGGGTTCTTGTGCAATTGGGGACTTGGTAATTCAAATGTTCAAATGAATATATATAATTTTTTTTGGCACATACAGAAAATTAGATTTTCTTATTGTATTATTCACTTTACATCTCAGAGTAAAATATGTGAAAGTAAGACAGAGATGTCCAATTTACCATTACAACATATCTTGATTTATAACCATACAGAGCAGTATTTACCTTTTTATGACGCTACTGAGAAGGGCATCTCTGTAGCTTTAGGAGACAAGAAACACTTTCAAAATGGTAGAGCTAATGTTTATGCCGCTTGGTGGATCTCTACTCTATGCGCGAATTGGCTTTGAGATCCAACGTTGTTTGTTTTCTATTTGCTTCGTTATTCCTCGGCTCACTTTCCACAAATCTATATACAAAAGGTTTTTTTTCGAGATTTCAGAAAGGAATTCCGAAGAATGGGGGTAGCGAGTTAGGCAGCTAGTAACGGGAATGGACGAAAGATCATCAATAAAACTGCTAAGAGCATCGGCCGAAGCTTGAGGACGTCTGCCCCGGGGCAACATCGCTTCCCTCAGTCCAATGACAGATTACCAGTTCTAATGTTACGCTGCTGATGAGCGATTCCTTTCCCCAGTCGAAACTGGGACAAGTTTATCTCTTCCGGTTTTCCGCTGAAAGGAGAAGCGAGTTTCGGTGTTAACCATCTTTTCATGGTTAAACCAGTGATTCTGATCTTTCCATGTGATTCACTCCCTTGGTAAGGTAATCCAATCCTTCTCATTAATGCTGCAACTGCCTGGCCAACCCTGTTAATCAAGAGATGTCACATTCAAACTCCTTATGAAGACAAGACGTACGTAGTGTCCGATCCAATGATAGAGAAATACATGATAGTTGATTAACACTAGAGTGTACCATTAGTTAAAATACCTCCATGTCTTAAACGTCTGACATTAAATAGTGATTTTTTTTTTTTCCCTTCATTAACTTAATTTTAGTACTGCAAAACCCAATACTACGTGAATGTGCACCAAAACCTCTACACAAGTCATTTTTTTGTCAAGATGATGGCTCCAAAATTGCAAGTTTATTTAAGCAACTATAATAGCCCTATCTGATTTATTGCGATTGAACGTGCTTTGTTTTATCTTTGTGGACACCAAACACGGCTTAAATCGAATCCTCATTTCTTGCATGCTGCAAGTGTTCACAGGACAATCTTACCTTCCTGCAACATTAATTGTCTTCTCGTCCTCGGAAATTGTAATTTGAGCCTGCTCAACAGGCAGTAAAATGGATATGCTCGGTAACTTTGCACCTGCATGATATGCCATGGAATAATAGCAGCAAAATAGTTAGTATTATCGCTATATATGCTGATTTTAAGATTCGACATTAAGAACGTTGTGCATAAGAAAATTACAATGATTTCATAGACACCCAAATTGTCTACTTCACAAGCTTTTACATTGAACTCAATAAAAAACCTCGGAGATGTTCCAAACCACAAAAAGAACAATTTGAGAGGGTTGAAGAGATTGTATTACCAGCAGCAAGCCGATGTTTGAGACCTTTCAAAACCGTCAAAATGTACACCTGGCAAGTTCCAAAAAAGACTATCGTTAATATGATTCTTGAGAGCTTTCTTTTTTAGAGACTCAGAATTCTTCCCTGGTGTAGCAAAAATCTGACGTTGAGTCTGGAAAAATAACTCACCTCAGTGGCATGAGTATGCATACCCTTCGTGTCGACGATGACAGGACTTTGTTTCAAGGACACACATGAAACAATTCCAAGAGAAGCAGCTTCCTATTGTCACATGATAATATTAGACACTTCCAGCTTGGGTCTATTCCAAAGTCAAGAGTAACATAAATCACAGAACAGTTTATTTGCTACAAACCTCAAGTAATGAAAAGGCACGAGGATCATATTCACCAAAGCCGTCTATCAGCGAACAAAGATTTGAGGGTTTAGATGTGTCCACACTAACACCTAGATTCTCAATGAGCCTTTCTTTCAAGGATCGATCGTGAGGGAACCGCAAGCATCCCAAAACTTGTGATAGAACATCCATTGTAGGGATGACGCCGGCCACAATGGTTTCACGGTAGACCATTAAGGCTGATGATGTCCTGTAAAGATATTGCAGCAATACTGAATTTCTCAGAGCCATACGATCAAATAATTCAACCAGAATATTCATAGAATTCAAAGAATCAAATACCATTTATTGTCAACTAGTGGCCGGCCTGAGTCGAATGACAAAATAGGCTCACCAAACATACAAGCCCTCTCATATCTCCGTAAGCACATCCCTTCAAAAGATTGAATGGAGAAGGTAAAGTATATCCAAATAGGAAATTCGGGATGCCATTACAGCTAAAAGGCACATACTCCAACCAGTGTTTTACAAACACACATGTAAAAGAATATCGGTGAGGTAACAATAGGTGCTAAATGTTTTGGTACTTCTTCAACTTACCAATTACGCATCTAGACATTACAACATTTGGGGAAACTCCGTCATTTTTGGCATGGCAAAAGAGCATGAGGCCTACTTCTAGATCATCCTTCCTGCAAAACAAGGTTTAAAGATGGCAATGATAAGATTCTTGAGTTTATAAGAACAAGCATATCTGTAACATAAGCACCATATCAATCTTCAAATGTGCTTACTTTTCACTAGCCACCAGTAGAATGGAATATGTTATGCTATTTGGAGATAATCCTAATGCCTTCATTTCTGATAGAACTTCCATAGCCTTCTCTAACTGATCACCATCACCTGTAGCAAAGGTCAATAATGAGTTATCATAATTGAGCTTAATCTCGTTACCAAATCTTCAAGTATAAATTAATAGTAATTGATAGTAAGAGAAACAAAAATTGAGAGAACAAATTATAATAAAATTAAGAATGCAACAATACTTTTACCAGAAAGGGATAAAGAAAAAGCAATAACTGCACTTGGGACTTACACAATGCTGTAATCAAAGCATTGACAGTGGAAACAGTTTGTTTCGACTTAATCGACTTGAGATGCTCATATAGCTCCAGCGCTTTCTGCCAGTCTTTAGCCTGGAATAGGGAATAGGGTATTTTATCATCAATATTACAGTCGGTCAGCAGTTTTTTTTTTTTAAACCTCTTGAAGGAAACAATATAATAATCTGGTCACACAATTACTCTCGACCAAATAATTAAACAATGTTTAGAACTAGAAACCAGTTTGTACCAGCCTTAGAACTAAACAATGGTTCACAATAACACCTGTTCTGGTTGAAAAGTTGAAAAAACATTACTGGGATATCTTTAAAGTGAAAAACGTATTTTCTAAGCAGTAAGAACAATATTGTAGGAAATGATGAGGGTTGGGTAATGTTCAGGTTGCAAACAACAAACAGATATGGAAACCCAGAAACTAAAAAAGCATGCCAAGTTAATACAACTCCACTGCAGGACTGCCTAGATGAGACATGGGGACATACATTGCTACAAGCTCCCATCAATGAGCTATATGATACAGTTCCGACTTTTATTCCTCGATTCCTGGCCTCCTGTAGTATTTCGAAGGCTTCATCTAGTTTTCCAGCATGCCCTGCAGCGTCTATTAATGCACTGAGAAACATCTGCATGAAACGGCAAAAAAAAAAAAAAAAAAAAAAAAAAAGAGAGTAAGATATCTTCACATTCCAAAAAAAAAAACCAAACAAACAATCTAAAAAGGTGATATCAAGAGAATGGACTTTGTAATCCTTCTTATATGCAACATCAAGCAATAGAAATCCCCGGCCATAATTTAGATTGTTCCAATAAAATAGTTTCTTGACAGCAATGACTTCTCACCATGTAAATGTTAACACAATATCACGCAAAATGCTATTGCCCAAGTTAACATGTCCACAAAAGGATCTAATGTAAGAGACGTCACCTCATCAGGGACCACAGCTTTCCTAGTCATGTCATCATACACACTGTGTATGAACTCCCAATCACCCGTCTCGCTGCAAGAATTGATAGCAATGGTGTAAACCTCTGGGGTACCCTTGATGTTATATCGATCCATCATCTTATACACCTCTCGTGCCCTTTCAGCCTATAAACAACATGGTCACCAAAAAGTAATCTAACTGGAACAAGCAAATCATATAAAAGAAAAATGAGCCGAGGCAATTAAAATAAAAATAAAATAAAAAATAAAAAAGACAATTACCTGGCCAGCATTTGCGCATGCCTTCATCAATGCACCAATAGTGATATGGTCAGGCTCTATAGGTTGTGTCTCTGCTCCCATTTCTGCTAACACATCAAAAGCACGATCAACAGCTCCTGATTGACCACAGGCAGTGATGAGTGCATTGAATACAACTCGATCTGGCTTCACATTCTACTGCATATTACCAGCATAAACACTTACTTCATAATAATCAAACAAAAGAAAGAAAGAAACGGACTTCATACTAAACAAAATGGTAAGAAGTAATAAAAATAGCTTCCTCAGGGATTAAAAAGAAGTTCCACAGATTCTAAGAAGAATCATACCTTAGAGCTCATTATACCATACGCTCCGAATGCCTTGGCTACTTGACCAGCTCTAGCACAACCATCAATAAGTGCCCCATAAGTGTGAAGATTCGGTTCTACTCCAGCATTAACCATCTTATGAAACACCTGAGGAAGTGACATCATGTGGAACAATTAGCATGGAAAGCCCTCGTACTGAACAGTACATAGAAAAAATTACTAACTGGATTTTAGACATGTTACTAATATAATATAATGCCTAAACTTCATTAAATTATACCCCATCCAGAAGTAAGGCACATTAAAGAATTAAATAAAATAATAATAATGAAAACCCGCCTTTGAGTACGATTTCAGTTGAGAACTAGTTAAAACAAATTACATCTACTTTTTAGAGTATGTCACAGAAAGAATTTCGAGTTATTATAAGATTTTTCACAAATACAATGCAGATTTCAGCTTCGCGTTCAGAAAATAAAAGGGGTTTCTTTCTATGTATCACTAACCAGCAGTGATTAACAAGAACATTCTATAAGAATGGTATCCGACAACTAAGTAATGCATCAACAGCTGTTGCAGAAGACTGTCTAAAACCCGAGGAAAATAAAGTTGGAGTCGCAATTTTAAAAAGTAAATAAAATAAAATAAAAAAAATAAATAAAAAAAAAAAGAAGAAGAAGGAAGATTCCATACTTCAAACATTGGATCAACTTTTCCACTTTTAGCACAAGTTGATATCAGAGTTGTATAAAGTTTGCAATCAGCTTTCAATCCAGCCTCCTGGACAAGTTGCAGTACTTGGAAGGCTCCTAAAATGGTGCAATTCATAATTATAAAAATTAATCAAAATTTAGAACAGGAGAGGAAAAAACTGCAAGACAGAATCCACGCACAACAAATGGAAGTGACAGGTAAATAAATTACCCTCTGAATCTTGGGAACTCGCACATACAGACATAAGCATATTATATGTACTTAAAGTTGGATTAGGAATCAGTTTCATGAAACGAAAAGCTTCCTTCACAGCCTTCTTTGTTTTGCATATTTTAAAGAACCTTCCATGATAAACCTGAAAGCAGAGCTTCAATAGAAATGGACATACAACACAAAGGAACAAAGCTTTAACAGAAAAAAACAATACATTCTCACCTTGTTCATGTCCAGCAGCCCTCTTCTTTCCATATCTTCAAGCAATTCAATGGCATCAGATAGCCTAATAAACCCAAGATATTCATGAGCTATATACTAAAAACATTTTTACTTGCTTTTTGTTCTTGAAAGAAAAAAAAGTAGTGGTTCTGTTGGTATTAATTGGTAGAGAACTCTGCTTCTGCTGGTTATATATGGTTTTAAAAAGTGTCACCTCTACCCTATAATGCAGCCATGTGATTTCTAAAGAACAACAACATACAATGTGAACTAGCAAGATACCTCCCATCCTTTAGCAAACGATTGTAGACACTGATTTGCTTTGAGATATGATGGTCTCCGTCAACATCCAACCCATTTAGGTGTGGCAACTGGGGTAAAGATTTATGGTTATTATGAGCCAAAATGCGGTTATTATGAGCCAAAATGCCTTTTTTTCCATCCCTCAAATCTCCTCTACTGTTTCCCAAGTCTTTTCTACTGCGAAGAGGGCCTTCTATAGATCTCGCAAAAGGAACTTTTCCCTCATCATTCTCTGCACAAACAAACACCCTTTATGCGCAATTAGCACAATGGGAAAACTCAATATTAGGGAACTGCGTACAAGAAATGTGTAAAAGTGTTTCTTCTTCCTTTCCTTCCCCTCTGGACACGCAACAGAGAAAATGAGATAAGAGTTGCATTTTATTTATGCCATTACCTTGTTTAGTATGGGGGAACTGTGCAGATGCTTCTGCACCTTTCAAAATGTTGTTCCTTACCGACGAAGAAAGTGTATTGCTATCCAAAACAGAAGCATGGGAAGAGAGTGATTTGTGGCCATTGATCTTTGTGCTACGATTTCCCTCTGACTTGCTTTCGTCGTAAAACATGTGAAGGTCTTTTCTTTCAGCCTCTCCAAGAAAGAAATTATAGCTTATAGCTTCCCCTTCTTCACCAAGTTCTCTGTTTTCTATCTCCTGTTCATGAACTTCTACAAGCGAATCATTTTCTTGAGTAGAAATACCATTAATCTTAGGTTCTTCCATTATAGTACGTGACCCAGAGTCGGATAAAATTTCTTCATTCAAATGAACAGGGTGGTCATCTCCTCGAAGAGAAGAGCTGCTGAATTCAGACTCAATTTCCTCTCGCAACTTCTCGATTTGGAATCCGTTCAAGTTCGGGGATAAGTGAAGAGGTTCTAGAACCGCTGATTCAGAAACAAGAGGTGAAACAGATTGATTCAATACGGTAGACCCGTTCACCAATGTGGAATAACTACCTCCAGAAACAAGCACAGCCGAACCAGACGACTCTAACTCATTGCTGACAACAGCCTCTTTGTTCATCAAGGCAGCACCGCGAAACTGCAGCGGAGCCTCCGTATCTAACGATACATGGCTGCTCTCTCTGTCTTCTTCTCCAAAGTCCAGCATCTCACTCCGGATGACACGGTGGTTCATGACATTTCCTCCCATTTGAGGCAACGCGAAATTCGCCAGTCCCGACGCCTATTTTCAACTCCAGGAGTCAAAATCCCAATAACTTAACATTACAAACACAGAGAACTCCATAATCTTACTGAGTTCTTCACAAACTCAGCCAAATCTTTTCCTCATAACAATAAACAGCATTACACCATGCAGAGCTAAACGCCAATAGTAAATTTACGAACAGTAAAATTTCGGATAATACAATTTTTTTCGCTAAGCAATAAATTTTTATGCATAAAGCTCAATTCCCGAGCAATAAATGAAAAAATAATAATAAACTACAGAGTCCAAGAAAATCTCTTTTTCTAATGTAACAGTAATAAGCCAATAATTCACAAGGCAAGCGATACCTTCATGAAAGAAAATTAAAATAATATATATATATATATGTGTGTGTGTGTGTACCTCTCTGGCGTTTTTCTTGGACTTGAAGTAATTCCAGAAGACGAAGGAAGCGGCGGAGACGGATACGACGGCGACGACGACGACGAAGTAGACGGACTGCGAGCCGAGCGAGGCTCTGAGGACGAAGCGCGACGAGCGCGAGCAGTGCGAGTACGGCGGCGGCGGAGTCGCCGACGAGCGCCTCTGGCGGCGTCGGCGGGATCGGAGGCATCCCGGCGGGCGGAGGTTGTGGGCGGAGCCGAGGAAGTCGCGGCGGAGGCCGGAGCGCGGAGCGAGGGAGACGAGCGTCAGAACCCGAGGCTGCGCCGAGAGGCCGACCTCCATTGGAGAGGTGTAGAGAGAGAAAGCGAAGAGAGAGAGAGAATTGAGGGTTTGTTTGGCTGAGAGGAATTGAGGATAGAGAGAGAGAGATAGAGAGAGGTTTGTAGAGAAGAGAGGAAAATGGAATGGGAAGAGAAGAGAGTTCTTTGGTTGAGAGTGAGAGTGAGAGAGTATGGTTTTTGATTGCTCATCCATTTCCTGCTGACGTGGCGTCACTCCTTTTGGTTTTCGATTTCGACTTTCGATGTCCTTTTTTTTTTTTTTTTTGGTTCGTTTTTCGTTTACGTTAGTTTTTGGCCGCCAGTTTTTCTTTTATTTAGTGATGAGGTAATGCTATAGTTGCCACGTATGAAACGGCGGCGTTTTCGGCACTTAAATTTTTGGCTCCGGGGCTATTTGTGCTTCCTGTCGTTTGATGGAAATGTGTCGTATCTTGTTTGAATGGTGAAGCGTTGTTGTTATTAGAGGTGAGGATGGGTTGGGTTGAACGGGTTAGAGTTCTAATTCAATCTAATTCGAACACATCAAGTAATCCAATTCGAACACATCAAGTTATGAAAATTCAAAAATAATTTATAGAAATTTTTTGAGCAATCTAATTTATTCTTAAAAAAAAATTTCAGTCTAACTTAATTAAAAAATAGTTGAATTGCTTCTGGAGGCTGCTTTTAGATTATAAAAGAATCTAAAGCACCTAGAGGCATTTGGTAAACCTGCTTCTTAAAAAAGCATATAACCGTTTTTGCTTTTACGTAGTATAATTTGATAAGCATGTTAAAGGCTGCTTTTCTGTAACCGAAACTGCTTCTCCATTTTAAATTACTGAAATATTCTTAATTTTTTAATCTATATTCAAATAACTAATTTTCTAAAATTATTTTTTGATAATTTTACATATCTACGGCAATTTTAAAAATAAAATAACCAAACACTATGTAGGCATATAACTCCAACAATTTCTTTATTCAGCACAGTTTGAAACACTTTTTATACCAACATAATAATGCCAAACTGGCACGATATATACTTTAAATATGCTTTTTTTTTTTGAAAGAATAAATTTGCTATTTCGGAATTGATATTCTCGTTGCTGTGCTTGCTAATAAGAGCCCAACGTAATCTTTTTGTAACTATATTTCAGTTTTTAGAAATTTTTTCTACAAAATTGGACTATTCATATTGCGAATATATATGAATAGTTGCTTTATGAATTACGTATATTTTTTCATTACTAAATAACTAAATATGTTTAACCAAAATTAATTCAAATTTCAAACTAATGCATCTCAACAATTCAATTCACTTCTTTATTCGAATCCCTAACACCCATTTTTTCAGCTTTCTTCTATTTCTAAATAAAAATAAAAAATAAAAATAAAAACTACATTTTTATTTGTGATTTTCTTCCGAAACCTCAACGAAAAACTACAAATAACCAATAATCGAGAATATAATATATTATATAATATGGAATACAAATAAGGAAATTTTAAGAAAATAGCCACTGTTTACAAAATGATTTTAAAAAATAGTCACAGTTTCAAAAAATTTAAAAACTAGCCCCTTCAGAAATTTCTGACACCCGTCAGAAATTTCTTACAGCACATTTTATGTGTAATTTTGTTATTGTAAGAAATTTCTTACAGTGTGTAATGGCTAGTTTTTAAATTTTTTGAAACTGTGGCTATTTTTTGAAAACACACTGTTCAAAATGGCTATTTACCTAACTGACCCTACAAATAATACAATTCTATTATAAAATATAAAATATATTATGGGGTATCTATCTGCTGTTTGGCAAAATTTTTGGTGTCTTTCTTCATGATCTTCGGAATTAAATTATACAATAAAACACGGATATTTAATTAAAAAACTAAAGTGATAGACAAGTTTTTGAAACAAGGCTTAGAATTTAACTTTTTGTATTTTCCTAAAGAAGAAAATAATATTTAACTAGTATTTTTTATTTTTCAAAGAAAATATTTAACTAGTTACTCACATGATAGTATTTTATCATTTATTAATTAATGAAAAAATAAATAAATAAAGTAGACGCTTCCAGTTTCTGATGTAGCTCTCCTTCCAGTTGTTGATAAAATTTACGACCGGAAATTGGGGATTCAACAACAGCGACACGACCTTATCCAAAAACGACAATATTGGAAATCGAACAGGAAAGGAAACAGCAACAAATAAACAGACGACAACAAAAGTCATATTGAAGAAAATGACATTTTCAGGGAAACGACAACTTATATTTTAAGGATATGAGATTGTAATTAAAAGAAGGTTTCAAAAAAAAAAAAAAGGGAAAAAAAAAAACGGTTTTTAGAAAGGAAAAAAAAAAAAACGGCCAAAGAAGCACGGTTATATATAAAAAAAATAAAAATAAAAAGCGAGAGAAGCACATTGTCGTTGTCGTTTAATAAGAAGAAACAACCACTTATGCCCAAAATGATGTCGTTTCCTGAAACCCAACCATCACTTTAATCAAGTTAAAAACGAACATCTCTTATACGACATGGCTTTTCAATTTCCATTGGCACCGTTTCAGTAATACGTCGCAACCCTAAAACAAAGCCTCCATATATTTATTTATATATATATATATATATTTCAAAAATAGTAAAAAAAAAAAAAAAAAAAAGATAGCAGTTAATTTTTCGTCTTCATATAATTTCACAGCCCCTCTTATCTCTTTCTTCTAAACTCACTCTTTGATTGATTTTTTGGATTATATCTTCTGAATTTACCTTTTTTGGGTGATCAATTAGGGACTCAAAAAAAAAAAATGCTGGGTTCATTTCTTTCTAGGACGCTTCTGTACGTAATGCGTAATTCTATAATTCCTCTTTTTTTTGTATTAATTATAACATTGTTTTTTTTTTTTTTGAAATAAGGATTAATTATAACATTATTATTCCCATTATCATGTAATTTATTAGACTTGGTTTCATGGGCAGGTTGGTTTTTGGTTACGCTTATCCGGCTTATGAGTGCTTTAAGATCGTAGAGATTAGTAAAAACAAAATTAAAAATAATAATAATGGTAAGCCAGAGATTGAGCAACTTGTGACATGGTGTCAATTCTGGTAATTTGATACATTCTTTTAATTCATTTCTATGTTATTACATTATGACAATGCATACTTGATTTGATTTATATAAATAAAAAATACGATTATGGTGTTTTTTTTTTTTTTTTTTTTGCAGGATTTTGGTTGGTATTTTTACAGTCTTGGAAAGAGTTGGAGATGTTTTCCTTTCATGGTAAATTGGATATTTCAATTCTCGAATTTTGGGTTAAATGAGCAAATGAAATAATATAAACACTCAAAATACCATTTCTTTTATTTTTCAATTGTGCTAATAATATCTATTATTTGTTGGTTGTCAAGGCTACCATTTTACAGCGAAGCCAAGTTGGGATTTATAATTTATCTTTGGTCTTCCAAGATGAAAGTAAGCATTAATTATTTAGCATATCTTGAACTTTCAATAAGTTTATCCTTTTTTTTTAAGAGTATTTTTTCACTCTGTTAATCTTTTTTTATAATGAATTCAATTTTTTACAGGGAACTAAATATATCTACAGTTGCTTTTTCCAACCTTTTATGGCACAGCATGAAGAAGAAATTGACAGGAATATATGGGAAATTAGAAGCAAAGCTGGGAATTTTGCAATTATATATTGGAAAAAAGCTCTGATTTTTGGCCAAACCAAATTTTTAGAGATCTTGCAGGGCGTTTCTTATTCAGAATCAACTATATCACGGCCTAGTCATACTGATCAGGTAAATATTATCATATTTAAGAATTTAAGATCTATATTAAAAAAAAAAAAAAACATTGTTTATACTTCTAAGTTTATTGTCAGCAAGTATATTTTGCATGGTTCAACGCAAGATCAGCGTCACAAATTTTGTCACATTATAATGCTACTAATAAGTACTTTGGTATCTCAAACATGACTTCATTAGTCATTGCAATTTTTGTCACCTTATAACGACACATAAAGTCTTATATTGATTGTCTTATATTATCTAGTAATACATGTAGAGAATGACTACTTTTTACGAAGACATAAAATATTGTGCTATTTACTGTAATAAAATATTTATTTAAAATGAAAGTGAAGTTCTCTTATAATATAGTATTAGTAGATTAAGAAGTCCTTAAGCCATATAATATTGTATGAGTAATTTGGTCATTTGCAGGAAAAGACAGAGATGGTCTCTGGGCAAGTTGATGCCAAAGAAGCTTGTGACACTGAATTGGAACCAAAACAAATACAAGAAGATTCACTGTCTAATAATATATTGGAAAAGAAAGAGACACATGTTTTGCAACAAAAAACACATGGCAATTGGAGAAAGATGTTCTCTACTTCAACAAATCCCTCAGACTCAGAATGAGGTATTATTATTGCACATTTGTTGTTTCCTTGGGGTATAAGTATCAATATTAGCGTGGATTATTTAGTTACAAACAATAGTATTTAGGGTGCCAAATGCCAACTATGGGCCAAACCCAAAACATTTGTACTCTGTAATGGGGAAAATTTTGAAAAAGTTTGAAATACTTTTTTTTTTTTTTTTAGTAATACGTATTGAGCCAACTCAACTTATATTTGGACCAATGACTTGTGCTTGAGAAAAATACCATAGGCTTAACTCTTACCTGGCTTAGGGTTGTTTGAGTAGCAATTTAAATATAAAATTTAGATTCAAATATCTTTGTTACAGTACCAATATTTTAAATTTAAATACAAAAAATGTTACTGCGAAAAAAAAATTATTTCAGTTCTTAATATAAATTTCTCTCTTACAATCTTAACTCAAATATCATATCAAATTTTTATTAAAATATCAATTTAAATTCAAAATTTTGTATTCGAATTCATATATAAACGACTAATTAAATATGAAAATAGATCTTTACTTTAAATGTTGAACCAAGCTCAAATTGAGCTAAAGAACATTGATTTTCAATAAAGAATAATGCTAATGATCCTAAAAGTCATTTCAAATTATTCCAAATTTCTCATATATGCGATATGTGATTTTTAACTCGTGATTTGTTATACATAATCATTTATGCATAGACCTTTTAAATTATACGTTGACAAATTACAGATCATATATGTTGGTACGTATAAGACAAATTTTTTTAGACCCCTTAATATTATACCATCTCTAATGTAAATGTCAATGTCAATGCTAAATTTCACATTTTAAAAAGGTAAAATGCTATATTTGACATTTGATACTTTCACGCACAAATGCTATTTTATCATTTTTTTAGTTGTAAAAACCAATAATAGTAGTTAATGCTAAGCAATAGTAGAGAAGACTACAAATAATCATAACTACATCTTGGTAAAAGACAGTTTTTTTTAAATATAATATTAATTTTAGAATTAAATGCCTAAAAGTTGACCAATCGATGGTCTACTTCAAATGTCAATTTTTGGCATTGTGCTATACTTGGTGTCCAATTTGGCACCATATATAACATTTGTCAAATTTAATTTCAAATTTGACATTACATTGAAAAATAATTTTTTATGCCAAAATGCCAAATATAAGTATTGACACACAAATTAAGCATTTTATATGGAGATGTTCTTAATCTTTAATAAAAGAGTTGGTATGTCTAGCATTATTATAAATAAATAGTAATTTGTAAAAGGGTGGTTCTATTCATACACCCCTCTTAACTCTCTACATCTATTTTCTAAATAAACACTCCTTTTAAATTAAAAACTTTAAAAATTACTAATCTCACACCTACACAAATTTCAAATTTGCCCATAATTCGACAACTTATTAGAATATGTTATTTTATTTTTGAAATATCTTTCCCTACCCACCTATTAGGTTTTTTTTTTTTTCAAACTACCTCACTAATTGTCTAACAAAAAAAAAAAAAAACACCAAAAGAATGGCAAATTTCAATATAGATCTAAATTAGAAATGGAAAAAACACCAAATCCTCTTTGATTTATAATTTGATGCACAATTATCAAACAGTTTTCTAGTAAAATAAAATAATATTCATACAAAACGATAATTAAGCCAAAAACAAAACACACATATACATAAACATGAAGACAATGATTTGAGAAATTTAATGTAGATGAAAATTATAAAACAAACAAATTCAATTTACCCAATCTTATTGATTAGACCATTGGGTTGAAGAATTGCTTTCACTTAAAATTATCTTGTGTTTATCGTCAGAGTTGAAAAACTTGTCGATTAGGTTTTATATATATATATATATATATATATATATATAAGGTTAAAGAGAGATTTTAAGGGGTGTGTGGTTCCCTTTTTCTTTTTTTAATTAAATGTAATATTTAATTTCATAATGTCTATTTTAGTAATTATATATAAAAATATTATAATAATATTAAATTTTAAGTCAAAATGGTGTTTTAAGAGAAAAAATATGTGTGTAAATAGAACCACCCTTTGTAAAAAGAGCTTCTCTTGGCGCCTTTTGTTTTTTTCTCCACACACCTCGTCTATAACAACCTTGACTAAACTATTTAGTTCCACTGTTAAAAACCAAGGAGCCAAGATTTTGTTCTTACATTCTTGGTTTTTCCTACAGTGAGGTAATAGTGTTAATGTGATAACCCATGAGTTTTAATGGGTTAAAAGAAAAAAATTGTTGAACTAAAGATTTATGGGAAGATTTGAGTTTTAGCCATTTTTAAGCTCATGTTTCAAAAATTTAGCCATAGTTTCACGAATTTAAAGAATTAGCCATTTTCGTTGTGTAACAATTTTTGTTACACGTGTAACAATTTTTGTTATCCATGTAACAAAAATTGTTACTGGGAGTAACAAAATTTATTACACGAGTAACAAAAATTGTTACATAACGAAATGGCTAATTCCTTAAATTCGTGAAATTATGGCTAATTCTTAAAAAAATTACCAAAAATTTGGCTAAATTCTTAAAAATCTCAAGATTTATTTCAAATCCTTTGACGACTCATAGAGTGATCCATAAAATGCATGTGTTCTTTTGCTAACAGCACATTTACTTGATATATATATATATATATATTTGGTACGAAATATTTATATATATATATATATATATGTATATATATATAATATTGTCAAACGTAAGTGCGTAATAATTAATAATACGTATAAGCAATAATGGAATTTGCTGTAATTAATCTAATTATTTAAAATAATAACAAATTAGTATATAATTTAGAGAAATTAGAGTGAATACCCAATTTTTAAAACTTAATGTAAGTTATTACCCAATCTTTTGAAAAATGTAACCAACTAATCAAAAGATGTAATTACTTACACAGAAGTAAGTTGTGGTAATTCACTTTGTTACTAAAAGCATGTGCAAGTAATTCACAAATTGACTAGAAACTCAATCACTTCAAAAGTTTGGGTATTTATTTTTATTGTTATATAAATTCTGGGTATTTGCCTACTTCACCCATATATTTATAACCAATTCCTTTCATTCTTTTGCAGTTTATTGTCATGAAATTGCATTAATAATCAAATTGTACTTTGAATTCTTTCTTAGTGGATAAGGATTATGTAAGATCATAATCAATCAACTGAATAATCCCGTAAATAATTCTATTTCATATGTTTAAAAACAAAACTAGTGGAAATTAGCGAAGACACTTGTTATATTTTGGCGGACACGTGTCAAGCGCCTACAGGTCAGACGACCTATTTTGGTCCCCTCAAGTCAAACAATGGATAAAATTGACTGATCAGCTATTGACGTGTCTCTGACATCTTCTTAGATTCTGTGATATCTCCTTTGTCTATTTGCTTTATTTTTTACGGACTAGATTTGCATATTATTATAATTAATAATTAAGTGATATAAAAAGTTGATGTCGTATTATTAAGGTATCAAGCCAAAGAACCAACTTTTGTGTGGCTGACAAAAACGTCCACAAAAGTCAAATGCATGATTTGGCTGTAGTTATAAAGGCCTTAATGGACGGTTAAATATAGATTAAAAGCAAAAAAGGTGTGATAATTATCACAAATTTAATGTATTTTTAAATTTAAAAAAAAAAGGGCAAGTGAAACAAGCAAACGACAATATAATTTCTTAAAAGCAAAACGACAGATATGAAAGTCCCACGATTATATTCCACGAGGGACACGTAACGAGAGTGCGTGCCAAAGCATTAGTGGGCGCCAGTGACACGTGGCGTACTGATAGAGTCCGCCGACCACCGTCGAAAGAAATAGAGAAAAATTAACCTTATTCAGCTTTTAGCTTCTAGCTTTTTAGCTTTTTAGCTTTTCAATTAATTTATTATTAATTCGTGCTTTTAGGCGTCTCTGACCGCCCCACGTGTCTTATCCACATCGCTGATCAGTGGCTCTCAGACGCTTCTTTTCGTTAGGCCGTGTTTGGTTCCAGTTGTGCCAATGACAAAGCAAAATCTTTGAGTTTATTTATGTGTAATTATATAAGCGTGGAGCGATTAAAAAAAAAATCATTGAAAACATGTTATTTCCTTTTTTTTCTAAGCGGTTCTTCTTTCGGTGGTAAGGTAGACGTAAATTGTACTGTGTGACATGAAAGGAATGCTTTCATCTTAAGAAATTTGCCTCACAATCACAACCAAGCAGCTTCTTATATATTATTATGATAAAAATATATATATATATATATATATATATATTTACTTGCCTCACTGACCTTAGATTTCTTTTCATTTTAATGCACTTTTGTTAAATCCTGTAAAACAAAAAAATTAATAGAATTTGAGTAATGAAAATGCACGTGGAGAGTTTTGGAGGACATTTATGTCATTTGCCTAAAGATAAATAAAATAGAACTAAGAAAATAAAAAAAAAACCCTCAAATTCCATTCTCTCCAAATTATAGCTTCTTCATATCCAAGTCCTACAATTCTAAATCTCTAGTGGCAATCAAGTTCTTGGGCGGTTCTTGCATCGCATAGGCGGCTTTCGAAGTCGCAGGCCCGGTTGACAAGTCGAGTATTATGTGGTTGGTTTTTGATATTTTTGTTTTCTATATATATATATATATTGTATTGGGGTTTTAGGTTTTTTCTTTTTTCTCTATTACATTTTTACTTATATTTTTGTGTACAAATTATTGTTTTGTTGAAAAATTCCTTCCACCAATAGTATTGTTGTGTGTGTGTTTTTTGGCCTTTTGGAATTATTGTACCAATTTCTTTGTTGACAAGCAAAATGAGTTCTTTGAACTAAATTTTATTTTTTTTCCCTCTAATTTTTCCGAGTATGAATATTTACTGTTGTTGGACACGCATAGTTCTTATAAAATAAAGGAGATGATTTTTTTAAGGGTGAAGTAGGCAAATACCCAGAATTTATATAACAATAAAAATAAATACCCAAACTTTTGAAGTAATTGAGTTTCTAGTCAATTTGTGAATTACTTGCACATGCTTTTGGTAACAAAGTGAATTACCACCACTTATCACAGTGTAAGTAATTCCATCTTTTGAGTAGTTGGTTACATTTTTCAAAAGATTGGGTAATAACTTACATTAAGTTTTAAAAATTGGGTATTCACTATAATTTCTCTTTTTTTAATTATGTATAAAATGACCAAAATACACTTCATACGATAGGTCACGTCTCACGTGAGAAGTACTACATTGCAACGCAGATTAGAGGGGCAGTTGTAAAGAAAAGGGCGATTTCTAGGACTATACAATAATAATTTATATTTTATGTGTATTATAATTTTAATTTATATCTCAAAATTTACGTTAAAAATGAAAAAAAACATTAATGATGCCCATTTGAAAACGAAAGCAACAATGAACAAACACGCCTTCCATTTCCCACAAACCTACTAGTCTACCAATTATTTTACTCGCTCAACTATAAACTTTACAAAAAAAAAAAAAAAAAAAAAACCAAAAAACAACTTCACGTTTCCCACTATATACCTAACATCCATTAAAAAAAAAAAAAAGCTAACTCTCTCTCTCTCTCTCTTCCCCCTCTCTCACTTCACTTCCTCTCAAACTCAATATTTCTTTCATATCTAAACAAAAAAAAAAAAAAAAACAACCACAAAAACAAATTACATACATAGCGAGAAAGAGGGGGGAAAAAAAAAACCGATCATATTCTCGTGCAAGTCATCACGAGACTCATAAGAAAGCGAATCCAAAGCATCCAATGGAGACCCAAAGTGGTAGCAATAATAATAATAACAATAACAATAATAACAATATAGTTGATGGTTCGGATATAATGGAGTTGGTTGAGAACGAAGAGGTGTTTAGTAAGTTTGTGGAGAGCAAGTTCAGAGAGCTCGACAAGGACAGAGACGGACACCTCTCGCTCACCGAGCTTCAGCCAGCCGTGGCCGACATCGGCGCCGCTCTCGGCTTGCCCGCGCACGGCTCTTCGCCTCGCTCCGACCACATCTACTCCGAGGTACGTACATTTTTCTACTTACTATAATATATCACTCTCTTCTTTTTTCTTTTTTTGGGGTTTCGTTTGGTTTTTGTTTGAAGAGGATTTTTTTAAAAATTATTTTGGGGTACGATAAGCAATTTTAGACCTTATTATATTATATATGAATTTGAGGGTTCAAATCGTTACCATATATTTAAATATCGTCGACGGCACAAATTTTCCCCATGATTGATTATTTCTGGATTTGTTAATTACTTGTTATATATATATATATATATACTGTTTATTGAATTATTCAATACAAAAATGGTCTTACGGGGTTATTGAAACGGGATATTCTTATTTGAGTCTTGTATATATTTTTTGTTCGGAGGTTGGAAAAATATTATGATGGAACTCAGATAATAATTTTAATAAATGTCTTTTTTTTTTAGATTTTTATTGTATTTTTTTCATTTGGAAGATTTTCCAATCATATAGTCTGTGTGATATTTTTATCTGCGCCAGCCTTCATATATGTCAATTTTTTTTTCTTTCGAAATAAAAACGCTAGTATAATTTGGTAATATTTATGTTTTATGCACTTATTTTATATTTTATAAACAAGGTTTTCATTTTGAGAAATGGTACATGTGTTTTTGATTTTTGGTTAGAAAAGAGTAATTAAAATGATGTGACAATCATTTATTAACCATAATAAATATAGCTTTTCTAATTAATAATTGAAAGTTACATCGCAAAATATTTATTGTGTAGCATTACTCTTTTTGTATATTTCTCAGAAACAATAACACTAGAATAATTTGGTAGTATTTTTAATTGTTGTTTTTTAATTCTCCTATAAGTTTAGAAGAGGAGCTACTTCTGCTTGAGTTTGAGATTCTCAAATAAGTTATGACTTTGTTTTTTTGTTTTTTTTTTTTTTTTTTGTTTTTCCCCTTTGTTTTGACGTTATTTGCTATAATTAAAATTGTCTTTATGACGTCATTTCGTTTATCTTTACTTTCCAATTAAAAAAAATGAAAATAGTACGCACACATTATCACGTTAGAGATAATTAAGAAAATAAAAAAAAAACCTTAGAAAGAGCATTATTAAAAAATATTCTCTATATGCCGAATTAAGTATATATGTAGAATTCTTCCCTAAATCTCTTAGGTTTAAGAAAATTGTCTTTTAGCCTAAAACAATCTTGGATAAGATAAGAACAAGGTGCAAAACGTATGGGTTTGATGCTTTTGTCAAAGTAGTGCATAGTTGAATTTCTTCCCCGATCTCTTTTCCGGTGGGAAAAAAAAAAAAAAACGCCGGCGAAGAAATCCAACTATGTGCTACTAGTTTGGGTTTTGAGTTTTTTATTATTTTAGGTAATTAAAAAATTAAAAAATTTACGATCATAATACTATCTTTTATATTTATATATATATATATAGGTTAATTAGGTAAATAGTCATTTTAAATTGTGTATTTTTAAAAAATAGCCACAGTTTTAAAAAAGCCATTACACATTGTAAGAAATTTCTGACAATAACAAAATTACACATAAAATGTGCTATAAAAAATTTCTGACACGTGTCAGAAATTTTTAAAAATACTAGTTTTTAAATTTTTTGAAACTGTGACTATTTTTTAAAATCATTTTGTAAACGGTGGCTATTTTCTTAAAATTCCCTATATATATATATTTATATGAGAAATTATACTAAATACTTAATTTTTAAAATTTAATGTAAGTTATTATCTAATTTTTTTTAAAAATGTAAACAATTATCAAGTAATTCAATTAATTATATAATAATAAATAATAGTAAAAGTATGTGCAAGTAATTCACGAATTAATTAAAAATTTAATTATTTCAAAAATTTAAATATTTATTTTTATTATTACATAAATTTTAAATATTTTTCTACTTCATTATATATATATATATATTTTGAATAAATATACTATCTTAATATTTTATGTTCAAAGAGTATCATATTTGTACCGCTTTCTTGAGCCAACCAGACGAAAATAAAAGTCAAGAATTAACCTTTTTCTAGCAAGCTCGAGAACAAACGTCATATCCAATCTTCAATTTAACTTGGTCGGTCTTGTGGGACATTTTGTTTTGTTTTTTCTTTTTCTTTTTCATCTCCTTTCTCTCTCTCTCTCTCTCTCTTTCTCTCTCTCTATTATATATCTACTTCTATAATACATTCTTATTCACGGAAGAATCTAGTGACGCACTAACCGGCCTTGTTTTTCTTTTTTGAATTAGTTGATTGTAACACACTATCAAAAGTTTAGTGCGACGTTGAAGTCATGATTTGGTATTTGAGTATCATTGTTTTCCCTTTGCGATGGGGCTTTCTTGGTGGTTCTTGAACATTATGTAAAAATGTCACATTGGTGAAAAGCCTAAAAAAGGTTACGCTTTAATAGGGACTAAACAATACATCTTTCTCATCCATCAATAATTTAAGACAAATTCTGCAGTGTTTTATACTAATGTTAGACTTATGAGTATAAAAGAGACGTAAGAAATCATTACTACATGCTTTAATATTATTATTACACACCTTTTTTAGTGGTACATTGACCTATAATTTAGTTAGTATATTACTACATCGCTAAGTGAAAGCATCGTAGAAAGACCTATAATTTAATTAGTATATGATGGACCATGATAAATAAATCAAGGAATCATCCTACAAATTGGTCCGCATAACATGAGTCTTGCTTAGTGCTGCAAAAACGGAAACTTTCGATATGGATAGAATCAGTTTCGCTTTCGTTTTTGGCGGAAAACGGTAACGGAATTTTCATTTTGCATTTTTATTTTCATCGTTTTTTTTTTTAAATATGGTCAATTGGATAGGCCTCCCATGTCCATCAACGATCACAAGACCGTTGGCGTCCCAAAAGCATTAAAAAGATAATAAATAGACAGAAACGGTAAAACTATAACGGAGTTATTGTTTCCGTTTTCCGCAAAAAAGGAAACAGAAATTCTGTTTCCATGCCGTTTTCACCACTAATTTTGTTTATAGGAGATTTTTTTTTTTGGTCCAAATTGGCACATCACCTGAAAATGCTAATTTTTCCTTCGAATTCACTTTGTGAATGAAAAAACTTGATCTTGTTGAGAAACCCTATAGATATTCTTGAAAAATGATACTTGTGTGACAAAAAGAAGTCCCAATTATACTCCCAAAAAGTGTCTCTCTTAACTTTGCTATTGTGCAAAGGTGTTGTGTGAATTCACCCATGGGAAGCAAGAGAAAGTGAGCAAAATCGAGTTCAAAGAAGTTCTTTCAGACATTCTAGTAGGCATGGCGGCGGGATTGAAGCGAGACCCCATTGTAATTCTCCGCATAGATGGCGAAGACCTTCTGGAATTTGTAACCAGTCCGAGTTTCGAGCCAGAAATGATATCTATATTTTCCGAGATTGAGTCAGCCAATCAAGGATTGTCCCTGAGGGACTCTATTGTCAAAGCTTTGGAAAAACTCACCGTTGAACAAGGAATGCCTCCATCTTCAGATCCTTGGGTAGTTAATCTCTTGATCTATTAGATGTTATATTCTCTTAAATTTGAAAAGTCAAATTTTGTACACAAAATTGTCACTGTACTTCTATCTCATTGTTCTTATCGTGTTGCTAATTAGGTCATGAGCAACATTGTGGAGCCTGTTTTTCAATCTTGTGCGGTCCACGGGTGGGAGAAACCGGCCACTCAAGAAACTTTCTTGGCGGAATTCAAGAGGGCGGCCGAGAATTTGGCTCAACATCTTAAAGAGCAGCACGTGATTGTCGCGCATAGCGAAAACACCTTTGATGGAAGTGGTGTCAAGAGGCTTTTGTCCAGTAAATTTGAGCTTGACAAGGTCATTATTTTGCAAACATAGTACTAAATTTTGTACACCTATTTTTTAAATTTTATATTGGTTCTTATTTTTTTGCCCTAGGCTAGCTTAAATTTATACTTTCTGATGTAATGTCATTTTAAAAAAACATATATTTCGTGACTCGCAGGCACTAAATGTGGCCATAGAAAATTTGCCTAAAGATCGCAATGGAAAGATGTCTAAAGAGCATTTGGCCGTAGCGCTCGATCTTCTGGCCCCATCGGCTGGCCTACCACCGCTCGGTGCAGTAGATGAGGTACTCATTTTGTCGTCTTGACATAGTTTTATCTTGAATTGTACTAATTAATTACTCAAACATGAGGGTTTTTTCTCAACTAATTTGTCATAAAATGTTGGCAGATGGACAAGGTTGTTGGAGACGTTTTCAAGATGGTTAGCGCAGACGACGGGAAGACGGTGAGAGACGATGAGTTCAAGAAGATACTGACTGAAATCCTTGGAAGCATCATGTTACAATTGGAAGGAAATCCCATCTCAGTTTCTTCAGACTCGGTTGTGCATGAGCCTCTTTCCTCATCTTCCACATTATTGCAGCCATCTTCCTAGTAATTATTTTGTAACATTAATTAAACACATTATATCTATATATATATATATATATGTGATATATCTCTTGAATTAATATGTCAAGAGTATTAGAGATAACAGAGCCAATAAAAATTTTGATTAGGAGCATAAAATCACTAGTTTGTCTTGGGTGTGTTTTCCTTGGTTGTTTTGTTGGCCTTAGTAAATGACGAGGTTTGCGTAGTTGTGTTAATAAATACTTTATTCAAACTTTCTTTTAAGTCTTAATTTGATGAGATTAAAAATTTTATTGTTGTTTTTTCAGTTTTATTGTTGTTTGTCGTTTTCTTGCTTAATGCCATCTATCCGCCCTCCCTTAAACATCAATCAAACTTCACCAAAAACATATAATTTAAAACAAACATATTTTAACAGCGCTTATCACCACACAAATATTTTTAGCAAATGTACCAAAAATCTAGAATTTAGTACCAACATATTATTAACCGTATTATATACAACAATTTTAATCATAAACTAATAAATTTACTCCATTAGCAAATTTTACCAAAAATTATCAAAATTGTTCCTCATGCTAAAAAATAAAAATAAAAATTATAACTACAATAATTGAACCAAATTGTGACATATATCACCGCACTATCATTTTTACCATATTATAACAGATATTTTACCACGTTTTCACAAACTATTCACAAAAGTTTCACCACATCAACATATCATTTTAACATAAAATTGATCACAAAAATTTCCTAAAATTTCACTAAAATATCAACATACCAAAAACACTAAAAATTAAAACTCACACATGCCTTTTAACAGAGGAGTTGGAGGAGGAGAAAGAGGGGATCAACGGGCAGTTGGCGGTAGGGGAGGGGTGAGAGGGGGTGGGGAGTTCGGGAAGGGGTTTTCTTTGGAGTTGAGAGGATGGAAGTGAGGGAGAAGTTGAAGGGTTTGCAATTTCGTTGCAAATTATCGGCGACCACAATGTGGTTGTTGAGAATCACCTCAACTGTTGTGTCAATAAATAATAATTAATTATTATTGAAGATCGCATTGTGTCTTCGTTATTATTTTGAACTTTGATCGGCAATTAGAATTTCAAAACCAATATACGGTCGCCTAATAATATTTTGCCAAAAATCTTGTTGAGAATTTTCCTAGCTAATAATATGGGTGACCACAATAAGGTTGCCGATATGTTTTATTGTGGTGAGAAAAATTCGCACTCTAATGTGCTCTTTTTTTTTTGTTCGATAATTTTACTTATAAATAAGTATCGATCGCAGAATAATATCAACGACCACGTGATGGTCACTGTAATAAACTATTAACGATCAGGATTTGTAGTCGCTGATGTGTGCGGTTCTTGAAGTGACTTACATAATTTCCTTATTAACATGCCATGGCTTGCAAAAATACTAAAAACATTAATGAACAAAGGAAATTTAAGCATTTATTATTGGCATAACAAGCACACTATTACTACTTTGTTTGCTCCACTTATCTACCAGATTTCATTTCATTTTTTTTAACTTTCCTTAAATCTCAACCATTTATATCACATTGAAATTCGCAAAGTCAAACTATTTCAAAATGAAATGGTTTGGACGTTTACTCCAAACAACCCAGTAACATTGACTCTTTTCTTAATTTTCGAGCTCCAGAACATTAGTATGACTTTATAAATTACTAGTTTTTATACACGCGCTCCGCGCGTGTAAAGCACATGTAAAATAATATAACCGATAAAGAATATTATACGATGAAAAAAAAAAGGTATATTTTTCGTTAATTTTTTTAAAAAATGTGATATTTTTGTTATTTTGAATAATTACAAGGTTAAATTTATCATTTAATATAAATATAAGGGTTTTTTTAAAAAAAATTTTCAAACCAAAAAAATAAAAATACAAGCTTAGAACAAATAAAAAAATAAAAAATAGTTACGGTAAAAAAAAAAAATTATAACAATGGGTGTCAAAAGATTGAGAAAAATATTCTGAATCCAACCACGCAAAGAAAATTTTTTTTTGAGATCATTACGTAAAAAAAAAAAAAAAACTGTTGAAAAGATTCAAACAAAAAAATAAAAAAGAAAAAGAAAATTTGTAAAAAAAGTCATCCAAAATTTATGAATTTGCAATAAAATCCCTTTATATTTGCGAATAAACCCTCTAAACTTTCTTAAAAACCCCCAAAATAAGCTCCTAAATGCAATTTAAAAAAAAATTTCACAAAAAGACAAAATAACTTAACACTTGAATGAATAGTGATTTATGAGTTAGTGAACAATAAACCCACTCATTCTTTTTATATATGTATAGAAACCTCCAAAATAAGACCCTAAATGCAATTTACAAAAACATCTTCACAAAAAGACAAAATAACTTAACACTTAAATGAATAGTAATTTGTGAGTTAGTGAACAGTAAACCCACTCATTCTTTTTATATATGTATAGATAAAAGCTTAATTAGTGTTAATTTTACAAGATATTGATAAATTTTTCGGTGAAATCTCAAAGATATTGTTAATAATTTTTTTGGGTATATCATAGATCATTTCATTCTCTGTCACTAACATTAATATTACTTGAATAAAAATAGTATTTCATGAACATTTGAGCCACATATAGATCCTCTTTCTAATATTAATAAATTAATTGTAATGTAATTATTGCACTATGTTAATATACTTCATTTGTTTTACATCTAGTTTTTTGTTTTTTGTTTTTATCTTGTATAACACTGTTTAACTAGTATAATTTTAAATGATTTTGTCATTATCTTAAAGTTTAAATAAAATTTTTATTTTCAAGTATAAAAAACATAATTTCCGTATTTTTTAGGGATATTTTCACACATATATATATATATATAGACAATATCTTCGATGTTTATGTAAATCTAAAAGACTAATAATTTTTCCCATACCGATATTTTTGCCGTTTGTAGTCCATACATGTATTACCGAACCAAAAACATATTGTACTTCAAACATTCCTAAAGAAAAAAAAAACATTTTCGAAGCTTCAATTGACAAAAAAAATCCCTAAAATTTCACATAATTTTGCCTTAAACTTGCCTTCTTCTTCCTTTTTTTTTTTTTTTTTTTTTTTTTTTTTTAATTTTGAAAGAATTAATTTTGGCTTTCAAGATTAGGGAAACGTTTGCTTCCACCAAAGCAAGACCCGCTCAACTTCACAAAGTCATACTCTCCATCCACACCCTCCAATTCCAACCCCTTCTTAGGCAAGTTGAGATTAAACCCATAATACACAGAGCAAGCCAAAAACGGTCCCACCCAAAACACCCAATGCCCATCCCACAACTCACCCCCAACCAGCAATGCCGGTCCCAAACACCTCGCCGGGTTCAGCCCCACGCCCGCATAGCCCACCCGCCCTGTCACCGTGATGGACACGAAAACCGCAAGCGCCATCGACCCCTGCCACCACGCCACACACCACCAAAAGCCCTAGCTCCTTGCAACGCTTTTGGTCCAGTGCCACAGTAACGCCAACAAATAAGACCAAAAACGTGCATGCGAACTCCAACATCAATGCTGTAGCAGGGCTTATTCCCGACACGCTAGCATGACCAACCACGCTGCAGCCCCCGAGGGAATACCTGTGGGCGTCGGATTGGTTCATGACCTCCTTGATTGCGACGAAGCCCAAGATTGAGCCGACGCATTGTGCCAAGACGTAGATCGAGGCACGGGTAAGGGTTATGGCCCCCTTGAGGGCAAATATGAAAGTGAAAACAGGGCTCATGTGGCCGCCAGTGAGCGGGACCGTGACGGTTAGGAAGAGAAAGGCGACGAAGAATACAGCTATCGGGACCAGAAGCTTAGGATCGGAGTTGCGTGAATCGAGGCAAGCGATTATGGAACACGTGAGGGCGAAGACGAGGCAGGCTGTCGCAACTGATTCTGTCAGAGCCGCCCTCCACATCTGATCATTTCAAAAATCATGTCAAACAAATTGTAGGCTTTTTCTATTTCAGTGTAACTAACTTGTCAGTAGGCATCTAGCGTCAGATACATGTTAATTTATGGACGGTCTAGATTCGTCAGACGCATAATGTACTATGCAATTTTATCATCTTACAAAATACTACTCCGACAAACTAGTAAAAATGTGAAAAGAGCCTATATATCTATGTATTTTAATTTTAGGCAGAAGAGATAGTCACTAATTTTAGACATTCACTACTAATCGAACTATAATAACATAATTAAGTAACTTTTCTGCAGACAACAATTTTATGAAGTGAAAGTTGCAGTGTAATAATTATTCCAATGCAAAGCTTTTACCTCTGGTGAGAAAAGCTCATGGCCACCAATGCAAACAACAAACTTTTCCCAAAAGGACTTCTGTGCTCTTCCCAAACTATTTGCCTCAACACTGTCAAGTGCTGATCTTCTCAATTGTGGGTCAGCCTCATGACTAGTACCAAAGACAGCCAAATCCATGGCTAAATGCTAATCAATTCCAAAATCAAAATTACTTGCCCAAAAGATAAATCTTTGAGTTTGGGTACTTGAAAAAAGCAATGCAAAAAATACCCACAATTAATATAACTTAAAGATAGCTAGGCCTTGGCTTTATATATAATTAGTAGATAAATACCTTATTGGGCAGTTGTGTTTTAGCTAAATAGTGTCTATACGTTAATTTATTTTTCAATATAGCTTTAGATAGAACCAGGATGATTGGAATTGGTCTGACTCGCATTAATATAGTTGTGGCGTAGAAATCAATGGGACTACTTTGTTTGGTACAAGCATATGCCCATTCTACATCAACGAGGATGCTTTGAATACTGATATTGGATATAACTCATACAATAAAGACATTTCTTTTTTTTTTTGTTTCATTACTTGTTCCAGATAATTTAGATTAATCAACGACAGTGCTTTTTCGATAATTTAGCTCGTTTTCACTTTTTATAAGAAATATATTATGGTCAATTGCAAGCAAAAAATATCAAAATATATTCCCATGTAGGCCAAAATCTTAATTGCTAAATTTTGTCTCTCTTTTTCTTGGTCAGTTGGCTTTATGTCCGATTGAAACATAGACGCTATCCAAGCCAAAAATAAAAAAACATATATAGATAGTATAAGATACCTGATTTTGATACCAAAAAGATACCTTTAAAAAAAAAATCACCTCACATAATATTTTAGAAAATAAGACCTCATAAAATGTTTTAAAAAATAGCATAATTATTCTATTTACCATGCAAAATCAATTTAAAAAATAATATGCTTTTTTAGACATTTTTATAATAATTAATAATTACTGTGTTATTACTGGCATTAGATATTTAGATCGTACAAAAATCCTGGGTGTAACAACTTTTATTTCTTGATCAGCTGAGAAATTATATATATATATATGTATTATGTATATATTCATGTATATGCATATATACATGTATTATGTATATATATCTATATACGTACATACGTACATGTACTTATGTATTATATATGGTTTTTTTTAAAACATATTATATATGGTATTTTGGTAACCAAAAGATCTGCACTTTTTATTTTTATTACCACAGATAATTTTACATGTAGTAAGGCTGAGGCACATGTACATGCGTACATGCTTACGTACGTACATAGTACATGTATACGATAAGATTGGTATTTTGATACCAAAAGATGTACACTAATATATAACACTACATGTAGTAACGCACACAACATAGAAAGTTCTATTTGGCGCGAAAATAACGTAGAAACTAAAAACTAGGCCTCCGTAATCAAAGTCAACAATCACAAAATAAGATAAAACCATAAAAAAAAAAAAAGCCTCGCAATCACATCTAGTTGAAGATGGTTTTGATAATGTTGAAGAAATCATGCTTGTAGCCCTCGGCGTGGTAATGCTGACGTGGAATGAGCTTTGTGTAGAGGTAGAACACCACGCAGGCGATTGTGGGGCCCACCCAAAACACCCAATGTTCGTTCCAAAGGTGGCCCCCGCGAATGAGGGCCGCGCCCACACACCTGGCGGGGTTCATCCCTACCCCGGCATAGCCTTTGGCCCCGGTAACCGTGGTAGAGATGAAAACAAGTAGGCCCACCACAACACCGATAATCGAAAATATCAAAACCTTGCCTAGGGCTTGGGCCTGACGGTGGTCAAAAGCCATCCAAATCGAGGCCCAAAGAATATAAAAGAGCATATAATCTCGAGCCATAGGCCTTGAGCAGTCTCAATGCCTACCACGACGGGCCCATTTGGGCCCGGCGCTATCACATTGAGAGTGCACCCACCTAGTGAGAAAGTTTCTTCAATAGAGCTGTTGACCACGGCTTTTAGGGCTAGCGCGCCTAGCAAAGCCCCAACACATTGTGCAAAAATGTACACCGCGGCACGCGAGAGGGAGATGATGCCCAAGAGGGCCGCGGAAAACGTGATGATGGGGTTGATGTGGCCGCCCGAGACAGGGTTGGCTGCGAGGAGGAGGATCGCGACGATGAAGGCGATGAGGACCGACATTACAAGATTCGGCGAGCTTGTTTTGGACTCAAAGGTGGAAATCACTATGGTGTCTAGCGCAAAGACCAACACACCGGTGCCAACAAGCTCCGCCAAAGATGCTCTCCAAACCTAGAAACAAAAGAACTTCAATTTTCTGCAAATAAAAAAGTGTGTGTACATATATATATATATATATATATATATATCACTACTAATATGTATGACTGGACCAAAATCTAGAATTAAAAAAAAAAACACCTTCGCTATATGATGTTAAGTAGACAAAAAAGACAATATTTTGACCCCTAAAGAGAACAACTCTTTAATTTGCCATAAATAAAAAGTATATAGAATGATTACCACTAATACATGTCATACCAAAAATGTTTACTTTTTCATAATCTATGATTGGACCAAAATCAAGAATTACACTACGTTCTATAGAAATACACTATGTATAATAGAAAAGGTGACCTATATATCTATATATATATATACCTCTAAAGAGAAGAGCTCGTTTAAGCCCAACAACTCAGCCAAGGAATTTGGATTCGAATGCCCTTTTCTTTCCTCATCGCCATTCCATAATTGCTCTTGCCTGAAAACACCATTTAAAGAAAGGAGCGTGTCAACATTACGTAAACAAAAAATTCACTAAATTTTGAAATAAATTCTAAATCACTTATTATATATAACTAATTAACGAAGCACAAGGAGAATTGTGTTACTTTTCTGTTGAGAAAGGTTGAACTTTCCTTCCAGAGCTTGTCCGGCCAATTTCTTCATCACCCATGTCTGCCAAATTTCCAGCCATTGATAAGTTTTTCCCAAATAATAATTGTTCAATAAGTAGTTTTATCTAGCTTATCTCGCTTCGTATATTGTGGGCTTATCTATATAGCTATATATAGATATTATTAGCATTAATGTGAGAAATGAGTCGGCCAGTAATACATGGCAGCTAGAAAGTGCTCACTCAATTCAATTTTTCAACTGCATTTTCATTCAACTACAATATGGGCCAATTACTTTTGTATTTATTAGGCTGCTATGCTATCAAAACATCACATCGTTGAAGTTTGTGCATGTGTATGTATATTTTATATAATTATTGATATCGTACGTACAATGGAATTATATAGTTTATTTTACCCAAATATCCTGTAAGACTTTGAAAGTTGAAACTGAAGTGATGTAATGTGCATAGGGTTTCTATGTCACTATAGTCGGTCTGATACATGATAAAATTATTTTCTATTGATTAGAATAGTTAATTGTGCTAACAATTGGCTAAAATCAGGTAATCGTACCCGCTTTAATTCTCTCGTAAGAATATCAATGAATCTAATGACTTTGAACAATGTGAGAACTTCTACTTTTAAATTTTCTTTAGATTTTTTCTCTTAAACTATGCTTTAGATTTCTATAAGATGAAAAATCCCCATCTTCTTATAATTCTCCTCTATGTATAGGTTTTGGATGAATTTCGTTGGATTGGCACATTACTTGCATGTGACTCATTTGTCAAGTATTTTAATCCGATATATAACCTGCAATGTCCTTAATTTGAGGATCAAAGTGATAATGTTCTAATCTTCAAATTCTTATCCCATATAGCCTAATTTTGGTACAAACAAATAGATTTTAAATTGTAACCACATTGATGCCACTTGTTAATGTATTTGTGTTCGCATATTTTTGCAAAAAGCTTTCATTTGGCAAGAATATTTCCCTTTACTTGTGTTGACTACGGCGTTATGTCATCAAGCTTTGAAATAAAGTTTGAACTTGAAGTATCTAGCTTTGAAGGGAGGTGCATGTAGAATAAAGTTATCTGATGAAGATCACATATTATTTTGGTTGTTATTAAAAAGATTTGATTTAGTATGATTTTGCGAGCTTTGTCACTTTGAATTAGGATATATGTTTCCATAAATGTTGCAACTGTAAGATATTTTGACTTTCCCATATTCTCACGGAGTAATTTCAGAAGAGTGATGAATTCTAGAGCCTTTCTCAATGAGTTCGTTTTGAGATAAACACATTTTGAGAACCTCAATTGAAGAGGAACATATTGAAGATCACAATGTTCGTGTTACAAGGTTTTCCTTGGCATAACTGCGCAGAGTCTTTTACATTCCAACTTGACACAAGTGGATTGGTGGTAGGCCTTGGTAGAGGTTGTATTTATGACAAGGGGATTACGTCATAGATTCTCAGGGAAAATTTATTTGAAGTTGAGGAGAGCTCGCAAGTAGTTGATATAGGAGTTCATACAGACGACAACAAGAAGAAAGATGGAGCCTTTCATTGCATAAAACTAAGTGTCTCTTGTAATATTACAACCTATACTGGATTATTTTTTATCTGATCGTGGTCCCGCAAACGTAGGTGTGCACAACGAATTGTATTGCTAATTTCTCTATGTCATTTATTTTGTGCACTGCTTGTTTTATTTCTTGGTGTGATCCTTATTGATCTGCATGCATTGTGTTAAAGTTTTACAACTAGTGTTGCGATTAATATTCTGAGTAGCGTTGCAATTTTCACAATAACACTATAGGAAACATTCTTTCCTAACTTATGTGAAGTAAAACATGTATTAGATTTAGTTTGAGATTTAGTGTGTTTTTTTATAAGAGGGAGAAGTGGAAGGAGCGGATGGATGAAGGGATTTTAACGTGAATTTTGACATGTATTAGAGTGTTTGTTACTATGATATATATATATATATATATATATATATATATATATTGGCTAAATTATTTGTTACTATGAATTTGGAGAGGAAATGAATTTGTGAAAAAAATTCAAAAGGGAAGTTTGAATTTTTCTAGATTCTAGAGATGGTTGAAAATTGTGGATTGCTCTATTAAATATGATGTAAATATACTACGTAGTCCTCGGACATTAATTTTATCTTCTATTTTTCCTTTTTTTTAATCTCTATATAAAAAAGAATTTTATTTTATATTTTAATAGAAAACAAACACAAGAAAAAACGTCTTTTCAATATATTTATTTTCCTTTAACTTAGGTTATGTATTTTATCTACTTTCTATTTTTTGTCCTTCTAACCAAATACATTTAGAGTGACCTAAATAAAAAAAAAAAAAGTCAAGTGTAGACAAAATGAGCCGGAAGAATTGGAAAAAAAAAAAATTAAGTGTCACTTCATAATTTATCCCCAAAGTAAAGCGTTTTTCTGGATGCTTACTCCGTGTTGATAGTGTAAAAATAAGAATAAAAATTATAAATGCAACATAAAAATATATAGATTAATAGTATGTCAAAAAAAGGCATTCTTCAAAATTTCGAATAAGCCCCAATTTTATTTATTTATTTCATAAATTAAAGAGTGTCGTCCAAGCCCTGCGTAAATGAGAGACAAAAAGTAGCAGTGTGGCATTGAAATATATATATATATATATATATATATATTTTATATTTCAATTTTATCAAAATTCTAGTGCTTTTCATAAATTTTTATCTCTCAATTATTCAAATAGGTATAAAAGCATCCTTCATTTGAAACTCACGTTGACTAATTCTTTTTTTTTTAATGGCCAAAATACAATTAAGATAAAATAAAAATGTATACAATAAAAATAATTAAAAAAAAAGAAAATTGAATTTATCATCCAAAAAATAAGATATTTAAATGGAAATGTTAATTATTAAAATAGAAGAAAATATTTTAATGTAAGGGAGTTTTAACAAAAAAGCCACTTTTTAGAAAATAATTTTAAAAAATTGCTATAGTTTTTAAAAAATTAAGAAAATATCAATTTCAGAATTGTAATAAATTTCTTACAATAATTTTTATGTGTAATTTTGTTATTGTAAGAAATTTTCTTACATGTGTAAAAAAAAATTTATGGCTAATTTTTAAATTTTTTGAAACTGTATCTATTTTTTAAAAACACATCATCTAAAATTGTTATTTACCTAACAGATCCTTAATGTAAATGATATTTATTAAAATGGTAATAATGTCTTTTAACATATCAAGTGTACTAAAATTGAGTTACATGATAGTTTTGAATCACATTTAACTACTAAATGGCTAATCAGAAATTATAAAAAACACATAAACGAAATTAGAATTTCAGTAAAAATAAAGAATTATTAAGAATTTTCCTCTAATTGACTATCATTGATCATGGCAACATCATTGAAACTATGGAGCGATATGGATAAAATATAATTCAACGAATAAAAAAGATAATATATAACAGATCATTTATCCTCTATGAGGATGAAGTGTTGACCTTTCGATAGGCGAATTAATCATCTATCCATTATTGGCCTGAAAGTTGGGAAATGTAATTAATGGGAAGCAGATATATATCAATGTCAAAGAAAATTATATTCCAAAGTTTGATCACGAGGGTAGTCCCATTGAAATAATGTACTAATAAAAGTCAACAATCTTTTTTCATTTTTGCGTTCCCATTTGGTCACACAAGGCTAACTCTTGTGAATGCAAAAAATTCACAACTTGCAAAAAAAAAAAAAAAAAAAAAATCATACTTCGAGTCAGCTCAAATGTGGCGCTTAAATTCCATCACATGCATATATATATTACTCTAATATGAAAGTATAAACAGTTAAAGGACATTTAATTTAGAAGAATATTTTGGTCTCCATTTTGACTTCTTAATTAATATAACCATGACACTAATTTGAACTCCTTTTTATTTTATTTAATTTTTGTTGAAAATAACCAAATGTGTAAAGATTGGAGATTTGTGGTCCTAAAGAATTATTCTCTCTCTCTCTTGGTTAAATTGTCACGTTTAGCATATCAAAAAAGTTATATAAATTACATAAAATAACAATTTGATTAAAATTGACTATCATTCTCATTTCTCATTGATAAACAGCCTTTAAAATAACAGATTTGAATTCGCAAAATAATGTCCAACGATTGCGGCGAAACCTTACAGCTTTATTCGAAAGAAAAAAGAAACAAAGAAAGAAAGAACAAACTATTCATAGCGATTGTGATACGCTCGAGAGTGAGAGACAACCTAATTAACTCACATTTCTCTGTCAACTCCAACGTATAATCGCCATGAAAAACATATTACTAAACAATGAAACTTAGGATTGGCGATAATTAATTAATTAGTAGACCTCGGAAATTAACGAGGAGGGTACTTTAGCTTCTGATTGGATAGTTAGGATTTAAATTGTTTTCAATCCAACAAAATTTAAAAGGGTTTAATTTGTTTTGTTACGTTTGTCTTTAGTTTCTTCGTGTTCGTACATTTTCTTGTGAGAAATTGTCATCTGGATAGATGTACGTTTTGTTTTCTTTTAGGAAAAAAAAAAGTTATTGAAAGTTATACTTCGAAATAAGAAATTATTTTGAGGTGATGACGTGGAAGATAATAACCATATTAACTGTGAAGTCAAGACTGATTTTGTTTGTGTTTAGCACCATATGAACCGTTGATATAGTAAATTAATCTAATGCATATAAACCAAATAAGTGAATATTGATCATATTAGAGGCTATGAACAAACTTTGTTACAGGAAATTTTAATTTGTCAAGGAAAATATTAAAATGTGAGACTTTGATCAAACTAAGTTGTTTGAGACTGAGTACAGCTCATGTTTTCATTTCTTTGCCAAGAAAACCCGGGAACGTAATTTTGTTTCGGTTTCGGTTTCGGTTGGTATGAGATATTTGAAGTTAAAAACCCTAAGTTGTTCTTTTGAAGTTGCTCTCACTTTAGGGTTCTCAAGAGAATGTTATCCCACAACTATAGAATATTGCATAGTAATAATCTTCAATTTTAACATTAATTCTTGCTGAACATATATACAACTCTGTAACACATATTTGAGTAAGTTTCCTAGTTACCTGAATCCCTAAAATCCAAACAATTACAAACAATTAATTACAATTACAGAAGTTAAATTTTTGTAATTACAGAAGTACTTCATGGCTGATTATTATATGTTTTTTTTTTTGGCAATATACATAAAAAAAAAAAGAAAAGAATAAACACACTATTGGTAGCACTTTATAGGCCACATAACGTTTTGTTTTTTATGTTAATCATGGCATAAAACAGTAATAACCTTAGTTTTGAGGTTGAGCTTCATTAACATCAATCAACATTATTACCATGTAATATCATATAAATATATGTTACCATTATTTCATGACAAACTAGTTTAGCCGTCCTAATAAACACTACGGTCTATGATAGAAGAGATTTTTGAGTAAGACAAGAAAATAATTCCAAAAAATAATCTGTTTCTTACCATGTGAGTGACGTTATGTGGCATCAAATTATCTCTGAACTAGACATTTGAATTTGTCAACTTTTTTTTTTTTTAATATCCTTTTGAATTTTGATATCCCCAATGAACGAAAATTGTTTCATCCGAGGATGACAATGGTGACACACAAGGAATATATAGGGTTTCTCTAGATTGATAAAGAACATTAATCTCTTCTTAATCAAGTCAAAAACGAAATACCAATGCTTGTCTCCTACTATATAAGCACAATTAAACTCATCTTTATCTCCTTTGTAATCATCTCCAAAATATCAAAATGGCAAATACCCTTTATCGTGTACGGCTTTTTGCACTCATGTCAATAGTACTACTTGCAATTTGCAACTTATCAGGCACTAAACTTTTCCCAAATGTTTCTCATTTGCTTCTCTTGATTTTTGGTAATTATCACCTTAAAAAGATGTGTTATTTTCCTCGCTTTTGCAGCTTGTTTTGATCCTATGGATCCGAACGGAAACATCACGGTTACTTTCGATATTCTTCAATGGACGACAGACCCGAATGGATATCTGGTTGATGAATACTCTGCTTAGAATTCTGTTTGTTCTTTAGTACACTTGTTTAGGTCATTTTTTCAAATTTTTATCATGTATGCAATGAGTCTTTTACACTTTTTTTTTTCTTTTGTGTAGGCAAGAGTGACTATCAAAAACTACTACCAATACCGCCACGTGGACAAGCCCGGGTGGAGTCTCGGTTGGATGTGGGCGAACAACGAGGTGATTTGGTCAATGAGAGGTGCGTTTGCCACAGACATGGGAAACTGCTCGTCGTTCAAGGCCCAGATTCCGCACTCGTGCAAAAAGGACCCCGTCATCGCCGACCTCACGCTAGATCAGGCCGGGCCAGAGAACATGACCGAGGGTTGTTGCCGCGGTGGATCGCTTTTCCCCTCGTTTATTAGCCCTTCAAACTCATTCTCTTCCTTTGAAATGCAAGTCGGCACATTGGAGGGAAACAATTCTGCCCGGATGCCTCGCGACCTGACCTTAATGGCACCAGGTCCTGGCTACACTTGTGGCCCGCTTTCGGATGTTGACCCCACAGTTTCTTCGGACATTGGGGGACGAAGACAAGTCCCGGTTTTCAGTAAGTCTTATTCCCGCAATAGGCAGCTAGCTTGAACTTGATTTAGGCGCAAATCAGGTTTTTTTTTTCTTGTGTCGTCTTTAGTACTTCTTCGATGGACTTTGTTTTTCTCAGGAACATGGAAAACATCATGTACTTACTCTAGCTTCTTGGCTAACAAGGCACCAATGTGCTGCGTTTCACTTTCGACGTTTTACAATCCTACCGTCACATCTTGCGCAAAATGTAGCTGTGGCTGCAGAGACGCGGACAATAATGCAGCCTCGTGCATAAGGTATCGTATTTCTCGTATTTATTGTTAATGATTCTTAGTAGTTTTTGATGTTGGTGAAGTCAATTTATGACTAATTACCAAACATAATCCATCTCTCGACAAACAAAAATTGGGCTATTTCTTTGCAAAATTGTGTTTAATTCATACGTGACAATTTCGCCAAGATCTCATTCTTTGATTTGGAGACGAATCCTAACAAATTAAAGAGCAAGAAAATTCCGATATATGTCATACTAGTAGCATGCTCAGATTAAGCAAAATTCTAACGATGAAAGCACTAATTATTTTTATCATACCATGATTTGCAAAGTTACTTCATTATCTGTCTCTCATGGTAGCAGAGAAAGCAATCCATCAAATTCAATGGATGACATTGAAACACTTCAATGCACCGATCACATGTGTCCGATTCGAGTACATTGGCATGTGAAGAACAATTACATGAACCATTGGAGGGTAAAGCTCACAGTCTCAAACTACAACTACCAAAGAAACTACTCAGATTGGAATGTACTAATTCAACATCCCAGCCTCAAGAATTTGGTCAAAACTTTTAGCTTCAACAACACTTTGCTTCCCGCGGTCGGATTAGGAGGTACGTTTTTTATTAAGCTCTCACAAATTGGATTCTGAAAATATTGAAACTGTTATGCTCTCCAATTAATGTTTTGAAAATTTTCAAAAATCCCCACTTGAACTTTGGCACTTGTATCACTTTGTCACTTCAAGCCTAAAGGATTAAAAAACAAAGGGTCTATTTGGTATATGGTCATTTATTGGTCCATGTTTTAAAGAAATGACCAACATTTTCAAAAATTAAGTTATTAACCTATATACATAAGAGAACTAAGTACATTTATCACTAATTTTTTAACTAATCGTTCGCTATTTTCTTAAAAAATCATTAGAAAATTACTATTTACTTAATTATCTCAAAAAAAAAAAAACAAAAAAAAGGCAATATTTTAATTTATCATATATATATTTCAATATAATTTCTCAATCTTCACATGACATCGTTTGTCTGATCCATCTAAAAAGTGAGAGTTTATAATGTTTAAGGGATACTTTTTAGAGTTTTTTTTTTTTTTTTTCAAAATTTAAGGCTACAAACCGACACTTTTTAAAGTTCTAGCTATAAAATGTTGTAAGTGTCAAAATTGAGGGAAATTTTTTTAGAATTTTCCTTTTTAATTTTATGGTGAATGATATAATTTTTTGTTTGACATATGTTCTTGCAGATGAAGTGGCACTCTTTTGGGGGTTGAAGTATTACAATGAAGAGCTTTTGAATGCAGATGAGAAGCAAGTAGGTTCAGTGAGTACAGAGTTGATATTGGAAAAGGACTTGGACTCATTTACCTTAAGCAATGGATGGGCTTTTCCTAGGAGAATATATTTCAATGGTGAGAACTGTGAAATGCCTCCACCAGATAACTTCCCAATGTTGCCAAATGGTAGCTCCAATTCCATGCAAAAATCTTCTCACTATTTGGTCCTAACTTTGATTTTTCTGGCTCTAAAGACAGTGATTTACTGAACAATTGTGAAATACGGATGTATATTTTATGGGTGTTTAAGCTCACTTTGGACATGTTTGGATTGTAGTTTATTGAGTTATTGGTTTTGTACTTTTCGATCATGTAAGATTACACTTCGTGTTAATCAAGATATCATGTTAAAAGTTTTGAGAAAATAGTCTTATTAATTAGAGTAGAAAATACGGTCTAAACACTTAATTTTATTTGAGTTAGATAATATAATTTTTCTGGGGTTATTTGTGTTTCTCATGTATAATCCTTTTGCCTTTTTTCTTTTTTTCCTCAAAATCTATCCATTTCTTGGTTTTTGTTTATATAGAATATGTTGAGCATATATTTTGACAAAATAATATTAAGGAGTTGCTCTTGGATGGGTTTTGAAAAAAAATAAAATAAAATATCTTAGTACTTTGTCTTAACTTTAAGGGTTTTTTTTAGGCATTTAATCAAATTTTTGAGTAATTTTTTAGGATTTAGCTCTAAAATATCGAAATTAAGGACTTAGCCATAACATGTAAATGTTACATGTTATGGCTAAATCCTTAATTTCGTAAAACTATAATTAAATTTTTCAAACTTTACCTTTAAAATGACTAATTGCTTAACTGACATTAACTTTAATAAGATTATAAAGCATTAACTTTAATAAGATTATATTAAAAAGGTGGTTAGACAGTAGTATATTGGATAATTATTCCATAGATATATGGCTAGTTCTCTTAGCTGATAGCTATGTACCATAACTTTGCTCCAATGATTAAGCTAGGATTCCTAAAATTTAAATAATTTTTTAATCAAATTCCTCAAGAGAAAAACATTTAACCAACCTCTTCTATTTCTAAGCATCCTGTTCACGAACTCGTACAATCCGTAAAACCCTCTGAAATTGACCCAACCAGACTCAAAGAAAAGCCACTTCAATGAAAACAATTATGAATTGTAAGAGACTTAGCTTGTTATGCTCAAAGCAAAATTGGGTTCAAGGTTTATGAACATGCTGAACCCGCCCCACATCGCTCATACGTTGAAAAATATGTCAACATACGTTGCGTTCAGTTGTTCATCACCAATCTCGACAAACTCAAGTAGTGGAAGGAGAACCAATCAACGCTTTCAATTCTATCGTGTTTCGCCCACGATGTACTCAGCGTGTCTGTCTATCGTTGGAGTCCGCCTTTATTATGTCTGGAAGAATTTTAGATGATAGAAGGATGTCACTAAAGTTAAAGATGCCGGATCGTCAGGCTTAGTAAATAGCAATGAATTCGTACGAATTGATTGACTATTACTATTTTGATAATTTGTATGTGGATGACGTTCTACAATCGAGCCATCTTTGATATTTATATTCAAAAAATTATTATAAATAAAATGAGGTATTTTTTTAATTTATTTCTTTTGATTGATTATTTGCATCAAATTATTGGATGCCTAATTATTAATTTGGTAAATGAATTAAAATCCCTAACACATATAAGTGTTAATGACACTAATAACAAAATAAAATCTAATAATTATTAAAAAATTAAAACAATTAAAACTATATTACAATTTTACAATAATCAAACAAATTTAAAATTTGCGTTTTTATTTAAAAAAAAAAAAAAAAGAACACACACACATGGGGTAAACGGGTACACCATACTTGTCCCACATGTAAACGGGTACGGCGTACTCGACCCCGTCTAACTATTGGCGAAAGCGTCCCTAAACCTATTTTTCCTCAAAAACGAGGACGTGGACCCGTTTCGTCATGAATGGTTAGCTCATTGATTACATAGATACTGCTTCACCCTATTGTGTATTTTTACTAAAATTATAAGAGAAAATTCTAAAATAGTCCGTGAGTTTTACCGAAAATTTAGTTTCATCCTTTTGTTTTTAGTAATTTTGAAATGATCATTCAGTTTTTCAAATCGGTCTAAATTAAAATATCATTTGCGTTGATTAAGTCTTAAAATTTTTTAAAATGACAAAACTACCCTTTATAAAAACCATTGATTCAACCTCCAATATTTTAAAAAGTTTATTTATACCTCACTATTGGGTATAAGTGTAATTTTTAAAAAATATTTAAAAGATAAAAATAAACTATTTGATATAAGTGTAATTTTTGAAAATATTAAAGATTTGATTAATAATTTTTATAAAGTGTATTTTTATCATTTAGAAAAATTTTAAATTTTAGTCAACGCAAAATGATAATTTTAAACCGATTTATAAAATTAAAAAAATCATTTTATAATTACTAAAAACAGATGGATAAAATTAAATTTTTGATAAAACTCAAGGACTTCTTTAAAATTTTCCCAAATTAGTAATGAGTAGGTAGTTAATCGAAGGAAAAAAAAAAAAAGAGAAAAAAAAACCCCTTTTTCTCACTTCTCACTCAGCCACCGGCATTCACTCCCCCTTTCTTCTTAAAAAAAAAATAATAAAATAAAATCTCATCGTCTCTCTCTCTCTCTCTCTCTCTCTCACTCTCTCTCTAAACCACTCAGCCTCTCTCTATCCCTCCCTATTCTCTCGGCGCGCAAGCCTCCGCGCGAATCGCGGCGGCGAGCAACCACTGCTGCGAGCTTTAGCTCTGTTCCACGCGAGCCTCGCCCATTTCGTATTCACACTCACTAACCCGATTTTCGGAAAAAAAAAAAACACTTCTGCTTCAGATTTGCTTCTTCTCCTTCTTCTTCTTCTTTTTCTTCTTCTTTTTTTCGTTTAAACCACTCTCCAAATCGTGCCAAATCAAATAATAACGTACTCTCTCGGTCGTGGTCCATTGTCTCACGGGAGCCCAAAATTCCAGAGTTCACGTGACGAAACAAACAAACAAACACACACACACACACCAAAACTCCCAAAAAATAAAATTAAAAAGAAATAGTCACGGGCACTAGAAGACAGACAACCCTGCTACTTTCTTTCTTCCACCACTCACTCACACTCTCACTCACTCACTCTCACTCTCGCTGATCCATAATATAATTCTTCAATCTCCATATAATTGAGAGCCTATTAATATTTCAGTGTCATCAGTTTCTTTTTCTTCTGCCAAAATTTTTTACTTCCCCAAAATGGTTCCTCAAAATTTGTTACCACATTTCTTATTGTTACTATTATTTTTCCTCTCCATTAATTATGTTGATGCCCTCAACATCGGCGTCCAAGCCACCGGTACCTCCGTTACTGTGGTTTGTTCTTTATCCTTCTTTTTTTTTTTTTTTACCTTTTATTAATTTATAATTTTTTGAATTTTTGTTGGTATTAACACACACATACATTGCAGAGCAAAAGTTGCAGCAGAAAGTGTGAATCGGACTTCTGCTCAGGTATACCGTATACATAGCATAAGAAACTCTTGATATTTATTTATTTATTTATTTTTCAAAATTTATTGAGAAGTAACGTTTTTTGCTTTGGTGTTTTTGAATTCATTTTGGGATATAAAAAAAAAAAAAGTGCCTCCATTTCTGAGATATGGGAAGTACTGTGGGCTGTTGTACAGTGGATGCCCTGGAGAGAAACCTTGTGATGGGCTTGATGCTTGTTGTATGAAACATGACGATTGTGTTCAATCCAAGAACAGTGAGTCACTTCTCTTTCTTTTTATTTTTTATTTTTATTTTTTTCCTTTTAATATAATATTGTTTTGTCACACACACTTTATTGTTGGTATTTGCTTTTGTTGTTGGAAGATTATTTAATAATGCAAGATTTTTTACATTATCGATAGTGCACGGTTTATAATAACTTATAATATATATATAATATATATATTTTGCACATAAGTATATTACATCGTCTATTTTCATGTTATTAATTCATTTCCCACATTTAAAATTAAAATTATACTCAATCGGAGATGAAAATAGAAAAACAAGAAAAAAAATAAAAACGATAAACCTATTTTTTTCATAACCGATTAAACATATTTTTTGTGTTAAATTTAAAGAAATGAATCGATAATATATAAATAGAGGATGTAATGTGTTTATGTGTTCGAAAAAATTTAATTTTTATATATTTTTTAAATTATTATAAGTCGTGCATTATCGATAGTGCAAAAAATCGTGCATTATTGAAGAATCTTCGTTTGTTGTTAGTTGATCCAACGTAGGGGTGGCAATTTGGGTCCGGACACGAGACACGACACGAACATGACACGAAATAAATGGGTCTGGGTCCACCCTTAATGGGTCTGGGTCTTAAACGGGTCGACACGATTAACACGATAATTAAATGGGTGAACACGACACGAATACGAAGACACGATTAAGAACATTAAGACACGATTAATAAATAATTTTTAATATTTATATATATATATATATTTTTAATTTTATATTCATTCTTATAAAATAGAACAACATATTTTGTTGATTTAGTCATGTTATATATTTTGTTGATTGGTTTTGTTATTTGTTTCTTTATTGGACATGCAGTCTTGTTAGTTTTGTTGTTGTTTCTATGTGTGGAATTATCTTTTTATTTTAATTTAGGTCATAAATGAGTCGTATATGGATTGTAATACCATTAATATATGTTTATCATTAAGATACGAATATTAAATGGGTCTTAATGGGTCGTTAATGGGTAACACGACAAGACACGACACGAACACGACACGACACGATAAGTAAATACTACTAAATGGGTTGGGTCGGGTCTGGGTCCAAAAAAAGGTCAACACGATAAGACACGACACGAACACGACACGAGACACGAATTGCCACCCCTAATCCAACGCCCTTGTTTTAAAATTGGATAAATATTACGTGAACCAGCATTTTAGATTGAGAATTGGAAACTAATAATGGGCGAAGTTTGTTTTTTTTTTTTTCATTTGTATATTTTTTCAGGGATAAAACCTCAAATGTTTGTTTGGCGAAATTTAAATGTTAAATTTTGTCATTAAGTCTTATTTTGTTGGTTGGTTAGACATTCCATCCATCTTAGTTGAAATTCCGACTATCAAAATGATATGAGATAAAATGGTTAGAATGTTCCAATCAATCAATGCATCACATCACATTTTGTTTTCCCTAGAATTAAATTTAACATTTTAAGTGAAACAAAGCAAAAGAAAAAAATTGGTTTAAATCTTTTGTTATAGTATTCACTATTAAGAAAAAAGTTGTATTTAAATCATGTGATTTGGATAATAAGTCCTTATCACTTTCTAATTGAGCTGTCAAATGGTCGATAATCTCTTTCTTTAATTAGGCTTTTTTTTTTTTTGAGTGGTTGTTATTTATCTAATTAAGCTAGTTGGAGCTAGTAGTATTTCCTTACGCCTCTCTATGGAATTAATTACGACTCTCTCAAGTTAATCGCGACATAGCGGAGACAAAATATATATATATATATATATTATACCACTTGTTTGCTGTGATCATTTTCACTCATTTTATTTTATTTTTTAAGATAAAAAAATAATTTGAAAATAATTTGAAATAATTTGAAAAAATAATATAGAATAACTTGACTTTATAAATTTTGAAGTGATATAAATAATTAAAATTTAAAGATATTATATAAAAATTTAGACGGTTGAAAAAATGGTTGATAAAAATAAAATAAATTATAAGATTAAAAAAATTATAAAATAAAATAAATAAAATAAGTGAACCAAACAAGAGTTTAGACTTTAGAGTTAAGAGTTAGAGCGTAGACAGGACAGAATTAAATATCATTCAAGATAGCGTCGAACATGTTGGAATGAACAGAGCTACGTGGAGTTGGAGCGAGAGAGAGAGCCTAAGGGACCCGTGAATGATCTTTAAAGATACAGCCAAGAAATGCAGCAATAATTAGCCATGTGCCCATGTACCAAACTAAAGATATCTCTTTCTTTATATTTTTTATTTATTTTATTTTTTGTTTTCTCATATTTGGCTAGAGAAAACAATTATTTTAGAAAAGTAGCTAGCCATGACACTTTTTTGTGCATTTTTTTGTGCATTTGATTGAATTATCTGTTTCTTTTATAAATGATTGAGATTGATAGAGAAATGTGAAATAGTATTTTCCTCATGTAAATTTAGATTTTGAAAGCGGCATTGGATCAAATTTTGCGGTCTTGGATCAATTTTATTTTATTTTTATTGGAAAAATTTCATGGTACTATTGGAGTCGGATGGAATTTAATTACATTTAAATAATTATACCAGATATTTAATTTTCACTGTATAACAATTATTGTAAAAAAATTACAATAAACTACCTCGAAGATAATTTCTGGCTTCGTCTCTGTGACGCTGTAGATGACTATCTAAGCCAAGAGTGCAGCCAAAAGTTCATAAACTGCATGACAAACTTCAAGAACTCAGGAGGCCGTACATTCAAGGGCAACACTTGTGATGTGAACGAGGTCATTGATGTAATTTCACTTGTCATGGAAGCTGCTTTGCTTGCCGGCAGATATCTCCATAAGCCTTGATAAATATTCATTTTAATTTAATGTAATTCTGCACAATGCAAATCACCTTCCTTTTTATCACCTTTAATTTCCCCTTGTTTCAAACTTGCAATTTAACTTTTCCTTTTATTAATCAATGTATCTGGTTTTTGTGTTTGTTTATTTTGGGTTATCATATGCATGGCTTCAAATGTCAATTATCAAACCAAGAAAAATGGATGAAATGTGGTATCACGAGAATATAGAAAAATTTTGTTTTTTGTTTTTTTTTTTTTCAGATGCGACCATTTTAATTAAATTAACTTATCACTTGACTCGATTTTGGTTTTTTTTTTTTTTTCCTTTTCTTTTTCTTGTTTACCCTTGTGCTAAAATATGTATTCAAAACTCGTCTTCTCTTTGAATTTCCTTTGAATTTTTGCTCATTTTAACTTGTTTCTATTGAGAAGTGGATTTTTCGTGTCTTTGTTGATCTCCATGGTTTGCGGACATAGTTTAACGGAAGTATCCAGCGTTTTATTTCATTAAGAAAGTAGCCATTTCATAATCAGTTTCCATTTTTTAATTAATGTCAATTATCTACTATGCACTTTAACTTTATTATTCCTCATTTTTTGAAACTATGCAATGAGATGATCAACTCTCTTTCGGCTCTGTTGACCGCAGCTTCGACGAGCCTCATCATACAATATATTTTTGTATTGTGACATGAGTTCATACATATTGGCCCAAAGGTTCCAAATAGTGTTGGGTCAATTTTCGATCTTGTAGAGTCCAAATTTAGTTGTGCATTGCGGTTTGTTGACGTGTGGAATTGTTTTTGTGCGTAAGAAGGTTGCAACTGCATTATTCTTTGCACTTTCACTCGTTGCATGACTCAGAATTCATTATTTTAATATGATAAAATTAAGATTTTTTGCACTAGTGCCCCCTAATTTATATGGGGTGTGACAAGTTGGCCCCTAATTTTTTATTTTTGGCATAATACACCTTCAATTTAATTTTCTTGGCAAATCAATGCAAATTGATAGCTATCGTTTCTATATTCTAAAAAAAAAAGACTCAATAAATTTTTTTAAATGATTTATTTTTGTTTTATTTAGTTTTTTCTTTCTTCTTCCTTTGTTTCTATTGTTCTCTTTCACTTTTCATTTCTTTTCAAGAAACATTCTCAGTCTGTTCTTTTCGAAGCAAGCATTGTCCTATACTTTTTTTTTTCTCCAAAACTACATCCTCACACACGTGTAGGAGCCAGATGCGGTTGCGACATATTTCTAGAGGCGGACGAGGAGAACGGCGGCAGTTGGTCAAAGAAGGCGGACCTAGGGCTGAACTGGGCATAGAGGGCGCTTTGTTGAGGTTCAAATTCTTCATATTATTGGTCAGTTAATCTAGCATTCTCGAGAAGTTAGGGTTGTGATTCAAAGGCAGCATCTTGGGTCTCGGTGCCTTTGTTACATGTAACATTCACATATATATGTTACATGTAACATAAAATGTTGCATGTTATGGCTAAATCCTTAATTTCGTGAAACTATGGCTAAATCCTTCAAACTTTACCTTTAAAATAGCTAATTGCTTAACTGACCCTACAATTAATATGATATCCAATAAATATTATGTTGTTTACACATTAAACAATATTAATTTTATTTAATTTGAGAACAACGACTAACCAAATTAATTATTTAAGAGTATCCTTCTTGAATTTTTAGAGATATTGCGGAGACCATGAACCTGTAATTTCGAGCTCTATAAATTCTTAAAAAAATTAATTAAAGCCATCAGTCGGTGTTGGAGCCCTAGCCGGTAAAGTGCTGGCATGGCTACCGGCTAGGCTAATCGGTGCCTTAGCCGGCGAGATGCTAGCTCAGCAATGGTCAAATGTCGGCTTAGCTACTGGCTAGGCTAACCAGAGCCCTAATGGACGAAATGCCAGCTTAGCCACTGATCGGGCTGTCTAGTGTCCTTACTGATGAAATGCCAGCTTAGCCACCAGACAGGCTATTCAATGTTGGCCGGCATAATGTCGGCCTCATCCAAACCATAAAAAATCAGCACAATATCGGCTCTCAACTTAGTTGATAGTACGGAACAACAAAAGTCCAAAACCTGTTATTTTCCCCAAGACCAGTCGAAACAAGGCATACAAATACATCAAGTGAACATGTTGACCCACGACTCTTACGTTAATTGTCTGAAAACGTTGTCACAACAAAAGAGAGTAGGTATCATCCGAGATCTATAAATTACAAACTTCATAAGGTTCGAGGTAATCCAACTTTCAACATACTTAAACAATGAAATTTCTCATATTTTTGATTTATACGAATTGGCTTGAGTGTCAGAATGCCCGTACTAGAAAAATTTTATGTGCCCCTCGTTACACATGTCTATCTTTTTTCGCAGAACCGGATAACGTTGTTACTACATCTAGATCACCCCAGCACTTAGTCCAAGATTCGACCGAGCAAAGAGAGCGACCACATGTTGATCACGGGTTGATATGAAAAACTGCATCAACATTTTGATACTAGAGGGAGGGCCCTTGTAGAGTGATAATCGCAGGGCTCTCACACCAGTAATACATCAACACAATTCCATCATGGCAAATGAAAGTACCCAAGGATATCAACACTACGAAAAAGTGGGAGAAGACCTGACACCTTATCGACTACGGAAGTGACTTCCTGTGAGAGCCAAACACCTGCCAGCAATAGCGAATTGGCAACCCACTCGTGCTAAACGAGTAAAAGATGCTCTTAACGATATGGCTTTAGCGTAGAAGACCCGACAGAAGAACAACTTCACCTGACAGCCCAATAAGGCGAGGACACTTGGCTAGATACCAACAAAACTCAACATGGGCGAATGGAAGTGCACGGAATAACTCTCACCACGTATTGGTCTTCGACCAATTGGAGGAGAAATAAAGCAAAGCCGAAAGCACATGGGTACCAAGTGGCTTAAGAATGTGTGAATCTGAGGACTTCTGAGACCATATTAATGCAAGGCGAGGGGGACTCCCTAAACATATTGGTCCTAATGCGACACAAAGTCAGCAAACCAAATAAATAAGCAACCCTCAAGACAATCGAGTTCAGACTAGGGGAGTAAAAATCCCGAGCTGACGACGCTAAATGATCATGATAGGCAATTGTTGCAACGGAATGAAAGTCTGAAATGGAACGCAACTTGGCTGGCGATATCCAAGGTATGATGCAAGATGCGGAGCCACTTTTCACTACGGGGATCCTTGCCAAAGAATTCCCTAAAGATTTCAAAATGCCAACTTTGAAGCAGTATGGCAAAAAAGGGAATCTCGTAAGCCATCTCACCACTTTCTAAAATTGGAGGAAGCATCAAATGCCAGGTATTTATGTTAACTTTAACCGAAACGTGTGGCATTTGATGCTTGTGGAGGCATACTTCAAAGAATTTGATGGTCATCCAAGTTTAGAAAATGGTGAGACAGGCTTACAAAATTACCTTTCTCGTTATACTGCTTCAAAGTTTGCATTATGAAATCTTCGGGGAATTCTTCGGTAAGGATTTCCGCAGTGAAATGTGGCTCTGCATCATGCATCATACATTAGATATCGCCAGCCAAGTTGCTTTTCCTTTCGAGCCTTTCAATTCATTGGAACAACTGCCTATTATAATCATTGAGGTGCCGTCAGCTTGGGGTTTTAACTTTCCCCGGTCTGAACTGATTGTTTTGTTGGTGGTTTATTGATTCGGCTTGCTAACTTTGTGTCGCATTAGGGCCAAGGCATCTGAGGACCCCCATCGCCTTTGATTAATGTGGTCTCATAGGTCCTTAGATTTGTGCATCCTTGATCCACTTGGTACTTATGTGCTTTCGGCTTCGTCTTTAGCTTCACCTCTTAATCGATCAATGATCGATACATTGGTGCTGTGAGAGTCAGCCCATGTACTCCCATTTCCCTACTGAATTATATTGTTATCTTGTCTGAAGTTCTCACCTTATTAGACGGTTTGGTAAAGCTATTCTATTGTCGGGGTCTTCCCGCGCTGCAGGTATGTTCCTAATAAAAGGTGTCGGTTTGAATTTTTCAACGAAATGTGTCATGGCTGCGGCCGAGTAGGGTTATTGATTCACTCTTGTTGGCAGACAGTTGGCTCTCACTGACGGTCACCTCCGTGGTTAGTGAGGTACCATGATAGCTTTGTGTCGATGTATTACTTGTGTGATAGCCCTGTGACTGTCACTCTACAACGGCGCTTCTTCTAGTGTCAAAATATTGATGCAGGTTTAGCACGTGGCTGCTTTCTGAGCTCGGTCGGCCATTAAACCAAGTACTGGAGTTGATATAGCTGTGGCGATGACGTAATTCGATTTTGGAAAGAAGACTGAAAAGCGTGACAAGAGGCATTAGTAATTTTCAAGTGCCGGCACTCCGACGCTCAGGCCAGTTAGGGTAAACCAAAAAACAAAGAGAAATTTCATTATCTAAGTGTGTTGAAAGTGGGTTTACCTCAAACCTTATAAAGATTTACGAATTATAGATGTCGGATGATGACTCACTCGCTTCATCAAGATGACATTGTTAGATAGTTAATCGGAGATTCGTGGGTTGCTACGTTCATATGATGTATTCATGTGCCATGTATAAACTTCTCTTGGTGTTAGAAGGAGGGCCAGTTGTAGACTGACAGTTATAGAGCTCTCAAACCAGCAAAGTACGTACTTAGAAGCTACTATGGCTAGCAAATATAACAAGATAATATATCATGGTGGTGCCACGAATCTACGGAGGCTACTACAAGTCAACTTACCACCTGGAAGGACGAACAGGCCGCCTACTCTTATTGTGGTGTATGTACCGAGTTACACACTAGATCAATGGACGGCGAGGGGGTGCACAATATCCTCAGCGACTCAGGGTCTATCATCATAATATTTCATAAATTTATATATATATACATTTTATAGGGTCGTACCTATATTGTCTATAAGTCGACCAATTGTAACGACATTATTTTCATCATTATTATACCTCACTTAGGAGGGTGGTACGATACAATTATTATTGTTATCCTATATTTTACTTGATCATTAAGTGGTATGCATCGTGATGAAACGCAAAACATGTATCATCAACGAATTGCATAATATATCATATCATCATCTTATCATCGCTATGTCATCATCATTAACTATATCAAGCACATATGATCATAGTATCCCCATCGTCAAAATTATTTCATCAACATAGTCATATCAATATCATTTTTTAAACCTCGTTATCAATATAATGTCAATACATTATTGTCATACAATCATTATCATATTACGTCATCATATCATCGTTATTACACGTCATTAACAACGTAAAATCATATCCTTATTCATCATATCAAACTATCATTATTCATCATAACATCAATCATAAATGATCATTCATCATTCATCACAATATTTCTTTTGAAAACCATACGTACTGTAGGTGAGATTGTACTCACCTGAAATGACGTTAGAAAGATGTTTAGGTTAGACAATCAATCTCATCGAATTCTCGAAGCCTAAAATAATCATCTAACATGAGAATTCGTACTAAACTAATATGTCTGATTGAACGTTGACTTTCATGAGTCTGTATTTTCTGAAAAAAAAATCCTATTTAGACTCTGTACATTATGAAAATTTAACTTTAAGCCGAAAACTCAAAATTTTGACCAAAAAATACTAACTCGCATTGAGCCAAAAATTTTCAGAGTTAAAGATAACATAAAAATGACATTATTCTCTCATGTAACTTTTAAAAATTCGATCATTAACCCTTCTTAATTATCTAAAGAAGATCCGGAATAAAATCGTCATTTCTGTTATATCTTTTATTATAAGTATTTTCTGAAAAATATTCTAAACAAACTCCTTTTTTATTTTTAAAATCCTAAGAGTTTCATCTACTTAATTGACCAAAATTCAAATCGCCTTTTGATTGAGTTCAATACAGATTTCGCAAAAACTTAGGGTGTGTTTGATAACACTTTTGTTTTCTATTTTTTGTTTTTTTAAATAAAAAAGTACAATTTTATTTTAAAAAACATGTTTGGTAACTTGTTTTTGTTTTTTGTTTTTAAAAATTATTGTCAAAATTTTTAAAAATCAGGATACAAAAATTTGATACTTTCAAAATTTTTTAAAACAAATTTTCGAACCAGCTTTTTTCTGTTCGACTCTCTCGGCTTTGTTCATGATCTCGTACTCTCAACTTTGATCGAAAAACTCTAAGCTATGTTTGTTTCTTAGAAAATCAAAGAAATTGTGTCAAACTATGATTGAGCAAAGATATTTTGCTCGACTTCCTTCCAAGTTCTTGATCTGTTTTATTTTTCTCAAGTTAAACCATGAATTTTTCTCTCTCAATCTGGATTTTTCTTTCGATTTTGGTAGTTCAGTTTAGGAAAATAGAGATACATCTTCTCCACTTAAGCCAAACATGATAATGACGAAGCTTCAATTCTTACGGTTTTTATTGACCAAGCTCTATCGATTCCAAAGCTCGCCACCCACTTGAAGTAAGTTCTCTTTGATTCTCAAGATAAATCTGAGTATTTCGTGATTTTGATTACTTCTCTAGGCTTTTGTTTTAAATTTCTCTATATTTTTTGCTTATTACAGGTGAAATTCTGATTTGTTTGCCAACTGTTCGACAAAATGCAAAAGAGTGTTTGTAGTAGTGTGAGAAATCTTGATTTGATTTTACTTTAAAACCCCTGTGTGTTTTCTTGTCTATTTTTGCCTTGGCTTGCTTTCCTTGTTGGGTTTAGTTTTGGGTATTTGAAAATCTTGATCATGGTGCTTGTTGTCAACTAGAGGTTATAGACTTTTAAAAGGATGCCTTGAACATCTTTCTAATGGCCATTTTTCTTCTTCATAGCAGTGTATGAACAAATTTTAATTTTAGATTGATGGTAATGATAGTGGATAGAATTGTTCTTGAGCTTGTGTCTATATATTATAAGTTCAAGTTCCATGTGGTGATATGATTGGAACATATTGTTGTGCAATATGGTCTATTTTGGGGAATTTGTCTATGAAATATTGTGCTATTTTCATTTCTTCTCTGAGCTTTGCTTCATTTGTCTATATTTTTTGGTTTGTTGAAAGTGGTATTTTTAATTACCTGCAACCTGTTTGACAAAATGCTTGAATGAGTGTGATCAATTTTCTTTTGATGATGGTGGTAAAACTTGCTTGAAATCCTTGTGAGATCTGTGTTGTTCATAATTTTAGATTTAAGGTAATAATAGTGGTAAATATTTGATTATGTGTGTTGAAAGCTTGATAATAATGTTTTGGTCTAAGTTGACCAGACATTTCAATCCCAATACTAAATGGCTATAAACAAGAACACATTTTGTGCAAAGGATAAGACAAAGAGCTGGCCTTTAACATTTCCATGAGAGAAGCTGAACATATATTCAAGCTGCCCATGTTGCCTTACTTTGTATAATCAGAGATATCAGCCCAAGTTGAGTTTGAAAGCTTTCGATTCTAGGCTGTCCGTTGCAGGTTTATGTAGAATATGGATTCAATAGTAAATGAAGTTTTTGATCTTGTGAATAATGACGAAGCTAGTATATGGTCCCAAAGACATGGAGAGATTTTTATTGACCTCACAGAAGAAGAGGGAATGAAAGGAAATAGGAGTACCACGACATTCTCCAAATCTGCTTGAAATCGTATTCTTGTCAACCTTTGTGCACGTACCAAAAAGAGTCATACCGAAATTCAGAAAAGAAACAAAGTTAACCAACTGAAGCAAAGACAAAAGGATTTCCAGTTATTATTACAAGAGACTGGCATTGGATATAATGCGCTGACTGGGAAAGTTACTGCTTCAGAAGATGTGTGAGAAAAACTTATGCAGGTAAAGATAAATAATCCATATTTCTTTCTAATTGAGTTAAGCGTTGTGATTATCATATAAATCTTATTGAAATGCAGGTTCATAAATTTGCTAAAAGATTCAAGAAGAAAGGATGCCCATTTTATGATAAGCTATGCACAATATTTGGAGATACTACAGCCACTGGTTCAAATGCCCATCCATCGACAAACGATCCTTCTGATGATAAAGAAGAAGATAGTGAGCAATCGAAAAGCTCTAATAGAAAACATGGTTGTTTGGATGAAGATGATGACAATAGTAAAAATGTTTCTCGTAGTTTTGAAAAACATAAGAAGAGATCTTGCTCATCGGAGTTATCCTTGGCTTTACGTCAATATAGTGAAACTTCTAAAAGAAAGATCGATGCAATTAATGGAAAGAGTAGTGACATCTTCCGTCCCTACATCTCATGATGGCACAAGTGTCGGAATCCATTTTCACTTGCTATAGAGAGCGTTGGTGCATTGATAAAATAAAAAGCATTGGTGTTGATTCTTACCAAAAGCCATTGATAAGTTTCAATATGAAGTTTGAAGAGCCTTGTTTTTCGAAATGCCTGAAAATAAAAGAAATGATTGGGTCTTAAATCTAAAATAAGACCTCTAGATTGGCTTAGATGAAGAATTATCATAGATTAATTGGTCCATGTATTGTTTTTTGGGTTTATGCATTGACACGTCATATAATTTACGAATTTACTGTGAAGACTCCTTCGTAGTATATTTTAATTCCTAGCTCTTTTGCTTGTATATGCATGACTCTTATGTGATTTTTTTTTTTTTTGTGAAAATGAAAATAACTTTCCTTGATTTGTTTGAGGAGGTCCTCCTCAAGGGTTAAAAGAGTTTTCCAATTGAGGAATGCTATTAACATTATTTTGGAGTTTTAGCCTTTACTCATGTATTGACTTAAATTTTTAATAAAAGGTTATATTATTATTAAGGGTAAATTCTACGAATGCCCCCTCTACTATAGGCATCGTTTCACATTGTCCTCTAATATTTAATTTGTTAGATCCGTTCCCCTCGTATTATAAAAATGACTCAACACTTACTACCGTTTATTTTTTCTAATAATAGAAGAGCAAAAAAGTAATTTTATTTCAAATTAATAGATACCAATTAACTAATTGACACCTGGAAGTTTTTAACAGAAAAAATAAACGGTAGTAAGTGTTGAGTCATTTTTATAATACGAAGGGAACGGATCTTATAAATTAAACATTAGGGGACAATGTGAAATAACGTCTATAATAGAAGGGGCATTAATAAAATTTACCCTATTATTAATTATTTTTATAAATTCATGAACATTGAAAAAAAATTCTATTTTTTACCAAACATGTTTTTGTTTTCTGTTTTAAAAACCAAAAACATGATTACCAAACATGTTTTCTATTTTTAAAAATTAGAAAACAAAACAAAGTGAAATTTTTGTTTTTTAAAACAAAAAACAAAAATGTTACCAAGCACAACCTTAAAAAAAGAAAGTTTTAATTTTTATAAATTCTAAAACTTATCTTTTATGCTCCAATAATTTAGCTTTTAAGATGTTCGAAATTAAGAAAAATCGCCACTGTCCAAAGTTGAAAATCAGTGGTAACGTGTTTACAAAAAAGTTTCAAATTTAAAACAAAAGCAAACAATATTAAAAAATTACTGAATTTTTAATATCATCCCAACCCATATAAGTTTTATTCACCAAAATTTAGAACCTAAAAATTTTGTTTACACACCTAAATAAATTTCCAAATTTAAGATTTTCAAACTGTCCAGTGTTGAAAATTTTCTCTGCCCAGGCCTACTAAAAAAATTTGATAAAAACATCCGCAGATCGCATCACTCTAAAATTTTACAAACATGATATAGACATATAAAGGATTAACCACTAATATTTATAGATTTTATTAGATCTTAAAGAATCATGAAAGTCGTCGCTCAAACTGAACAGAAACAAAATTCAAAATTCCAGCATCTTACAAATTTATAGAATGACATGAAAACCCTAATTCTAAATTGGGTAATAAAACTATTCTTATGTCATCATTATAATATCCTTATAAATATATAGGATAGGTTTATACCTATTGATCCGTTGCGAAGAACTCGTAGGATTATGTTGTTGCGCTCAAGTCTACGCTGTACAAATGTATTTGAGATTAGAATTAAATCAGTCTAAACCAAATTATTATGGGATGTGTAAAATTTACCTTAGTACTAAATCTTTCCTCTAAACTCCTCTTGATGACCGATCTAGAACGATTTCTTTATATTTTTTTAATATGGTGTCTGGGATTTGGAAGAAAGAAGAGAAATTTTTGGCTCTGCTATTTTTTTTTTCTGTGTGTAAATGAAGAGAAAGAAGAAATTTTTAACATCAGCTCCCAACTCATATAAGTTTCATTCACCAAAATTTTAGAATCAAAATATTTCGTTTACACACCGAAATAAATTTCCAAAGTTAACATTTTAAAACTGTCCAGTGCTGAAATTTTTTTTTCCGCAGTCCTACTAAAAAAATTCGACAAAAACATGCACAGATCGCATCAATCTAAAGTTTAACAGACATAATTTAGTCCCATAAAAGATTAACAACGAATATTTACAGATTTTATTACATCTTAAAGAGTCAAAAAAGTCGTTGCTCAAACTAAATAGAAACAAAATTTAAAATTCCAACATCTTACAAATTCATAGAATGACATGAAAATCCTAATTCTAAATTGGGTAATATAACTATTCTTATATCATTATAATATCCTTATAAATATATAGGTGAGGTTTTTACCTATTGATCTGTTGCGAAGAACTCGTAGGATTATGTTGTTGCGCTCAAATCAATATTGTACAAATGTATTTCAGATAAGAATTAAATCAATCTAAACTAAATTTTAATGGGATGTGTAAAATTTACCTTAGTACCAAATGCTTCCTCTAAAATCCTCTTGATGGCCGGTCTAGAATGTTTTTTTTTTAATATGGTGTCTAGGGTTTGGAAGAGATGAGAGGAAATTTTTGGCTCTCTCTCTTTTTTTTTTTTTTTTCCTAGGTGTAATGAAGAGAAAGAAGAAATTTTTAATATCAGTTCCGTTTCCAACTCATATAAGTTTCATTCTCCAAAATTTTAGAATCAAAATATTTCCTTCACACACCTAAATAAATTTTGAAAGTTAGGATTTTCAAACTGCCCGGTGTTGAAAATTTTCTCTACGCAATCCTACTAAAAAAATTCGACAAAAATATCCGCAGATTTCATCACTCTAAAATTTTACAGACATAATATAGACACATAAACGATTAATGACGAATGTTTACCGATTTTATTAGATCTTAAAGATTCATGAAGGTCGTTGCTCAAATATAAACAAAATTCAAAATTTCAGCATCTTACAAATTCATGGAATGACATTAAAACCCTAATTCTAAATTGGGTAATAAAACTATTGTTATATCATCTTTATAAATATATGGGGGAGGTTTTTACCTATTGATCCTTTGCGAAGAACTCATAGGATTATGTTGTTGCGCTCAAGTCTACTCAGTATCAATGTATTGGAGATTAGAATTAAATCAATCTAAACTAAATCACTATGAGATGTGTATTTTATCTTATTACCAAATCCTTCTTCTAAAATTCTCTTGATGGCCGGTCTAGAATGATTTTTTTTAATATGATTTTCTTGATGATGAGTACAAATCGGGTATTACCCGATTTTACTCGAATTTTTTTCGGATATAATTAAATCAATAATTAATCAGGTTATAAATAAATTTTATTTAACATATTTCATTGAGAAATATTATATCATGGTAAAATATCATACAATGATAAAACATGTCAGTTACTTAATATATTCGTTAGGCACGAGTTCACCTGTGAGAGTATTGCACTGCGTTGAAATTTCTATGAATTTGAGTTAGTAAGAACATGAAATATCACGACTATGATTTAAGCAATACTATTTATAAATAAATACTAGTACATTTTTACTTAGGCGTTACAGAGAAATAACAGAAAAAATCAAGATTATGACGGTGAATGGAGACTCCATCAATTGAATACGTCCACAACTCGATGCTTTCGCCTTTGATACAGCCTCATAGCCGTTGTAAGTGTCCTTTTAATATTTTTTGTTGCTTTTATAGTTTTTGTTCAATTGTGGTCGTTCTTAGGCTTTTTTGCACTTTTTCAGGTTAATTCGCAAATGGAGATTTTGAAGAATGCCCCAATTTTAGCATAGTGATAATCTAGAGTGAAAATAAAAAGAGTACACCACTTGGGGTATAGATTATTCAGTGGCAACAATAATGGTTTTATTTTGAAATTCTCCAATTCGTAAATGTATAGCCCATCTTTGCAGAGTAGCGTCACAGTCCTACACAACTAGCACAGCAGTGCTAACTTTTCAAGGTTCCATGTGGACTCGAGTGTGACGCTGTTGAACAAGAGACGGGGCGCTGCGACACTGCTGTACTAGCGCCGCGGCCCCCCGAGAGCATGTGTGCATGCCTTTTCAGTGGCGCACTACGACATTGCTGTAGTAGCACCTACCAGTTTGTATTTTTTCGATTCTTATCGACAAAGAATTACCTATCATCCATAACACATAATTAATAAATTAGCAATACAGGAAAAAAAAAAAGAGAAAGAGATATCAAAATAAATTTTCAATAGAGATTAACAATGTCAAAAAATTTAAAAACTAAGAAATTATAACAAATAGGTTAAAAATTAAAGTTTAGTCCAAAAATCAGAAAATACGTTTATAATTATCCTAAAATTTATTTATTTATTTTTAAATCAAACCCACTTTCTTAACATTTCAAAATGTTGCCTTGATTTTCAAAATTAAATTTGAAATATTTTTAATAATTTCTTTTTTTTTTTCCTTGGGAAATACCTTCCTACCTAGGTAACCAAGCCAATATTTCTTCATTTTTTTTTTCTAAAAAAAAAACCGAACAAAAAACCCCAACAATTCAATTTTTTTTTCCACTCTTTTTTTTCCTAATTAATTAATATCTTCGGTTTTTTAAATGAATAGTCATATTTTTATATATATTTTTAACAATTAGCCTATGTTTGTTTTTATTAGCAAAATAGCTATATATTCGTGTCTAGATTTTTGAGACTGTAGTCATTAATTTTTTGAATTATGTTTTTATTGTTTGTTGTAGACAATATTGTCTAAAATTTTGTGTCTCTAGTTATGAAATTTGTGACTTCTTTGGTTGTATATTTTTTTGCTATTTATAAGATATTTTTTATTTAGTAATAAGTTTTATGAAATTAGTTGTATATGCAATTATTTATTTGTGAGTTGGTTATTTTGGTAATTGATGTTTAAATTTTTTATTATGTTTATTTCAAATTTTTTGAAATTTTGTGACTATAGCCATAAATTTTATGACTGTATATTTATTTATTTAGTCACAAATTTTATTTATTTAATCATGAATTTTTAGACATTGACCTGATGACAATTTTGTTAATATTTCAAAATATGAGCTATATTTTTAAAATATAGTTTACAAAATGACTAAATTTAACTGATCTTAATATTTTTTTCCTCATTCAGAAATTTCAATTTTTTTTTAGGAAATACATTGACCTTCGTAATCGAATTCGAGACCAATAATAATATATATCTCTCTCTGCCATACCTCACCCACTTCATTCATTAAATCAACGCCAACTTTCCCTCACTTTCTCTCATAGAATCACACTTTCCCGGAAAATCAAGACCGCCGAGAAAATCCCCCGCTCAGTGAGATGAGGGCTCAGAAAAGGTCGATCCAGGCGGTGGCGACATGGGTGCGTCGACAGCCGCCGAAAGTGAAGGCCTTTCTGGCGGTGATCTCCGGCATGACCGCTCTGGTTCTGCTCCGATTCATCGTTCACGATCACGATAACCTCTTCGTCGCCGCCGAGGCCGTACACTCCATTGGAATCTCGGTCCTCATCTACAAGCTCATGAAGGAGAGGACTTGCGCTGGTAATGTCTCTATAATCGATTTTCTCGGGAAAATTTCTTAGGGTTCCTAATTCCTGTTATTGCTTGCTGGGTTTTTTGAATCGAAAGGAAAAATTCGAGCCTTAATGCAACGGAGTTGATCGATCTTTTTTTTTTTTTTTTTTGGGAATTCGGATTTGTGAAATTCTTGGGTTGATTAGGATTATAAAGATTAGGTTTTTCGATTTTCTTTTTGAGAAAAAAAGATACCTTTTTTGTTCTCTCCTTGTTTATCTTTCGCGTTTTTTATGTTTAGTGCTATTCTTTTGATTTCGCTCTCGTTAGAGATTGTTTGATTGGTAAAATATCTTTGATGTGGCATTTGGTTGGTGTTTATTTTGCTGTAATTGACCATGATAGGTAATTGGGCAATCTTTTTATTTTATTTAATTTTTCTGGTAATAACACATTCTTCAATGGGACTAAAAACTAAAAATTTTTGTTTTCTGGTGTTAAAGGTTAGAACTTTGTCCAACAAGATATCTATAGCAATCTGGTCTAGATAGCCTTGAGTTTTCAAAAAATCATTACAATAGAAGTACATAGCTTTGCCCTTAAATTTCGTTGTTGTCCTCGAGTTTCCAAAAAACATTACCAATGTAGAGAAATAGAAGCACATAACTTTGCCCTCAAGTATCGATGTTTTTTGGCTTCGCGATAACGTTAAGCACTATATGGTTCCCCTTCCTTTTTTGTCATACACAAGTCGATCATGGTTCGAATGAAACAGGAAAATGTGCCTCTTCTAAAACAGGAAAAATGTGTGTGTATGTCCTGTGGATTCCATTTTCGTCAACTGTTGCTTTCGCCAGGATAATGGATGTAGCATGTATCACTAAAGAGAAAGTAAACATCTTGACTTCTGATTCCGATTATTCAATATATATATATATTATTTTCCCTTTTTTTTTCACTCATTTAGGTGTTTAGCAATTAGCTTAGCACCATGTCTCTGTATGGTGGTTAGACTTAAATGACTGCTGAAGTTGTGAATATTGTTTGAGCCTTTTAGGATTCAACTTAATGAAAGTTCCCAAACGCTGATTAGGTAAAGCTTTTACCTCAATTTATTATGCTATCTTTACCCCATTTAGGCGGTAGCACAATGAGTCTCGATATAATGCTTAGCTTTAGATGTCTCTTGAAAGATTAAATTAGATAAAGCTACCCATTAGGTGAATATTTTACATGGATATAGTGATTTTAGAATCTCACCATCATTCTATATCTACTTGTACCAATATTTAGTTTTTTCATTCACCCCATTAGGCATTGCTATTATGTGTCTGGCTGAGGAGCCTTAATATCTTGCTTGTAATGATGGGAAATTTTCATAGATGTTCTTTTAGGATTGAGCTTAACAATAGCCCCAGTATCTTGAATAAATTTTATTTCTTGTCTGCTTTTTAAGAAGTACCTTGAATGATGTGCAGGGCTATCACTGAAATCCCAAGAATTAACAGCTATATTTTTAGCTGTTAGGTTGTACTGTAGCTTTGTTATGGAGTATGACATACACACTCTACTTGACCTGGCAACATTGGGGACGACTCTGTGGGTTATTTATATGATCCGCTTTAAATTGAAGTCTAGTTACATGGAGGACAAAGACAACTTCGCAATCTACTATGTGGTGTGTACTTTTATTTTATTTTCATGCAATATCCTCTTTCTGGACTTATGAAAATCTACCTTGCTTCCAGTTACCATATCTCAGGATTTTCAGTCTTATAAGTCTGTTGGAACAAAAGAAGGTGGTAGAGAGTAATATAATTTTCTATTTGGATGCAGGTCGTGCCCTGTGCTGTACTAGCGCTGCTCATTCACCCATCAACTTCGCATCACTTTGTGAATAGGATTTTCTGGGCCTTCTGTGTATATCTTGAAGCTGTTTCAGTGCTACCACAGTTGCGGGTCATGCAGAACACAAAGGCATGATTTGTAGAATTGCAATTTTTTTTTTAATGCAATTCTTTCAAATAATGAGGTATTTAACTTTCCAGCCCCGCACCTTTTTCGCTGCTCTTTTCTCAGATTGTTGAACCATTCACGGCTCATTATGTATTTGCACTGGGTATTGCGCGGTTCCTCAGCTGTGCTCACTGGGTTCTTCAGGTTTGATTTCCTTGATTGAATTATATGTTCTATCTAGCGTTAGGTTGATATCTTTGTTTGATATTCATGTCGTATATTTCCTGAATGGTCGATGATAGGTTGATTTGGTACTTGTGAATAACAGTGAGAATGGCTTCTATGGTGTCTGGTAGATGCTTTTCTATGTGGCTTGTTTCCTTATGTTCTAACCACATAGTGAAGTTGCTCAATGTCCATGGGCAAATAAAAGGCTTTTCATGTACATAACTCTTTTGACACAAATATGCAAATAGGAGCGTTAGCCATCTTTATTATTTTGGAATTTGGTTGTAATAATTAGTCGGATATTTCTTCCAAAGAAATGCCAAAGCAGTTCTCATATACATTGCTTCACATGAATGATTATCTCTGTAGTTGTGACAATGTTTTCCCTTTGTGTTTTAAAGATTGATATCTTCGATTAATGGATGTGACCCCCATATCTTAAAACAGGTTTTAGATACTCGAGGACAGTTACTGGTAGCCCTAGGATACGGACTATGGCCTTCGATGGTTCTCATCTCGGAGATCGTTCAGACTTTCATCTTGGCAGACTTCTGTTACTACTACGTTAAGAGGTTGGTGCCTACTGATCAGTGTCGGGGTTTTATTTTTCCTTCCGTCACAATGCCATGCCATACCCTAATATTCACTTTTTTTTTTTTTTTGTTGTGTTGCAGTGTTTTTGGAGGACAGCTTGTCCTTCGTCTTCCTTCCGGAGTGGTATAATCTGAGGGTATCATGCAATGCCACAACCGAGTCAAGAATGAACTTATTTATCAATTAGGCATGTGGTTTCTTCTCTTTGTTGCTTAGCTCCCCTTTTGCACTCAAAATGGGTCTTTTTTTCTCTCTTGTATCTTTTTGACCCAAAAGTGAAGTGTGGGATGTTTTTGAGGATGGGGATTTGAAGAAATCTCTCTTTAGTATTTATATATATTGAACATGATTCTCTTACTTAATTTAACTTGCATTGGTGCTAATATACCAATCCAAATGTATTTTAGGATTATATATGCCAAAGCACTGATTTTGATTACCAGAGGTTGGTTTGGACCAAGCTGTTGTGTAGTGGCGTGATTAGGAGGATAACGAAATGGTTGTTTCTGTTTAATAAAATGAATTAAAAAGGTAAAAGTGGGATGTACTGGTGCTATTGCTCAATTAAATAAATTGCAATATTGGTAAGTAGTGACTTATAATCAAGATTATCCAAGTATTAAGCAGATTGATAATCATATGGATATTGATTCCCAAACACCATTTGCAAAGTGGAGATTTATTCAACCAAGACGTGCTAATGTTCTTATGGAAATAAAGTAAATGGTTTGACAATAATAAAAAAATTAAAAGCCAATGAAACAAAGTTCACTTCATCTGCCTTGTCAATTGTATCTAATAATATCATGTTTGTTTTAGAGTTGCTTAAGAAGTAGAGGCTTTCAAGGTCTTGAGCTATTTATTTATGCTTTTAGACTGTAGTGCTAAGGTTCCTAGCTAAGATACCCTCAAAAGTAACCCCTGGTCCAAAAGCCAGAATCAGGCCCCACTCACTCTCTTCTTGCTCAGCCTTCTTCAACTTTGAGCTCTCTTCAATCATGTACTCAAGCACATACACAATGGTATTACTACTAGCATTGCCATAATCCATTAAAGCCCTTCTGCTAGCACTCAGCTTCTCGGGAACCAAATCAAGCCTTTTCTCTATTCGGTTCAATATTGCAGGTCCTCCTGGATGAACAGCCCAGAACATCTTATTATACCATTCCTTGTCGAATCCCACAACTCCCATGAGCTTCTCACAAAACCCTTCGACATTGTCTTCGATAACTTGTGGAAGCTCTCTTGCCAACTTGAAGCTAATCCCTTCTTCGGTGAGCTTCCCATCAATGGTCTTGTTTGTTCCGGGCAAGAACTGTTGCATAGCTGAGTGCAGCTCAAAGAGAGGCTTTTCGGTTTCTGAAACCGGGTCGGATCCTATTATCATGGCTCCAGCCCCGTCACCAAACAGTGCAACACCGACAAGGTCGTAAGGCCTGTCTGCACTAGGAGGTTTGTAGCCGATTATGGTTGTTTCTGAAGTAGCAAGCAAAACCCTACTGCCCGGGTTGTTCTCAGCAATGTCCTTTGCTACCCGGAGACCAGCCACGCCGCCCGAGCAGCCCACGAAGTAGAGCATCACTCGCTGAGTCTCGGGCTTGAGTCCTAGCCCAGTTGCGAGGAAGAGGTCACCGCCAGGCAGGCGTACTTCACTAGAGGAGACATACACCAAATGTGTTATGTCTGAGACTGGCCTACCCCAGTTCTTGATACAAGCTTGCGAGGCATCAATGGCCATCTGTGTGACGGCGTCGTTGCAAATATCAAGTCTTTGCTTCACTGTCGGCCTCCCTTCTAAGGTTAGTTCTGGATACTTCTTTAGGATATCTTCTGACATGACTACATACCTTGTTTTGACTGTTGTTGTCTTGCCTGCGAATCCATTTCACTCGGTAAAAGAAAAAAAAAAACTTAAATTTTTTAACCATTATGTCATTAATCGTTTATGGCGGATTTGATGTTACAAGACACAAGCATATTTATTCTGGTGCAATTTTTTAGAAACCTGATTCTCCAACAGTTATGACTATAAACTGGTGTTGAACCCGAAAACTAACTTTTACCCCCTCATTCAATTATGTCAAAGAAATTGCTTTTGCAGAGGAAAGATTAAAAAGAATGAATTTTGATGAACTTACAGAGGCGGGCCAGTTTACGCTTGAGTTCCGGATCGTCACAATTGGTGTCCCTAAAGTATCCATCAACGAGATATTCTTGCATGACAAGCTGATCAGGGAAGGCCTTGCCAAGGGCTAGAATTGTGGCTTTGCCTGGATTGGCCTTCTTAGAGGAGCTGATTTGAGCATTTTCTAAGCTACCCATGTTTTTGTTTTGGTTCAGAATAGAGAGGTTTAAGTGTTAAACTTTGTTCCTTGTAATGAAGCCAACAATGGGATGCTCTTATATAGAAAAGTCCCATTGAATGCTTATGATATACATTGAGATGAAAGGTAGTTAGTTATGTTGTTGCAATTTATTATAGGGGGAGATTTGCAGTGTGAGTTAAAAAAAAAAAAAAAAAAAAAGAAATGTCCAAGTGTTTCAGTTGAGAAACAAGCTTTTCGTGTAGGGTTTGTTTCATGAAGATGTTGGTAGAGATTGGTTGTGGGGTTTGTGACAATATCAGCTTCATTGATAGCTTGGTAACTGAAATCATATATGTACACAATTACAAAGATCATGTATATTTTCTGGTCAACGTAGACAATTCTAGGACTGAATAGTATTTTTCTTAGCTTGGACAATAAATAAAATAAAATCCGTTAATTCACATCTTATGAGATTCGACTATATTTTAAAATTGGGCTGTCAATTTTCGGATCTTTTGTGGAAATGCTATTTAAGAAGCATGAGATAATTAACCACATCAATCTCAATTTTATAATTAATACGTTTTCATTTTATTATTTAATTTAATTAAAAAGAATTTACGTATGGATAATTTAATATTTTTAACATGTTTATCAGTTTTTTTTTTTAAGAATTTTTCCAAACCAACATGATACAATAACAAAATATTAAGGAGGGTTATTTATACAAATACCTTTCGATATTGTGTTATCGTTACAACTTACACTCCAATCTTTTAAAACTAACAGCCTTGTTTCCTGATATTTTAAAAAACTTATAAGTATACCCCCTCAATCATTAGCCAAAAAAATTAATAGAATTGGCAAAATAGCAATAATTAGGAGGCACGTGTACAACTTAAAAAAGATCAACTTGAAGCATATTGTTTATTTATTTATTTATTATTATTTTTTTATAGAATTGAAAAATAAATGTTTTAAAATTACTTAAAATATAATAATTACTTATGTCGTATTCTTTCCTTGTACTCTAAAAAACTTTGTACTCATAGTTCCATACCTTATTATTTCATCCATTTTTTTATTGGGTAATAAAAGTGGGAGTGAACTTGTAAGGCTTTCAAATATTAGAGGACGTAGGTGTCAATTTTGAAAGATCAAAATGCAACTTACAAAGATAACACAATATCGGATGGCATTTACATAAATAACCGTATTAGATATTTCATGCAATGCAATTTTAAATAATAATTTGATCCAGTATAATGAATCAAGATAGAGACATGTCGGAAGAAACTAAATCCCTATGTTTGGTCCAATGTGCAAAAAGAGGGAGAGAGAGGAGTGGAGTGGAGGAAGATGATCTTTTAATGAATTCCCGCCGAATTGTATCATCCTTCCTACTAATGAAATTGTATCATCCTAATAACGAAATAGTGCACAGAAACTCTTTATTACTCTAAACTATTTTATATCATAATAATTAATAACAAATACTAAGGGGATTTGATGAGCGATTATTCACAAATTTTGACTTAAATATTCTGGTTATAGTACCAAAAGAAGTTGGCAAAACATGGTTCAAAAACTTATACAATTTTTCTACAGTGAAGTAATCTTACAGTAGTAAAATGTACTTTTATAAATTCTCAAGAGAAATGCTAACGACAGATGCGAGTGATGCGTCTGTCAAATCGTGACAGTCCGTGGGCGTAGGCCCCCACAGTGGGACCCACGTGGCTCCCACGCCCACGGACGGCTACAATTCGACAGTGGCGCGGCTGTCCGTAACACTGTCCAATTCTCAATTCAAACTTTCTCTATCTCACTTCAAATGGCAAACCAAACCTCTTCTTCAAATATTGACATAAATAAACTAAATATAATCTTTTGAATTTTTAAACTCAAATCAAAATTATCTAAATTATTTTTTAGTTTAAATTGCTTAACAACGACCCGTAATTTTCCCTCCTTATCGAACAACTTAAAAGATTACTATAATCCTCTTCGTAAAATACTAATTCTTTATCTTCTTTGCTTATCATCTTCCAAGCAAAACATAACCATACCCATGCCCATCAGCTAGGAATCATGCAATATTGTACTGTTGTCTCAAAAAAATCCTAATTTTATCTAAAAGCCTAATTACAATAGCCCGGAATATAACTAAGGTAACTTCACCACTCGGCCACTCGTACTCATACACAAATAACACACTTCAATCTGTCTATCATCTACAAGAAAAGCACCCCTTACAAGGTGGATAATGTTATGTTATGAATTATTGGGGACAAACCAGCAAAACACTATAACTGGAAGGGAAAAAAAAACAAAAATAAAAAATAAAAAATTGAAAGACCAATAATCGATAACTTGATATAACAACACTATTATGAGTTCTTTAGGCAAGTTAAAAACAACTTGCTAAAAAAATATGCCAGTATACATATGCAATGAATTTTGTGGAGAAAAAATTATATATAAAGCTAAGGAATAACCAAACAGTATCTTAAACATATATCTTTGAACTATGAAGTTTTGAAGTTTGACCCATGTCAACAAAAAATCATGTTCCAACACTCGTATCTTGGAAATAAATTATTCTGGTCCTCGGGGCAGAGTTAAGTGCATCAGAAGGTGCTTTAAAGTTCAGAGAGGCACTTTCCATTGATGTAATCAATAACCTGCTCTACTGCTTGATCGAGAGCAGCTGTTACCGCCGCCAAATTCTGCAAGAATTCTTCGGCAGTTGGTTTCTCTCCATCGACTATATCGGTAACAGCTTTAACGAATATTGTAGGGACTTTGAAAAGATCTGCTACGTAGGCCACCGCAGCACCCTAATATATAACAGATCGTGAATACAAGCACAAAGCAAATTCTTCCGAGAAAAAAGAAAAAGCACGAACCAAAGTCTACTACTTCACGAGAACTACTCGTTGCAAATATTTGTTTTAGGTGCCGAACAGAGTTCAAAGAATCACATTTCACAGAAAGAAAACTGTTGTGGAATATGGATAAAATAAATTTTATTGGCTAGAAGGAAACTTACTTCCATGTCTTTGATCGTAGCATCGTTTGCGGTGATTGATGCTTCATCTTGTGGGGACATATCTAGAGAGTCGCCAGTAGACAGTTTGCCAACCTGAAGCATGTGAGCATGTGTAACTGACATGGTCACTAGTGATCATTTTTAATCATGATGAAAGGAAAGGGAAGCCGATTTGAGAAGTCAATGGTGGCAAACACTACACTTATTTCCAAGGAGTGATCACCTTTAAGTTGAGTTCCTTCAGAAGATTGGGTGTCGTGAAGGATTGTCGTAAACCAACTCCATAAAGATCAAAAACCTGTACAATGATTAAAAAAAATCCGTTGGATGTTGCTTAAGATAAATACAGCACAAACGCTGAATTGACGCCACATATTTTGAGAAAAAGCCTTGATCAGGATGATTCTTAAAAGATAAGACTGGGAGATGCAAGTATGTGTGCAGGTAAGAATCCATTTAATGCACACTTGTTATTACGATTGAAAAACATAAGATGAGTCAAGAATACAGAGGTCCAAATTTCAAATCACAAAACAAAGGATTGATATGATTATGTACTCGGCCTTTACTTCTATACTAGCACAAAAATTAATATGCCGGAAGTGGTGCGTGGATCAGAAATAAAAAATATTGTTATTTACATCTTGCAATCCCACAATACATAGAAAATTTATTGAAATATTATCAACAGTTTAATCATCATGGTAAAATATTCAGCTTGTCTCTTAAGATTAAGCACAATCCATAGGCGTTATTTAACAATAAAGGAAAAGCTTAAGTATATAAAAAAAGTAAAAAACAAAAAATAAAATCTCCCAAATCCTTCAACTACTACACCATTCCCTGAATGCAGCATAAGAAGGCACATTCTTGCCTTTATAACCCGATTAATAAAAAAAAACTTTTGTGGAAGTATTTTAAAAAATATTTCAAACAGAACCTTTCCGATACATATATTAATTCAATGAGCATGGGAAGAAGGTAGCATAGAAAATTACCAATGTACGATTAAAATGATGATCTTGAACTCCTAAAAACATTCTTGAAAACTCCAAATCTTTAAGAACATAACTGATCTTTCTCATTGTTCTTCGGAATATGATGACCACCAACAAGTGAGCATTTCAAATTTGGGCTAATTACACAACTAATTTCTGATAATTGTTGTATACTCAACAAATGAGAGAAAGTGATGAAAGAAGAAAAAGGTCTATGTGGGAATACGGACTACTTTTCTTATGTTGTTCTCCTTGTCTTTTCTCTCTCCAAAAATATTTATAGATAGAGAAAAAATTGACAATTTGAATTATTAATTCAAATCATTTCCCATTTAAGTGGAAAACTTTGGCTCTTTATTTTGGCACACGTATGCAATGTTGCTTTTACCACACTATACAATTTATGATTTAAAGCTACAGTAAATTTATTTTAAATAATCATATAATTTAAAATATATATTGATCTAATTATTTAGATAATCATATTAGTTAACTAATTTAGAGTTCATAGTTCCAAATTAATAAAGAAAACGATTCCATTGCAATAGAAATGGCCATTTTAAAGCGTTTCCATAGCAATCTAGACAACCATTGGAAAAGGATCGTTAAAAATTACCTTCAGGAGCTAAAAATGAAGAGAAAAGGTAAATCAAGAAATATAGGGACGATCTTTAGAAACAAGAATAGCTATCATTTTCAATCAAGAAGGCATCTATTGTACAGACTTTGCAAAACTAATTTCCTGTCCTAACAATGTAAGAGAAGCATGAAAAGGAAAATACACTCACAGGAATAGGTATCCTTCTGTCATGGAAAGCAACATCAGATGCAAGATATACATCACCTATGCTTGCTCCTTTGGCCTATAAGCATCCACAAATCAGTCAAAATCATGCATAATATTGAAGAAATTGTGTCCATGCATGTAAGTGAACGGGAATATACCAGTGCATGTTTGTAGTAGTTATTAATGGCATGAGTCAGTGAATCAACAAAATAGGCTGGTAGAAAATTACACCCGACAAAAGAAGACACTAGATCACATAAACAAGAACAAGAACATCGAAGAAAGTTTGACAGCCAAAGGCGTACCTTAAAACCACCAGCCGTCCCAGCATTTACAATCAGGTCCGGCTTAAATGCTTGGACAGAAGCATATGTCACAAGAGCTGCCGAAACTGTGCCGACACAGTCAACCCCTGGAAAGAAATCATTTCAACGAGTAACAACACGATTCAGAAGTAGTGAGACACAAATCAGATGAAAATGATGTTTGAAAACAGGGGAAATCCTACTAGAAGATGAATCGATTTTGACACAGCAGATCTATCTTGACCGGGACATTATAGTAGGCACATTGGACATTCCCATATACACGTCCTCAATATGTAACTCTCTATATGAATACTCGATTGCCCTTCATGGCTAAAATTTGACTGCGATAATTAACTTTTCTAGGTTAGCCTTGAGTTGAAGGAACTTAAGCTTATTTTTCCAAGGGTATGTTATTGGATGAAGAATACAAGTAATGTCAGCAAATTGATAGCGAAAAGGTAAAGCAATATTCGTATATGGATTCAAAGCCTAAAATCTGTGTTAGATCTCTCAGACTGTAGTAGTGAAAAAGCAAGATGCTTCACAAGAAAGTTTGACAAACTTGAATATAATAGAAACTCCAATGAACAAAACTACTCACCCAAGGATAAATCTTTTCCTGGCCAAACTAGATTAATATGAAGATCCTTGTAAGTACCATAATACCGAACCCAAGGCACGCCATTTGGAAACCTACAACAATTGTACTCTTGACATATTATCAAACTAAGCAATAATTTGAGACAATTATGTAACATACAAGAAAAAGAAGATTGAAAAAGAGAGAGGGAGAGAGAGATCACTACTAGATAGAATGAACTTTGTCAATAATTCAGTATTCAATCAAAAAGAGAATAAAGAATCACTAATTTCATAAAGATTCAAACTTTCTAATAGAACCCAAAACTGAACCAAAATACAGTTGACAAAGTGATCTTGAATACCTGATCAAGCAAGCAAATTTATATATACAAACATACAGATAATGAAACACATAAAAATCTCTGAGAAATAAAAAAAAAAAAAAAAAAACTCACGCCGTGTTAGGATCTTCTGTGAGCTCGTACTTGTTCACCACTGGAAGCGCTTCGGCCTGCATAGCTGTGATTCCATAATCAAAACCAAAATCATACAAAACATCTATACACATAACCAATACATATATATATATATATAGACACACATATATATGGAGAGAGAGAGAGAGAGAGAGAGAGAGAGAGAGAGAGAGAGTACCGATGACGATGAGGACGTTGGAAATGGGACGCTTTTCAGCTTCATTCTGAACCACGGCTTCCTCCGAAGGATTAGATTTGTCGCCAAGAGTAGCCATGGCTTTTCCTGTTTCTTTTATCAGATATTTTCTCGGAAAATCCAAGCCAAACGGAGATAAAGAGAAAGAAGGAAGGAAAATGAGAGAGAAAAAAGGCGAGAGAGAAGCGAAACTGTTTATTCGTTTAGTTTATTGTTGCGGCTGGGCTGGGCTGAGCTGAGCGGAGAGAGAGAATTTATTATTATAATAATCAACTCGCTCGGCCACTGAACTGACTCAGTTGGACAATTACCTCGTTTTGTTTTTATTTGGCGTCCCCAAGTTATAGTACTAGTGTCGTTTTGGTCCCTCAATTTTAGAATAATTTTTTTTTTCTTGAGATTACGAAGTAAATGGTAAATTTTTGAAGGATTTTTAAAGAAAATAATTAATATTTTTATTAATTAAAAAATAGTTATTTTTTTTAATTATATGATGCTTTGACCTCTGTAGCTTTAATTTTTGTGGTGTAACAGCTCTTTTTTAATGGGATAATTGGAAAAAATATCATTCTAAGGTCCCAAGTGATATGGTCTCTTGATTTATACTTTATATTTAGAGTGAAGTAGGCAAATACCCATAATTTATATAATAATAAAAATAAATATTCAAATTTTTGAAGTAATTGAATTTTTAGTCAGTTTGTGAATTACTTGCACATGCTTTTGGTAACAAAGTGAATTACCACCACTAATCACTGTGTAAGTAATTGCATAATTTTGGTAATTGGTTATATTTTTCAAAAGATTGGGTAATAACTTATATTAAGTTTTAAAAATTAGATATTCACTATAATTTCTCTTATATTTATAGTGTAAAGGCAAATATATAAATTAAAATTATAATACAAATTTGACATAAATTATTAACGTGTAAAAAAAGACATTCATCAAAATCCCCCTTTTGGAACTCCATCAACTTAGAGGATTTTAGAAACGAACCTAAATAAACTTTTTTTAACTTAAGTCGTTTACTACTGTTAAAGTTCTTATTTGATTTGCTCATCTTCAAGAAAACTTAATTTCACGTTTAAATACTTTTATTATAGTAACAAAAATATATAAATCCCAACTTAAAATTTTCTAGTAAATATAAATTCAAATATTGTAAATAAAAAAAACTATTCAAAGAAATAATTTGAGTTTGCAATATAATTACAAAAATTTTGACTTTTTAAACTCAAATTATTGTGATCAAATTTTTTTAGTTTAAGGCGCAAATTAAACGACTCCTTAATATAAATGGCGAGTTTATATTGTAACAATTGATTGTAGTTGTTGTTTTATAGCAAAATCATAACAATTTTTATAAAATACAAATTATTTTAGGAGAAATTAGTGAAATATATGAAGTGAATTGATTAATGCAAGAAGTATTATTTGGCTATTAAAATGAAATTTTGATTAAGCATAAAAATAAAATAGAAATCTTAAGAAAATAGTCACCTTTTAGAGAATGATTTTAAAAAATAGCCACAGTTTTAAAATTTTAAGAAAAATAGCCATTTCAGAATTTTATTAATTTGGTAAGAAATTTTTTACAATAAATTTTATGTGTAATTTTATTATGCTAAGAAATTTCTTACATATGTAAAAAAAAATTACGATCACTTTTTAAATTTTTTTAAACTATGACTATTTTTTTTAAAAACACACCATCTAAAATTACTATATATCTAATTGACCCTACTAAAATTGTTAACTAGGCTTTTTCCCCTTTATTATATATCATTAATAGTAGTTGGGTTATTTTGCTCAAATTCTACTACTGGATGGGATGGGAATGGGCACCGTGTGATTCCATTATTATTATTAATTTTTTTTGGTTCTCCTGATTTTCGGCGCATGCGCTTTCCCAACAAGTGATTACTTCCACTAACGTGCAAAGCATGATTTCATTTTCTATTAATGGAATCATGGATAATTTAAAAATGGTACATATTAGTATTGATTGAGCATCTAATAATTTTAACCCAAAGTGAATTTAGATTGAAAAATAACATTTAAACTACATTATACAATTATGTTACACGTAACATATTATTTTAGACGTATGTTATGACTTAATCTTTAATTTCGTGAAATTAAAGTTAATTTCTAAAAAATTAACTAAAAAATTGATTAAATCCTTAAAAATCTCTATTATTATTAGGGTTTTATAGGCGATTAATCTTACTCTAAAGAATGATATATTTTGCTAACTAAAACATATCCGAATTCGAGAAGTGTGAAGAAACACGTTTTTTCAAGGCAATGATTTCGAATCCAAACTAATTTGTTTCAACTTGGCATTAGGGAATTGGGACACAAAATAATGGGAAGTATATGATTTGATGTGCTGAAATTTAATACATGAGTTAAAGTTGTATAGTACAAGGAATATGGTTCATAGAAACGGAACAATAAAACAAAAGGCACTTGGTGCTTCTTTGTCGTTTGTAAGCAGAGAAGGAAATTGTCACACATGTCCTTATGAGGCCATCAAATAATAGAGCCAAATCCAATGAAACAACAAAAACATAATTGAAGTTATGTTTTCCAATAATTAATTCCACCTATATTTGAAAACGATCTAAGTAATGTTTTCCAATCCAATCTAGTTACGGTACAAATTGGCAGACACTTGGTTTTGAATTCTCATCAATATGAATATACTTTTAGTACAATAATGAGCAGTTCCAATGGAAAAAATTTATAATGGGACTGTTTAGTTTCCTTTTTTGGTTCCGCAGACAATGTGCCAAAAATTATTACATGAAAAAGACCATGCAAATGGATAAAAGCTGAAAAAATAACTATAGTTTTGGACTAAAAAGTACCTACTAACAGAGTTTATTTCATGGAACCTGAATTGAGCTTGATAGTAGCTTTTGTGTATTTCTTTTTTCCTCTCAGTCTACAGACAACGATAGGGCTGGTTGGTCTGGGGGTAAAATCAAGAAGGCCATGGATTCGACTTAGGCCATGAATTCGACCTTCTCATCGCGGGCTTAATATGTCGGTCTTCTTCGAGCGAGATCATGCCCACGCGCGTCGGATCTTCCAGCAGCATCTTCGCCACCAAGTAACCGGCAATCGACCAGGTTTGGTGTCTGCGTGCTTGTTTTCCAATGAAACGACCAAGCTTTCCATCGTAGTACTCGGGCCAATTGTCCTCTGCCAGCCTGGCCTCAGCGAGCAAAACGATACGTCTTGCAATCTGAGGCCGTCCAACCTTGATACATGCAGCAGTGAGAAGCCATAGCAGAACTGCAACATTCATATCGGACGATGCGAGTCAAGTGTATGTTGGATCTCACGGTTGGACAATCACATATATAGGACAATTATTCAAAATAATCAAACAATGAACAGGTTTAAAGCAAGGAAAAAAGACTGAAAATGGTCTTAATATGTGTAGTTTTCTCTTGATATTGACCTCAACGCATTGCCAATGTTGATGACAAAATGAGAAACATGAACTTTTTGGCTAGAATTTATGAACTGGATTTATTTCCATCAAGGATATATCATGCCATTCTGTTCCAAGTTCTAGAGGGGTATTAATATTAAGAAAAGAAAAGAAAAATAACCTGGCCACGATCCTCCATTGTGGTAGCTCCATCGAGTGTTCTTTGGGTCACATCCTGTTACGACCTGCCATTCATGATTTTCGATTGCTGGATAGCAGACCTTCACGGGCATTTCCCCCACGAGCTCCTCCCACCTCGATTCTATGAGGTCCATAATTGCAACTGATTGCTCGGGAGTAGCCAATGACGAAAGGATTGCAATACAATTCCCCAAGCAAAACCAGCGGAAATCCATTCTTGCAGGACTGACATTCCCAATGAAGTATCCGCCATGAGTGGGCATAAAATCAAAAATCCAATCGGGAAGAGAATCTGGTATGACGTTAAATTTGTTAACGGCTGTGTGAGAGTATTCCTCTGTCTTGTATCGGTATATGTTGTTAAGTTGCTTCAAGTCCAACCAAAAGTACTCTCTAATGTGGAAACTTAAGGCATGTAGGCGTAAGACTATCCGTTCCATAAAGTCGTTCCCCTCATTGTCAGGCTTCAGTAAATGCAATGCAGATTTTAATGCCATGAAAAAAAGTGCCTGTATTTCAATTGGATACCCATAGACACCCTGAAAGCACATAGATTCGCATCAGAAGTTGCAGAAAACGATTTTAAATGCATCAACTAATAACCATAGAAAGCAACCACCATATTTTCATGGATGAGAAATCAATTCCTGACAGTTATCAATAGATATCAAACACGAAATGTGAACATCGTACTAGTGTTTAATAAAATCATCTCTATTCATAATGAAAAAAAAAAAAGAGTGTTTTTGGACTGAACAATTTCAAGCATAAGATTTATATAGTACAACTGTAAATTATTGAAGAAAACCTTTAAAAAAAAAAATCATCTCTTTAGGCTGACTAATTTAAGTCAATAAAAATATATCTATACATGATAATAGCAAACAGAAACAATCAAGGGTTCGCATGGAATTGAAACAGAGAACAAAACCGGCACTTCTCAACTAGAAATAAGTTCAAGCGCTCCAACTTTTCTAGTTACAGAAAAAGTAAATTCCCAAAACACAATCCCTATTATTTTGTTTGATTAACTGAGTTATGAATCAATGACATGCTTCAATTTAAGATGATAGAAAATGCAACTTAAACAAATGCTAAGAGATTACCATTCTCCGGTCAATCATGCAGCATCCATCGGCGCACAACAGAGTTGGAAATGTGTCAAACCCCTCTGACAGACAGAGACTTAGGATGAGACGCATGCCCTTCTGGCATTCGGGCTGTTCAGCCAAAGAAGAGTCTCCTGTTGACTTCGTGTACGCTCGGAGCAATATGATCCACCAGAATCCTGAATCAACTGGAGCAACTCTTCCAATTGCGTTCTCTCCAAAGTCTGCTAGTAAAGTCTCAGTGTTCTTGAGAGGATCATGTAGCACTTTGAAGCTAGCGGGCATTACTCCTTCTCCTAGACGAAATCTATCAACCTTCTTCTCCCATGATTGAAGACGGAGAGTCTTCAAGATGAAATTCTTTACTATTTCTGGCTCACCATTCATCAGGAAAGCTAGGCCACTTGGGATGAAGTCTCTCACAAACACCTTTAAGGACATGTATAGAGAAGGAACATTAGTCTTCACATAAAACTAAAGAGAATTGAGAAACACGAAACATACACTTTTCTTGAAGGACAAACAAGGACATATAATCGTCACCTGATCATAATTGAGCTTTGCTTCAGAATTATCCAATGCAGCAATTGTCCCAACCGGTTTACCACGGAAATACACCAAAGAACGCCTCAGAGCTTCCCATGCCTTATCCTGCATTGGATGGCGATCAAAGTTGAGCGGCGACACCGGAGAATTGAGCCCTGATCGTCTACAAGGCGAGTTGACATGTTCGAAATGGTCAAAATTCCGTGAAGAATTCTCGGCAGCTCTTGAGAAGCGATTCGGAGAGTAACTGCTAGACAACTCACTAAGAGTCCTTTCGTCCAAAGACCTCTGCCTATCAGTGTTCAGAGGTTTTGGTTTTTTCGATAAATCAAATTTTTCTATTTCTGCTACGACATTCCCAAATATTGGCTTTTTCGAGAAATCAAATTCTTCTGTTTCCATTACGGTACTTAGCAGATCACCAAAGTCAAAATTTCCGTTCTCAGACTGGTCCATTGCTTCCTTAATGGTTTCAAGAATTTCAGATATTCATCAACACTGCAAGTTATATCATTATCAGAACCGAACCATTTTCCTAAAACAAAGTCAAGATATACTAAACTAATCAACGCAAAAAAGTTCGATTAAAGAACACACAAAATGACGATATTGAGCCAAATTATTTTCCATCTTGAACGTTAAATAGCTCATTCTTCAACCACTCAGCACTTTCCGATTCCTCACAAATGCCAGGGAATTCTCAAGAAATTCACAAATAATTATTATCCAAAAAAAGAAACGTAAACGAATATACAAGAAAGGACTCGAAAAGTTCAAATGCCTCAATTCTTTCACAGCCAAACAGAAAGGACCCGAAAAGTTCAAAATGCCTCAATTCTTTCACAGCCAAACAGATATATCAAAGCAACAGAACCAGCCAAACAGCAACATTCGCCAAGAGAATTCGATAAAACAGTTCAAAAATCACCGCCATTGATGGCCAAACAAACGTCCCAAACATAATCAAGAACATCATTGCCATATACACAATATCAACAACGCACGAAAATCAAGATCCGATCAAGAAGCGAGTCTCTAGCGAATTTCTATCCCAAACGAAACCGAAACCGAACATGCATATACATACACATACATATGCGTATACATTCATACACACACACATATATGAGTATACATGTATATATTCACATGCATTTCCAAACAAACACGCGATTCAGAGAAAAATCTGAAGATGAAGAAGAACCTGAAAACAATTTCTAGAGAGAGAAAGAGAAAAGACTCACGGAGAGTCGGAGAGAAGAGGAGAGAGAGACTGAGAGTCTTCAAAAGCCACGCCTGAGTTGTTTCTGACAGAGAAAGCTCCAAAAGCCCGAAATAAACGAGCTCTGTGCAAGAGAGTGTATATATATATGTGTGTATATATTTGCATATACATAATAATATTAATATATGTAGAAACTCGGTACGACCAGGTTCGGTGACTGGACGAGCCTGTGAGACTGACTCAGCAAAATTTGGTTGGCTGACCGACACGTGGAGGTTTGTGGCCTACCTCTTGGGCTTCGTTCTCATTTTTTGAGTGTACGGAATATGTTGTACTACGTTTTATGATTATCAGCATTGCTTGATTGATTTGGTATAGAAAAAAAAAATTTCAAAATGAATTTTTTTCGGATGATAATTATGGAAAATTTGTACTGAAACTATTATTAATGATGAGGATTCTCAAGTGGGTTTTTTTTATAATAGAGAGAGATTCTCGTCATATTTACATAGAACTTATTAAAAAAATAAATTTAATAATCTACAATCGTTTTTTAAAAATAAAAAAAAAACCAATAAAAATCACCGCTATAACTAATAATATTTTACTAAAATATTCATTTATTTATTAATTTATTTATGTCACATTGGAATTGAAATGCGAATTAATTGATAACTCGTTAAATTTTTTTTTAAAAATTATAACTCGTTTAATTATGCATAACATATTTATGGTGCGCTTTGGAAGTTGATCAAGTGGGCCCATTTCTACGGTGACAATAATGCAGGTGTGCTTCGGATTGTTTGTTTGTACACGTGTACGGACGGTGATCGGTAGGTGGTTCATCTCTTTGGCATTTTTTAGCATTTTAACTAAATGGAGAATATTTTAATGTTTTGGATTAATAGTTTGGTTTTGTTATGCTTTGAGAAAAAATTGTAGTTACTTGTATAGTTATAGTTGTGCTATTACAACATCGTAAACAATAGTTGAATTTAAAAATAGGAGATTTTGATCGATGTTCCTTTTTGGATATATTAATAATATATTTTTTTTATTGCACTTTGGAAAAATTACAGATCTATATCCTGCTAGCTTGATATTTACATTTATAGTTAACAAGATAAGATATTTACGACAATATTCTTAATTACTTTAAATAATTTTCGTTTTTTAATTCCCCATTTACCCTTCAATTGGGTTTTACCCATTTCATTGATAACCCACAAAAAAATATCCCTTTATTAATTTTTTACGTCTCTTTTACACAATTTTGTTGCTAAAATTCAGGAAATGAGCGTTATTATCCAGCTCCTTTGACTTTTTGTTTAAATTCAAATGCTGATTTCAAAAAGTTTGTCGCTCAATATTTTACAGCTTCGTTCTTCACCGTGGGTGAATATCAACCTCCGAATTCCTCTGTTATTTGCAACTTTTCTGGGTTGTTTTTGCTGCAAAATTATGGGTGAGTTTCAATATCATATCAGCAATACTGTAAATATTATATTAACCAATAAATATTACATATACCGTAACTATAACATTTACCGATGAAAATTTTCTCAATTAATTATGAAACATCTGTCTCATAGGAATCTACAGTCAATCTTAAATTTACCACATCAATAACATATTATGTTGTAAATATAATATTGACAATGTTATAATGTACATGTTGTAAATACTGTAAATATAAGAAATACATTTCACATATGAACAATATCAATATAGTAAATATTATATTATCCAAAAAATATTATATAAACCAAAACTACTATAAATCACACATTAAACTCAACAAATTTAATAGGAAATGCCCGTTAGGTGAAATCCAAACGAGATATTCAGTAAATAATATATTGACTGGTATATATCACACTTTCAAATAACAAATCTAGTAGTTATTTGAAATGCAATATCATATCTGCAATATTGTAAATATTATATTAACCTAGAAATATCACATATACCGTAACTCTTATATTTTTTAGAGAAAATTTGTTTAAATGTTGTAACAACTGTAAATTTAAGAATCACATTCCATATAACAATAATGAAAATACTATAAATATAATATTATCCAAGACATATTATATATCTATTTCGAAACATTAAAAGAGAAAAAAAAAACTTTTCAAACCCATGAAACCCATATACAGTTGGCCAATATTTTATTTTCCCAGCAATATCATCCACATATTCAGCATATGAAATTAATCAAAAAATATCATATAGACGATAATATAACCACAACTTACAGGCTTATGAACCTCAGCATTATCCCCTTCGATCCAGGGTAATCTAGAAGGTCCGGCGGTTGTCTCCTTGCTTTGTCCGGCGACGCCTCTTTCCTATGGTCGGGCGCAGGGTGATTTTTAGATTCCGGCGACCGGTTCCTTGGCATCCCCCGCAACTTCTTTCGCTGTGGTCTTCGTTCTCGCCATTTTAGAGCTAATGGCGACGAGATTTTGAAGATTTCGTGGGGCTTGAAGATTGCTAGGGTTTGATTTGGGAAGAGGAAAAAATCTGAACGGGAAAGAAATGGGGGAGAGGAAAGAGAATGTGGGTTTTTATTTTTGAATCCCACAAAATTAGGAATTTTGTTTTGAGTATTTTGGGTAATATCCATTTCTAAGATTGGATTTTTTTTTAAACCGGGTATATAGTCCTCTTTAGTAATTACACATCTCATAAAATATTAATGTAAAAACCCTAATATAGAAATTAGATTTGTAAATATCTAATTTAAGGGGACTAGTTATAATATTCTCCCTTTAATTTATACCATATACTATAAATATAGAATATAAATTAAAAGACTACACCCAATAAAGATATAAATTATTAAATGGCACTTAATTTTTTTTTTTTACAATTCTTAAATTGCGTCCAAGTTATTTTATGAACAAATCAAATTAAAAATAAGTTTGCTATATATCTAATTATTATAGGTTATTGCATGACAGAAAAATAGATAAGATTTTCCAATAGTGTACAACATAAAATAAACCGACGACCTTGCCGATTTTTATTGTCATTGATTTAGGATACTTTTGATATACAATAAAACCTCTACGACTACAAATTATCGATAAATTAATAAATCGGTTTTTTAAATAAATAGCCATATTTTTATGTATGATTTTAACAATTAGCCTATGTTTGCTTTTATTAGCAAAATAGCCATACATTCGTGTCTAGATTTTTTAGACTGCAGTCATTAGTTTTTTGAATTCTGTTTTTGTTGTTTGTTGCAGACAATATTGTCTAAAATTTTGTGTCTCTAGTCATAAAATTTGTGACTTCTTTGGCTGCATATTTTTTTGTTATTTATATGATATTTTTATTTAGTAATAAGTTTTATGAAATTGGTTGTATAGGCAAAGTTTTATTTGTGAGTTGATTATTTTGTTAATGAATGTTTAAATTTTTCATTGTGTTTATTTCAAATTTTCTAAAATTTTGTGACTATAGTCATAAATTTTATGACTTTGTATTTTATTTATTTAGTCACAAATTTTATTTCTTTAGTCATAGATTTTTAGATGTTGTCCTGATGGCTATTTTGCTAATTTTTCAAAACGTGGGCTGTATCTTTAAAACATGGACTGTAAAATGGCTGAATCCTTAACTGACCCTTAATAAATTAGTAATTTATTGAGGTATTTTTTTTACTTACTATCCAAATAAGCATTATATCTAAATTATTTTACAAATTATTATTACATATTTTTTAACTAAATAACTCTTATTTGATATTGATTTTGAGGAAGAACAAGTAACGTCATGTACATATTTTAAGATTTTTTCTTAATAAAGTTATAAATTGTTCTATATTAGAAAATTATTAATTTATAATTCAAATAGTTCCTAAGGAATTTTTCTCTAACGCATTATCTTATAAATTTATCAAATTATTAATTTAGCACATTAGAACGAGTCATAACTGAAAAAAATATTATTTAATCAAAGTTATTAATTTATTGAGGTTTTATAGTTTATAATTTATATAAACTACTTAGCTTGTATCCTATTATATAAATTTGATTTATACTACTACAAATCTTCAATATCACATTTGGCATAGTATGATATATTCTATCAAATTCTCATGATCTCAACAAAACTTTACATATTTTGGTAAATTCTTATTTTAAGAGAGATACAAAAAAAAAAAAAAGATAGAATAACGTAATGTCCTTGTAGGAATTTAGAAGATGGTACTAATTGCTCATTTAAATTGGGAAAAAAAATTCTCAATAAGTCTTGCCGTTGTTTCATGAGAAAACGACATTCTCTATCCACTGAAACGACATATTAATAAATAACGTAGAGAATTTTCTAGGTTGTCGTAAATTTAAAATTTTAAACAGAAAATTAAGTTCCTCCAAAGAAACTTATGCCAATTTACGAGCACAATATTCAACCATTGGTGAAATTAGTACAATAATAACTAGAGATCTGAGATCTTTATTCCACACTAATTCATTCTAATTGCTAATTGGAATCAAGCTTCTCATCATCCAGATCTGGAGTCCCAAAATATTCTCATTGTTTGTACGAAATTAAGGATTTCTTGTTAGAAATATTCTTAATCACATTTCTATATATATATATATATATATATATTTTCTTTCTTGGGCACTTAATATAACACAGTAGCTAACAAGTTCAGGACACACTTCGGTTTAAGACAAAACTATTTATTTATACAAAGTAATTGAAGAATTCAAACTTGTTTTCATTTAACCTTGATTCATCTTCATGTAACCTTGAAAAAAAAAAAAAAAGTTGATCAAAATGTCATTTCTCAACTGCTATGGAGCTATGGATTCTAAGAAACGGCCTAAACATGTCTCACAAAGATCAAAACGTTGGAATATTTGCACAGAAAGATGACATCTATTTAGATTAAAGATCTTAATAACTTTGGTCATTCAATACCAATACAAACAGATTCAATAAGTAAATAGCAAACAATAATTTTGGCTATGAAAAAATCATGGAAGAAGTACTATAACTCAAATAACTAACGCTTTAATTTAATTTATAAGTATCAAATAACGTCTCGAAGGCGGAAGGTATTGCTTCTTTTGGTGAATGTGGACTCGAGCTCTAAAACCGGAGAGAAAAAATTAAAAATAAAATGAGTCGAAAAATAAATAAATAAATAAATAAATAAAGAACAAGTGATTGATTTTCACTCAAAATTAAATAAAAAATAAAAAATCCTAACAGACCTTATTTCATTTGACGTTGATGTAGCTTCATGTAACCTCGAAAAATAGTTGAGCAAATATCACCACCGCAAGTTCAGCGACAAGAAATTTCATATCTTTACTGCTATAGAACTATGAATGGTATGGAAAGATATATCTAATAGGATTCAAAGATTATGACATTGTTTTCAAAAAAAAATTATAAGACGACAAAAACATAAAAAATTATTAAACTAGAATTCGAAATACCTATCAATTTAATTATTCTACAATCCCAAATGAAAAACTAGTAGGATACAACCAAAAAAATACAAGTGTCACACCTTTTGAAATATGATGTGTTTCTTTTTTGGTTAAATAGAAAAACCTTTAAAGTCTTCTCTCCAATCAACTACTCTACCGGGATTCTCACGAGAACAACGAACAAAGTAGGTGAGAGAGAGAGATTCTTAAAGGACTTGTTATCTAGCATCCCTTTCCTTAAAATATCTTAAAAGGTGCTCATAAGATATTTTGCTCCTAGTGCATTGGCTTTCTTGACTTATGGTGAGCCAGAAATAGTAAGAAAATTCATCTTGAAGATTCTCCATCTTCGAATATGAGGGTAAAATATCCACCGATTTCAACTAGCGGAAGGAGTAATGCCTGCTAACTTCAAAGTATTTCATGATCCAATCAAGAATACAAAGACTTTAATATCAGATTTTCAAGAGAGTGTCATTGAAAGAGTGTCACTTGTTGTTTCAAGATTTTAGTGGATAATATTGCTCTAGGAAAACATGAAATCAACAAGGAGATTATTATTTGGCATAACTGCCCAAGTGCCATAAGGGTATGCGTCTCATCCTAAGTCTATGCTATTAGAGGGGTTTGACACATTTTCATACTTTGTTGTACAACATACATTAGCGCATTAGTAGAGTTGAAAATGTGTCCAATTCCTCTAACAGACACAGACGTAGGATGAGGCGCATACCTTTTTGACAATCGAACAGTTCCGCCAAATAAAAACCTCTTGTTGATCTCGTCTTTACATAAAAGCAATATAATCCATCGAAAGCTTGAATTAGGAGTAACTCTCTCATTGGAACTCTCTTAAAAATTTAATATTAAAGTTTATGTGCTCTTAATGCGATCACATAACACTTTGAAGCTAGCTTGTTGTATTACTCCTTCTGCTAGTTGACACCGATTGATCTTTTTCTCCCATGTTTGAAGATGAAGTCTCTCCAGGATAAATTTTCTTACTATTTCTAGCTCACCATATTCATCAGAATATCCAATGCACTCGGACAAAATTTCTAACAAACATTTTTTTTAAAATCATTTAAAGAAAAGGAAAACTAGTTTACACACTAATATTTTATAACCTGATATGTTATAAAATACAATAGGCTAGAAACTCTAATTGTCAAGAACAGAAAAAATCTTATACATACCATAATTAAGCATTGCAAAATTATAGATAAATAAATAAAATAAAAATTGATAAATCTGATCTTTCTATGTTAGCACAAAAGCAAACAGACGTAGGACTAACATATGGCCAATGCATTTTTAATAATGTGTTTTCTCGTATCAAATAATAAGGTCATATGGTCATGCTACTGATTGAATTCATGAGTGTCATTTTTATTTGAGAGCTTGTGTTCAATTTGTTACATGAGAAATTATAGTAAATATCTAATTTTTAACATTTAATTTAAATAAATATCTAATATTTTAAAAAATATAACAAATTGCCTAAGTGATTCAATTACTTACATAATGATAGTTTGTGGTAATTAATTTAGTGATAAAAAAAACATGTGCAACTAATCAATGAATTGACTAGTTACTCAATTACTTAAGAAACTTAAATATTTATTTATTGTTTCTTGTGTATATTTTGAGTATTTTTCTAATTCATCCATTTTATATGGACCTATACTCAATTTACCTTGACGTCTATATATGCAATATGCTTTTCCTTTATACATTATTGCAAAAGCCAAAATTTTCAGCTTAATATATAGTTAGTTAGCAAGACAACAAACAATTTTGAAATCCACAAAAATGGCTTTATTACGATGCTTACCTGGTGATTAGAGTCTTGATTTGCCACGTCAGCTAGCCACCCTGAAATAATCGCAATTCCACGTTATTTGATTGATTCATAAAATATATTTACCTAATATAACAAAATAAAGAACAAAGTACATGAAACGTTGAGAGCGTATCAACTCTAATTAACACGAAATTATTCTTAGCAATGAAAAATATGAGCCTATGATATCATCTTTGACTCTTCTTAATTCATATGCGATAAACGAAAACCAAAATAAATAATTAAATAAAAAGAAAGAAAAGAAAAAAAAAAGCGTAAAGAAAGATTAGAAACAAAGAAGACGATTAAAGATTTAATTTTTTAAAGCAAAGTAAACATTAGAAACGAAAAAGAACAGAGTGGAAACAAAAAATTAAGAAAAAGAAAATGTCCAAGAACATATAAAGAAATACATAGAATTGGCCAAAATTATATGATGTTGCGAAAATTCCTTATATAACACTTGGAAAAGCTACATGAACATTCAAGTTATATACTGAGTGACATGAAATTAAGAATTGATCATTTATTTAAATTAGGTACTCAATTTTGAGAAAGTTCGTAAAGAAAATTATCGTTCTTGGGAATCTATAAATAAAATATTTAGGTGAAAACAAAAAGGACACGAGAAATATAATTCAAGTAGCCAATTCAATAGATCTAGAGATTAACAATGCAAAAAGTCCATTATATTAGTCATAAATTTAGCTAAAACCGACTACTTAGTAAAAAGAAATAATTGTTTGCCGTTGTAAAGAAAAGTAAGGAACTATATGAAGAACATTCAAGAGCACATATGAAGAAAAATCAGAAACGAACATATAATAATATGACACAAAGCAAAATACATGAACATTCAAGATTTCAAGTTAAACAAATGGGTGACATAACATTTATAAGTATTGATTTCACAAAATTAAGTATAAAATATGATTAATTTTTCATATTATCAAACAAGCCAAAAGAAAAATAATCTCAAAGAACAAAGACACACATACCGGCACGTATAAAAAAAAAAAAAAAACACATATTTAACTAGGGTAGTTTCATGTGTTAATTTTTTTTTTCCCAAAAAGAAAACCATATCATTCATTCTTCGTTTTTCTTTTCGAAATATGGGTGCTTGAATTTAGAAAGTAAATTAAAATTTAATATGAAGTGATGTTTAGAAGCCACGAAAGGTATTTATATATAATTATAAAAACAGTTAATACGCTTTACCAAAGAAACAAAACGAAAAAAAAAAAGAGGAAGAAAGGGCCGATCAAGACTAGTGTGTCTTAAGAAATTTATAAAATATTTTACGAAACTACATTAATCATGAATTCGCATCTAAGCTTAAGCAAAATTTTCTTACTCTCACGTACACATATTTCGCAATAACTCGCAGAAGCAAGAAGAAACAAATATAGTTTCTTTTAAAGATGATAAAATCATATAATAAATAAAAAGCAAAAGAAATGAAAAATGAAAGCCAAGAAGAACTACTGATTAACCATTACACATATAGCGACTCACCAGAGATGCTGAAGAATTTCTCTCACATTTATTATTATTATTTTTTGGTTTGCGTATAAAGAAACTGTGTTCATGGCTTTGCTTTTATAGACATTCTAAGTCGGTTGGCTCTAGTTTCCTTTCTTGACTTATTATTTACCGACTTTACTAGTTGTAATCTTTTTAGGAAATCGTTATTATTATTATTAGGAGGACTAAATAAATAATAATAATAAAACAGAATTAAATGTAGAGTAACCGACTTTAGCTGCTTTCTAAATTTGGAAATAGTGAACAGAAATGGAATAGGAATACATACCCAAAATATATGCCACGTCAGCTAGCAATCCCTGAAATAATCATATTTCCACGTAATTTGATCGTTTCATAAAATATTTTTATCCTAATATAACAAAATATAGAACAAAGTACATGAAACGTCGAGATCGTATAAACTCTAATTAACAAGAAATTATTCTTACCATGAAAAATATGAACCTATTATACCATCTTTGACTCTTCTTAATATATATATATATATATACACACACATAAATGCGATAAACGAAAACCAAAATAAATAAATAAATAAATAAAAAGAAAGAAAAGAAAAGAAAAGAAAAGAAAAGAAAAGAACGATAGCAAGAACATGTAAAGAAAGATTAGAAACAAAGAAGACGATTAAAGGTTTAATTGTTTTATAGCAAACTAAGCATTAGAAACAAAAAAGAACGGAGTGGAAACAAAAAATTAAGAAAAATAAAATGACCAAGAACATATAAAGAAATACATAGAATAGACCAAAATTAAATTATCTTGCGAAAATTCCTTATATAACACTTGGAAAAGCTACACGAACATTCAAGCTATATACCGAGTGACATGAAATTAAGAATTGATCATTTATTTAAATTAGGTATCAACTTTAATTGTCTTTTCCAATTTTGAAATAACAACCGTATTAAACACTCAATTTTGAGAAAGTGCGTAAAGAAAATTATCGTTCTTGAGAATCTATATATAAAATATTTAGGTGAAAACAAAAAGGACACAAGAAATATAAAATAATTAGCCAATTCAGTAGATATAGAGATTAACAATGCAAAAAGTCCATTATATTAGTCATAAATTTAATTAAAACCGACTACTTCGTAAAAAGAAATAATCGTTTGCCGTTGAAACTATATATAGAATGTAGAACATTCAAGAGCACATATGAAGAAAAATCAGATATGAACATATAATTATAATATCACACACAGCAAAATACATGAACATTCAAGAAACAAATGGGTGACTTAAAATTTATAAGTATTGACTTCATAAAATTAAGTATTAACTATGATTAATTTTTCATATTATCAAACAAGCGAAAAGAAACATAATCTCAAAGAACAAAGACACACATGCCGGCACGTATAAAAAAGGTACATATTTAACTAGGGTAGTTTAACGTGTTAATTTTTATTTTATTTTTTTACCAAAAAGAAAACCATATTATTCATTCTTTGTTTTTCTTTTCGAAATATGGGCGCTTGAAGTTAGAAAGTTAATTAAAATTTTATATATAATGATATTAGAAGCCACGAAAGGTCTTCATTCATAGTTTATTAGTTCAGTCAAAACTAAAGCTCTGTATATAACGACCTATACTCAAATCTTTCCTTGACGTCTATATATTCAAATTTTTTCCCTTGACATTATGTGTCAGAAATTAATCCGAGCGGAGTAACGCGGGTTACTCTTTAATAAGATATCACCTATGTTAGAGTGAAGTGGGGCCGCTTCAAGGAGAACTGTATACGGCGCAATTCCCTGAAACTCTCGCAGAACCAGGTGTATGTCCAGGGCCAAAACGGGCATAATAATGAGAACTGAATTGTGATAAGAAAAGATTATGTGTGAGGTGTATTGACCTTTACATAAAAAGCAGACAGTTCAAAGACATCGCGTATACTAATCAGCTAGTAAAGTAGATATATTTTCACAAAGAAAGGTTCAAAGAGTAATTCATACCTATCCTATGCAGAGTTTTTGTTTGTCGAAATCTATCACCAAATTGTCGTCTTTGTTTTCTTGTTTTATCTGACAATTCCATTCTTATGGGGGATTGTTAGAAAATTTTTGAATGTAATTGCTACTTTTATTGGCTTTTAACGTGTGCATTGATATTATAATGCATTTTAGCATTAATCTCCTCAATGCTCTATCGGTTATAATTTTTCCATCAATGCATTTTAATGCATTCTTTGGTTTTGTGCGTTTTGTTGATGGCTTTATAGCATCGGGTATACATTTTGGTGATGCAAATTCTTGACATTGCTTTAGCTTTGGTCTAGCTTAATTTAATAGCCATTTAGATGGCTTTGATATCCGTTGCTCACCGGATTGGCTTTAATAGCCAAGTTAGTGGATAAGTCCATTTACACAAAACGTTTTGTTTTTTGGTTTGCAATTGCATTTACCTTTGGTGGCCATTATATTGCAAACTTTCTGCCTTCTTCTCATGTGTATGTATGCACACACAAGTCGTGCATATGGCAGAACGTGTTTTGAGTCTTTATTTTTCTATGAGTTTTAAATGGTGATAGATGTTCGGTCATAATTCAAGTTCGCCGGTAGTGGTATTTTTATAGTGCTCAAATTCACCACTGTTAGTCGTTGTATCCTGGGAAACGGACGCCGTGGAAACCTCGAGCACCGACGGCGAGGGGGCAAATCTGTTTTAAAGAAAGCGTGTGATACGCGTGCCTCGACTTGTCGCCAAACCGTTTTCTCGTCGTCGTCGTTACCGTTTATGGTTTGCTCTACTTTTTATTATTGCATGATTATTGTAATTTTATTCATGTGCAATATTGAAGTATCAATTCCAGTATTTTTCTGCTCTTATCTCTATGATTATTATTATCCCAATATTTTATCTAACATCATCTTCATGTAACCTTGAAAAGAAAAAATGGTTGATCAAATATCATTTCTCAACTAATATGGAGCTATGAATTCTAAGAAAAGGCCTAAACATGTCTCACAAAGATCAAAAAGTTGGAATATTTGGAATAGTTGGAAAAAGATCAAAAAGTTGGAATAGTTGCACAGAAAGATGACATCTATTTAGATTTAAAGATCTTAATGACTTTGGCCATTCAATACCAATACAAACCAGATTCTCCAAGAATCACAAATATTTGGAGCATTTTGATTTGCAAATCGATCGAACAAAAAAAAAATTAAAGCAGATATTTTAATGAAGTAACAATTTTATAAGCACACGTTTCATCTTTCAATTCAAGTTGGTAGACAATAATAACAACCAAAAATAAGACTATACTGAAATGTAAAGAACCTACTATTAGATTTTTCTACAATCTCAAATGAAAAATTAATAGAATACAATCCAAAAGAAAAAAAAATCCTTGAAATATTACATGTAATCCCTTTTTATAGCTAAATAAAAAATCTTTTAAAGTCTCTCTCAAACCAACTACTCTATCGGGATTCTCACTAGAACAACGAACAAAGTAGGTGTGAGAGAGAGACTCTTAAAAGGCTTGTTATCTATCATTCCTTTCCTTAAAATGTCTTAAAAGTGTTTATAAGAAACTTTGTTCCGAGTGCATTAGCATTCTTGATATTTGTTGAGCAAGAAATAGTAAAAAAATTCATCTTGAAGACTCTCCATCTTCGACCATGAGGTCAAAAGATCCACTAATTTCAGCTAGCGGAAGGAGTAATGCCAGCTAACTTCAAAGTGTTCATGATCCAATCAAGAATACTAAGACTTTAATATTAGATTTTCAAGAGAGTGTCATTGGGAGAGTGATACCTGTTGTTTCAAGATTCTGGTGGATAATATTGCTCTAGGCATATACGAAATCAACAAGGAGATTTTTATTTGGCATAACTATCCAAGTGCCATAAGGGTATGCGCCTTATACTAAGTCCATGCTATTAGAGGAGTTTGACACATTTTCATACTGTGTTGTGCGCTAATGAATGGTGCATAATTGATCAGAAAATGCTAATCTTTAAATCTCTCGTCAGGGAATGCTAAAAACTTTTTTTTTATTTTTGTAATTGAGACTAAGAAGTCATGACTATTCGCCAATCAATTATACAACATACATTAGCGCATTAGTAGAGTTGAAAATGTGTCAAATTCCTCTAACAGACACCGACGTAGTATAAGGCGCATACCCTTTTGACAATCGGACAGTTCCGCTAAATAAAAACCTCTTGTTGATCTCATTTTTACATAAAGCAATACAATCCATCAAAATCTTGAATCATCAGGAACAACTCTCTCATTGGCACTCTCTTAAAAATCTAATATTAAAATCTTTGTGCTCTTAATGCGATCACATAACACTTTGAAACTAATGGTATTATTACTCCTTCCCCTACCTGACACTGATTGATCTTTTTCCCAAGTTTGAAGATGGAGTCTCTCTAAGATTAATTTTCTTCGTATTTATAGCACACCATTCATTTGAATACCCAATGCACTCGGGACAAAATTTCTAACAAACATTTTTTTAAGTCATTTAAAGAAAAAGAAAATTAGATTAAACACTTATATAGTTATAAAATACAATAGGCAAAGAAACTCTAATTGTCAAGAACAGAAATTATGTTATACATGTCATAATTAAGCTCTGCAGAATTATAGATAAATAATTAAAATAAGTGGATAAATCTGATCTTTCTATGTTAGCACAAGAGCAAACAGACTTAGGACTAACATATGGCCAATGCATTTTTAATTCTGTGCTTTCTCGTATCAAAAATGGTCATCTGGTCATGCTACTAATTGAATTCAATGTCATTTTTATTTGACAGTTTGTTGTTCATTCATAGTTTATTAGTTCAGTCAAAACTAAAGCTCTGTATATAACGACCTATACTCAATCTTTCCTTGACGTCTATATATTCAAAATTTTTCCCTTGACATTATTGCAAAAACCAAAATTTCAGCTTAATGTATAGTTAGTTAGCAAGACAACAAACAATTTTGAAATCCACAAAAATGGCTTTATTGCGATGCTTACATGGTGATTAGAGTCTTGATTTGCCACGTCAGCTAGCAATCCCTGAAATAATCATATTTCCACGTAATTTGATCGTTTCATAAAATATTTTTATCCTAATATAACAAAATATAGAACAAAGTACATGAAACGTTGAGATCGTATAAACTCTAACTAACAAGAAATTATTCTTACCATGAAAAATATGAACCTATTATACCATCTTTGACTCTTCTTAATATATATATATATATATATATATATATATATATGCGATAAACGAAAACCAAAATAAATAAATAAATAAAAAGAAAGAAAAGAAAAGAAAAGAACGATAGCAAGAACATGTAAAGAAAGATTAGAAACAAAGAAGACGATTAAAGATTTAATTGTTTTATAGCAAACTAAGAATTAGAAACAAAAAAGAACGGAGTGGAAACTAAAAATTAAGAAAAATAAAATGACCAAGAACATATAAAGAAATACATAGAATAGACCAAAATTAAATTATCTTGCGAAAACTCCTTATATAACACTTGGAAAAGCTACATGAACATTCAAGCTATATACCGAGTGACATGAAATTAAGAATTAATCATTTATTTAAATTAGGTATCAACTTTAATTGTCTTTTCCAATTTTGAAATAACAACCGTATTAAACACTCAATTTTGAGAAAGTGCGTAAAGAAAATTATCGCTCTTGAGAATCTATGTATAAAATATTTACGTGAAAACAAAGAGGACACAAGAAATATAAAATAATTAGCCAATTCAGTAGATCTAGAAAATAATGCAAAAAGTCCATTATATTAGTCATAAATTTAATTAAAACCGACTACTTCGTAAAAGGAAATAATCGTTTGCCGTTGAAAAGAAAAGTATGGAAATATATATAGAATGTAGAACATTCAAGAGCACATATGAAGAAAAATCAGATATGAACATATAATTATAATATCACACAAAGCAAAATACATGAACATTCAAGAAACAAATGGGTGACTTAAAATTTATAAGTATTGACTTCATAAAATTAAGTATTCTATGATTAATTTTTCATATTATCAAACAAGCGAAAAGAAACATAATCTCAAAGAACAAAGACACACATACCGGCACGTATAAAAAGGTACATATTTAACTAGGGTAGTTTAACGTGTTAATTTTTATTTTATTTTTTTACCAAAAAGAAAACCATATTATTCATTCTTTGTTTTTCTTTTCGAAATATAAGTTAATTAAAATTTTATATATAGTGATATTAGAAGCCACGAAAGGTCTTCATATATAATTATAAAAACAGTTAATACGCTTTAACAAAACGGAAAAAAAAAAAAAGAAAAAAAGAAAAAAGAAAGAAGAAAGGGCTGATAAAGACTAGTGTGTCTTAAGAAATTTATAAAATATATTAAGAAACTGCATTAATCTTGAATTCCAATATAAACTTAACGAAAATTTTCTCTCTCTCACGTACACACAAAGTCGTTGAAGGAAGAAGAAAGAAATATAGTTTCTTTTAAACATGCATGATAAAATCATATAAAAAATAAAAAGCAAAAGAAATGAAAAATGAAAGCGAAGAAGAACTACTGATTAACCATTACACATATAGCGACTCACCAGAGATGCTGAAGAATTTCTCTCTCCTTTTTTTTTTTTTTTTGGTTTGCGTATAAGGAACTGTGTACATGGCTTTGCTTTTATAGACATTCCAAGTCGGTTGGCTTAATTAGTTTCCTTTCTTGACTTATTATTTGCCGACTTTAGTAGTTGTAATCTTTTTAGGAAATCGTTATTATTATTATTATTATTATTATTATTATACATAAATAATAATAAAATACAGAATTAAATGTAAAGTAACCGACTTTAGCTACTTTCTAAATTTGGAAAGAGTAAACAGAAATGGAATACATACCCAAAATATTATTTGACAACGAAAAGATTTCAAGATTTTTGTAGGCATTTTTTTTCTTTTTTTTTGTTCAGATAAGTCTATGTGATAGGACACGTGGCAATTACGGCATTTGATCTGGACTCAATTTATCAGCATCTGGTTATTGTTAAATTTGAGAAGTGTAAATCAACAATCCATTTTCTCAAAGATAAGTTTAATTATGCGACGTGGGAAAACTAAATAAAATAATCAAAACATAATATATATAGCCATCTATATATATTATAAAATTGGGTATTCACTATAATTTCTCATATATATATATTGTAACGACCCAAAACTCCAAACGATGTTTTAGTCCCGAAAAATACGGACAAATTTAAACTTTTTAAAATAAGTTACATAATTGAGCTTTTGATAACAAACATAAGGATTATCAATCCTTATCATAACCAAAATAGATTTAATTTAAACATTTATACAAATATGCGGAATTTAAAGCTTTCTTTGCCAACGATTAGCCGGTAGCTCACGTAAAATTTTACAGGTCGGTCCCGTATACACTCGCTGCTCCCGTCATTGTCGCCTAGCCCTCTTTGCTTTCGCTGCGTAAAATTCCTGCGACACGAGCACACTAGTGAGCTAATAGCCCAGTAAGTAGATTAGATAAATAGGTTGCTAAGTCTGCAGGTAACATACAACCAAAAGATATCACACGATAATTTAACAAAAGGACGGACTCGACAATCGAGTCGTCATAGTCCAAAGAGTAAACGTCATTCTTAAGCAACCTTGCCCGCGAAGTAGATTTCAGAGATAGGGTGCTGAACCTACGCGGGATACAATACCTGCAAAAGAGTTGTGACATGGAACGAGGTCGGGCTTAACGACCTATTAATCTCGACTCAAAGTCAATCTCATAATTTGTTATAATCTCACTCAAGTTCACAACTCTTTGACTCAGCTTATAAAAATACATGTGCACACGATTCCCATCCAGACCCATTACGGGTCGTTCTAGAACTTATTCACAATCTAGACCTCTTCTCGGGTCGTTCTAGAACTTATAAACATCTAGACCCTATCTCGGGTCGTTCTAGGACTTTATACAAATCTGGACCCATTCTCGGGTCATTCCGAAACCTCACACAGACAATGGCCCCGTCGGGCGATCTCGGAATCGATCAAAATCGCAGCACATAGCATATGAAGAGGAAGGTCGTCTACCAACCTCCTTGAGACCCATCGGATCGTTCCGAAACCTCACACAGACAATGGCCCCGTCGAGCGATCTCGGAATCGATCAAAATCGTAGCACACAGCATATGAAGAGGAAGGTCGTCTACCGACCTCCTCGAGACCCATCGGGTCGTTCGGGACATGCTATGGATTTTGGCCCATCGGACCGTCCCGATATTCTTTATGCTTGTGAGGACTCATCCTCCTTGGGCCTCTCTGCCCATTCCGAAACCTTTTACGGCCAATGACCCCGTCGGGTCGTTTCGGAATTCAATATTGCACTTTACCCCGTCGGGCCGATCCGGATCGTCACATCATAAACTGTGGGGAGGGCCGTGGCTCTCCTCCCCAAGACCCCTCGGGCCGTTCTGAAAGGTGGCTCGTTGACCTCCGCGAGGTCCCTCGGGTCGCTCCGAAATCTATCATACAAGATGGCCCCGTCGGGCTATTTCGGAACCAAATCATGATCGCGGCCCCGTCGGGCCATACCCAAATGATCAAAGTAATGCGACAGAGGAAGGTCGTCCGCCGACCTCCCCAGGGCCTCTCGGGCCGTCCCGAAACGAAATCAGTGGCCCCGTCGGGCTGTTTCGGAACCGATCATGACTTGCGGCCCCGTCGGGCCCTACCCGTATACATACAATGCTTTCGCTCCCTTCTTCTTGTCTTAGAGTTTTCTCTTTGACCTGCAATAAAGTCTCAACAACAACAGAAACAGTTTTATGCCTGTGGTCCCATACCCACCGACATATAAGTCATACTAACACATATACACACACAAACAGACACACACACACACCCTGCACAATAACCTGAACCACAAAGTTGAGTAGTTTTATGTCTGTGGTCCCATACCCACAGACAGATAAACATATACGTGAACACACAAGCCAATAAACATCTAGAAGGACACCACATATTATAACGAACCTACAGTCCCATACCTGCAGGCTCGTTGCACAAAACGAGACAAACATAGTCAAGAGCCCATACTCACGGCCCTAACTAGAATGGAGATTCACATAGTTTGACAGCCACAATTTTGGAAGCATCAAATGCTTAACATAATCTCAACATATGCACGATTAATTCAATCAGGGTAAAGTATACTCGTGCCACAGTGGAGATCCACTTACTTGAGGTCCTAAGCTCCTTGACTTAGTCCGCGCGGTCTTCCTCTCCCGACGTCCCTCTTTGGAGTATAATGCGTGACATTTCTGTCCAACACGAGAATTAGAGGGTCAACGTCGAGGTCCACTAAATATTTGGGAGGAAAGAAACTTTAAGAGATGATGGACTATAAGAATGGGACTCTAGACGGTGGGACGGCCAATGGTTCGTCGAGAAACCCCGCTAGGGGTATTCTCGACCCGAGTGTCGTTTGTTGTCAGTGATTTCTCGTCACACAGTAAGTCCAAGGGCGGTATCCAATTCATTTTCAAGAAATCCAGAAACCCCGACTCCACCGAACCAAGCGAAAGTCACCCCTCCATGGGAGCGCTCTTCAGAGAAAGGACAGAAGGTGATTATCGAAGATGATCCCCGATCCTACGCCCCCGGAGGAAAAACATTACAAGAAAAGAATTTCCATTCTTCCAGAAAGCCTTCCTGGTGAAGGACCAACATTTCACGACAAAGTCCTCAAAGGCGGTATACCCCCGAAGGAGTTTGCCACGAAGGAAGGACCATTCGACGGAGACTCGGCCCTCGGAGTCATCGACCCTCGGTCATAGAACGTTGGACCGAGGGATCACAGATCTCAATTATTCTCCCTCGGGCAGGGAATTCACTGTAGCGACAGACTTATCCTGCCGCAGTTAGGTTAACTGCTCTCGGCAGGTGGGCAGCTTTATTAGGTGAATTAAACCCGTGACTTAGGGGATTTGACATTTTGTCTTTTCCCAACTGTAGCTCTCTTCTTCGCTTATAAGAGTAGGAGTAGTGACAGTTGGGAGAGGGAGAGATACTTTCAATGACAAATATATCAAAAACACAGTGGACGTAGGCTATTACTCTCTATGAGGGCTGAACCACTTTATATTTCTCCGTGTGATTATTTACTTAAAAGACTTTTATTATTTTTCATTGCCGCATCACACACTAGAGGTGCGGATCTCGTCGTTGGTTCAAATTATACACCAACAGATTGGCGCTAGAAGGAGGGCGGCTCGAACCTCCGGGCAAGCCTTTCCATTCCAGTTTTCTTCCAAGCTTTTTTCCGGGAGTCTCATCGTCACCTATGATCGGAGATCATGGCGCCGACGACCAGACAAACGGGAAAGAAACCCCATATATCCCAAGTTGGGTGATAGTTAGCGTAAAAGAAAGAGCGTCCAAAACCCCAGGTCCTGGATGAAACAGCATGGTGAAGATCTTCGGCTCATCATCACCAACATCCGCAGTTCATCACCGGCAGGGGATGAACGGACGAGCTCCAGGCGTGGATCCGGACAAAGGGGAACAGGCCGCCGCTGTGGTGGTTGCCAAGGGCTTCTCCGAAAGAGACCCGAAGCCAACCACCCGGTGGGGGACACGCTCAAGCCGGCCGCCATCACAGGTGGAGATCTAACAGTAAACCTCCCGGAGGACTGGCGGTGGACCTTCCGGAAGCCCAGAGGCACAGAGGCACATCCATTAATGGCCCAAACCGGAAGATCCCGGCCAACAAAGGAGTTATACTCTTTCCGCATAAGGCGAGCTGGGTCTTTACCTCCGAGAATCACTGAGGCATGCTCCGTCGCAGACGGAACGCCGCCCCAAGTGATCACGACGCCAGACGGTGACCCAGTTTCACGAACGGCTGCAGTCCGGAGGACTGCGAAAGTTAAGCCTCGCCTCTCCCACTTCTTCCTTGCCCCCGTTGATAATGCACCCCGAAGTGTGTCTTTAGGTCGTAGACCAATGGCGCAGGAGAGAGGGTTTGGGGGAAGACAAACCAGAGGTCTCTGACCACAGCCGATGTAGTCAGGGCATCTCAGATTCTCAAGGAGAGGAAGCCGCACCTTCCGGCCAGGCACGGGATGTCCTCGTACGCGTCGTGCATGGCTCAAAGCAAGCCGGCGGGAAACAGGCATAGCACTAGCCCCCAAAGGGGCTATCGGAGTCGAGTGAGAAGGTGCCTCTGCTACCAGGGCAGACCGCCAGACCCGCGAATCTCGCCTGAACAGGAGATTGGCGAGAAAAACGGTCGCCACGACGACAGTTCCCTCTTGCCCACTCACCAAACGCCGTCGTTTTCGCTCATCGCCCAGTACATGACGGCCAATACTCTTTTGTTAACTCGGAGCACCCTCGGGTACTCCGGGCATAGCTTCAGGCGTGCCAAAACGAAGAGACGGCTCGATTGACCACCAAAGTACATCTGACGGCAACTGAGTCGCCCGCGATCAGAAGTTGTCCGCGGGGTAAGGTTCCGGAGGGATCTTGCCGCGTAGCCAGTTAGCTGGCCAAGACCGCAAACTCGATGTGTAAAGGATGGAACCGCGAAGCGGATGAATCCTATAAGCATCACTCAACGGCTCTTCTTGACCGCGGAGTCTTCAGATCACTTGGGGACCCCCGGGGCACTAGAAAGAAATAGATGTGCTCTATAATTACCCCGAAGGCGAGCGAAACTAGAACGTGAGAATTCCGAAAGGTTCGCGTAGATTTTACTCGCTGAGGCTTCCCACCGCCGAAAGATGAATCTTGTCAGGTCTCTCTCTCGATGAGAACTTCTTCAAAGATTAACTTGGGAAGTTGGGCCAAATGTCTCCTAGAACCATTCTATCCTTCGTAGAAGGAAGAAGATCTAGGCGCGCTCAAAGGAGGAACTCCGAGGCGGAAGGGACTAGAATCTCTCGAAAGAGGGTCTAAACCGCCGGTGTGTTAAGACAAAAGGTCCTGCCCCATTCAAAAGCACCGGGAACCGCTGCAAGCAATGGGGTACTAGCAAATCTCGATGAATACAAGATCTAACCGAGTACGCCCCCGAAGAAGCCTGGTTCGGGATAATCCTTCGGAGAAGGAACAACCTGCGACTAAACAGTGCATTCAAGGAGGTATACTCCGGTTCCAATCTGATGTCTAATCGTATAGTTTGCTAGGTATAACCCTCGGAGAGAGCATGACTCAGACGAGTTGTAGTCCTCGTAGAGGACACGACGAGCGACTATATGGATGGTCCCGGAGGGATTGGATCATATAGTCGGAGGTCACAGCGTGAAGAAGGTAGTATTTACACTTTAAACCTTATACTTCGAGTAACCAATGATCTCTTTTATAGGTAACCACGGTGTTCCACCATTAAAAGAAGCACGGACGAGCTTCTCCGGCGGAGCGAGGATCGAGATGTTACCGGAGTCAACAAGATCCAGGGCCAGAAGGACAATTGTTCCCGTAGGGATCAAGCACCGTTTCCCTATCAGAGGAATCAAGGATTAGAGGAACGTCTGGTTCCGGAGGAATTAGACCTCGTTTCTCCGTCAACGGGATTACTTTCATACTAGGCCACCAAGATTCGGTGCAGCTGAAGTTGCTTCCACGAGGCTTCCTTCGCGGCAGGAGATGCATTCCCAGCAAATTGAATTCGATCAAGAAGAATCCCAAGCAACACGAATCGCGCCGCTGGGATTGGGGGGCAGATGTTGTCAGTGATTTCTCGTCACACAGTAAGTCCAAGGGCGGTATCCAATTCATTTTCAAGAAATCCAGAAACCCCGACTCCACCGAACCAAGCGAAAGTCACCCCTCCATGGGAGCGCTCTTCAGAGAAAGGACAGAAGGTGATTATCGAAGATGATCCCCGATCCTACGCCCCCGGAGGAAAAACATTACAAGAAAAGAATTTCCATTCTTCCAGAAAGCCTTCCTGGTGAAGGACCAACATTTCACGACAAAGTCCTCAAAGGCGGTATACCCCCGAAGGAGTTTGCCACGAAGGAAGGACCATTCGACGGAGACTCGGCCCTCGGAGTCATCGACCCTCGGTCATAGAACGTTGGACCGAGGGATCACAGATCTCAATTATTCTCCCTCGGGCAGGGAATTCACTGTAGCGACAGACTTATCCTGCCGCAGTTAGGTTAACTGCTCTCGGCAGGTGGGCAGCTTTATTAGGTGAATTAAACCCGTGACTTAGGGGATTTGACATTTTGTCTTTTCCCAACTGTAGCTCTCTTCTTCGCTTATAAGAGTAGGAGTAGTGACAGTTGGGAGAGGGAGAGATACTTTCAATGACAAATATATCAAAAACACAGTGGACGTAGGCTATTACTCTCTATGAGGGCTGAACCACTTTATATTTCTCCGTGTGATTATTTACTTAAAAGACTTTTATTATTTTTCATTGCCGCATCACACACTAGAGGTGCGGATCTCGTCGTTGGTTCAAATTATACACCAACATCGTTGACTTAACGTTAACAATCAATCCAGACTATCGGGTCTTTTGTTTGACTAGATTAGGTGATAAATGAGTTCCTTAAACTAATCAGTTTCTGACTTTATTTTATTACGTATAAAATATTCGAGCCGGAATTTCGGCAGAGTTTCCCCTATTTTTCGGATATCCCGGCCGAAGCCTTCACCTAATTTCAACCCAGCACCGAACTAATTTCGGTCACAATCCATCATAACAACCACACAGGCAATTTTTATCATTTATCACAATTAATTTCAAACATAATCATAATTTAACACCGGGCCTCAGCGGCTCGGATTCACACTAGAACAATGGACATTTAAACTAAAAAGAAGTAACAGAGAACGTCGTCGTGGCTTAGCGCCAATACTTTATTTCCGACCGCCGTTTATACCTTTAATAAAAAGGCCGTGAAGGGTTGAGTGTTCGAACACATTCCTGCACAATTTGCGAAAATAAAGGAAATCAAATCAAGTTTCGAGCTAAAACAAAACCATGATGCGAAATGCTCGGACCCGCGACTCGATACTAGCTATAAGCTCAAACGGGCACATTTACAAGAAATACAACCCAATATAACCAAGGCTCGTGCAAATATCAAATCCTCAAGATCACACAATTTTTTTTTTATTATTAATTTAAGAAAATTCTCAATCTCTTGTCAATTAAGACAATAACTCGAATGTACTTGAATTTCAACAAAGCGTTCATAAATAAAAAGTTGTGCTACCTTGCGACATGCTCGGGTCATATTTTACTTTAAACATGACACCTCTTGGTGAGTTCTAGATTTCTAAATCAACACAAAACATAATCTTTTGAAATGCGACAAAAACTCGAAACATCAAGTCTCTCAAACTAATACATTAATCAAAATATCTTTAAGCCACGATTCAAAGGAAATTCTAGATTTCCTCACGACTAATCCACAAACAACTTCCAAAGTCATCGAATTCATAATCCCGCAAAAATAAGATTTTCAACAATAACCTTTGTAAGACCAATAACAAGCGGAACGAGACCAACTAAAGTTTGTTTGTAAACTTAAACAACCACCAAATTACCAAGAGTAACAAATTCCATGTACGCATTAGTTTGGACAATTGTCTGGTTTCTAAATCTCAGCACAAAACCAACCAATTCGATTGTTCAAGACAACAAAATAAACAAAATCGCATGTCTTTCAAATTATAACCAGCTTCATAATTGCCAAGAAATCCAAAGTCGAGAAATCGCCGAGATATTTTAAGCGGTTTATAATCGTAGAAAATTTCCGAGCCACTGCACAAATTTAACAAACCACACAATATCTTGAAACACCCACCAATACACTTAAATTCTTTAAAAGAGTGCCAGCAGACAATTTTAAACTTGCACTCAAATATTCACAACGGTATAAATTTCAACACCGAGCAATCTCAATGTCATCAAATGCCAAACCAACCAAAATGTAAAATGGCGGCGCTGCGACTTAGAGGTTTACCTCAGAGACGACTTGGGCCCCGGCTCGGCAGCGAAGTCGGCTCGAGTGGCTCGACCTTGTGCGCGGCGGCACGGCGTTGAAGGGCTCGGCGCTGAGGGAGGGGCACGGCCGCTGCCCGAAGGAGGCCGCGACGCGGCGAGCAGACCCGGGGCTCAACGAGGACGAGCAGGGCTCGCCGAGATTGCGCGGCTGCACGGAGGCGAAACGTCGCCGGGGTCGCGCGGCTGTGCGCGGGAGGGGGCGTGGCTGCTCGGCGCTGGGGACTCGCGCGAAGGTGAAGGCGCGCACGGAGGGGCAGGGCGGAGGTGGGGCGTCGTGTGGGGCTGTGCAACGCTGTGCGCGGAGAGCCGACGCGGGGGAGTTGGGCCTGGCGGTTGGGGCTGAGGCGCGCGGCTGCCGGACGGAGACACGACGGCGGACACGTCGCGAATCTGAGGCGGCGACGGCGCGGGGTCTCGCGCTGACGTTGGAGGGGCTGTGCTCGCGCGGAGGGTCGAGTGGCGCGGGGTCTGGTGGAGGCGCCAGAACGGGGAGGCGCGAGGGAGGCGCGCGGTGCTGGGCAGGCACCGGAGGGCAGCGCGCGTGGGAGGCGGCGGGGCTGTGCGCAGCGCACGGGGGGGCGGCGATGCTGGGATCGGGCCAGCGGCTCAGCGAGGGAGAAACGGCAGAAAGGGAGAGAGAGAAGAAAATTTTTGAGAGGGAGGGGGGTGGGGTGTGTTGGACGGCTGAGAGGGACAGGAAGGAGAGAGAGAGTGTAGCCCTAATGGGCTTGGGCTGAGTTTGGGCCAAAATAGCCAAAAAATTTACAAACGGGAATGGTAAAATTTCTCCGTGAAATATTAAAATTGCAACGTAATTTGGACACTGAGAGTTAGGAATTTTAATACCATTATCGAAGTAGAATAAATTCCTAACACATCCAAAAATTCAAAATTGCAAAATATCCATATCAATTTTATAATTTCTCTCATAGCTTCAAATTGACCTGATTTGACGAAACTGGCCAATTTTATAAATTGCTCACAAACTGAAGCAAAATTACAAATTAATTAATTGGCACAGTGCTTTTGAAATTCTGGTCATTACATATATTCAATATTTTTCATATAATATATTATTTATATGAAATAGCCATCTATTTATATTAATTTTAATGATCTAGCCTATGTTTGTTTTTATTAGTAAAATAGTCATACATTCGTGTTTGAATTTTTGATACTGCAGTCATTAATTATTTTATTTCAGTTTTTATTGTTTGTTGCGCACAATATTTAGTCATAAATTTTATTTTTTTTGGTAATAAATTTTTAGATGTTGACCTGATGGCTATTTTACTAATATTTCAAAACATTGACTATATTTCTAAAATATAGATTGTAAAATGGCTAAATTCTTAACTGGCTCATAATTTTATTAATTATTTTTTACATATTTACAGCGATTTATTCCATTATCTGTAAGTTATTCAATCACGTGAATCTTTTGGATTAACTGGCTAAATAAGTTATTTTTAAAATAATTTTAATATTTTAGTCTATATTTCAAAAGATTATGAAAGTAAGCGTGGTATCCTACTATCCTATAGCAAGATTACAAATAAAGCCATAGTAAGTCCTGTAGCAAAACCGAAACTAAATTATTTTGCCATGTTTGTTTAGTTTCATAAAAATAAAAATAAAAAATAAAGAATGAAAGAGTTCCCAAACTAGAAGCAAATATAATTAGAGTTTATGGCATATTCATTTTGCAACAAAAAAAAAAAAAAAAAAAAAACTATATGAGGAGTTATACATGGAAAGAGGAGTAGTTTTGACATTTTAAAATTTTTTGTAATGATTTTCCAATAAATATTGAATGCAAGACATGTTTTTGATATTTTTTGCTACCAGTGGGTTTTTTTTTTTTTTTTTCTATTGAGATTCCTCCGTTTTTTGTTTTTGTTTTGTTTTTTTGTTTTTATATATATATTTTCTTTTCTTGTCGTTTTCTCCTATAAGCATGTCGTTTAGTTCTTAGAATCCTCCTGCTAAACACTACAAAAGCATCCCAAAACCCTCATGAAACCTATGTTTGGAACATAAACTGAAAGAAGAAGAAAATAAGAGAAACAAAACATTTTGGAACAATCGTCGTCGAACTCGTTCATCGACTTTCTCAGATAAACCCATCTTCTCTCGCCTCTGAAACCCTAGCCGCCATAACCAAACTGGACAGTCTTCTTTGCCCGAGATATCCTTGACCTCGATCGGCCACGTCGAGCGGCAGTGAGCTGCGAACTCAGTGGCAATTTCGGAGACTGAGTTTCTGCGAGATTGAAGAGCTCATCGGCGACGGAGACGGACCCTAGGACACGGCAGAGATTCAAAATAAAGGTGAGTTACAAAGTAAAGTCAAAATCGAATGAGTCTGTTAAAATAATTCATGTTTGAAAATAATAAAAAAAATAGCACTTGTTAATAATTTTACGACAAAAAAAATCTTGATATATTTGTAAAAAAATATTTAACATTTTTAATTTTACTCTTTAAAATTGAATTATTAAATTTTTTTTTGCAAATGTGGAAAGATTTTTTTCGTTATAAAATTCCTAACAAGCTTATTTTCTTAATATTTGAAAACATGTGTTGTTTGTTTAAAACTTAAAAAAAAATATATATATTACTATAATTTCTCAATGATTAAAACTTCCTCTCTCTCTCTTTCTGCTCCACGCAAGTAGGGGGTCGCCTGGGTTGGGCAAGCTCGATCGACCTCTCCGCGGGCCCACCCCGTCCGCCATACGTCCTCCGCGACTCGTCGCGACCCCTCCGTTTGTTTGTGCGTTGTTCTTTTCGTTTTTCAATTAAAATACTTGGTCTAACCATTGCGTTTACACGTAGAAATGAACTGATTTTCCTCTCTCTATTGGTTTGTTAAACTTTTTGGTATTATAAACATCACTCTTGTATGTGCTTTTGCTTATTTTTCTGTGACTAAAAGCATCAAAGCATTTTGCTTGTTTTTGAGATTTTGTTGAAGACGAAACGTTTCCTGTTTTTGGCTTTATCTAGAGACGAGTGAGACTGAGAGAGAGGACATCGTAGAGTAGAGTGTTAAAGAAAAACCAAACCGAGAATTAAGAGGAGAAGTACCCTTGTTTGAAACACAAATCTTAGACAGTAACAGATCTAGAAATTTCGTTCGGGGCAAAGTTATAATAAATTTTGGATTAAAATATGGTATAAAAATATAAAGCAATTCTATTTTAGAAAATGTAATTAAAATATAAGTCCCCTTCAAATATATTATCAAGTAAAGGTAAAATCATAATTTTTGGAAGAAATTATATATAATATTTGAAATTAAAAAATACATAGAGGGCAAAATGAAAGTTTTTAAGAAAATTATAAGTAAAGTTATGAATATTTATTATTAAATAAGGACAAGTAAATGATATAATTGAAAAAATTCTCAAATTTAGAGGCAAAAATATAAAATTCTAAAAAGTTAGGGGGGCACTTTTCCCCCGGTCCCAATGTAAGTCCGTCACTGATCTCAGAGGACATGATTAATCTCACAATTATTTTTTTAATTACATTTTTGTTTGATTCAAATGGTAATTTGGTCATTATAAAATAAATTTTAACATCAATCAACGCAAAATGATATTTTTAGATAAATTTTAAAACTGAAGGATAATTTTGTTATTTTAGAATTTTTACTTCATTTAATTTACAAGTATCAAATAACTTCTCGAAGGAACAAGGCATTGCTTTTTTGGTGATTATAGACTCGAGCGCTTAAGCCGAAGAGAAAAATAAAAATAGAATGAATCTGAAAATAAATAAATAACAAGATTGATTAATTTACCCAAAAAAAAAATCGTAAGCAAGCCCATTTCATTTGACCTTATTCAGCTTCATGTAACCTCGAAAAATATATAGTTGATTCAGCGACAAAATATCATATCTTTGCTGCTATAGTCTATAGTCTACAGAGCTTTATGGAAAGACTTGAAAGGTAATGTAATAGTTGCACAAAAAGTATATCTATTTGGATTCAAAGATCTTAATAACTTTAATATTAATAAAAATAAATAAACAGATACAATACCAGATAATTGTAGCATTTTGACTCGCAAATCAATTAACAAAAAATAAGTCATATGCTTTATAAAATTTTGGAAACTTTAGGAAAATGTAAGTTTTAACGCCCCAATCCTATTATTTTCGAAAAATACATTACGTTACCTTAATCCATTATTTTTATAAAGTAAAAAGTTCATGACAGACTATGGCATTTTTTTCAGCTTAAGTTATTATAAACAATAAAAACATAAAAAAATAAAAATAAAAATAAAAACCGAAATGCGAAGAACCTATCAATTTAGATTTTTCTACAATCCCAAATAAAAAATTAGTAGGATACAACAAAAAGAAAAATACAAGTGTCACACTTTTTAAAATATAATGTGTTTTTTTATTTGTGGTTAAATAAAAAAACCTTTAAAGTCTTTTCTCCAATCAACTACTCTATTGGGATTCTCACGAAAACAACGAACAAAGTAGGTGAGAGAGAGAGACTCTTAAAAGGCTTGTTATCTAACATCCCTTTCCTTAAAATGTCTTAAAAGTTGTTTATAAGAATTTTGTTCCAAGTGCATTAGCTTTCTTGATCTATGGTGAGCCAGAAATATTAGTAAAATTTATCTTGAAGATTCTCCATCTTCGAATATGAGGGTACAAGATACACCAATTTCAACTAGCGGAAGGAGTGATGCCAGCTAACTCCAAAGTATTCCATGATCCAATCAAGAATACAAAGATTTTAATATCAGATTTTCAAGAGAGTGTCATTAAGAGAGTGTCACATGTTGTTTCAAAATTTTGGTGGATAATATTGCTTTAGGCATACATGAAATCAACAAGGAGATTTTCATTTGGCATAACTGCCCAAGTGCCATAAAGGAATGCGCCTTATCCTAAGTCCATGCTATTAGGGGAGTTTGACACATTTTCATACTTTGTTTTACAACATCTATTAGAGCATTAGTAGAGTTAAAAATGTGTAAAATTCCTCTAACAGACATTGACGTAGGATAAGGCGCATACCTTTTTGACAATCGAACAGTTCCGCCAAATAAAAACCTCTTGTTGATCTCGTCTTTACATAAAAGCAATACAATCGATCGAAATCTTGAGTCATCATGAGCAACTCTTTCATTGGAACTCTCTTAAAAATTTAATATTAAAGTCTATGTGCTCTTAATGCGATCACATAACACTTTGAAGCTAGCTTGTTGTATTACTCCTTCCGCTAGTTAACACCGATTGATCTTTTTCTCCCATGTTTGAAGATGAAGTCTCTCCAAGATAAATTTTCTTACTATTTCTAGCTCACCATATTCATCAGAATATCCAATTCACTCGGGACAAAATTTCTAACAAACATTTTTTTAAATCATTTAAAGAAAAGGAAAACTAGTTTATATTACACACTAATATTTTATAACCTGATATGTTATAAAATACATTAGGCTAGAAACTCTAATTGTCAAGAACAGAAAATATCATATACATACCATAATTAAGCTTTGCAAAATTATGGATAAATAAATAAATTAAAAATTGATAAATCTGATCTTTCTATGTAAGCACAAGAGCAAACAGACGTAGGAATAACATATGGCCAATGCATTTTTAATTATGTGTTTTCTCGTATCAAATAATAAGGTCATATTATCATGCTACTGATTGAATTCATGAGTGTCATTTTTATTTGAGAGCTTGTGTTCAATTTTTTATATGAGAAATTATAGCAAATACCCAAATTTTAACACTTAATTTAAATAAATACCCAATCTTTAAAAAATATAACAAAATACCCAAATGATACAATTATTTACATAATGGTAGTTTGTGGTAATTAATTTAGCGATAAAAAATATGTGTAACTAATCAATGAATTGGCTAGTTATTCAATTACTTAAAAAACTTAAATATTTATTTTTTTATTGCGTAAATTTTGAGGATTTTTCTAATTCATCTATTTCCTATCGACCTATACTCAATTTTTCCTTGACGTCTATATATGCAATTTTTTTTTCCTTTACATTATTGCAAAAGCCAAAATTTTCAGCTTAATATATAGTTAGTTAGCAAGACAACAAACAATTTTGAAATCCACAAAAATGGCTTTATTACGATGCTTACCTGGTTATTAGAGTCTTGATTTGCCACGTCAGCTAGCAATCCATGAAATTAATCACAATTCCACGTTATTTTGATTGATTCATAAAATACTTTTACCTAATATAACAAAATATAGAACAAAGTACATGAAACGTTGAGAGCGTATCAACTCTAATTAACACGAAATTATTCTTAGCAATGAAAAATATGAGCCTATGATACCATCTTTGACTCTTCTTAATTTATATGCGATAAACGAAAACCAAAATAAATAAATAAATAAAAAGAAAGAATAGAAAAAAAAATGTAAAGAAAGATTAGAAACAAAGAAGACGATTTAAGATTTAATTGTTTTACTTCTCAAAAAAAAAAAAGATTTAATTGTTTCATAGCAAACCAAAAATTAGAAACAAAAAAAAAAGAAGATAGTGGAAACAAAAAATTAAAAAAATAAAATAAAATGACCAAGAATATATAAAGAAATACATAGAATTGGGCAAAATTATATGATAATTCCTTACATAACACTCGGAAAAGTTACATGAACATTCAAGTTATATACTGAGTGGCATGAAATTAAGAATTGATCATTTATTTACATTAGGTATCAACTTTAATTGTCATTTCCAACTTAGAAATAAAAACCGTATTAAACACTCAATTTTGAGAAAATACGTAAAGAAAATTATCATTCTTAGCAATGAAAAATATGAACTTATGATACCATCTTTGACTGTTCTTAATATATATATGCGATAAAAGAAACCACAATAAATAAATAAGAAAGAAAGAAAGAAAAGAAAGAAAGCAAGAACGTGTAAAGAAAAGATTAGAAACAAAGAGGACAATTAAAGATTCAATTGTTTTATAACAAACTAAACATTAGAAACAAAAAGAACAAAGTGGAAACAAATATTAAGAAAATAAAAAGACCAAGAACATGTAAAGAAATATATCGACTTGGCCAAAATTAAATAATCTTGCGAAAATTCCTTATATAACAGTTGGAAAAGTTAAATGAACATTTAAGTTAAATAATGAGTGACATGAAATTAAGAATTGATCATTTATTAAAATTAGGTATCAACTTTGTAAGAAAAATGATAAAAATGGAAATAGCCAACTCAACTTTTCATTGATTGCAATCCCGAATTTATAGGATTGAATATTACAGATTACGAAAATAAAATAAGAAAAGGAAAGAAAAATACAGAGAAATATCTATAACTAATTATGTCGACATCATTGGGATTTGTGGAGCAAAAGGAATAATTTCCTAATGATGAGCAAGCAGAGCGTAACGGAAAGATTCCACCAGCTCTGTGGTCCTGCAACTATGTGTGCTGGATCTCCACGTGTCCAAGGCATCATGCTTGATCCAGGAACAAAAACGCTGTCGTCTTAGGCTCTCAGGAATTAGTAAAGCACAATGTCGTTTGTGTCAAACGACTGATCATTTAACATTCCCCCTCAATTCCAGAGTGCCTAGAGGAACAATTTTTAATTTGTTCCTCATCCGTTCAAAGAAGGAACCTGACAGTGGTTTCGTTAATATGTCAGCTATTTGATCAACAGCCGGAACATGATTAATGATGACTGTTCCATTTATGACCTTTTCCCTAACAAAGTAGAGATCCAATTCTATGTTGCTTGGTTCTCGCATGGAGAATTGGATTTGCAGATAAAGCCACTGTACTTAGATTGTCACACCATATTACTGGTGTGTGTTGCTGTTGTATTTGAAGTTCACTCAGCAACGATTTCAGCCAAAGTATTTCAGCAGTGGACGCTGCAAGGCTGTGATATTCTGCTTCTGTGGAGGAACGCGATACAGTTGGTTGCTTCTTTGAACTCCAGGTGACCAGATTGCTTCCCAAGAAAACACACAGACCGGACGTTGATCTTCTATCATCAGGATCTGTAGCCCAGTCGGCATCAGCAAAACCAGTTAGGTGAAGAGATGGAGATCTTGTAAAATTGAGACCATAAGTTGCAGTGCCTTTCAAGTATCTTAGCACTCTTTTGAGAGCCTTCCAATGCTGATCCAAAGGACAATGCATGTATTGGCTCAGTTTGTTTACAGCGAAAGAGATCTCAGGACGAGTAATTGTGGCATATTGAAGACCACCAACAAGACTTCTATTGATTGAATTGAAATGCTGAATAGACTTTGAAGACTCTGACAGTTGAGAGAAGCCTTCATTCTTGAGCTGAAATTGATAGAGACCGTTCTTAAGATTCCCTTGCAGTAGAACCTCCTCCGTTGCTTGGTCCTTCACAAGACAAAACGTAGGGTGAAATTCAAAAAAGACATGATTGTCAAGTGCAAATTGAGAAACACTGATCAGATTTTTTGTAATATGAGGAACATGAAGTAGATTTTTTAATATGAAGGTTTTTGAAGAATTTAGAGGTGAGAGGACAGAACTGGATCCTATATGAGATATTTTCAAACCTGCTCCATTACCAACAAGTAACTTTCCAGAACCAAAATATTCAGATCCAAGGTTCAGGTTGCTCAGGTCGCTTGTCACATGGTTTGTCGCGCCCGAGTCAGGATACCAACTTCCATCCAGTGAAGTATCAGCATGAGGGAGAGCTGCAGTGAAGGCATTTGGATTGTTGCTGGAGAGATGGTTGTTTGAGCCTGAGTTTCCTTGCTGTTCATGACTTCCTGTATTGGCCTGTGAGTTTGGCCCATGGAAACTGACATCAAAGCGATAGTAGCAGCGCAAGACGGTATGACCAGATCGGCCACAGAGCTGACATTGAGGTCTGTTGGTGCTGGCGTTGTTGTAGTAGTTTCGGCCTCCCCCACGACCTCCACGACCTCCACGAGTAGGCGGAGTTGAGGTGTTGGTTGAGTTGTTGAACCGGTTGTTGCTGGGGCGCCTTTGGTTCGAGTTGACAGCCAAATGAGCAGAGGGGTTTGTGCCATCAGAAAAGACATTTTGAGTCTGCTCAAGTCTGTTCTCGAAGCTTAACAGAAGAGCAGCAACATCTTTGACGCTGTAAGGTTCAGTTCTGGAGGTGATGGGGACGATGACGGGGTCATATTCATGACCGAGACCTGACAAAATATGAAGAACTTGGTCTTCATCAGTGATGGGGTATCCTGCAGAAGTGAGAATGTCAGCAAAGGATTTCATTTTGGTGAGGTAATCACGCATGGTAAGAGAGCCCTTTTTGAGGGTCTGGATTTGCAGTTTGTACTGCATGATACTGGCACGAGATTGAGTGGAAAAAGAGGACTCAAGAGTTCCCCAGATCTCGAATGAAGTTTGCAGGCCAACCATGTTGACAAGGATTGAGTCACTGATGGAGGCTAAGAGCCAAGAGGCAAGGAGTTGGTCTTGTCTTTGCCAAATGAGGTATTCAGGGTTCGGTTGAGGTGGAAGATTGGGTGTAGTAGGAAAGAACTGTGGTGGTTGAGGTATGGTGCCATTGAGAAAACCTTCAAGGCCATAGCCTCTGACTCCAGCAAGAACTTGCTGCTTCCAAAGAAGATAGTTTGAGTCAGTGAGGCGGATGGTAAGAACTTGGCTAGAAGGAGTGATAAACATGGCTTGGAATTGGGGATTCAAGGCAGGATTAAGTATTTGGGCTGGTGGTGGTGGTGGGTTAGGAATTTCTGGGTTAGGAATTTTGGGGTTATGAACTTCTGGGTTGGCAGCCATGGCTGGAGCTGAAGAGCTCGATGGCTCTGATACCATGTAAGAAAAATGATAAAAATAGAAATAGCCAACTCAACTTTTCATTGATTGCAATCCCGAATTTATAGGATTGAATATTACAGATTACGAAAATAAAATAAGAAAAGGAAAGAAAAATACAGAGAAATATCTATAACTAATTATGTCGACATCATTGGGATTTGAGGAGCAAAAGGAATAATTTCCTAATGATGAGCAAGCAGAGCGTAACGGAAAGATTCCACCAGCTCTGTGGTCCTGCAACTATGTGTGCTGGATCTCCACGTGTCCAAGGCATCGTGCTTGATCCAGGAACAAAAACGCTGTCGTCTTAGGCTCTCAGGAATTAGTAAAGCACAATGTCGTTTGTGTCAAACGACTGATCATTTAACAAACTTTAATTGTCTTTTCTGACTTCGAAATAAAAACCGTATTAAACAATCAATTTTGAGAAAGTGCGTAAAGAAAATTATCATTCTTGGGAATTCGTTATATAAAATATTTAAACAAGAAACTTAGGTGAAACAAAAAAGGACACGAGAAATATAATTCAATTAGCCAGTTCAATAGATCTAAAAAATAATGAAAAAAGTCCATTATATTAGTCATAAAATTTAATTAAAACCGACTACTTAGCAAAAAGAAATTAATGTTGGCTCGGTATAAGTTCTTAGGCTTCTCAATGCAAAATTGACTACTGAATTACAAGCAATTGAATTTTTATCATTTATTATAAATTTACAAAATTTCAGCACTTTGGTAGCAATAAAATCATTTTTTTTTTTGTTAATAAGAAAACTACCTCAACAAACAAAGTATATAAACATAAAAAGTTCAAAGTAACATAAACATGCTACCGAAAAGAACTAACAAAAAACAAAAAGAAAAATGAAAAAGATTAAACCATAACTACTTGAAGATTCAAGATTTCAGGTTAAAGACCGATCGAGTGATATAATTTTTCAGACAAATAAATAAACAACACATTGCATACTGGTATTCATAAATTAAGAAAAGAAGTCATTAAACTATTATTTTAATTTCTTTACCTTTTATTTTTATTTTTCTGAACAATCGAACAATTAAAGTGTTTGAGTCGATGCAATTTCTTGGAGAGTAATTACTTTCTTTATTTGTTGAATAAATTGAAGTCGTGTTTGAATACTAATCGGTTTTAAGCTTCCTTTTTGGGGCTTAAATCTTACCAACTTTAGCCTACTTTCTAAAACCCATCACTAATCAAAATCCCACGTCGTGGTTAGTTTTTTTCAACCAAATATATGCAAGTATCACAAACTGCAACAAAATCATGTTCATGTTTTGCTATGAACTCAACCATGCACCGATGCACGTCCACATATATTATAACAAAATGTCAACTACTGGAAAATAAAAAATAAAAATGGCCCGGATGAACCAAACAGAGGTAATGGAGTGAGAGAGAGAGAGAGATGAGAGATGAGCAATGGGACCCAAAGGCTTAATTGGGAGAAATAAAAGAATGAAGAAAAGCGACCTTATATATATATGATCAGTGGCGAATGTGTACTCTCTGTGCATATATAAGCCATTGAGTCTTTAGGGCTTTAATTTCTTGCGAATCTTGTTAGAGTCTTGTTGAGTGTATCGGTAATATATAGTTCAAGGATTAGCATTGGCCGATCGATGACATTATTTTGGGCATCTTTAATGTCACGGCCACAAAATCCCTTACAAAATATAATACTGAAAAACAAAAAAAGTAAATAATATACATATATACAAGTAATTAAGGGATTGTGGGTGGAGTGAGTAAATATGTTGTTGGAGTTGGACTATACAGAGCAAGAAGTGGTGAAACCATTCCTGTCAGATAACAGGTAAATTATAAGCTCCTGGTCCGATCGGATTGTGAGGAAATTATCACAGCGCCTATAGATTGAGAATAATGACCACTTTGTGTTTCTAACTTCTTAGAAAATCATGAGAATGAATTAGTGAAATAAACGATTAGAGTGATTGAGCCTATTTATAATACTAACATTCACATAAAAAAGGAAACTTCTATATATATATAGACTTAAATCTTACCGACTTTAGCTACTTTCTAAATTTGGAAAGATCTAAACCGACATGGAAATTAACATAGCAAAATAATATTTGACAACAAAAAAAGATTTCAAGATTTTTTTAGGCATTTTTTTGCCTTTTTTATTCAGATAAGTCTATGTGATATGACACGTGGCAATTACGCATTTGATCTGGGCTCAATTATCAGCATCTGGTTATTGTTAAATTTTGAGAAGTGTAAATCAACAACCCATTTTCTCGTAGATAATTAATTAAAAATATATGAAGTGGAAAAATATCTAAATATAACAATCCTATTATGATAAATATTCAATGCTTTTTAAATAATATATTAATAGTTTTATTAATTATTATTTTTTACATATTTATGGTGATTCATTCAATTATCATTAAGTTATTCAATTTATGAGTATTTTGGATCAACTAGCTAAATAAGTTATTTTTTGAAAGATTTTTAAATTTTAATCCATGTTTCAAAAGATTACGAAAATAACTATGGTCTAATAATAAGACTACAAAAATAGTCATAATCCAATAACAAAATGCCGAAATTATCTTTTTTGTCATGTTTGTTTACTTTTATGAAAAGATGAATGAAAGAGTTCTCAAATTAGAAGCAAAATTATTAGAGTTTATGGCATATCTATTTTGCAACAAAAATAAAACTAGAACTATGAGCAATTATAAACATGAAAAAAGGGATAGTTTTGACATTTTTAAATTTTTCGTACTAATTTTCCAACAAAAACTTAATGGAAGATATGTTTTTGACATATTTCAACAAACACATAAATTACTTTATTATTTTTAAAATAAGAGGAATTTTTCTAAAATTTAGCTAAAACTAACGGATTTTTCATGAATTTACCCTATTTTAAAACTAATTATGGTTCCTTCGAATTAATATAGGGAAGACTTGGCTTATTATCAGTTGTAGGCTCATGTTTCAAGAATTTAGCCATAATTTTACGAAATTAAATAATTAATCATTTTCGTCGTGTAACAAAATTTGATACACGTGTAATATTTTTTTATTCTCGTGTAATAAATTTTGATACATGTGTAACAAATTTTGTTACACAATAAAAATCGTTAATTTCTTAATTTCGTGAAACTATAGCTAATCTTTAAAAAAATTAACTAAAAATTTGACTAAGTAACAATTGTCAGTTATTGAGATCTAATTAAAACTCCTTGAATTGCTACCGGTGTATTTATATCTTTATTTATTTTGTCCCGAGATTCCTCCGCTTTTTTCTTGTCGTTTACTCCTACAAACATGTCGTTTAGTTCTTAGAATCGTCCCGCTAAACCCTATTGAAACATCCCAAAACCCTCCTCAAGGCCGTGTTTGGAACATAAACTGAACGAAGAAGAAGAAGAAGAAAAGAAACAAAACAGAAACATTTTGGAACAATCGTCTTCGAACTCGTTCCGTCGACTCTCTCAGATAAACCCATCTTCTCTCTCCTCCGAAACCCTAGCCGCCATAGCCAAAACTGGACGGTCTTCTTCGCCCGCGATATCCTTGACCTCGGCCACGGGGAGCGGCAGTGAGCTGCTGCGGACTCGGCGGCGGTTTCAGGGACCGAATTTCTGCGGGATTCAAGAGCTCGTCGGAGACGGAGACGGACCGTAGGACGCGGCGGAGATTCGCGTTGGACTCGCCGGAGCCTCTGGTCAAGACGAATCGCTGGAGGTTCTGGTTTTTAGCTGCTTTTCTTAATCGAATTCAGGTTCCGAACGGAGCGGTAGCGAAATCGCGAAGGAGAGTTTGGAGCTCTGAGTAATGGCGGATTCGGAGAAACGAAATGAGAAGAAGAAGAGGAAGAGAAAGCAGAAGAGTACAGAAGAAACTACTGCAGTTGAAAGTTCCAAAAAGCACCGAGTTCGACTGTCGGAGCAAGAGAGCGAACCACGACGAGTTGAAGAAGAAGAAGAAGAAGAAGAATGTGAAATATCCGAAAAAATAGTGACAAATCCTGAATTTGACGAATGTCTGCCATGGAAGAACCTGGAATTGATTCTGTCAATCGAGAACAAAGACCTCGATCTTCACAAGTTAGTCTCTCTCTCTCTCCTCACCATTGCTTGTTTGTTTCGTTTTTATGCATTGGCAATTTTGGTTTACTTTGATTAAGTTAAGGACTTTAGATATAGAGTTTGTTAATATCTGAGTTCTGTAATATGGTTTTCTATTTACTTTTGGATTAGTTTTGGTTGTTTTTATGATTTTTCTGATATCCTAACTGGTTTATAAGCGGAATGCTGAGATTAATTCGGGTTAGTTTGATATTAAGAAACAAGTTTTTTTTTTTTACTCGAATTCATATGTTTAATTATTTTTCATAATGGGAATTGAATTGTTTTGCAACAAAGTAAAAGGGATTGTAATGCAGGAAAGTAGAACTAGCTTTTGAGTTCGTGATATCGAAAGAAAAAGAGGGCAATGGTGATGGCGAGGATTGCGAGACGGTGAAGATGTCGCGTGTAGTGATCTTCCTTAATCATTGGGTTCAATCTTTGTTGACTTCTTCAGCAAAGAAAACTAGGGTTGGTGGAGAGAAACCTGATATCGAAGTTACCGGGGCATTTTTGGACTTCAAATGCTGGAAGATTTTTAAGTTCTGCTTGGAATCGTCTTCAAAACAACAAGTTTCTTTAAGTGTTCACAAAGATATTTTGTTGTCTATTCGTTCGGTAGTGGAAAATACACTGATGGAACTGAACGATATGTCTTCAAATGATGTAGAATCACATTTCGATGACAAGGGATTTGAGTTGCACAGAGCCATGCTTGATTGCATTTGCTTCGTATTCTCAAGCCACGGTGGTTTGTCCAATGAAAATTTGGAGTTATGGCTTTCAACTGTACTTGCAGTGCTTGAGCTTGTTCACAAGATTCATATAGAGAGCCTCGATAATGGAAATATGGGTGTTTATGTCCTGCAACTCTCGTGTTCGATATTTGACCCCTTTGCCAAGTTTCTGAGGGCAAACCCCACTTATAAGAAAAATGGATTTCACAATTTTATTTATAAACTTCTCGAGCCTCTGTTGCATCTTTTAGGCATCTTGCATCATCAGGTTGATCGAGGTTTTCCTGATTGGAAAAAAAAGTTATTGAATCTAACTGAAGAGGTCTTATCTTATGGATTGTTTCACCCTGTTCAAATTGATGGATTTTTTGGCTTAAATAGCGCAGAAAAGTACGTTTCAGATCATGATGAGAACAAAAAAGACTCCAAAACCATCATTATGAGTTACCACAGACACTTGTTTTCCAAACTGAAAGAAATTGTCGCTTCAAAGAAGGAATTAGCAACACGTAACATTGGAAATCTATTTTCCTTGCTCGTTGCTCGAGTTAAAAATCTGAAAGGAGCTCTTGTAGTCTCTGATCATGCAAAGATGACAGAGAAATCTTACAGTGCAAAACGTTCAGAAGGTAATTTGTTGGATCATTCTTCTAAGACTGTTTATGAGAGTGTCAACGTGGCTGCGGAGAAGAGCAATTCTTCTAGTCATTTAACTGCAGACAAACGAAAATCACTTTTTGATGTTCTCATATTATTTATGGAGCCTCTTTTACATGAGACTAGTGGCTACCTTCAACTCGAACGTGGAATGGGACTTGTATTGTCGGATGTCCATTGCACACTCAAATCTATTAATAGTTTACTTGCTAGCTTTATGCATGAGAAGATATACTTGAGAACAGAAGACACTTCAGAAGGAGCTTGCATTAATTTCTTGAAGAAAGTATATGATATGATCATGTCACTGTCCTCCACTTTAATCAGGTCGTCTAGATTTGACAATCATGATAGGGAAGGGACGGAAATGTTAGCTTTATCAGCCAAGGAGGTACTTGTTGGTGTTGGGTATCTGCTGGAAATTGAATATGAGGTTATCAGCAGTGACTTGACAAGCTTATGGCTTATGATGCTTTCTTACTTGTCACTTGAACTTTCTTTCACTAAAGTAGCTGATCGGTCTTCATTACTTTATAAGATCTCAGATCTCGGAGGTCAACTGTTTAATCTTTATAGTCAACTTCGCCAGGTTTGTAAAATATCACTGATCTTATTTCCTCCGGATGGTTCTGTCATAGATAATTTACCCATAGTTACATCATTTCGTATGTGGAAGCTTCTTTTTCCTTTCTTTTTTGTGTCTTTTTTCATTAGGAAGTGTCAATGACTAATAATTTTTACTCACATTTGATTTTTGTCCTTGTCCTAATCAAACCAATGCAGGTGAATACTGCTATTTTCACACTATGTAAAGGAATTAGGCTTTTGGTTTCACATGAAGGTGATCATGACGCGGAGGCGAATCATACTAGATTTTTGACTCCTTTGCATGAGGAAGCTCATGTGAAATCGGTTGGGATCTTGTTATGTTCTGAAGAGTTTAAACTTGCCATTCAGAAAGCTATTGTATCAATACCAGAAGGGCAGGCAAGTGCGTGCCTTCAACAGCTGATAACAGACATATCTGAATCTCTCAACTGGATGAAAGCGAGTGATTTAGCTGCTAATGAAAAGAAACCTGGCAAGTCAGATCTGGGAAATAGGTTTGATTTGCAAGCTGAGCTTTTAGGGGGAGGACTGTCTGAAGTATATGCATTAGTGCTGAACTCACTGACTGTCACAATGGGTAACAGTAGCGTTGTTGGAATACATGTAAAGGACTTGATTACTCTATCGTCTCCCTGCATGAATAGTCTAGTTGGACTGCAGCCAGATGTTAACAAGTTCCTCTTTTCTGTTACGGAAAAATCTTCTGACAATGAGCAATGTGGAAACCAAAATGATTTGAAGTATTCTAGATCGAGTCATTGGGTCTTTGTGTATTTCTTTCAGTTGTACATGTCCTGTAGAGTGTTATATAGGCAAGCAGCTAGCCTTATGCCTCCAGATTCGTCGAGAAAGATTTCAGCAGCAATGGGGGATTCATTCATGGCATTCTGTGGTCAAGATTGGATGCAGAGGACTGATTGGTCAAATGATGGCTATTTTTTTTGCTTTCTACAACCTTCAGCTTCTCTTCTTGATGTCATTCAAGCTGTTTCTAGCATCTATGTTCATGATAGTGCTACAGATTGTTCTCCATTGATTTATGTAATCCATGCCATGGCTCTTCAGAGGCTTGTTGATTTGAACAGGCAGATTAAATCTCTGGAGTATTTGCTGCAAAATAATGATTGTTTGGTTCAGATTGGATTGCTTGATGATGACGGCTTAACACGCTATCATAGAAAAAACAAAAAGCTGAAAAAGCGAATCTCAGATCGGAGGCAAGAAGCAGCAGGCCTTACTGATTTCATGATGGAATCCCTGTTGTTAGTATCTAAGAATCAACAACCAATCTCCGGTTTAGATAATGCAGGCAGTAAGGAATCATCTTCTCGTAAAAATGATGAATGGGATTGTAGCATTTCTTCTGTGAACAAGAAGTCATTGCCTACTGCAGTTTGGTGGATCCTTTGCCAAAATATTGATATTTGGTCTATTCATGCCGCCAAAAAGAAATTGAAGATGTTCCTTTCTCTTTTGATCCGTACTTCTATTCCCTTTGGAAAAAGCGGCTCTGTGCAGGTTGAGAAGCACCAGTGTGACAAAACCAACCAACTGAATAGAGTCACCGTGTGGGAAATCTCAATAGAACTCTTCAATAACTCCATTCTGTATGAACAAGGAGTAAGCTGCTTCCCTGCCCCCTTCCCTTTGAGTGCATATAAACGACACAAGCACAGACTTGCACTCTTGCACTTTCTCACTCGTTTAGTACTCAATTTTCATTTCTCAACCTCTGTTTTATTTGCCATTTCTTTTTCAGTTCTTTATGTGTGTGTGTGTGTTTTTTTAGTTTCTTATGGAATATGTTTCTATCACATTTCCCATGAATTCATTGCATCTCTTGTATTAGTTTGTCCGCAGACATTTGGCTTCAAGGTTTTGTCGTGCATTGGAGGAATCTGCATTACCATTTATCAGTAGTTCATCTGGAAATATTGATTTCGAGTCATCACCTAATTGGCCAGAGGTTTTTGGTGATCTGGAGAATTCGCCGACAATTATTACCAGAAACAGGAATGCCATAGAAAGTGATAAGGAACCAAAGGCTCCATTGCTAACCAACACGGAACTTACAGCTTCTCAGAGTTTGCTAAATCTTTTGAGTTGGATTCCAAAAGGATTTTTTGATTCAAAATCATTTTCACTTTTACTGACATCGATTCTCAACCTTGAAAGGTATGCTCTCTCTCCCTATCTCGACGATATGTTGGTATGATACCTTCCCACAGTACATCTAGATAGTTATTATATCTTTCCAAAGTAATATTTCTATTGATTGAGTATAACTCTGTTCAATTTTCTTCGTTCAATCCAATCTGATTGGGCAAAGGATTAATTGTCTTCTGTCCATTTGTTTTTTCTATAAAAATAAAATTCACTAATATTGAAAAGATCAGTACAACAAAAAGCAAAAAACAAAGCTAAATCTATGAGCTTCTTACATCACAATTCCTACAAATCAGTTCAGCTTAAATCCACTAAAGAAAATGAACATTTTTTAGACAACTTATAATTTATAGTTGCAAAAAGTTTCTATACAAAACTGCCCATAAAATATTAACCATAGTTGCAAACTCATAGTTTTGGTTTAGTTAATTAAGTATAAAATAAACTTTCAGATAATATGCATTGTTGTTGCCTTAGTCTTTTGCGAATTATGTCTCAAAGTCGTAAACATATTATTCGATTTTATGATATTAATGCTATTAATCTTGGGTGTTTCAGGTTTGTTATTGGCAGCTTATTAGGTTGTCAGGGTTCATTAAATTCTCAAAGTCTTTACGAGCTCTTCACATTGTTCATGAGTTGCCGGAAGGTCTTGAAATACATCATTATTGCTTCTTGCGAGGAGAAGACAGAAGCTAGTCACACCACAGTCAATTACATGTACTCTGGGAAGTCATTTCCTGTTATTTGGCTTTTCAAGTCATTGTTTGTGGTTGTTGGCATTCAGAGGTCACTTCCAAAAGATGTAGAAATGGACCGTATGATATTTTCACTATTGGATCACACATTATATGTATTCTTGACATTGAACAAATGTCATTTCAACCACGCTGTTCAATCAATTAGTGATGCTCAAAAGCCTAGTACAGAGCAACAAAATGCTGGAGTGGACGAAGAACAGAGGGATTTAATAGAATCTGATCAACGCTTGAGTTCCAGTAGCTCTGTCAAGGACTGGAAAAGTGTGTCCCGTGTTGCTAAGAGTTTAAGGGAACAGATGCAAAGCTCACTTACCTTGCTGAAGGATGCCGTTAGTGATGAAAAATTCGGTGTTGGTGCAGATATTGAAAATCTAAATATGTTTTCTTCGATCATAGCATGCTTTAGTGGGTTTCTATGGGGCCTGGTTTCAGTCTTGAAACCGATAGATGTGAGAAGTGTTGATCATAAAGTAATCTTATCTGGGTGGAAAGACAAACCTAACTCTGAAATCAACCTTTGTATAAAAGTTTTTGAAGGACTTTCGAATCTCCTTTTGGGCATGTTGCTTGTAAATGATTCTCAATACTTTCAAAAGGAAAACAATGATATAGGTTTTATGGGTATGGGAGAGCTTCTAGACAAAAATAATGGCAAGAAAACAGATAGTTCCCGTGGTAGAAAACGGGACAGGTCTGGAGCTGTGACAACCTGCTCAGCAGCATCTGACAACAATGATGATTCTGCAATTATGAGTGAATGTCAGGAGGAATATAAGCCAATCGGTTCAAAATCTGCTGCCAGTTTCCTGACTGGGGCTGATTCTCTTGAGGACCTCCCTTTAAACAAATCTTTCTTGAGGAACTTGCTAAAAGGATATTGTCCCCAAGCAGCGTTTCTACTCAGAGAGTTATTTTTAGCTTCTTCAGCGGTTATCAGCTTAAATTTGCGTATCAATTGCGCTTCCTTGTCTGCAAGGCTGATGCAAACTTTTACTGGCATTTCACAGGTCTTGTTATCGGAATTAGTAGACATGGTTGATGTCCCACAATCCCTATCTTTTGTTTGGTTAGATGGTATTCTTAAGTATCTGGAAGAATTAGGGATCATTTTCCTATGACTGATCCGACATTGTCCAGAAATCTTTATGTCAAGATAGCAGAGCTACAATTGAGGGCTATAGGAAAATGCATAACTCTCCAAGGCAAAGGAGCTACTCTTGCATCTCATGAAATAGAGTCAAGCACCAAACTGATTCGTGGTCAATCGGGACTATCAAAAGTGTCTCTTCCTTGTGAGCCACATGGTTTGGAGGAATTTAAATCTAGGTTGCGGTTGTCATTCACGGCCTTCATAAAGAAATCATCAGAGTTGCATCTGCTGTCCGCTATACAGGCTATAGAAAGGGCATTAGTCGGTATACGGGAAAAGTCCATAATGATCTATGACATACAGACCGGAAGCGTAAATGGAGGAAAAGTTTCCTCAATTGTTGCTGCTGGTATTGACTGCTTGGATTTGGTTCTCGAATTTGTTTCAGGTAACATTATTTAGGCACATTAATTGCACTATTTCAATTTTTTTTTTCCGGCTAAATGGACGTCCTTTTCCCTTTTCCCTTTTCTTTCTTGGTCTATTTAGGTTTCCTAAACAATATCGCAACCCACATATTTACTGTTAGGACCTTTTTTACTTGAATCTGGTGAACGGATCTTATCTTTCTCATTCTATAAGATAAATTCTGTGTAATCCATTGTTAAAGATACCCTAATACCAAGAAATGTTATCGCAGTTACCCTTCAAATAAAAATGTTTGTACAAATCATTTTCCGCTTGGGTTGTGCATCTATTCCACCCCTCCATGTGTTCTTCCCACACCTTTTTTAAGTATAATTTTTTAGACACTAGAAAGAAAAAAATCTCTGCACACTCTTTTTCCTTAAAATAAATGAAAAAGAAAAATCACATACCTTACTTTAAATCATTTTTGTTTGACAATCTTTTACTCCTTTGATTGTAAATAAGAAAATTTTTTTGTTCTATATTATTTAAAGCTTTTAATTTTTTGTTTTTGTTTTTACACATGTTATGAAAATATGAATTGCGTACATCTAATATATTTTTATATCACAAATGTAATGCAAACTACAATGTATATATACACACACATATACATTAAATTTATATGTAGTTACAAACACTACAATTTATAAGGAAAGAAGGATAGAAATAAAAGTAAAAAGGAAATATTTAGTTGACAACCTTATAAATCTAAAGATATTCTTGGAAAGAAAAAAAAAAGTGTGTAGAGTAGAATAAGTGGTGGCATTAGATGCACCCTTTCCACTTTGATGCATGGATTTTAAGAGCATATATTTTTCATGCTTTTTTCTGACCATTGGTTTTCTGTTCAGGACGCAAGCGTTTGAATGTGGTTAAAAGACACATTCAGAGCTTAATCGCCGGCGCATTCAGCATAATTCTTCACTTGCAGAGTCCAATGATTTTCTACGAGAGATTGGTGGGTGATACAGATCCGGATCCAGGAGCAGTTATTCTCATGTGTGTTGAGGTGCTCATAAGAATTTCTGGCAAGCATGCTCTGTTCCAAATGGAGTCTTGGCATGTAGCACAATCTCTGCGTATACCTGGAGCACTTTTTCAGGATTTCTGTCATCTTAAATTTTCTAAACCGTTCACTCAGAGTAGTTCTTCCATCGTTTCAAGCGACCATATCTCTGATCCAGTCAGAAGTAAGCAATTTTGTGGTATAGATAGGCGATTCTCAATCGACCTATTCGCTGCCAGCTGCCGGTTACTATATAATGTCCTTAAGCATCACAAGAGGTATTTTCAACTATTCAGTGTGATTTTTCTAAAATATTATATTTCAGGGTGATCAGTTTAATTTTAGTAAAGGGCCTATAAAGTTGTCAAGTAGCTACACATTTTCGGTGAGGCAAAAAAAAAAAAAAAAAGGTTTTGTTATTGTATTCCCAGCACCGTTTTATTCTTTATCTCTTTAACACTTACTCGCACATTTGTTTTTATGGGTTTTTGCTCTGCTGATAAAATGACTGCTGTGTAATTTCATCTTAATGGTTTCCATTCTCCAGTGAATTGAAGCGGTGTATTTCTCTACTTGAAGCTTCTGTTTCTGTTCTTCTTCATTGTTTGGAGACGATGGATTCTGATTCAATGGTCAGAAATGGTTGTTTCTCATGGGAAGTGGAAGAGGGAATCAAATGTGCTTATTGTCTGCGAAGAATTTACGAAGAGGTTTTTGTTTTTTTTATTAACAAGAATGCATGATAATTAGAGCATCTTTGGGCTAATTTAGTGGTCAATAATCTTTTGGTTTCTTCTCATACAAGCATGCCTACTTCTACGTGTTATATGTTGGGCTTTTTACACATGTTTAAGATACACAGAGGGCCACATGTTTCAAATTCTACTGTGTTAAAAATTGTCTATCAAGTATCAACACGATATTTATTTGCCTCGAATTCGATAGTATACATGTAAAGGAACTGCGCATTCAAAGCAATCTTTGTTGTCTGATGGTTGCTTCATGCAATGGTTTGATAGGAACCAAACAATAATTCACAAACAAATTGAAATAGAACCTCACCAAGAACCAATGTTGAATTGATTTGGTTGCATTCGAGAGGCAAACCACTTCCAAACAATCCTAGAGCTACTCCTATTTTACTAAACCTAATTATCTCTCACCAATTTTCTCAATGCCTTCTCTCAGCAGCCCAGCCCCCCCCCCCCCCCCCCCCCCCCCCCCCCCCCCCCCCCCCCCTTAAATAAACCCTAAAGCTTTATTAGGAAATAATCCCAGCCCATTATTATTATTATTATTATTATTCCTCTAACATTCTCATGTCTAACATTGACCTCCTTGCTCTTCCCATTTTGCAGATAAGACACCAGAAAGACGTTTTGGGTCGGCATTGTTCTCAATTTTTGTCTAATTATATATGGATTTATTCAGGCTATGGCCCTCTAAAAACCGGCATCAAGAGGTAATTTCTGACATCTTATCGAATTTAACTGTGTTCTTCCCTTCAATTGTTATTGTTTTTCCGATTATAAAGGCTTGCCTTATTCTAGCACCTGGTTCTTGAATTCTTTTCCAATTTTCACTGTTCTAATGGCTTTAATTTTCGTATTGTGGTTCTATTCCAAAAAATCTTTGTTACGCTCCGTATATGAAGCACGTCTCTTTCCTCATATTTCATCAGTTTTCTGTCAAAGCATGTTAGTCTTGAATTTTAAGCCATTGAAGTTACTGCTTTTCCATTTTTAGTAATTGACATATGAAGTTGACAATGTTGAGGCGACTAATCTCGGACCTCGGAAATATTTTAATCAATAAGTCAATTTTACGGTACATGTTCTGGTCCGCACAAGGGTGGCTGAACTCTTGACTAATTAATTCGCAGGGAAATAGACGAAGCTTTAAGACCAGGTGTATATGCTTTAATAGATGCTTGCTCAGCAGCGGATCTTCAACATCTTCATACTGTGTTCGGAGGTAAGCAATCTCAATGAAATCGAGATTAAATATCGAACTTTAACAAGAATTTCCGATTTATGACACCACTTCTCACTTTCTTTTTGTAGAGGGTCCATGCAGAAACACATTGGCAAGTTTGCAGCGCGATTACAAACTCAATTTCCAGTATGAAGGGAAAGTCTAAGTGATTCGTATTCCTTCACCGGGATAATGACTCAAAACCAGATGAATGTGACCACAAAGCTAGGCTAAGATGTTATCTTATGTACGTAAAATTTTGCAAGATAACATCCATATTCTTTACGCTGGCGATATGTGTTGTGTTGGGGAAAAGAGAAATGCCGAAGCAATCAATGAGTGAATTATACAAGGCCACTGATTCTACAGCTCTAAATCATTCATGCAATCTAGATATGCAAATAAAGGCATACCTGGCTGGTTTACATGCGCATAAAACACATGTATGTCTTTTTTTTTTTCTTTTTTTTTTCGTGTTTTTTTTTTTTTTAACATCTGGCTTAGCAAAGTGCATACTCGTGTTTTAGTCCTCGAGAATGCTTATTCCTATTAAGAAATTTGTCACCAGTCCATTAAAAATATTGGATCAAAGAGCTCTCTCTGCATTCTTAGTTGGAAAATGATATTTGGTCAAGAAACTTACGTGGCAATTGATGAGTGGACATTTATAATTCTGTTTTAGACCTAAAGTATGCTTTTTCATATGAAGAAGCTTTGGCAAATTAAGTGTATTACAAACATTGGAACAATAAGCTCTCAACATTCTAAGTTAGAAACTTCGTCAAGAAATTGTTAAGATATTTGGTTAGAAACTATAGAAAAATTTGCAATTACATAACAATTTACTAGTGTAAATGATTAAATTACGTAACAATTGATGAGTGCATTATGTATTTTTATAATCCTATTTTCTAATTAATGTAAAGCTTTCATATCATTTATCTTCTATTTTTTTTTCGAAATTTTATCAAATTAATTATTATTATTATTATTATTATTATTATTATTATTATGTATCTAGCCAATTTGTTGTAATTCCTAATTTAAAACTTCTGTGTTAGGGTACAAAAATAAAGCAGACCGGTGGGGAATGATTTCTAGTGGACATAAAATGAGAGTGCACAAAAACTAAATGTTTCTCATTGTATCCAATTTTTTTTTTCCCTTTCTCCTTCTTCCACCTTCCCCTATCTCTATTTATTTATTTATTTTTCTTTCCAACTCCAAAACCGATCTACCACACAAACAGATGCCCAGACTAGTGTACACAACTCAACAAGACTAGCAAGCCAACCAAGAATGACGCCACTGGACACGAATCGACACCATCATTCGGGCGATGATCGACACGTTGCTGCCGAGTCCTTGCTGCGGCGTCTCGCAGGTCGCTTGCCGGCTACTGCCCACACCACCATTTTTGTTTTCGAGCGAGGTTGCCGTCACTCTGCCATGGCAACTGCTTCTTCGCCTTCCTTGGCGACATTGACTCCCTCGCCTATGATGCTGCTCCTGGGTTCACTTTTCTTTTTTTTTTTTTTGGCCGAAAAATCCCAACTTTTATATGAGACGAAAAAGAAAAATTGAAGGCAATCAACAATCTGAGTTTTTCCTGTAAAGTCAGCCCAGTAGAAAAAAAAAAATTTCCTTCCCTGTATTTTTAAACTCAGTCCAAGCTCTTTCTACTTTAGATTAAAAAAAAAATTTAACAAAAGAAATAAAATGAGTTTTGATTACAGCTAGAAAAAAGAGTCTTTAAGAACAAATGAATTTGGATTCCAGTAAGAAAAATGAGTTCTCGTCTCGAAAGTTTAAAAAAAAAAAAAAATCTTGTATGAAAGAATTCATCCTTGATAGCAAAAATCGAGAAAGAAAAAAAATTGGCTGTGATAATAAACATTTTAATTTCCGTGCGCTCTTTTTATTATCCAATAAAAAGTCTCAATTTCTTTCCCACCAGTCTGTTTTTCTTCCGTTCCCCAACACAGGCCTTTGTGGTCCATTGCTTCGTCCTCTTTCTTCTTAGAAGGCATCAACCTTATTTGTTTCTTAGTTCATTTCCTTATATTTTATAAGGCGAATTTTTTTGGTGGGAAATTTTTTTTAGTGGGAAACAATTCTGTACCGTCAGATTTACTTTTTTTAAATGCAAAATCCACTAAAAAAGTAAATCTGACGGTCCAGAATTTTTTCCCACCACAGAAGTACCTTTTTATAAAAAATAAATTTCACATGCCTAAAAAGATGAAAGGGACGACCACTCCTGCCTAAACCAAGTTACTTTATCACAGTGGAGTAGTTGTGATTAACTAAAAACACTGCCATAAGAGCTAAAGATAATCTAAAATTTTGTTGCTTTAATCTTATCTAAAGTTCTAGACTCATTACAAAGTAAGTTTAGCATAGCAAACAAATATCAAGGACTGCATATTTTTTTAAAGCTAATGCCTTTGTCCCCCACATATTTTGGTCCCATACCAAAAGGGTATCAATATCACTTGCTTAACTTTATTGTTAAACGACATAATTGAGCTGGTGGACAATGGTCTGATATGACAAAACGCTTAAAAGGAAAAGGGGAAAAAAAAAAAACAAAAAAAAAAGGTTAAAGACACTAACTGTTGTGTGGTTGAGACATGGATAGGAATGCAACATCAATTAAGTAATTAATCAATTTTGTCTATAAAATAAACAACCCTGCCCTTCAAAAAAGTCTCTTGACAACTTTTTGTAACCAAAAAAAAAAAAAAAAAGTACTATTAGATCAAAAATCAGGAAGAGGAATTTGATGGGGTATTGTGCTTGTAGAAGAAATGAAAGCCCACCAATGTCCCCGGTGGTGCTGATCTTGTCTGTCGTGGCGATTTTGGTGGCGATTCCGTGGTGCTTCTCCGGTGAGCCAGCTATCGAAGTTGAGACCCCGAAATTGCAGATCAATTGGGCACTAATTGTGACACCAATTTTGCTTCTGGCAATGGTCCATTGGTTGTCCTCTGTGGAGCCTTATAGAAGGCCTTGTCCAATGCCACCACCCTCTTATGCTTGGTGTTCTTGTAAAGGCAAGTACGCCTGTGCTTGTGGCAAGTTTAAATATCATGTTTCTTATTAGCTTTTTCAAAATCATTGTTAATATTTATATATTAATGTTCATGAATAAGCTCGGGTTGGGTATTTATGAGAATCTTATGGGACTCGATTTATTTTGTAAGATATGAAATATGGGGTAGCTTTATTTTACATGCATATATATATAGTGAAAATGTGATTCAGTAACTTTGGAACATGTATGTTATTTATAGAGTTGTTTATTCAATCTGTTTTGTGTAGTTTATGCCTACTTTTTGGCTAGTTGCTTTTGTTGACGTGTGAGACAACAACATGTTCAATACATGGGAAAAAATGGATGAAAATCAGAGAGATAAATCTGAAGAAAGTCTTGTAAACTAGTTGTTGGAGAATGAATATACACAAATCCTAAGCTTTTCCAATCTAATAAGATCACTAAAACAACACTGTTGGGTTTAAATATATATATAAATCCTCCTTTCTATCTTATGTTATCTCCAATCTCCATGAATCTTTATTTATTTTTTATTTTTGTCTGATGGAAGATTCCTCATAAAAAGCCAAGAAAAGTAAGTCTTGGAAAATGGGTATCAGAAATTTAAAGATCCTATGCAAGAGAATATGAATATTTGATTTTTGTTTCCCCTTTTCTTTTTTGTTCTTGCTCATCCATAGAGAACAAAAGAGCAAGAATGTTGGACCAAGCTAACTAATCTGACACCACTTAATCCAGCAAAATTGTCCCCTTGTGATAGGAGGCTAGTCATTTCATTTTGCCAAGTCCTAATCTAATCTTAATCTAGTGATGAGCAAGATTTTGGCGCAAATCTCTAGCAAGATTCAATAATAACCTCTCATTCTTCTTTGAAAGAGTGATTGGTATTTCTTTGTCATCTAATCACTGAAACCTATTAGAGCAAAACAGTTTTACTATTATTATCACTATACTTATCCATAAAATTTAAATAAAAAAAAGAAAGAAAAAAAAAACAGTTGATGCAGAATTAAAGACTCAAAAGAATATGTCATCAGTTAGCAAGAGAAAGTCCATCTGAAGGCACTACCATTATTCGTCCATAATGTTAAGGTGGCCCACATCAACTCAATTATTGTCCACACTGCCGACCTCTTAATTTTCTTTTTATTTTTTTTATTAATACAGATGTTTAGGTATAACATGTAGATAGATATATACTTTAATGACCATGACCAATATAATTGAATTTCGGATCTTGAAGTAGAATTCCTAAATATCCTGTCCATAGCTCAATTATTAAGACGATATGATGCAATCTTAGATTCAAATTCATTGAAAAGGAAATGTGTGCTAATTTGAATCCAATACATACATACATACATACATACATACATACATACATACATACATACATATATATATTTATATATTCATTCTCCTAGGATCTCTTCCTCAATCAAGCCATAATAAGTGCGCAAAAGACCAAATCAACGTTCAAATTCAATTACAAAAAAATTAAAAATACTTTTTTTCCTTTTTTTTTTCCAACAAAAATAAACCAACCCCTTTTAGATGGCATATATTAATTTTGTGGCCCCATTTCCCTGGAGTCACGTATTATACATTGCCACACCCAACAAGCCTAAAAAAAAAAACCCTTGTATACATCAAGAAAGTGATCTTAACAATAACCCAAAGGTTGAGGTTTACCAAATTCAAGCTGAAAACTCAAATCCACCTCATATCACATACACACCACTACATATACACTCTTCTACTTAAATCTTGCAAAAGTAACAAAAAAAAAAAAAAAAAGCCAATATACCCAAAGTTGAGTAGAATAAAATTATACACCATAATCACATATACACACACTCTTCTATTCATCACAAACACACTATATATATACACACTCCTGATCCCTCAGCAACCCTCTTGAACTCTTGCAAAAGGGTCACCAAAATACCCAATATTATTATTATTATTATTATTATTATTAATCATCATGGCCTATGGCAAGAGAAGAACCACGACCACATCGATCTTAGAGGTGTTCTCTCTAAACCCTATGCCCTACCCGGTGTTGCTCATCCTCGCAGTGGCTTTGGTCTTTCTCGGCACGTCGTGGTACTTGTCGTACGAGGAAGCCATGGAAAGCGCCGAAGAGCAAGTGAACTGGTTTCTCTTCGTTGTCCCTATAGCTCTCTTGCTCCTAGTTCGCTGGCTCTCTACCGTCGAAAATCCCGACAGCCTCGGACTCTTCGCCTCGTCGCCGTGGGATCGCCGCCGGCGGACCCACCACCTGCCGGCGGAGGGAAGCTCGCCGTGGGGCGTTGCGGCGGTGATCGTGTTGTTGCTTGTGTTGCTTCAGTATCAGTCTGTATTTCGTGATAGTTGGTTGATATAGTAAAGGTTATATATATCTATCTATATATGATATGTAATATTACTACGTGAAAATAGTGATATGTGTGATTTTTTTTTTTTTTTTTTTTGCTTTGAAATTGGTGGTTTTGTAAATAAATAAGTTGATACGAAATTTTGGTTTCTTCTTGATTGTTACAGTCAAGGGTAAATATGGTTTTGGAGAAATAATAAAGGTTATATATATTGTACATGAATATAGGAATTGTAGTGATACTATCATGTTTATTTTTTTTAACGGAACTAATTTTATTGGGTTTTGTTTCTTGTAATGGATATATAGCTTTTAAATTAAAGAAAATGAGGTTGTTTTTGTTTTGTTTGTTTGTTTTTGTTTTTTTTTCTCTATCTCTGCTATGAAAACTGGGTTGTTATGGATTGCTGAACTTAAGGTTAAATATGGGCTTGGAAATATACGTTTATTAGTTAGAAATTTATTTGAGACATTACTTATTTTGTTAATTTTTAAATAAATTACGCTTTACATATTCTTTTGATTATAAAGACATTAAGTCGATCCTTTTTACACAATTTGTATCAATTCTCCAGACCTATAGATCCATTGAGATCTAAACTAGGATGATAGCGACTAATATAGAATTATATTTGCATCTTGATTTAGCATTAATGCCTCTAAAATTTGATCCACAATTACCATAGTGCCTGCTAATGCTCTCTTTGTTTAATTGACAAGTGATTTCAATCATAATTATTGTAGGTCATGCTTGGACTTTTATGGTGTTTTAGAAGTTATGATTGTTCTTAAGACAAGTAATGAGAAACTTGAATATCAAGATAAACTATCATAGCTTATGACAAAATGGTCCAAAACATTATAAGAATGGAATAGCTTTTACGTGGAATAGTTGATGAAATAAAGTGGGTGATATATTTCCACTAAAGAGGAAAATCTAATTGGTTACAAAGAATCAAATGTGGATCCACCCTGTTAACCACTATATACATAGTGATCTAATAAATGGCCAAATTTCCAGGAATTCCATGAGTTTAATTTATTTAAATTAAAACAAATAAAAGAAACCACTTGCGTTGATGGTGGTATGGAATTGGGTCTCTCTAGAATGTGCTAATTATTGTTGAAAGGCCAAATCAAAATGTCTATTTCACTGCCACATTTTTTGTTGCTATGATTTGAAGCAAAATTTCATGGCCGGTGTGACAAACACGTATTATAATTGAACTATCCAAACCTACCCGCGGGCCTTGTGGGTCCGCTGTTCATTATGTTTAAATCAACCAATCAAGCAAAGCCAAGGAGGCTCAATTTTGACACATTCAAATTGTATGTGTTATACTTATATAGACAAAGTGATTGATTTGTCCCAAAAAAAAAAAGAAAAAAAAAAGAAGAGAGAATAAAACAAAAGAGAACACATCAGTATTTATATGTATCACGTAACGCAATAAATAATTTGCACATAGTAGTTAACCAAGCTCACGTTACTGATTATCCACCAAAAAGAGCTCACATTACTAATTCACACTCCGGAGAGGTCCAAACCACTTGGAATGGAACGAGGATTGGTAGGAAAGCAGAACCAATAGCAACACGACGAAGACGGCTACCCCCCATGGGGAGCTCCCCGATGGCGGCGCCGGCAGCGATGCCCCGGGATGCGTGCGACGGAGTTGAAAGTTTGACCACCAACTCGACGAAGCCATGAAGAGTATCAATACAAGTGGCAACAAAAGCAGGAACACTTGGAAATTGACCGTTGTTTGTTGCACCTGGGCTTTGTAGCCGGTGTACTGAGAGAGCCACAACAAAACCACGACGATCCCGAAGATGGCGAGCAAATGAAACGGCGGCGCAGACATGGAGGTTATGGTCTGGCTTGTCCATCCCTGCTTCCAGTCTGGACCTCTCCTCTTGGGATAGAACCATTCCATATTTCTTTTCCTCTCTTTTTTTGTCTCTTAACCTAATGTGATCTTTTTTTTTTTGCCAAGGATTTGGACTATATAGGGTGTCAAGATAAGCCTAATGTTTGCTTTTGGTGATATAATATGCTCACTTTGGCATATATGCTTTGAGTGAAGGATCTATCTGACAAACTTTCACTTTGGTCTGATACCCACTCAAGTGTTTGATGCTAAATTGGAAATGCAAACCCTAACATTGAGGATTGAGTATGAACTTTTGTCCACCTTACTCAATCAATTGGAGAACTAACTTGGCATTGGCATGTGATAATATGAGCTTCTTGGGCTAGTACAGGCTAATCAATTGTGTTGAAGCAATTATAAATAAAAGTGAAAATTGACAAAAACACCCCATGTATTTTTAACTAAATAAAAGATTTTCACTCTCTCAGACCTGAGTTCTCATAAATGACAAAAGTGGTATCCTTGGTTTGTCAACATCGTTACAACAGTATTCCCTCTATTTGAATTTCTTTGACCAAAATATCTGAATTTTTTTCTACAGTGTACAGGGTATTTTTGAAATCATATGACCAACTGAGGATACTCTCTCTGACATTTCTGAGAACTCCGGGTGTGAAAATGTCAAATTAGCTTGCTTATTGACAGAGTATTAGAAGCCTTGAAAATAGCATTCCCAATATGTGATAACATATGGTGTTTTGGGAAATGTTTATGCTCCCACTACGTTGTTTCATGCAAAATTAAGAAACTAGAGAAAACTTCAAAACTGATACGAAATCCATGCAACTAAATTGACTCGTACATTCTCATACTGTGCTCCAAAGTGGATTGCCAGGATTCGGATTGTCTGCTCTTATTTTGTAGCCCTCGTTGCCGATATCATAATGATATCAATCAAGCAGCAACTTTCTTAGATGTTACAGAGTTGACGATGGTAGCGAATTCAGGACCCTGCTTACACAACAAAAGAAAGTCAATTTCTCATCACAAACATGGAAAATGGCAAGCACTTTAATCACATAGGTGTTTCACTTAAATCACCAATAGCGTATACCTTTAAAGAAGCACCACCGACGAGAAAACCATCGATGTCTTCCTGCTTCGCAAGCTCGGCGCAGTTGCCTCCGTTTACAGACCCTAAAACAGGATTCAGTTTGCTTTATATCATTAACAACTACCAACCAGTCAGCTATATGATTAGAATATTCCAAAGTCACAGAGGAAAATCCCTATATCAGACTTAAAAATCATGCCATTAAAACAAAATTGTTGCCAAAGAAGTACCCCCGTAAATGATTCTTGTTTTAGAAGCTACATCGGCAGAGACATTGTTTTTGAGCCAGTCACGAACAGCTACATGTACTTCTTGAGCTTGTTGCGGCGTAGCAACCTTACCAGTTCCAATTGCCCAAACCGGCTCATAAGCAATAACTATGTTATCCCAACTAGGCACTGCATCTGCAAAATATACGTGCCGAGTGTAACTAGTTATTCTTGTGATAACAGGAATCTCTTCTAGAAATACACACATCTAGGAATACTCTTTTTTGAGTAAAAAAAAGATTCACAAGCTGCTGGACATTTCATGAGCAAGAACGAAGAAACTAAAGGCGAGAAAGGTTGCCTGCATAAGCCTTCAATTGCTGGAAGCAAACGTCAAAAGTTTTGCCTGCTTCCCTTTCTTCTAATAGTTCCCCGATACAAGCTATTACTCCAAGACCCTCGCTCAAGGCATAAGCTGCTTTCTTTCCAATAAACTATTGGTGACAATATAAGAGTTGATTTGTGAATGTCCACCAATGACAAATGAACAGAAAGTTCTGCTTCATGAGAACTCAAGAGAGAGAAAACTTTTGAAAGGTTCACCTGATCATCTTCACCTATGATATGTCTTCTTTCTGAATGCCCAAGGATCACCCATTTGCAACCAATGTCCTTCAATTGTTCCACACTATAAACAAGTATAACAAAAATTGGCAAAGTTGAATTTAGATAGATAAAAACGTGTTGGTGATATTGCTAACTATAATTAGATGCCCTAGTAACGGAAAACTGAAACACGAGACCACCAGAAAGTACAGGTTCATAACCAGAATATTTGAAACAAAAAGCAAAGTTACCATGCTACAATATCAGTTGGGACCATAAACACCAACTTCAAAGATTTGTTTGTAAGAAAAGAATGGAATTTTTCCCAAAATGAAGAGAAAACTAACCTGATTTCTCCAGTGAAAGCCCCACCTTTTCCAACCCAAGAGTTCTGAGAGGATACTTCTATCCTATCTGTTAATGAGCTTTTAACCAAATCAAGGTACACGTAGGGTGGTGCTACAACAACATCTGCACATTTCCCCAAAAAAGTTAATTAATAATTGAAATCAGAAATAATAAATCAGCCGGGACGAAGGATCAAACAAAACAGATTTCTACCAACTAATGAAAACACTCCCTATCCTTATGGACATTACCTACCTGACTCACCGATGAAACATCCTTGTCCAATGCCCTTTTGGGCACAGTCATAATTTTTCATAACCAAGACCTTGGACTGTTTCAAATCTCGTCCAAAATGTATAAGTTGTACAGCCTTAGATATGTATCCTTAAGGACAATTCTTTACTCTTGAATATGGAGAGACTCCACAACATAACACAAAATCCAGAAACCAGCTTATAGATGCAGTCTATTGTCAATCATAACAAGGGTATTCCAAACATATATCTTACCGACATCATTCTCCAATTTCGCAGCATTTAAGTCGGAGATAAGCTTGCTGATGGCGTCTTTTGTGCCATTCTAAATCGAAAAACAACGAAAATTTCAACTAATAAGATAAAAACTCTATAGACAAAAAGGACAAACAGCATATACTAGTCAGCTTAATCATTCGGATTCAGTATTCTTATCCAATTGATTGAAACAGTCCGATAAAATTTTGAAGTCCTTAGGAGAAAGAAAAAAAAAACCGCAATGTGTTGAGACGACGACAGTACTTACACATTTCCAGTTTCCACCGACGAAAAACTGCAACAAAAATAAACGAAAATATCAATTAGAATACAGAAACAGAGTAACAATTCAACACCTAACACACCACATCTTTAGATGAATCTTATAGAAGTAATTCACAATAAGATAAACAACTTCTCAAAACTACTCAATCACCAAGCAAAATCACTCAGCTAACATCAATTTTCTTCTCCTAAGACTGTCGTCAGTTTTAATATCAAATTATCATCTATTCACTAATTATTTAGGTGCTAATTAAAAAAAAAAAAACTGTATATAAAGATTTAAATGTTCTCTTTCCTCGCCGCATTTCCTTGAAAATCCATAATAATTAAAAATCAACAAAAAAGTGTAACAATAAATGTCTCCTAATCGTAGAACAGAACGAACACAACTAAAGAACAAAATCATTAAAATTATTTAAAAAAAAAAAAAAGACCTTTCCGGTTCCGGCCATGGAAACGACGGCTCTGCAGGGTTTGGCGCGAGAGGCGGAGTGGCGGAGGTGTTGGAAGAGCGACTGCGAGTGGTCGAGCTTAGCGGCGGAGCGCCGGAGTCCGGCGAAGTTGGGGCAGTAAGAGAGGGATGTTGAGCTCACCGCCATGGCCGACTCGCTCGGAGCCTGAGTCGTTTGGAGAGAAGGAGAGAGAGAGAGAGAATGGTAATGGTGATGATGAGAGAGAGAGAGTGAGTGAGAGAGTGATTATTTATTCAGACTTCAGAGCGAAGTTTGGGACTGAAATGAATGGTTTGTTTGGTGTGGGGTTTTTAGATTTTATTACAGACAATGCCATGGCCAAGCGCAGGTTAGCGAAAAGAGAGAGAGAGAGAGAGAGAGAGAGAGAGAGAGAAAATGGGGAAGGGTACTCTCTACGCGCTTGAGAGAGCGTGACAGGCACGCTGTCCCAACCAACCCAAATACGACATAAAAAATATCCCCAAACAATTAAAAAAAAAAATTGTTTTCTCGATTGAAAATTTAGTTTTGGTTCAAATATTATCATATATGTCTTTAATGGGGAGCTTTTGGATTTTTTTTAGTGGTGAGAAATAATTTTGTATTATTATATTTATTTTTTTTAAAAAAAATTTGCTTGAGAATTCTTTAATGAATTGGGAATTTAGACTGTACACGAGTTGGATTGGACGAGTTAACTTATTTAACCCAACTCAACTTGACCATCTCAACACAATTTGATTCTATGAAATTATCAACCAAACCCAACCTAATAAGAAATCGGATTGTTTTTTTTTTAAATTAAAAAATTAACATAATATATATGATAAAATGAAAATGAGATTTACCTTAAAAAAAAAACCTAACAGTAAATATCTTGATGAAAAAGCTAACAATTTTTTTTTAAGAAAAAGTATATATAAATAGCTAAAAATTGTATTGTTTTAGCTAATTTTCACTGCAAAGTAAGTGTAAAAAACGCGCCTAAAAACGGCGCTTGGCGTTTAGATAAATCTTATTTGACTAATAGTAATAATAATATCATAATCCTAGCTTTGAGCCACTCACGAATCACGAATACGATTTATTTGTAGGTGTCGCTGTACCTCAACGAGAACGCTCGAAGACTTGCGTATTTGCATGTAACGTCGTCGTTTGATGTTGTGAGAGTCTCTCTCATTGTGCCACGTGGTTTAAGGTTAAAAAAATAAAATAAAAAATAAAAAAAGGCAGCGTTGGGATGTGGATGGAGTGGTGTGAATCTTCACCCAAATATGTGGTCAATTGCTTTGTAATTTGTATGTCCCTTGTGATTGATTTAAAGCTATAAAAACATTATTCAATTTATGGCTCGCAAAATTGACTTTTCTCAACAAATTTCAACATAATCAGAAAAAGGAAAAACTAATTATTTGCTTGCTAAAAAAAGTGAGGAGATGCTAATGGCGAAGCTAAAGAATTATAATTTTGATCGTTCTGCTATCAATTTATTAAAATCAATCGAGTATTTGCAAATCATGTATTGATTTATTAAGGATATCATTTTTAAGACCATCACCTATTACTAATTTCATGAGTTTTGGCTTAAATTTTGATCAATTTAGTCAAAGGGACTAAAATTAGACATTTTTGTTTATCGGGGGCTCATTTAAGAGCATTTGGAAAGAACGAGGACTCAAATAAGATTTATAAATTGAATTATACCTAAAGTGCACATATGAATCCTGTTGAGGAGGTAGATTTAATTTCAAATCTACCTAAATTTGAGAAGTAGTTGGTCTACCTAACTTTCTAATGAAAAGTATTTTTTTATTAATCATTTTTTTTTCTGCCCGCCTTTTTTTTTTTTTCTTGGAGCTACAAATATTGAATTTTTGGGCTCAAAATAGAGAGATGAAATATCCTTGGATAGTGAACCTATTAACAGATTCATTGTGACTCTCTCTATATACCAAGAAACAGTTATTACGGTTGAGATGATGAGATAAGATTACTCACCTCTTTTGTCTTTCCTTGTACACCTTTTATGTCACTCAAAACTGACAAAATAGTATCTTAAGCAAGCTCAATCGTGCCGGACTCGACCGACCGCGAGTGACGGGCTGTGGGCCCCACCGCTCTCTCATGGTCAAGTCCGGCTTGATCAACGCTCATTCCAATGACTATTTGGATATAGTTTAAGGTTCACGGAGCATCACATTTTGCAGATGGACCTAAAAAATATCTCACAACAGATTTTTTCCAAATTATGGTGAAGCACAATAATGGACATAATAGTGATTCTTAAGTCTCAAGTAAATCCGCTGTTCTAATATTTTTGTGATTTTATTTTTTAAATACTATATGTTTCTCAAGCATGCAAACAAAGATCCAAAGGCAATAAAAAATAATGATATGAACTAATTAATGGGAAATAGGAAGGGATAAAATAATATATATATAGCCTAAGAATAATCTTATCAATGTCCTAAGCAAAATTCACTTAATGCACTAAAACTGCTCTTTCATCAGTAATCCGTATCTTTTCTGCTAATAATTTATCAATGTCCTTTTATTGTGGTTTCTTTAGGGCGTTTGAAGTTCTACCCAGTTTGGAGATAATATTGCTCATATACCCTACTTGTGTCTCTGTCAACATTTAAGAAATTTGGATGTTTTATACTATTTGTCTCCCACTTATGGTCCTTAACCTTTCAGAGAAAACCACACTATCTAGAACTCTCACCATACTTTTTCTATTTCACACTCTAGAAAATGAATACCATAAGATTGATATCCATTTTTATAAAGCTTAATTCACTTCCTAATCACTGGATATAACATCATCCTGATAGAGATCATGGTTGTTACTAACTATATGATCTGTAATGAAATACAAAGATTGCAAGTAAAGGAGACTTGACTCTTGACAACCTTTCTTGCTTTCATATTTGTGGCTCAAAAGACATTTACAAATCTATCTAACAAATATCAATTGACAAGAACGAGAGGATCATCAAAAAAGACCCAAGCTAGTAATAGCATAAGCATTCAACCTTAGTCATAGAAACCGTTCTTAGAATAAAGCGTAACAAGCTCAAATATTCAAGCCTTTTCATTTTATTTATCTGCATATATTCAAACAACCAAGACAGCACCACATACATTAAGACTAGCGATAGTTTTAAAGGGGGAAAAAACCTGCTTAGTTCTGTTATTTGTTTTCATTCTCTCTATTACAGTCATTGGCCTTTCTGCTACTAATTATGCTATTCGATGAGCTATCCTGTACACTACGAGAAGAAGAACATCGACTTGACGAGCTTGTATCGGTGACTTCATTTTCATTTCTCGGGGACCTTTGAGATTGTCTTTGTCCTGAAGATAAATCCTGCAGATAACCAAAAAGATATTCCATGATTACTTTAAAACCAATATTGAAGAGACTTGAGGCTTTCTATGCCGAAACAACTTGAAATTTAGCCACTGACCTGATCGGTTGCAGATCCAGGAGTCTTCAACTCAAGGTTTGTTGCAACATCGTTTGAGTCCTCAGTTTTTTCATTCTTGCTCTCACCCGACGACTTATTTCTGGAATCTTGCTTGCCAGAAACATTGGGCCGGCTTGCTGGCTGCATAACCGGAGCTGCGTATTGCTGGGACTGCTGATCTACCATGGTGCTCGGAGTTATATATGGAACGAAAGTTGAGCAGGGGTTAGGAATGACCCCCGGATTCTGATTTCCATAGAACGGAAATGGCTGCATGTGTGGATGCATAGGGATTGTCCCTGGAGGCATTGGCATCGGTACTGGATAAGGGTACGAAGGTGGGGCCATGACTAGTGAGTGATCCATAGCTCCCCACGGGAACATGGCTCTGGCCCTCTGCTGACACTGAACGTTAAGGTTTTCAATGTCGGATTTGAGAGAAGCTTTCTCTTCTCTGAGATCATTCTTCTCCTGTGTCAACTGTTTTCAAGTGAAAGCAGCGTAAAAAAGAAAGAAAAAGCGAAATCATCCATCAAGGAACAAAGTAGTAAAGAAGAAAAATCACCTCACGAGATTCTTCAGTAAGCGTAGTGTACTCTGATTTAAGTTTGTTGACTTGCGACGTCAAATCCTTCAGCAACTGGATTGTATCAGTCAAAATGGTTGCTTTGTCATTTTTTGGCCTATCCGGATCTGCAAGTTATGGTACACACAGCACCGAACATCAAAAGAAGGTTTATCAGAAAAAAAAAAGTAGAAAACGTTAACTTAAATGCATCACAAGGCAGCCACAAGCAATTATGTAAATGAAAAAAAACAAAAAAAAAAAAAAAAAAAAAAAACTAGATCTGTATATCAGCAAAAGAAAATCCCATAATCTCGCCAACTTTGAAATTTCTCCATAACAGGAATTACAAAAGCCGGCAATTTTGCCAAAACATTGCCTGCCACATGAGCTATGCATGCCGATTCCTCGAAGAAGACCAAGTTTATCACCACAAAAACCAGAAACTAACCAAAAAATAAAAAACAAAAACACCATTTATCCTCTTCTCTGTAACATTTTAATACCTAAAACGCTTCCCAGCTCGATAAACTGCTCATTTAGTCGGTCCCTCCTCAACTTCTCCCGGTCGGCCTTCTGAATCTTCCTTGCAGCTACGCAATCCTTGATTTCACCTTCAGGTCTTTGACTGCAATAAGTACACATCAAAACGTGAAATTGAAGAAATGGATTCAACAGTCCAACCGTCTTGACATTGCAGCGTCGAAAAACAAACGGATTTTCGAAGGCCTCAGCTTTGCTTTCCGAGATCTTCGCATCAGACAATGTGCATTAACACATAGCACTGTAATTGGCTTCTACAACAGTTTCGAGCTCAAAAAAAAAAAAAGACAAATAATAAATTAACAAACCATTGATTTAACTTAATTGAACAACAAAAAAATCTTATGAACAATCCAGGGCAAAACAGACCCTTTAACTAATATCAACAAAATCAATACATGAAAAGATCTCATCCATAACCAACCCAAAATTGTGCGTGTGTGGCATTGAAATTTAACTATAATTCGATCCAATCGATCCACATTGAGTGCTTCAAAAGCCAGTCAAAATAACATTTTTTTTTCCGAAATTAACGAACTTTAACAAGCTAATTAGAAAAAAAGGAAAAAAAAGAAAAAATAAAAAAAGAGACATGGTTAGGGAAAAATCGGAAGAGACGAAACCTCGAGCTTGGGTGAGAGCGAGTGGAGGCCACGCGCGGATCGGGAAGCTGTGCCTTCGGTGTCTGAGTGAAATCGTCGTGCTCAACCTGATTCATTTTTTATTATAATAATTTTTTTTTTTCAATCTGCTTAACGAGAATATCTATTAGAGGCTTTTATAAGGGTTTTTTTTTTTTTTTTTTTCCGTTGATGGCGTTTCTGAGAATTTTGCAAAGCTATGAGCTCTGAGTGACTGAGTCTGAGTTTAAAAATTATAATAATAATAATAATAATAATAAAGGCTTATCTTCTCCAAATGGCCTGTTGGAAGTGAGATCACCGGTGCAGCCGGTATTTTAGTTCTGTTGCCGGTATTATTTTCAACTTTTTTTTTTTTTTGGGTTAAAATAAAGCTCTTTAGGCCCCAGGTTTTGTTAATTTGGTTGTTGTCCCGTGTTTGTTTCTATCTTTTCAAAACTTTCGCACGATACTCTTTTTTTTTTTTTTTTTTAGAATCAGTTAGGTAAATAATTATTTTAAATTGTGTATTTAAAAAAAACATAATTTTAAAAAATTTAAAAAACTAACTATAACATATTTAAAAAATTTCTGACAATAACAAAATTACACATGAAATTACTGTCAGAAATTTCTGACACGTGTTAGAAATTTTATCAAAAATTTCTGAAATTGCTAGTTTTTTAATTTTTTGAAACTCTGACTATTTTTTAAGATCATTTTGTAAACAGTGGCCATTTTTTTAAAATTCTCTTTTTTTTTGGACAAGTTAACAATTTTCTGTCGAGTAAATTAGGTAAATGATTCATTTTAAAATGGAATTTTTAAATTAAATTCATGATTTCAAAAAATATAAAAGGGTATATAAATTTTGTGATGATAAAATTATTATCAAAGTAAGACAATTATGAGTAGAATTTATTTTTCAAATTTTGAAACTTTCTTACTTATAAATCAATTTTGAAAAAAGTTGCCATAAAATTTTATAGGCCTGGTAGGTGGATAGCCATATTTATAAGGTGTGCTATTAAAAAAAAAATCATTGTTGTAGAAAGTTAAAAAAAAAAAGATTAATTTCACTGTACTTTGACCCGAATCTCCATTTGCTCTATGTATTTTGGTTTGTTACAACAGCTCTTGTAAATCCCTCAAAATTTATAAATAATAACAAGAATTTTTTGTGCAAAGAAAAAAATATTTTGATGGGCAATTGTACAATTTTTAATTTAGTTTGGTCTAAATTTATACAACGTCATTTTTTTTTTCTTTTTTCTTTTCTTTTTCCCTTTTTTTCTTTTTCCTTTTTTCTTCTTCTTCCCCATTCCCCGTCACTTTCTCTCTCTCTCTCTCTCTCTCTCTCTCTCTCTCTCTCATTTTCGAAATCTCTCTCTCTCCTCTAAAGATTTTTTTTTTCAAAATTTCTCAAACTTCAAACGCTCATAACTTTCTCATCCGGTGTCCAATTGACACATACTTGGTACCATTGGAAAGCTCTCAGCAAGAGGTACATTTTGAGCGGTGGTTTTCCACTAGAGCTCGCCGAAAAACTGCCCGAAAAGTTCAGTTTTCAAGGATTTTGTCGGATTTCCTATTTCCGAACTGATTTTGGGGAAACAAACACCGCCATTATGCTTGGGAGGGTCCAAACAGTGGGACTGGACGTTGGGCAGCCGTGTTGCCGACGCATTTCGCCGGAATCTGCCCCGCCGCTGTCGCCGTCCACCCTCGCCGCCGACGCCCGCTGCTGCCGACCGAAATTGATTGGGGAGTTTTGTAGAGGGCATCATGGGCAGCAAAAGCCCTCAAGAATTTCTCCGATCCGACGCTCGGTGAGTGTTTAATTTCGATTTGAAGTTTAGAACTTTATTGATGAAATTGGACATGTAGTTGTTGTTGTTTGATGAAATTGACCTAACCATTGGATTCAGAAGGGTTGAAATAGGTTAGGTAAGCCTTTCACAAGTTTGAAAAACGTCCGGTTGACTGCCTCATTTTGCGTGCTAAAATACCGGTTATGTCCAAAATTGACCCGTACTTTCGGACCTCTGATTAGCGAACCAACACTGCCATTTAACTCGTTTCGTCACACTGATCACAACGGTGGTCTCCGATTGTGCAGATTCTACTCTGGGAGTTGCCTCGATTTGCATGCCGACAGGCCCAGTCTCCGATTGTTGAGTGAGGACAGTCATCACACTCGGTTCGACGAGACGAACCCAACGGTGACCTCCGTTTCGCGAAATTCAACTCCAGTGAAAAAGTCAACAGTTTGACCGCTCCTACACCCATATCGAAGTAGGGGTCATGTTATCAAATTTCGCCCTTTTAATCTATTAGGTATGAAATTGTTAGAAACTGATATTTAGGACTGTTGTTGAGTATCTGGTTGATTAGTCAAATTAGGCATTGACTAATCAATTACAAACGTCTAATGAGAAATTGAGTAAATAATGAACTACTATTGTGTTGAACAAAGACTGTGATTGTGAGGCCGTGAGCGTGAATCCCCGACCTATTATGTGATGCATTATGACATTATGGATTTGGACGCGGGCTCCTGACGCGTGATGTGACCTGTTGACTTTGATTGTGATTGTCGCTATCGAGTGGCTGGCCGCTGCGCAATATGCATCGGGATGACCACAGTACTCGAGGTGTTGGAATAATATAGGGGAACGGTTTGACAGCCCGCAACGTACCGATCGTCTTGACGTCCACGCCAGACCGGGTTACGAATATGGACATTTGGTCCACCTGTAGTCGGTCCTATGGCATTTTCTTGAGGATTGAGGGTTTTTCTCGGTACTTGTTGCGTACTACAGGTTGTTATCTAATTATAGGCTTTCTGTTGACAGCTGAGAACTTTGACATGTACTCGTAAGAGTTGATGAATAATTTGACAGTAATTATATTCGGTTCAAATGTAATAAAACTGGTTAGAAACTCGTTTAACGAATAACTGGACTAATTAAAGGTTTGACTAAAGAGATTTGGTAATAGGATTCCTATTGGGCTCGTTGAGCTCACCCTTTTTTACCCCCTTCCAGGAGGTGTACAGTGCGACCTATCTAATAAGACGTAATAAACTTCTGATTGGGACTTGGAAGGTGTTTTCCCCTCGTGCTTCTCCTCAGTGTAGGTTTCTTTTCGAGTATTTGGTTAAGACTTTAAGTTTGGATGACTGTACAGTTATCTAATCAGAGTGTGTATGACCGATGGGGACTTTTAATTTTATTTTCTTGTGTTGATGTATTAAACTGTGGATTTTAAAACTGCTTTGTCTTTGTTTTAAAGACCCGGACAAATTCTAAGTTGTTATATTTACTTATTCATTTATTTGCAAGACTTTATTTATTTATTTTTATAATTATACTAACCCCCAATTAGGGGCATCACATATTTTGGTACCAGAACCTAAGTTGCGGAAACCTATGAGTACATCACCACTTTTTATTTAATAAACAGTTTTTGACAAGTGTTTTGGATTTGACGTATCATCGGTCATTTTCTAACTCTGATTATACTTTTAAGTTCAATCATCATGCGTTGCACTCGCCAAAATGTTGACGAGCCTGAACCCGAGCCTACCTTTAGTATGGAACAGATGACTGCTTTCCTTCAGAGTTTTCAACAAGCAGCCAGTGGCTCGAGTCGACAGCCAGACCGTCGAAAATCGTTTAAGGACTTTAAAGAACAGGATCCCCCTTCCTTCGACGGGAAGCCCAATCGAGTAGCAGTTGAACTTTGGATCGAATCAGTGGAAAAGAAGTTTGATATTTTGGATATTCTCCCAAAGGTTCAGGGTAGAATTTCCTATCTATCTGTTTGAGGGTCCTGCTACACAGTGGTGGAGGATGCAACTTGATGACTTGGGAAACAGGAACCCCACTTGGCAATAGTTTGAGAACATGTTCCTGAGCTATTATGTTCCCGAGGACTACCAGTTGGGAAAGGTGAACAACTTGTTTGAGCTTACTTAGGGGAACATGTCAGTCCTAGAGTATCAGGCCAAGTTCGTGAATCTGTCCCGTTATGCCGCTGAAGCAATTGTCGATCCTCGAGCTAGAACTGCGAAGTTCATTCGAGGACTCCGACCTCGACTCTAGGAAGCTTTAGCCCACATGTTGCTTACAACAACAGTTACTAAGCCAGCATTTGTATGTCACCATATAAGGCGTTGTATGGTCGACCCAATCGATCACCTCTTTGCTGGGCCGAGCATGAGGATCACATTACGCTTGGGTCTGATTACATCAGGGACACCACTGAGGCTGTCCAAACAATCCGTGAAAGGCTCAAGACAGCCCAAAGTCGCCAGAACAGTTATGATGATAGACGAAGGCGACCATTGCAATTCATGATTGGAGACTTTGTCTTTCTGAAGGCCAGTCCTATGCGTGGCATCACTCGTTTTGAAATTAAAGGAAAGTTGGCTTCTCGGTTTACGGGTCCCTTCAAGATAATAGAGCTAGTAGGACCACTTGCATATCGTCTCGGCCTACCTCCTCACCAATCGGACATTCACAACGTGTTCCACGTGTTCATGTTAAGGAAGTATGAGCCTGACCCATCACAAATCGTCATGTGGACCGAGATACCCCGTGCAGGAGGACTTAACGTACGAGGAAAAACCAATCATGATCTTGGACCGAGAGGTCAAGGTTTTGCGTCGCCGAGAGATTCCTCTAGTGAAGGTGCTGTGGCAGTACCACAAAGTTGAAGGGTTGACTTGGGAGTTAGAGTCTGAGATGATAGAGAAATATCCCTTCTTATTCTGAGTTTTGTTGTAATCAAATTTTCGGGGCGAAATTTCTTAAGGAGGAGAGGATTGTAAAGCCCTCAAAATTTATAAATTATTACAAGAATTTTTGGTGCAAAGAAAAAAATATTTTGATGGGCAATTGCATAATTTTTAGTTTATTTTGGTCTAAATTTATACAACAACATTTCTTTTTCTTTTTTCTTTTCTTTTTCCCTTTCTTCTTGCCCCTCCCTCGTCACTCTCTCCCCCATTTTCGAAATCTCAATCTCTTACTCTCTAAAGATTTTTTTTTCAAAATTTCAGAAACTTCAAACGCTCATAACTTTCTCATCCGGTGTCCGAGTGACGCATACTTGGTACCGTTTGAAAGCTCTCGGTGAGAGGAACATTTTAAGCGGTGGTTTGTCGTCGAAAATCGTCGGTGTTAGCAAGAAAACTGCCCAAAAAGTTTGATTTTCGTGATTTCGTCGGATTTCCTAATTCTGAGCTAATTTTGGGGAAACGAGCATCGCCATTGTGCTCGGAATGGTCCAAACACTAGGACTGGAGGTTAGCCAGCCGTGGTCCGCCCCGCCGCCGTCCACCCTAGCCGCCGTCGCCCGCCGCCGGCTGCCTCCAAACCTGAAATTGATTGGGAAGTTTTGTAGAGGGCATCGTGGACAGCAAAAGCCCTCAAGAATTTCTCCTATCTGATGCTCGGTTTGAAGTTTAGAACTTTACTGATGAATTTGGACATGTTTTGGTTGTTGTTTGATGAAATTGACATAACTATTGGATTCAGAAATGTCAAAATCGGTTGGGTAAGCTTTTCGCAAGTCCGAAAAACGTTCGGTTGGCTGCCTCGTTTTGCATCTTAAAATACGATATATCCAAAATCGATCCGTACTTTCGGACCTTCGATTAGGGAACAAACACCGTCGTTTGACTCGTTTCGTCGCACTGATCGCAACTGTGGTCTCCGTTTGTGCAGATTCTACTCCGAAAGTTGCCTTGATTTGCGTGCCGGCTTCGTTGTGTGGATCTATCGGGTTGCCCGAGAAGCTCAATCTCCGATTATTGAGTGAGGATAGTCATCGAATTCGGTTCGACGAGACGAACCCAGCAGTGACCTCTGTTTCGCGAAATTCAACTCATTGACCACTCCTACACCTATATCGAGGTAGGGGTCCTACTATCAAATTTTGCCCTTTTTACCTATTGGGTATGAAATTGTTAGAAACTGATATTTAGGACTATTGTTGAGTATCTGATTGATTACTAAACTGAGTTAAGTGAAGAAAAACTTGAATATGCTTAATTTGACTAATCAATTACAGACGGCTAATGAGAAATTGAGTAAATAATGAACTACTGTTATGTTGAATAAAGACTGTAATTGTGAGGTCGTGAGCGTGAATCCCCGACCTATTATGTGATGCATTATGAGTTTATAAATTTGGATGCGGGCTCCCGACGCGAGATGTGACTTGTTGTAATGACCTGAATTTAAAAGCACTGTGCTAGTTATTTAAATTGTATTTTTGTCTCAGTTGTGAGCAATTTGTAAAATTGGTCAATTTCGTCAAATTTGGTCAATTTAGAACTATGGGTATAATTATGAAATTGGTATGGTTATTTGCCTTTTCGAATTTTTGGACTTGTTAGGAATTGATTTTCAAGTTGAATGTGAAATTAAAATTCCTAACTTCTCAAGTTCAATTAATTAGTGCATTTTCTTCGTTTTTAGAAATTTCACCAATTAACCCAATATTAAAAAGCCCGACATTCTAGAGTTTTATTTTTCTTTCTTCTTTTCCCCTTTCCCTCCGAATCAGCCGGCACAACACCCCCTCCTCTCTCTCTCTCTCTCCCTATCTCTGCTGTTTCTCCTTCACGCAACAGCCCAAAGCCAAGGCTCCGACGTGCTTTTTCACGCCGCTCGAGCGAGCCCAGCCCCGACGTACTTCGCGCGAGCTTCGCCGTGCGCGAACCAGCGTCGCGCTCCCCGCCAGCGCCGCCCAGCCGCTGGCTAGCCCCGGCGAGCCACGCCTCACCTCGCCTGGCCTTCCTCGGCCCCGATCTGTGCGCCTGCACCTTCGTGCGACTCTTCTGTGCGCCGGCCCAGCCCGCCTCCCATGCGCGCAGCCGCCGCCTCTCACGCGCCCCAGCCCCTCCCGCGCCGAGCCTTGTCTCGGCCAACCCTTCTTGCGCCGCCCAGAGCTCCTCCCAGCTGCAGCCGCGCCCCCTCCGCGAGGCCTCGTGCGCACGCGCTACTCCGCATACCTCCGGCGACCACACGAGCAGCCGGCCTTGTCGCGCGTCCTCCTCGTGCCGCCCCGAGCAACCCCGGTTAGCCTAGCCTCCCTCGCGCCGCCTCGGGCGCGCTCAACGCCGACCCAGGCCTCCGTGCGCCTCGCTGGAGCCTCCGTGCGCCGACCCAGCCCTCCGCGCGCCTCCTCCTTAACTCCGGCGAACCTCCGCCCAGCCATCTTGCCGTCCGCACTGCCCACCACCGCGCGAGGACCTCGCTGGCCGCGGCTTTTCTCCGCCCACTAGCTTCTCGCTTTCGCGCTCAGCCCCGTGCTGCTCGCGCTCCTAGTGCCGGCGCCGCTGCGACCCGCGCTCCCTGCCTGCCCATAACTGCCGTTCGCCGCCCCTCGCCCAGCCGCGTAAGGCTCGATCTGCGTGAGCCCAGCTCGGCGGGCCTCCGGCGAAGCCCGCAGCCCTCGTCTCGCAGTCATGCCACTCCTTGTCAAGCCGGCTACTATTCGTGTTCGGTGAGCCTCGAACCCTTGATGCCACTAAATATCAAAAGTGTTGGATTGCGTTTTGCCACTATTATCGGGCTCGCTAGTGTATTCGTTGGTCGATTGGTTGTTATTCGCAAGTTGCTTAGTTTTGAGTTAACATAAGCATGAAATTTCGAGATGCTCGTGGTTTTACCATTGGTCTCATCGAGATGGTTTGTGTGTTTTCCTTAACAATTTATTTGTGTTAAGTTTAAAAGTGTGTTTGTGCGTATTCTAGAATATTTACGCGATTGTGTGAAATTGTGCCAACGCTTTGAAGTTGTTTATGATTATGATCCTTTTGAATTACCACGACGATTTTACAATTTCAGACTTTTTGACAATTTCAAAGCTAGCTTATAATTTGAGAAAACTTACGAGTTTATCAATTTAATAACTTTCAATGTGTGGTATGCTCGGGCCTAGACTCGAAACTTTATTGTGCAATGGTTTTGAGGTTTGACCATGTGTCGAGAATGAGATTTTATCTTTGAGTGGGCACTCGACTTCCCTTGAAACACTTAGTTAATAAACTTTAAAAAAGACTTTTCCTTCATTAGATTAGAGATTTTCTTTTCCTAAATATATATATATATATAAAGAGAGTGCAGAAAAGAAAAAGGGATTATTTTTATTCGATCGTGTTGGATTGTATTTTAATAATACCCCTTTTGATCATTAAACGAATTATTGGATCGGGTTGCGGGACCAAGCGTTTCATGTCGTGTTTTTTTTTTTCAATTAAGTTCGAGGTTTGAATTGCTTAAGCTTTGAAAATCCAAGACCGTCTTTAAGTGATTCAATCTTTATTCCTTCAAATTGTGCAGGAACGCCAACAAAACTAGTTTGGACTCACAACCACTTCGCCGTCTTTCGCTGAAGGTAAAAGTGGGCGATCAAGGACAAATTCAATTTCATGAAGAGATTATTTTAAATAGTTGAATTTTTAGTTCTTTAGACCTATGTGGGATCCGAGCCTTTGAGGCTCGAGAATTATTGTTATTTTGATATGTTGAAATGTCTTTGATAGCATGTTGAATTATTTTGGTTGTTGTTGTGATTGACTGTGACCGAAATTAGTTCGGTGCTGGGTTGAAATTAGGTGAAGGCTTCGGCCGGGATATCCGAAAAACAGGGGAAACTCTGCCGGATTTTCGGCTCGAAGTTTAGATGCTTAGTAAAGCTAAGTTGGAAACTAATTAGATTAAAGGATCCATTTCTCATCAAATTAAATCAAACAATATACTCGTTGGCTACGGGTTAACGTATAAAACTAAGTCACTGATGAACGGGACGAGGATACTTCAAATTACAATTTGATATCCGTTTGTCCGCTCTTGGTTAAAGACCAGCTTGAGTAGTCCGTCAATCCTTTGAGCAATTCTTTGATTTATGTCTAGTGGAAAGTGGCTTTTGACCCTATTACTCGCGTGTTGGAAAAATTTGTCGCACGACGAGTTTCAAGGGAGGGCGCCACCAGGAGAGAGTCGCCAGGACCGAGGCTTGGGACCTCAGGTAAGTGGATCTCCACTGTGACATGAATATACTAAGTGGATCTCCACTGTGACACGAATATACGTTACCATGCTTGAATATATTATGCATGTATTGAGATTATATAAAGCGTGCGATGCCTAAAATTGTGGCTACTAAACTGTGTGGATCCCCGTTCTTGCTAAGGTTGTGAATACAGGCTCTTGATTATGTTCGTCTCGTTTTGTGCAACGAACTTGCAGGTATGGGACTGTAAGTTCGTTTATGATATGTTGTGTTTTTCTAGGTGTGTATTGGGGCGTGTGTTCATTTGTATATTTATCTGTCTGTGGGTATGGGACCACAGACATAAAACTATCCAACTTCGTGGTTCAGGTTCTAGTGTAGGGTGTGTATCTGTTTGTGTGTGTATATGTTAGTTTGATTAATCTGTCTGTGGGTATGGGACCACAGACATAAAAATACTCAACTTTGTGGTTTCGATTCTTGCGCAGGGTGTGTATCTGTCTGCGTGTGTATATATTGTATGAATTATCTGTCGGTGGGTATGGGAACACAGACATAAAACTACTTGACTTTTGTTGTTGAGATCTTGTTGCAGGAGTACCGTATGCATCCGGGTAGGGCTCGACGGGACCGCAAATCATGATCGGTTCCGAGATCGCCCGACGGGGCCATCGTGCGAGATTTCGAAACGACTCGAGGAGGTCCGCGGACGACCTTTCTTTGCATTTGTAGTTTCATCATTCGAGAGGGGCCCGACGGGGCCGCGATCATGATTCGGTTTCGAAACAGCCCGACGGGACTACTGGCTATGAAAGGTTTCGAAACGACCCAAGAGATCTTGAGGAGGTCGGCGGACGACCTTCCAGAATGGCCCGAGGGGCCTTGGGGAGGAGCGCCACGGCCCTCCCCATAGATGTGACTTTGATGATCCGGATCGGCCCGATGGGGTGATTGCGCAATCAATCCGAAACAGTCCGACAGAACCCCAGTTGTGAGAAGTTTCGGATCGACCCATAGAGGGTCCAGAGTTGTATAGTTCTAGAACGACCCGCAGAGGGTCCAGAGTTGTATAGTTCTAGAACGACCTGCAGAGGGTCCAGAGTTGTATAAGTTCTAGAACGACCCGCAGAGGGTCCAGAGTTGTATAGTTATAGAACGACCCGTAGAGGATCCAGAGTTGTATAAGTTCTAGAACGACCTGCAGAGGGTCCAGAGTTGTATTAGTTCTAAAACGACCCGAGAATGAGTCCGGATGTGTATTAAGTTCTAGAACGACCCGTAAGAGGTCTAGAATGCTTATGAGTTCTAGAACAACCCGCGAACGGGTTTAGATGTGCATTAAATTCTAGAACGACCCGAGAATGAGTCCAGATGTGTATTAAATTCTGGAATGACCCGTGAGAGGTCTAAAGAAGAGGTAAGGCCGATGTGACCTCCCCAATATTATAGAATTAAGAATTCTTAAATAGTAAATCGTGTGCACACATGTTTTTATAAGCTAAGTCAGAGAGTCGTGAACTTGAGTGGGATTAGAACTAAATATGAAATTGACTTTCGAGTTGAGATTTATAGGTCGCTAAGTCCGACCCCATTCCACGTCACAACTCTTTTGCAGGTATTATACCCCGCGCAGGTTTAGCAACCTATTTCTGAAATCTATTTCGCGGGCAAGATTGTTTAAGAGTGACATTTACTCTTCAGACTACGATAACTCGATCGGCGAGTCCGTCATTTTATTAGATGATTGTGTTGTGACATTTTTGGTTATTTGTTACCTGCAGACTTAGCAATTTATTTATCTAATCTACTTACTGGGCTAATAGCTCACTAGTGTGCTCGTGTCGCAGGTATCTTGTCACAAAAACAAAAACGGCGAGGCGACAATGACGGTAACGGTGAGTGTATACGGGACCGACCTGTCAGACTTTACGTGGACTACCGGCTAATCGTTTGCAAAGAAAAGATATTTTAAATTCCGCAATATTTTGTAAAGTCCAAAAATTAAATCTATTTTTGATCATGGTAAGGATTGGTGAACCTCACGTTTAGTATTAAAAGCTTGATTTTGTAACTTCATTTAAAAAGTTCAAATTTGACCGTAATTTTTCGAAATTAAAATACCGTTTGAGTTTTGGGTCGTTACACTTGTTGACTTTGATTGTGACTGCCGCTGACGAGTGGCCAGCTGCAGCGCAGTATGCATCGGGATGACCACAGTACTCGAGGTACTGGAATAGTGTAGGAGAACGATTTGAGAGCCTGCAGCGTATCGGTCGTCTCGCCTTCCGCACCACACTGGGTTACGGATAGGGACATTTGATCCGCCTGCAGTTCTCAGTACCTGTTGCGTGCTATATGTTGTTCTCTAGTTATAGACTTTCATTTGACAGCTGAGAACTTTGACATGTACTCTGAGAGTCGATGAATAATTTGAATGCAATGAGAGCACCTCCGATAGCTGTTGGCAGAAACCACCCAATTGCAGCCAGATTTCCGGTAGTAAATAAATCGCGACAATTGCGCTCGCTAGCGGGTAATGTCAGATTTCCGGTAGTAAATTAACCGGTAGTAAATAAATCGCGAAATATCCGCGAAATATCGCCGTTCTCCTGAGTTCCGGTTAAGGCAAGTGTTGGAAGATCATTAGCCCTATCCCACAGTAGAGGGGCCTGGCCAAAATAGGAAGAAGCAACATAAAATCAAAGGCGTCGCCAATATTTATTCGGATCCGGAAGGTCAAGTATTATCCCTCGGGGAGAATAAAAAAAGTATATGCCCGGCATCCCAACGACTCGCCTGACGGAGTAAAGGGAAAAGAATAAAAATATTTCTTGTGGAAGAAGAGACAGCGGGAAGAGGGCGCCACACTGAACATGGGTAGCCGAGATCGCCGTATATCCTTCCGGGGGATTTTCGAAGGTATCATCCGCTTGAGGAAGACTGATATCAAGCCACGAAGGCAAAAAACCAGAACTTCGTAACTTATCCAAGCGAGAATCGGTAATCTGACTAGGATTTTCCATAGGAGGGAAAACACAAGATGGGAAAAGGAAAATCGCGGCGTAAGACAGAGTGAAACTAAGAATAAAGAGAAGAAACGTCTCAAAAATACCGGCCCGGAGTCTCTTTATACGCGCATAAAAATCTCGAACGAGTAGCCACGTGTAAAAAAAAAAAAAAACAGCCCTGTTAAAACACGCCGCCCCCTCATAGACGGCATCAGGCCGTCCTTAGTAGGCGGCATACGCCGCCCCTTCCTAGACGGCACCAAGCCGCCCTCACAAGACGGCATCAGGCCGTCCTTAGTAGGCGGCATACGCCGCCCCCTCCTGGACGGCACCAGGCCGCCTTCACAAGACGGCATCAGGCCATCCATAGTAGGCGGCATACGCCGCCCCCTCCTGGACGGCATTAGGCCGCCTTCACAAGACAGCATTCGCTGCCCTCACTAGGCGGCATACGCCGCTCCCCCTCTGGACAGCATAATGCCGCCCTCTTCAGGCAGCATACGCCATGCTATCTAGATGGCATCGAACCGCCCTCATCGGCACCACCACGAAAGAGCGCGCGCGCGATGACACCACCACGAAGGCGTTATACCACACCCATCGCAGGGCATCGCACCGCCTCTCTTGAGGGGCATTTCACCGTCGTCAAATAATAACAAATTTTGACAAGTTAAACATCATCACAAAGAAGACCAAGCGAAAAACATGAAAAAAGCAAGCTCATCAACATCACGAGGAAAATTTGCGGAACAAGTCATTAAACAAACGACAAAAGATTTTATTCCAAACATCTACGCGAAAAAGGATCGAAAACGGAATCCACAGAGACACAAAATATGGTCTAGGCACTGTGGCCAATAAAACAAGAAAAATAAAGCAACAGAGTCAAATGCAGAAAACAATAACACGCTCAATCATCGAATCCCGGTGAACCATCAGCGTCATTCAGGAAGAGACTATCGTCATCGTAGCCTCCATGGATCGCACGGTGAGGAGACCCAACAGCGACCCTTAAGCCGTCAGCCACTTCTTCCCCGCTGATTGGCGCTCTACCGACGGCCCGCGCCCAAATGAAGTTTGCGGTAGTTGCAATTGACTACTTCACCAAATGGATAGAAGTCAGTCCGTTAGCAACGATTAGCAAGGAGAAAATATGCGATTTTTTGTGGAAATCAATCATCTGTCGATTTGGAATCCCAAAATCGATCGTTACCGATAATGCCTTGCAATTCAACAACTCAAAGCTAGACGAAATGTGCGCACAGCTAGGCATCCATAAAACAAACTCAGCCCCCTACCACCCGCAGTCGAACGGCCAAGTTGAAGCCGTAAACAAAACCATCAAGCTGAACCTCAAGAAAAAGCTTGAATCATTGAAAGGAGCTTGGGTGGACGAATTCCCCATGGTGTTATGGGCTTACCGCACCACTCCACGGACGGCTACGGGAGAAAGCCCTTTCTCCCTAACATACGGGGTTGAAGCAGTCATTCCCGTTGAAGTCGGCTTGACTTCCTACCGGACAGAACACTATGATGAGAACCACAACGAAGAAGGAATGCGAACCGAACTCGACATGATTGAAGAACGCCGAGACAATGCACGAGCCCAGATGGCAATTTACAAAAGGGGCTTCAGAACGGTACTACAATTCGAAGGTTCGAGCACGGAAATTCATGCGAGGAGATTTAGTGCTCCGGAAAGTAGTCCAAAACACACAAGAGCGCGGCGCAGGCGTCCTTGGACCCGATTGGGAAGGACCCTACTTGATCGCCGCCCAGGTACACGACGCCACGTACAAGCTAGAAGAGTTAGACGGCACGCCGATCAAACACACGTGGAACGCCGCACAGTTGAAAAAGTACTATCAGTAATTTTTAGCCAAGTCAGTTATTTCACACAAAAAAAAAAAACATTGTCCCTTCCATAATGATTAAATTTGATTGCCATGTTCCTTTGATTATCTATGTTATTAGTTATGCATTGTAATCGCGTTTGAACATCAATGAAAAGCGAGTATTCTTACTCAAGACCCTGTTATTCTTACTTGTTATTTTTCTTCATAACACTATTATCAAGAAAAACATGGGGGCGGGATATATACGCAACTAAATACGTACACAATCAAAAAGCGAAGTGCGAAAAAAAAAATGACGTCCCCGCTGCGCGGCATCACGCCGTCTCTACTACGCGGCGCAGTGCCGTCCCCGCTGCGCGGCATCACGCCGCCTCCATTGCGCGGCGCAACGCCGTCCCCACTGTGCGGCATCACGCCGCTTGTACTGCGCGGCACAATGCCGTCTCCACTGCGCGGCATCACGACGTCTCCACTACGCGGCGCAATGCCGTCCCCGCTGAGCGGTATCACGCCGGCGCTACAACGCCCCCGCTTCACGGCATCATGACGCGCTCGCTGCGCGACGCATGACCCACCAGCACGGCACAATGCCGCGCCCGCTGCACGATGTAACGCCGCCCCCGTAGTACGGTGGCACTCCAACCTCGCCAAAAGATCTTTTCACCGGTTCAACTAAAAGATATCATGCCGCACCATTCAACGGAATAATACCGTCCCTAAGGATCGACGTCACACCGCTCCACAAGAAGCAGCAATACACAAACGATGCAAACCGATAGAGCAAGCAAGGAACGAGATATTCACCATAACAAGAAAAGGAAAACATCCTCATACAACCAAGGAGCAAGTCTCAGGTTAAAGAAAAAAGGAATTATTACAGACCAGCGACAAAAGATGTTCAAAAAATAAAAACAAAAAACAAAGAAAAGAAAGACGATAAATTTCACTCAGTGCCATCAAAGCGAGACCGGCGACCACTACGACGAGGCCGCGATCGAGATGAACCGTCGACATCTGCGTAGCCAGACGAAGAGGCACCACCATCAGTAGGCGCAGTCTCTTCTTCCACATCAGCCTGTCCTTGTGGAGCGTCCCGCTCGACAGATCCCTCCCTCGTAGCACTAAGCATGTCGTCAACATCTTTAACAGCACGAGAAGCATCACCATAGAACCGATGTGCGAGGGGGGGGGGGGGGGAATCAGAATAGGCCTGGCATTTGAAAAAGAAGTCTCTCTCGGTCCGGCAGCCGCGAGCAACCTCACCCAGAGCTTCCATGGCACTAACCCTCATGTACTCCTTGTACTCATCGGTTGTTTCATAATAATCCATGAAATCGGCAAAGCGCATGTGTTCCCGTTGATATTGCTGCGACGTGGTGACTCGAAGAGTATGAGCCTGGTCCCTCTCCGACCGAAGCTCTGAGCGAAGGCGATTGATCTCATGCATGTAATCGGCAGCCACCTTCCGTTGCGCCTCCAACTCAGCTATGACCTCGTCCAAATTCGCGTTATTAGACTGTGCGGCGCCGCCGCCGCCGCCGAAAGAAGGGGAGAAACATGGGATCCCTGGAAGCACAACAACAGTAAAAAAAAAAAAAAAAAAAAAAGAAAACGAATAAAAGTGGCTTATTCAATGCAATGAGAGCACCTCCGATAGCTGTTGGCAGAAACCACCCAATTGCAGCCAGATTTCCGGTAGTAAATAAATCGCGACAATTGCGCTCGCTAGCGGGTAATCCCCGGACGCGGTCGACATTATTCTCCTGAGTTCCGGTTAAGGCAAGTGTTGGAAGATCATTAGCCCTGTCCTACAGTAGAGGGGCCTGGCCAAAATAGGAAGAAGCAACATAAAACCAAAGGTGTCGCCAATATTTATTCGGATCCGGAAGGTCAAGTATTATCCCTCGGGGAGAATAAAAAAAGTATATGCCCGTCATCCTAACGACTTGCCTGACGGAGTAAAGGGAAAAGAATTCCTCCGCTGAAAGCTTACCCAAATTAAGTCGGTCCCACAAGATAGCACAGCAAGCTAGAATCATAAACGAGTTTGGCGTCAACTGAGCGGCAGTAAGGCCCAGGATACACAATATTTCTTGTGGAAGAAGAGACAGCGGGAAGAGGGCGCCACACTGAACATGGGTAGCCGAGATCGCCGTATATCCTTCCGGGGAATTTTCGAAGGTATCATCCGCTTGAGGAAGACGGATATCAAGCCACGAAGGCAAAAAACCAAAACCTCGTAACTTATCCAAGCGAGAATCGGTAATCTGACTAGGATTTTCCATAGGAGGGAAAACACAAGATGGGAAAAGGAAAATCGCGGCGTAAGACAGAGGGAAACTAAGAATAAAGAGAAGAAACGTATCAAAAATACCGGCCCGGAGTCCCTTTATACGCGCATAAAAATCTCGAACGAGTAGCCACGTGTAAAAAAAAAAAAAAAAAAACGGCCCTGTTAAAACACGCCGCCCCCTCATAGACGGCATCAGGCCGTCCTTAGTAGGCGGCATACGCCGCCCCTTCCTAGACGGTACCAGGCCGCCCTCACAAGACGGCATCAGGCCGTCCTTAGTAGGCGGCATGCGCCGCCCCCTCCTGGACGGCACCAGGCCCCCTTCACAAGACGGCATCAGGCCATCCATAGTAGGCGGTATACGCCGCCCCCTCCTAGACGGCACCAGGCCGCCTGCACAAGACAACATTCGCCGCCCTCACTAGGCGGCATACGCCGCTCTCCCTCTGGACAGCATAATGCCGCCCTCTTCAGGCAGCATACGCCATGCTATCTAGATGGCATCGAACCGCCCTCATCGGCACCACCACGAAAGAGCGCGCGCGCGATGACACCACCACGAATGTGTTATACCACACCCATCGCAGGGCATCGCACCGCCTCTCTTGAGGGGTATTTCACCGTCGTCAAATAATAACAAATTTTGACAAGTTAAACATCATCACAAAGAAGACCAAGCGAAAAACATGAAAAAAGCAAGCTCATCAACATCACGAGGAAAATTTGCGAAACAAGTCATTCAACAAACGACAAAAGATTTTATTCCAAACATCTACGCGAAAAAGGCTCAAAAACGGAATCCACAGAGACACAAAATATGGTCTAGACACTGTGGCCAATAAAACAAGAAAAATAAAGCAACAGAGCAGAAAATAATAACACGCTCAATCATCGAATCCCGGTGAACCATCAGCGTCATTCAGGAAGAGACTATCGTCATCGTAGCCTCCATGGATCTCACGGTGAGGAGACCCAACAGTGACCCTTAAGCCGTCAGCCACTTCTTCCCCGCTGATTGGAATGTCTGGGAGAAGCGTCTTGACATGGGCAACCCCATCCAATATTCCCTGGTGATAAGTGGAAGACGCCCGACAGTCAGCCTCAGCAAGGCCAACCAACTTCCCTTCCTCGAACCCTTTCTCTCGAGCTTGGGTCTCAAGGTAAGCGCGGTTTAACTCGTCCTCCGATGACTTGCGGCTGAGCTCGTTCCTGAGTTCGTTTCTCTCCTTCTCAAGGGCCTGCGCTCTCCTGACTAGCGGTGGTGGTTTAGCGGCAGCCGAAGGAAGCGGCGCGGAGGCGGGCGGTGCGGCTTCAGCTGGAGGTGACGGCGGCGTCCCCGTTGGCAGAGGTGACGGCTTTCCGGGTGGGGCATCTGCACCAATTTTGATTTCTTCTCGAACGATAGATGGCTCACCCGATCATCATGACGACGATACGGGATCGTGTGGCGGCGGCGATCGTTTATCGTCTCCACCGCTCAATAATCCGGTTGACGATCATCTGGATGCTGCTTCTGTCAAGACGCTTCTCCCAGACATTCCAATCAGCGGGGAAGAAGTGGCTGACGGCTTAAGGGTCACTGTTGGGTCTCCTCACCGTGAGATCCATGGAGGCTACGATGACGATAGTCTCTTCCTGAATGACGCTGATGGTTCACCGGGATTCGATGATTGAGCGTGTTATTATTTTCTGCTCTGTTGCTTTATTTTTCTTGTTTTATTGGCCACAGTGCCTAGACCATATTTTGTGTCTCTGTGGATTCCGTTTTCGAGCCTTTTTCGCGTAGATGTTTGGAATAAAATCTTTTGTCGTTTGTTGAATGACTTGTTCCGCAAATTTTTCTCGTGATGTTGATGAGCTTGCTTTTTTCATGTTTTTCGCTTGGTCTTCTTTGTGATGATGTTTAACTTGTCAAAATTTGTTATTATTTGACGATGGTGAAATGCCCCTCAAGAGAGGCGGTGCGATGCCCTGCGATGGGTGTGGTATAACACCTTCGTGGTGCTGTCGTCGCGCGCACGCTCTTTCGTGGTGGTGCCGATGAGGGCGGTTCGATGCCATCTAGATAGCATGTCGTATGCTGCCTGAAGAGGGCGGCATCATGCTGTCCAGAGGGGGAGCGGCGTATGCCGCCTAGTGAGGGCGGCGAATGCTGTCTTGTGAAGGCGGCCTGGTGCCGTCCAGGAGGGGACGGCGTATGCCGTCTAGGAGGGGGCGGCGTATGCCGCCTACGATGGATGGCCTGATGCCGTCTTGTGAAGGCGGCCTGGTGCCGTCCAGGAGGGGGCGGCGTATGCCGCCTACTAAGGACGGCCTGATGCCGTCTTGTGAGGGCGGCCTGGTGCCGTCTAGGAAGGGGCGGCGTATGCCGCCTACTAAGGACGGCCTGATGCCGTCTATGAGGGGGCGGCGTGTTTTAACAGGGCCGTTTTTTTTTTTTTTTTTTTTTACACGTGGCTACTCGTTCGAGATTTTTATGCGCGTATAAAGGGACTCCGGGCCGGTATTTTTGAGACGTTTCTTCTCTTTATTCTTAGTTTCCCTCTGTCTTACGCCGCGATTTTCCTTTTCCCATCTTGTGTTTTCCCTCCTATGGAAAATCCTAGTCAGATTACCGATTCTCGCTTGGATAAGTTACGAGGTTCTGGTTTTTTGCCTTCGTGGCTTGATATCCGTCTTCCTCAAGCGGATGATACCTTCGAAAATCCCCCAGAAGGATATACGGCGATCTCGGCTACCCATATTCAGTGTGGCGCCCTCTTCCCGCTGTCTCTTCTTCCACAAGAATATTGTGTATCCTGGGCCTTACTGCCGCTCAGTTGACGCCAAACTCGTTTAGGATTCTAGCTTGCTGTGCTATCTTGTGGGACCGACTTAATTTGGGTAAGCTTTCAGCGGAGGAATTCTTTTCCCTTTACTCCGTCAGGCAAGTCGTTGGGATGCCGGGCATATACTTTTTTTATTCTCCCCGAGGGATAATACTTGACCTTCCGGATCCGAATAAATATTGGCGACACCTTTGGTTTTATGTTGCTTCTTCCTATTTTGGCCAGGCCCCTCTACTGTGGGACAGGGCTTATGATCTTCCAACACTTGCCTTAACCGGAACTCAGAAGAATAATGTCGATCGCGTCCGGGGTTACCCGCTAGCGAGCGCAATTGTCGCGATTTATTTACTACCAGAAATCTGGCTGCAATTGGGTGGTTTCTGCCAACAGCTATCGGAGGTGCTCTCATTGCATTGAATAAGCCACTTTTATTCGTTTTCTTGGCCTTCTTTTTTTTTTTTTACTGTTGTTGTGCTTCCAGGGATCCCATGTTTCTCCCCTTCTTCCGGCGGCGGCGGCGGCGCCGCACAGTCTAATAACTCGAATTTGGACGAGGTCATAGCTGAGTTGGAGGCGCAACGGAAGGTGGCTGCCGATTACATGCATGAGATCAATCGCCTTCGCTCAGAGCTTCGGTCGGAGAGGGACCAGGCTCATACTCTTCGAGTCGCCACGTCGCAGCAATATCAACGGGAACACATGCGCTTTGCCGATTTCATGGATTATTATTCAACAACCGATGAGTACAAGGAGTACATGAGGGTTAGTGCCATGGAAGCTCTGGGTGAGGTTGCTCGCGGTTGCCGGACCAAGAGAGACTTCTTCTTCAAATGCCAGGCCTATTCTGACCCCCCCCCCCCCCCCTGCACGTCGGTTCTATGGTGACGCTTCTCGTGCTGTTAAAGATATTGACGACATGCTTAGTGCTACGAGGGAGGGATCTGTCGAGCGGGACGCTCCACAAGGACATGCTGATGTGGAAGAAGAGACTGCGCCTACTGATGGTGGTGCCTCTTCGTCTGGCTACGCAGATGTCGGCGGTTCATCTCGATCGCGGCCTCGTCGTAGTGGTCGCCGGTCTCGCTTTGATGGCACTGAGTGAAATTTATCATCTTTCTTTTCTTTGTTTTTTGTTTTTATTTTTTGAACATCTTTTGTCGCTGGTCTGTAATAATTCCTTTTTTCTTTGACCTGAGACTTGCTCCTTGGTTGTGTGAGGATGTTTTCCTTTTCTTGTTATGGTGAATATCTCGTTCCTTGCTTGCTCTATCAGTTTGCATCGTTTATGTATTGCTGCTTCTTGTGGAGCGGTGTGACGTCGATCCTTAGGGACGGTATTATTCCGTCGAATGGTGCGGCATGATATCTTTTAGTTGAACCGGTGAAAAGATCTTTTGGCGAGGTTGGAGCGCCACCGTACTACGGGGGCGACATTACATCGTGCAGCGGGCGCGGCATTGTGCCGTGCTGGTGGGTCATGCGCCGCGCAGCGAGCGCGTCATGATGCCGTGAAGCGGGGGCGTTGTAGCGCCGGCGTGATACCGCTCAGCGGGGACGGCATGTTGCCGCCTTGTATGACTGTATAATTATCCAATCAGAGTATGTATGATCGATAGGGACTTTTAATTTTATTTTCTTATGGTGATGTATTAAACTGTGGATTTTATAACTGTTTTGTCTTTGTTTTAAAGACCCGACCAAATTTCAAGTTGTTATATTTACTAATTCATTTATTTGCAAGACTTTATTTATTTATTTTTACAATTATACTGACCTCCTATTAGGGGCGTCACAACTCTCTTCCTACTTTTAAAATGATCCAAAGTAGCCCTTCCGTCCAATTTTTCGTCCAAATTTTGCATCTTTGGCTTGTTTATGTGAGAAATTATTTTTTTGCCCCTCATTGTTGCTCGTGAATGGCTTGATAAATTAGGGTTTAAGGAGAATATGTTGGGCTTTAGAGATGTGACGCCCTTAATTTGGGATCGGTAGAATTATAAAAATAAATAATTAAATTCTTGCAAATAAATGAAATAGTAAAAATAACAACTTGAAATTTATCCGGGTCTTTAAAACAAAGACAAAACAATTATAAAATTCACAGTTTAATACATCATCATAAAAAAATATCAAAAGTCCCCATCGGTCATAAACACTCTGATTAGATGATATATTACATAGTCATCCAAACTTAAAGTGTTAACCAAAGACTCGAAAATAAACCTACACTGAGGAGAACCACGAGGGAAAAACACCTTCCAAGTCTCAATCTGAAGTCTACTACGCCTCGTCAGATAAGTCGCATTGTACACTTCCTCGAAGGGGAGTAAAAAAAGGGTGAGCTCAACGAGCCCAGTAGAAAACCTATTACTAAATCTCTTTAGTTAACTTTTAATTAGTCAAGCTATTCGTTAATTGAGTTTCTTACCAGTTTTATTACATTTAAGCCGGATATAATTACAGTAAATGCATTAGAACCGACTACCGGTGGGAAAGATGTCCTATCCGTAACCCAGTCTGGCGTGGACATTGAGACGATCGGTACGTTACGGGCTCTCAAACCGTTCCCCTACACTATTTCAATATCTCGAATACAATGGTCATCCCAATGCATACTGCGCAGCAATCAGCCACTCGTGAGCGGCAATCACAATCACAAACATGTCACATCACGCGTCGAGGGCCCGCGTCCAAATCCATAAAGTCATTATGCATGATAATAAGCCGAGCGAATCACACTGATGACCTCACAATCACAATCTCAGTTTCGCACAATATTAGTTCATTATATACTCAATTTCTCATCAGCCGTCTGTAATTGATTGGTCAAATTAGACATATTCTCAACATAATTCATATTACTAATCAATCAGATACTCAACAATAGCCCTAAATATCAGTTTCTAATATTAATAAAGCCTATCAAATAAAAGGACGAGATTTGATAGCAGAACATCTACCTCGATATACGTGTGATAACGGTCAAACAGTTAACTTTTCCACCGAAGCCGAATCTCGCGAAACGGAAGTCACCGCTGGGTTTATCTTGTCAAACCAAGTGCGATGACCGTCCTCACTCGACAATTAGATACTGGGCCTGTTGGGCGACTCGGTAGATTCGCACGGCGAAATCGGCACGCAAATCGAGGTAATTTTCGATGTTGAATCTGCACAAACGAAGACCAGTGTTGCGATCAGTGCTACGAAACGAGTCAAACGACGGAGTCGGTTTACAAATCGGAGGTCCGAAAGTACAGTTCAATTTTGGACATAACCGATATTTTGGCACACAAAACGAGGCAACCAAATAGACATTTTTCAGACCTGCGAAAAGCTTAACCAACAGATTTCGACCATTCCGAATCCAATGATAAGGTCAATTTAAGCAAACAACAACCACAACATGTCTAATTTCATCAATAAAGTTCTAAAGTTTAAACCGAAATTAAACATTCACCGAGCGTCAGATCGGAGAAATTCTTAAAGGCTTTTGCTGCTCACGACGCCCTCTACAAAACACCAAAATCAATTTCAGGTTTGGAAGACGACGACAGCAGGGAAGATTCCGACGAAATGCAACGGCAACACGGTTGCCCTACTTTCAATCGTACTGTTTGGACCCTCACGAGCACAATGACGGTGCTCTTCTCTCCAAAATCAGCTCGAAAATAGAAAATCCGGCAAAACCCACGAAAATTGAGCTTTTCGGCGAACTCCGGTGGTTTCCAGCGACAAACCACCACTCAAAATATTCCTCTTGTCGAGAGCTTTCCAACGATACCAAGTACGCGTCAAACGGACACCGAATGAAAAAGTTATGGTCGTTTGAAGTTTGAAAAATTTTGAAAAAAAATCTTTAGAGGAAAGAGACGGATTTCGAATTTTGAGAGAGAGAGGAGAGAGAAAGTGATGGGGAAGATGAAAGAAGAAAAGGAAAAAGAGAAACGAAAAAAGAAAAGACAAAAGAAAAAAGAAATGATGTTGTATAAATTTAGACCAAAATAAACCAAAAATTGTATAATTTTGCATCAATTTTTTTTTTTTTTTTGCACCAAAAATCCTTGTAATAATTTATTTATTTTAAGGGCTTTACAATCTTCTCTCTCTTAAGAAATTTCGTCCCCGAAATTTGATTACAACAAAACTCAGAATAAAAATGGGTATTTCTCTCTTATCTCATAATCTAGCTCCCAAGTCGCATCTTCAACTCCGTGGTACTGCCACAGTACCTTCACAAGAGGAATCTCTCGGCGATACAAAACCTTGACTTCTCAGTCCAAAATCATGATCGGTTGTTCCACATACGTCAAGTCCTCCCGGAGAGGTATATCAGTCCACATGACTACTTGTAACGGGTCAGGCTCGTACTTCCTTACCATGGACACGTCGAATACGTTATGAATGTCTGATAGGTGAGGAGGTAGGTTGAGACGATAGGCAAGTGGTCCCAGTCGCTCTATTATTTCGAATAGACCCGTAAACCGAAGAGCTAAATTCCCTTTAATTCCAAAACGGGTGACGCCACGCATAGGACTAACCTTCATGAAGACAAAGTCTCCAACCATGAATTCTTTTGGCCGCCTTCGCCTATCAGCATAACCTTTCTGTTGACTTTGGGCCGTCTTCAGTCTTTCACGGATTGCCTCGATAGCCACAGTGGGTGATGTGATCCTCATGCTCGGCCCAACAAAGAGGTGATCGACAGGGTCGACCATACAACGCCTCATATGGTGCCATATCGATGCTAGCTTGATAATTGTTACTGTATGCAAACTCCACAAAAGGCAACTGTTCCTCCCATTTTCCACCAAAATCAAGCACATAGGCCCGAAGCATATCCTCTAGGATCTGAATAGTCCGCTCGGATTGTCCATTAGTCTGAGGGTGGAACGTTGTACTCAAGTGAAGCTCCATTCCCAAGGCATGTTGTAATTCTTTCAAAACTGGGAGGTGAAGCGGGCATTTCGATTGGATACAATGAAAACTGGAATTCTATGGAGCTAAATGATCCGATCGATGTACAACTTGCAGAGTTTACTAACCTTATAATCGGTCTGTATGGCTATAAAGTGAGCTGTTTTGATAAGCCGATCTACAATCACCCAAATGGCGTCATGTCATTCTTGAGAGCGGGGTAACCTAATGAGAAAGTCCATGATTACACAGTCGGACGAAACACATCCAAGAACACACTTACCACTAGGATATAGGAGTTTGCACTTTCACCTCCTCTTTCTCCATCGAGAGCAAACAACATTCTCATCCCTTCTAAATTGCGGCGCCCGCCCAAAAGAAATTTGAGCACCGGTAAGAACACGAACCTTCTGTGTTTTGCCTGAAACCCCACGATTTAGCCGTGCTTCTTCCGAAGAATAACTCTTCTCCGATAACAATCAACCGTGGCTTGATACTTTGTTAGCAAATCTATGCCTAAAATCACATCAAATTCGGACTTTGGCAAGACAAACAAATCATCAGAGAATCGATATTTTTCGATGAACAGTTGACACATCTTACAAATCAAAGTCACATCTGATAACCCACTAATCGGGGTTGACAATATCAAAGGACGATCACAATTCTCCACATCCAACTGTAATGCTTGTACTAACGACACTGAAACAAAAGAATGAGGGGCTCCCGTGTCAAACAATACGTGAGCCCAAGACTGAGAAATGAGGAGCATATCGTCCACAACGTTCCTGCCAGCGTCCTCCTGAGCTGTGACTGCATAAGCCTATCCTCTACATCTGCCTTGCCCTTGCTGTCCACAGGCCCCTACGATGTTGACTACCGCTGGATCCAGCACTCTCTTGAGACTGAAAGCTGCCTCGGCTGCTAGTTGCCGGAGTAGCAATAAGGATAGTCTGAGATGGCTGAAATCCTGAGTTCTGAGGCCTCGACTGTTCATAGTAAAAGTTCTGCTGAGGACCTCGAAGCGATTAAGCTGAAGCATAAGAGGGAGCAGGCATCTGTTAGAACATAGGCCGGTTCTGGTTGAATCCTCTGGTCTTGATTTTCTGGCTCTTTGTGCCTCCCTTGGTTGCGGTATATCACTGTCTCAGTGTTCTTAGCGGCCGCAGCAGTTGCTGCAAAGTCTGTAAGCAACATGGGGGCTACAGCTTCCCAGAGTCGAGGTCGGAGTCCTCCAATGAACTTCGCAGTTCTAGCTCGAGGATCGGCAACTACTTCAGGGGCATAACGGAACAGATTTACGAACTTGGCCTGATACCTTGGGACTGACATGATCCCCTGAGTAAGCTCAAATAAAGTTGTTAACCTTTCCCAACCGGTAGTCCTCGGGGACATAATAGCTCATGAATATGTTCTCAAACACTTGTCAAGTGGGGTTCCTGTTCCCCAAGTCATCAAGTTGCATCCTCCACCACTGTGTAACAGGACTCTCAAATAGATAGGTAGCAAACTCAACCCTGAACCTTTAGGGGATATCCAAAATATCAAACTTCTTATCCACCGATTCGATCTAGAGTTCAATAGCTATTGGATCGGGCTTCCCATCAAAAGAAGGGGGATCATGTTCCTTAAAGTCCTTAAGCAATTTGCGACAATCTAGCTGTCTACTCGAGCCACCAGTTGCCTATTGAAGACTCTAAAGGAAAGCAGTCATCTGTTCCATATTAAAGGTAGGCTCGGGTTCAGGTACGTCAGCATTTTGGCGAGTTCCAATCATGATGACTGAAATTAAAATTATAATCAGAGTTAGAAAATGACCGATGGTACATCAAATCGAAAACACTTGTCAAAACAATTTATTAAATAAAAAGTGGTGATGTATCTCTAAGTTTTCGCAACCTAGTCTCTGATATCAAAATCGGTGACGCTCCTAATTGGGGGTCAGTAGAATTATAAAAATAAATAAAGTCTTGCATATAAATAAGTAAGTAAAAATAACAACTTGTAATTTGCCCAGGTCTTTAAAACAAAAACAAAATAATTATAAAATCCACAGTTTAATACATAACCACAAGAAAATAAGATTAAAAGTCATCATCGATCATACACACTCTGATTAGATAATTGCACAGTCATCCAAACTTAAAGTCTTAACCAAAGACTCGAAAAGAAACCTATACTGAGGAGAAATACGAGGGGAAAACACCTTCGAAGTCCTAATCGGAAGTCTACTACGCCTCGTCAGATAGGTCGCACTGTACACCTCTTGGAATGGGGAAAAAAAGGATGAGCTCAACGAGCCCAGTAGGAAACTTATTACCGAATCTCTTTAGTCAAACCTTTAATTAGTCCAGTTATTCGTTAAGCGAGTTTCTAACCAGTTTTATTACATTTGAACCGGATATAATTACTGTCAAATTATTCATCAACTCTCACGAGTACAATTGAAAGTTCTCAACTACCAACAGAAAATCTATAACTAGAGGACGGCCGGTAGCACGCAACATGTACCGAGAACAACCATAAATCCTCAAGGAAATGCCATAGGACCGACTACAGATGGACCAAATGTCTATATCCGTAACGCGGTCTGGTGTGGACGTCGAGACGACTGGTACGCTGCAGGCTCTCAAACTGTTCCCCTATACTATTTCAGTATCTCGAATACTATGGTCATCCCGATGCGTACTGCGCAGCAGCCAGCCACTCGTGAGCGACAATCACAATCACAAACAGGTCACATCACGCGTCGAGGGCCCGCGTCCAAATCTATAAAGTCATAATGCAAGATAATAGGTCGAGGGAATCACACTCATGATCTCACAATCACAATCTCAGTTCCCCACATTATTAGTTCAATATTTAGCCCTTGTTTGGGGCAACCATTGCCCATTCCATCTTTTTTTTTTATGAAAAAAATAGTTTGAAAATGATTTGGAATGATTTGAAAATAGTTTGAAAAAATGATGTAAGAATTGTTTGATTTTACGAATTTCAAAGTAGTATAAATAGTTGAGATTTAAAGATATTGTATAGCGATTTGAAAAGTTAAAAAAAATAGTTGAAAAAAAAAATAGAATGAAATGCAATAGTTTGAAGGATTAGGAAAGTTGAAAAAAATTTTAAAAAAAAATAAAATAGAATAGAATGAGTAAAATGGGGGAAACAAACAAAGGATTACTCAATTTCTCATTAACCGTCTGTAATTGATTAGATTAAATTAGGCATATTTTCAACATAATTCATATTACTAATCAATCAGATACTCAACAGCTCTAAATATCAGTTTCTAACATTCATAAAGCCTATAAAAAAAAACAAAAACAAAACAAAACAGAAAACGAAATTTGATAGCAGAACTCCTACCTTGATATACGTGTAGAAACGATCAAACAGCTGACTTTTTCACCAGAGCTGAATCTCGCGAAACGGAGGTCACCGCTGGGTTTGTCTCGTCGAACCGAGTCCAATGACTATTCTCACTCGACAATCGGAGACTGGGTCTGTCGGGCGACCCGGTGGATTCACACAACAAAATTAGCACGCAAACTGAGGTAATTCCCGAAGTTAAATCTGTACAAACGGGGATCACCATTGCGATCAGTGCGACGAAACGAGTCAAACGGTGGTGTCAGCTCGCAAATCCGAGGTCCGAAAGTATGGGTCCATTTTAGACATAATCGGTATTTTGGCACACAAAACGAGGAGGCCAACCGGACATTTTTCGGACCTGGGAAAAACTTACCCAACCTATTTCGACTCTTCCAAATCCAATGATGAGGTCAATTTCAGTAAACACTAACCAAAACATGTCGAATTTCATCAATGAAGTTCTAAATTTTTAATCGAAATTAAACACTCAACGAGCATCGGATCGGAGAAATTCTTAAGGGCTTTTGCTGCCCACGACGCCCTCCACAAAACCCCCAAAATCAATTTCAGGTTTGGAGGCCGACGGCGGAAGGCGACAGCGACGGGGGCGGGGCGGATTCCGGCGAAATGTGGCGGCAACACAGCTGCTCAACCTCCAGTCCGACTGTTTGGACTCTCCCGAGCACAATGGCAGAGCTCGTTTCCCAAAAATCAGCTCGGAAATAGAAAATTCGACAAAACCCACATAAATTGAACTTTTCGAGCAGTTTCCTGATGAGCTCTGGTGGTTTTTTTGCCACAAATAACCGCTCAAAATGTTCCTTTCGTTGAGAGCTTTCCAGCGATACCAAGTACGCATCAAACGGACACCATATGAGAAAGTTATGGGCATTTGAAGTTTGAAAAATTTTGAAAAAAAAAAAATCTTTAGAGGAGAAAGAGAGGGATTTCGAATTTTAAGAGAGAGGAGATAGAAAGTGACGGGGAAGAAGAAAAAGAAGAAGAAGAAGAAAAAGAAAAAGAAAAAGAAAACGGGAAAAAGAAAAGAAAAAATGAAAAAGTAATGATGTTGTATAAATTTAAACTAAAAATTGTATAATTGCCCATCAAAATTTTTTTTTTTTGGCACTAAAAATCCTTATAATAATTTATTGATTTTGAAGGCTTTACAAGATATTAGAGTTTTTTTTTTTTTTGAAGAATAGAGAAATTTATAGGATGAGTTCTTCAAGAATGCAACAACCTTGTATGATGAGTTCTTCAAGAATGCACCATGGCCCATATGACACCATGCCCCCCACATACTCGGCAATATGCCCAAAAAGCCATCAATTCACAAAACATTGAAAGTTCAAAACCATAAACAAACAGATTTCATAACCACAAACCGTTACTAATTTACCCCTCCGCATAATAACAAAAAGCCCATCTAATCATAAATCTAACCAAAAGCTCAAACACCACATTATATACCCTAAAGCCATACCCTACATCCTAATAAAAAAAATAGAAAAAACACAGCAAAAGTTCAAGAATGGAAAGGGAAGTAAACTCACCAAATACTGGAATTTCATGTTCTTGGTAGCCCATTTCTTCTTCAATATTCGTCTTTCTTCTCCAGCCCTAAATCGCAAATTTTTTTTTCTCTGCATACATTTGGGGTTTTTTTTTTTTACGGGTTGCAAATTGAGGGACCAAGAAAACCCCTAGAATTCGACTAACCTTCATTAATAAGGTGTTTTGACAAAATTATCCCCCAATCAACCCATCATGTGACGGTCACGTGACCAATTTGGACGAAAAATTAGAAGGCAGGGCCACTTTGGAACATTTTAAAAGTAGGAGGAGAACAGATGTAACAAACTAAAATACAGGGGCAAATCGAGATTCGGCTCAAAGTACAGGGGGATTTCATGAAATTACCATAAAAACTTTATTATCAAGGTGAGAAATTTCTTACCATGATAAAATTACACATAAAATTTATCGTAATAATTTTTTACCAAGGTAATACGTTTTATGAATGATTATTTTCTTAAACTTTTGAAACACTGACTATTTATTAAAATCATGTTTTAAAAAATGAATATTTCCTTAAAAATTCATCTCAATCTAAATCGTTGTTTGAAATGAATTTTTAAATATGATATTTCAGTTCGCCCTTTCGAATTTTATATAATTTGAGTAGGCAATAAATTATTAAAATAAAAACATAACATGGAATTAGCAGGTTTTGTTTCTAGGATATCCCAACAAATAGCACATTTTTATGTGTTTAAAAATAGCACATGTTTCAAATAAAATCTAACGAATATTAGTTTTTAATATTTCAAAATATGTGCTATATTTTAGAAGACTCACTTAATTTAAACTTACTTCTACAACCCACTCTTGATTTTTCTTCCCCTATAAATGCATTTAGATTAAAAAAAAAATAGGTTGAACTTGTTTAAACACAAATAAACCTAAACCCGCAGTACCATTATGCTTGCCAAAACCAGTTTAATAAAGCGATGGTTTAGATTTGTGCCTTGCTAATTAAAAGATGGTGAACGTATGGAGGTGATTGTTGGTCTTTGGAGTGGTCTCTCACTTGATAGAGATCATTTATCATTGGCTCGGGGTTTATCACACTGTGTCAAAGAGCTACGTTATTAGAGTCAGCCAAGGTTTAGTTCTATTTTGAAAAAGATCAAATATTGTCAAGCTCATATTAAGCAATTGAGGAAAGAAGATTATACCCATAAAGATGCCAAAAGACTTCGAGCTGTTGAAGTCGAATTGCAACGTCTGGTGGTTGAGGTCCTTGAGGAACTATTAGAGGCAACATTCAAGAGAAATATGGCTACACGCGAGGGATTTAAAGATAAAGTTCTTGCATAAGAAAGCTTCTAGTAGACCTAAAAAAAACTCAAAAGATGATTGAATGATTCATATGGATATACATAAATAAAACGTGCTAGATGCGGCCTAGAAATACATTTTCAAGAGCTATATCTTCAAGTAATCCAAATAATAAAAAATGAGCGGTTCGATTTGGTTTTACCAAGGGTATGTACGAGTTAGATTGGACGGAGTTGGAGTCTCTGACCTGATCGAACTTGAACATATTAGGCAAGAAAATAGTGAACCCAACCCAACTCAATATTAGAGATCAATCTAACACGATCATAGCGGATTGGTTAAGGTTGAGTTTTAAACTTGGATTTTCATTTTAATTTGAACTTGTATAAAAATAAATAACGAGTGAATATCATAATACAAAGGCTTGAATTAGTGGAAAGACTTTGGCATTTCAAGAATAAGCTAGAGGTTCAAACTTTTTCTATCCTAAAAGGAAAAAATAAATATATATATATATATATATATTTTTTTTTTTTTTTGAAGTGCCTATGTATATAATCAGGTTGGATTGAGTCAACTTGATCTTTAAAAATTAAAGCCATGACCCAACCTTAACATGTCGGATTGAGTTGGGTTGATCGAAATTGCATGTCAGATTTGAATGGATTAGGATTTACCGTTTCACGTTTCATGTCTGGTCTTCGGGTTGACTTGTTATTTACACACCCATAGGTTTGACACTCCTAAATCACAAGGTACTAAAGATCCACCGCTAATCTCTGCAAGACCTGCCTATTTCCCCAAAGCCGCGACGCACCGAATCACACGGACCCTTTTGATATTTAATCTTAAAATGCCATTTCATTTTCATGTCACTATTTATATGAGAGTAACACTGAGGCACACATTTCAACAAACACTTGATGGGCAATCATCTAAATGCACATAAGCATAGTACCATAAAAGATTTCTAAACCACATCTTCACTAATATGTATTGGTCAAAGAAGATGTCAATTATGAACCAAAATTGCTTCCGATGAAAGTCTAAAGCAAAGAGAAGCAGAGAACAAAAAATCATTAAAGTTCAGAGCTTTATGCGAAAATATAGAGAAAACCATACCTAAAATTCAAACAAACACCCAAACTTGGACCTCTGAATGCTTCCACCACACAACGACCTCTCTCTCTCTCTCTCTCTCTCTCTCTCTCTCTGTAATTTGGGTCAAATAACTTCCCTGTCTATCTAGTTGTCTCTCTCTCCGTCTCTATATGTAGAGCTCACCAACGAAGAAGAGTGAAGAGGAAGAGAATAGAGTTCACGCACGTGACTGGATTGTCTTAAGTTTTTTTTTTTTTTATTGTTGAAGTAATCAAAGTTAAGGGCAATAAAGTCTTTTTATAAATCACTGTGGAGAAATAATTGTAAAAGAAATTCTTTTCTAAATAGGAAAATTTTGGTAAATAGTCTATTTTTTATATCATATTAAAAAAATATCTACAACTTTTTAAAATTAGGTGAAAGACCCGTTCGTGGTAAGTTGACAAAATACTATAGTAAGCGGATGAAATACCGGTCATTTTTAGCTTGAGTTTTGTCTACTTACCATGGTAAATAATCGGTATACCCCTAAAAAAACTTTGAGTAAACAGATAAATTACCATGGTAAGCAGACAAAATTCAAGCTAAAAATAACTGGTATTTGATCCGCTTACCATAATATTTTGTCTACTTACCAAGAATGGACCATTTATCTAATTTTAAAAAGTTGTTGATATTTTTTTAAATAAGTTTTAAAATTAGACCATTTAGCTATAAACTCCTTCTAAATATGAGGTCATAATTGAAAAAGGGTGTTCGTTTGGAGGTTATTGGCGTAAAAGATCCGAATCACACCTCTCACCCTATAAATAAATCCAACCATCTCTCCGATTGGCGGTTCTCAGAGCTCTCGCCGTGCAACGCTATAAAGAAGCTCTTCGACTAGAGAGAGAGAGAGAGAGAGAAGAGAGAGGTTGAGAGAGAGAAACATGTCGGGCATGGGAGACGGGTACGTGGGCACGGCCCAGGACGCGGTTCGGATCCGAAGGCTTGAGAAGCAGAGAGAAGCCGAGCGACAGAAGATCCAAGACCTCAAGTCCAAGTCCGCCTCCGCCAAGGGCCAGCCCGGCCTCCTCCAATTCGGCTCCAGCACCTCCGAGGTCTGCCCATAATCTAGGGTTTCATTTTTTTCATTTTTCTGTTTGGTCGCCGAGAAAATTTGCAGCTAAGGTCACTCTTACTTACTGATCGATCATATTGTTTGTTTGGTTGGTGTTTTTTTTTTTAATTAGATTCTTGAGACTGCGTTCAAGAAGGAGACTGTTGGTTTGGTTTCGAGGGAGGAATATGTAGAGAAGGTAAAAAAGAAAACTTTTGGTTTGAGCAATGGCTTGGGTTTTTGTGAAGTTTGGTGCTTGACTAGGGTTTTGGCGGTTATTGCAGAGAGTTAATATAAGGAATAAGATTGAAGAAGAAGAGAAGGAGAAGCTTCAGAAGCTTCAACAGGAGTGAGTTTTTTTATTGAGACTTATGTTCACTTTGTGAAATTTGGGGGGTTTTTTTTTTATTTTAAAGTTTTTGAATTTTCATTTCTTTTTGCACTTGTTTGTAGAGAAGAGGAGCTTCAATTGCAGAAGCGTAAGAAGAGGAAGATAAAAGGGAGTTCTCGTTTGTCCTTCGCAGATGACATTGAGAATGAAAGTGAAGACGATGATGAGCAAAACAGTAATTCTCGTTTTCCATTTTATGTTATGTTCACTATTGGATGTCAAAGTGACGGGTTGTCAGAATTTATATCTCTCATTTCTATAGGATAAAGGAAATTATTATTTGGCTTGTATCGCAGTTTTATAACATGGGGCAGAAAAAAACATATGTCGACGAAGATGATCAGTGAAAATATTTGTAAGATTTCGGCGTGCCAAATTTGGCAAACATCATGATAACTAAATGCATATCATCGTTCTGAACCCCTCTTCGTTTTGAACCCAATTTGAATCGGGCCCTATGGCTATTTACGTTAATTTGTCCTAACAGAAACATCATTGCTGTTTTGGCAGAAAGTTCGGATGCAGCAAGATTTCAGCATGCCAAATTTGGCAAAGATCCCACTGTGGAAACTAGTTTCCTGCCCGACAGGTGTGGTATCTTTCCACCCGTCTGTATGGTGCTTTTGTATGCTGTGTTATTACGGTGACACAGAGTCTAACATTTGAGCTTAGAGCTGTTGAGGATGGTGTTTCAGTGAGCGTGAGGCTGAGGAACAAGCTGAGCGTGAAAGGTTGCGGAAACAGTGGCAACTTGAGCAGGAGCAGATACGAAGTAATTCCTTAAACTCTTGTTTTGTGACATTTATTCTCGGCCTTAACATGTAAATATAACCTTATACTGAATTGTGCAAAACCATAATTTCAGATGAGCCACTTGAAATTACTTATAGTTACTGGGATGGAGCAGGCCACAGGCGAGTGATCCAGGCAAGTAAAAACCTTCGCAGTTTACATAAGTTGATCTTTAAGCGGTTCTTTGTGTTCCAATACTAATTCTCTTCAGTTTGTTCTGTCATTGTTCAGGTACGCAAAGGTGACGCAATAGGAGAGTTCCTTCGGGCCGTTCAGCAACAACTTGCACCTGAGTTTCGAGAAATTCGGACAACGTCTGTGGAGAACTTGCTTTATGTAAAAGAAGATCTTATCATCCCACATGTAGGATATGAGTAATTTCAGCACATTTCTGGTGTGTGTATTTTTTTTTCCTGGTTACTAAGTCGGTCGTAATTTTCTCCACGTACAGCAACATAGTTTCTATGAGCTTATCGTTAACAAGGCGAGGGGCAAAAGTGGACCGGTAATAACCTGACCCTTTTATTGTGTTCCTAATTTTCTGCTTTAAAAAACTAGTAATAGTTTTGCATGAGGAGAGCAAGAAGCAGGCATTGTTTTCAATGTTGTAATTTAGGTATAAGTGGTTTCATATATGTCCATGATTTGTGTTTTCGACGATTCCAGATGTTTTCCACTTTATTTTAGTTTGCTGGAAATGCTTGCAAGTGGCCTCACCTACTCTTTTGTTTTCTGTGTGGTTGAGTTGGGTCTTATTCTTATTCAATCATACTGTTGGGAGTCTTACTTGTTTTTGGTAGCTATTTTCAAATGTTGAGAGATAAGAATTTGAAAATGAAGTTTGTGGAATATGCTTGGTAATAGTTACCTGAAACTTGCAAATGGCACTGAGCCTAATTCCTTTAGTTATTGATCAGCCACCAATAAAAATGTCAGTAAATCTTGTTTACCTCTGTTGCTGGAATCCATCATTATCTTATGCGTTCAAAGCAACTTTCAAATCCTTTATCCTATGACAGCAAACTAAGTCCTTGAATAAATTAGTTTCTTTCTGTCTCATCCTGTAATACTGGTTTGGTCCACTTGGTAGATATGAACTTTTTTTTTTTAAGGTGGGAGGGTGGGCCGAGGCCCAAATTAATGTTTGTTTTTTCTCCTACCTCCCTAGGAATCGAACCCAAAAACGTGCAGCTGTAAACATTAGCTACTTACAGTTATGAACTTACTAATCATTTAACATGTTGCGTTTGATTGTTTATTCTTTGCAGCTGTTTCACTTCGATGTGCACGAAGATGTGCGAACAATTGCTGATGCAACAATAGAGAAAGACGAGGTACATTACTTGGTGTTATTGTATCTTGTATATATTGTATTGTTTTAGTACCCAAAATCTCCGGAAAATGATAGATGAACCCAAACTCTAGTTGTTAGAATATATTATCTTGCAATAATTAGCCATCAGCACCAAATTAACTCCACAGATTTTTACTACATGCTTGGTAGTATGTGGTTGAATCTGGCGGCTCGATAGAACAACAGTTTATATATGCCAAGTCTTTGTTGTCTCACCCTTTCTCATCCACGTATAAAACCATCCACTATTAAATGTTTCTCATCTGTGAACAACAAATTTGTGAAAACATTGCCCCATTTAAAGAAAGTGATGTTAACCACTATCCTTTAGGCCTTACGACTCAGTATGAAAATTTTGCTTCGCCTTTACAAATTAGAAGTACTATAAAACAATTAGGTCCAAAAACACGAATGATCAGCATTGCGAGTAAGCTTTGTAAACTAGTATTTCTTCCTGTTTTGGTATATCCCTTTCTGGAAAATATATGTGCAGTGTTTTAGTTTTAATTATTTCTTTGCGTGGTCCTTTTTTGCCAGTCCCATGCCGGGAAAGTTGTTGAAAGGCACTGGTACGAGAAGAACAAGCATATTTTCCCTGCATCAAGATGGGAGGTGAACTCTCTTACTCCTTATAGGGGGAAAAAAAAAAGAAAACCATAGTATGACATTTTTTATTGATCTTCTCAATAAAATACATAAATAAACTGAATCGCATAGCCAAATACGAAAAAATCGAATCCGAATGATCCATGTACAATGGGCTGCTTCTGCGACAGAACTATGCTGCCTGTGAAAAATGCAATCTTAGATTATTTCATGTATGTGATTCTTATCTTGTCACTCTTCGTCGGATATTGCAGATCTATGATCCGACAAAGAAATGGGAGCGGTACACCATCCATGGCGACTGATTAACGATGTGTAGATCAAATGTGCGTTGTCGACTTGATATTCACATCGGCTAAGAAGTTCGATTCTCTCTCTTATTAGATCAGGAACTTGACTAGTTGGTAAAGTTTTCAGAATTTATTCAAGTTAATGAAATGTGTTTTTAGGAGATTGGTGTACACATTTGCTAAGCATGTAGGGTGTTGTTTAATTCTATTTGGACTTTGATCTTTCTGCTATCAGAGTATTGCTATATGATTTTTTTTTTTTATGAGAAAATTACATTCCTCAATTTTTACATAAATATTTGGAGATAGTTAGACATTATCATATATAGTTATTTTACTATATATGTTATATAATTAGATAACAATTATATTTTATTTCCCTCAATTACCCTCCTCCACGTAGTCAATGCATTTTTGTCGAAATAATATAAATACATTTCATTTTTCTTATAATGGTTTTTTTTTTTTTGTGAAAAATTCTTTGGTAGGGGGCCTCTACCGGTAGTGGAGGCCCCTTAAACCGTCAGATTTACTTTTTCAGTTTTTTAAAAACTGTAAAATATTTAATTTGACGGTCCAAAAACCTCCCTACCGTAAGGGGGCCCCTATCAAAGAAAGTCCCTTTTTTATTTTTATTTTTATATATGCTCATATTGTTTAGTTTTTTAATTTTTTTTATGGGTCAGTTAAGCAATTAGCCATTTTAAAGGTAAAATTTAAAAGATTTAGTCATAGTTTCACGAAATTAATGATTGAGCCATAACATGCAACATTTTATGTTACGTGTAACATATATACGTGTAAAAAGTGGAACATTAAATGTAACGTTACTTGTAACACAAAATATAACATATGTAACGTTACATATAATGTTACACTTTTACATGTATATATGTTACATGTAACATAAAATGTTGCATGTTAAATGTTAAGGCTAAATTTTTAATCTCGACATTTTAGGGCTAAATCCTAAAAAATTATCCAAAAGTTTGGTTAAATGCCTAAAATGCTCTTTTTATATATGTGTATATATATATATATGTTCATATTGTTTAGTTCTTTAATTTTTTTAAACTCAAAATATATATTAAACAAATTAAACGATAATATGTGTATTTAAAACGATCAAACAAAACAAAATATACGTGCGCACGAGGTTTTACTAGTGGTGTAATAATATGTTTAAATTTGAAAGATCAATATAAATGAGTAGAAATTGATAGTTTGTCGAAAAAGGGTATTTTTCAAATGTCCCAAAGAACAACCTTCTCCATAGAATTTTAAACAGGAAAAATTACATAATATAAGTCATTTTTGTTAAAATAGTACACATTTAAGGAAAGATATGAAGATTTACTAGTGGTGTAATAATATGTTTAAATTTGAAAGATCAATATAAATGAGTAGAAATTGATAGTTTGTCGAAAAAGGGTATTTTTCAAATGTCCCAAAGAACAACCTTCTCCATAGAATTTTAAACAGGAAAAATTACATAATATAAGTCATTTTTGTTAAAATAGTACACATTTAAGGAAAGATATGAAGAATCTAACTATATATAATTTGTCTAAGACGTTTTGTTAGAAAGTTTCGTCACATTTTTTCAAAGCGGTTTCGTGGTGTTTTTTTTTTTTTTTTTTTTTTGCGTTTTCCCCGAAAAAACGCGTTTTTTAGGGGGTAAAAATGAAATTTTTAAAAAAAAATTGGGCCCAAGTAAGAATAACATAAAATTTAGGGTTAGAAAAATAAATAAAATAGGGCAAAATGCAATTTTCAAAGCGCCAGAAAAAGGGCCTGACGCGGGCTCCACAACGCATCAGGCCTCGTGTGACGCGCGTTGTGGGCGCGTGCAATACACGCGCCACTCGCCCCCATGGGCTCGTGTAGTGCACGCACCCGTTCTTTTCTCTCCCTCTCTCTCTCTCTCCTCTTCTTCCTTTCTTTCCGATTGCGTGCTTGACGCTCTTCTCTTTTTTCTTTTTTTTTTTTCTTTCTTTCTTTTCTTTATTCTTTTTCCCTCCCTTATTTACCTTTTTTTTTCCCTTCAATTTCTTTTTTTGTTTCTTCTCTTTTTTATTGTTTTTCTTTCTTTTTTTTTGTTTTGATTTTATTCTTGTATTTTTTTTAAATACAAAAAATATATAATTTTGACAAATTTATTTATTTATTTTGATTTTATTATTGTATTTTTTTACTACAAAAAATATATAATTTTGACAAATTTAATATATATTTATACATATATCTGAACTATAATTTAATAAATTTATCATATAAAATTAAAATGCGTTTCGCGCTTTGCGAAGCGCGTGCTACTCGGCTAGTATTACAAATAGAGTGATGCTACGGACAGACGCGTGTGGCGCGTCTGTCGAATCGTGGCTGTCCGTGGCTGTGGGGCCCACGGCCACGGATGGTCACGATTCGATAGACGCGGGTGACATTCTCTTACAAATATAAGGAGTTTGTTGATGTGTTAATTTTAAAGACTAAATGTTTGAATTTTTTTAACAAAATTCAAAGAACGTTAATTTGGAAACGTGGGTAACGGTTTGTCATTGATATAAATTATATATTAGGATTTAAAAAATTATAAGATGTGTATAACAAATTTTTACGGTTGATATTTGAGATTTTTTTTTAATATAATTTATGTTCCAGAATATAATAACAAATGATCCAAAATATAATTTATATTCTATAATATAATTATATTGATTATATTGTATATTATAAAATATAAATTACATTCTCGATTGTTGGATATTAGTAGTTTTCTATTAAAACATACTTTTTTTTATTTGTGGATTGGATGGTTGTAGCTGCTTTATTATTATTTTTTTTTTAGAATTGTAAAACAAGGTCATTATTAGTGTTATTTAATAATCCATGCCTCAAGTAATATGCTATATTTGCTTCCACTTTATATTTGTAGTGTTTTGGAGCATAAATTAAAAGTGTAACATACGTGGGGCATAAATTATCATTGTGGGGAAAAGATAGGCATTCCTCAAAATTTTCCCTTTAAGAAAAAAGAAAAGAAAATTACGTGTAAATAAAAGGTATAAAAGTGGCTAATCGTTTTTTTTATATCATAAAATTTGGGAGGAAAAAAAATCAAAAAATAGTTTGAAAATATTATATAGCTATTTTTGTGACAATTAAATAGATTTTAAAAATTTTTCTATTAATAATTGAATATGTTTAGATAAACCACACACCAAAATTTCTTTTAACATATAAAAAAAAAAACCAAAATTTGATCACGTTTATAACCCCTGTCACAAAATATAAATTATATTATAAAACGATATAAATTATATCCCAAAATATAAATTTTATTCTATTGTATTTTGAAATTTTTATTTGAAAATAATTTGCTATGAACATGGGCTTGGTAGTAACGATATATTTCTTTAAATATTAAATGTGTGCACTTTTTTTTGTCCGATAACAAATTATATCTTAAAATGTAAATTATATTTTGAGATAAAATATATACTATATTATTGAATATATTTATATTTTGACATGGTTTTTTTTTAACATATATATACGTTTTACACGTTTTTTTTTTTACTTTTTAAATATTTTATATTACTTAAAAAATAGTTATTCTTAAAAAAAAATTGGAGTTTTAAAAGAAAAAAACCATCAAAGAAAATTAAAAAAAACTTTAATTTTATTTAGGGTTATCAATGTAATCTTACATAGCTTGATCCTATATGTATAATATTCTTCAATGCCCTAATTAAATATGTACGAACTAACTTTATATTTGTAATTTTTCCAAAAACGACAATAGCCCAAACCACGATAAATATGAAAAAAAAAAAAAAAAAAACGACAAGCTATCATATGGGCCGGGCCACTTGGGCCTGGTTGACCTCTAACTTCCTAACCCAATACCCAAACCATCAAAACGACGACGTTTAGTTCTCTCAGCGTTTCATTCCTTTCATTCATAATTCCACAGTTTTTTCCTAATCCTAAACACACACACAAAATTTCTATATAAACCCAAAACTGAACCAAAACCAAAGCTCCTCTTTATGTAATTTAATTCGCTATCGATTCTCTGAAATTAGAACCCAAAAAAAAAAAAAAAAAAAGGGGGCTCTGAGAGACAAACGACCTCAAAATCTCTCTCCAATGGTGTCGATGAAGCAAATTAGGGTTTTTCTCTTGGCTCTGCTTCTCATCGCCTCTCCTCTCGTTCAAGGTCGGCGCTTTTTTGTTGTTTTTTTCCTCAATTTCTCAGATCTAGATCTGTTGATTCACCTACTTCGTCGCTTTTGGTTGGCGATTTTTTTTTTTTGTGTAGAAGAATTTTTGAGCTAGGGTTTCGATGCATGCATGCATGCATTGATGTATGTGTTTCTGGTTCGATCGATGAGATCTGATTCGAGTTTGTGTGTTGCAGTATCGTTGTAAATACTCAATTTTTGTGGAGTGTTTGGTCTGTGAACGAATTGATTGAATTTTCTTTTTTTTGGAATTTCAAAACCGAATTTTGACTTGATATAATTAATGCTTTTGAGATTCTGATGGCAAAGTTTTAATTTTTTTTAAAATTTAAATCAATTACGCTTCTGAAAGTAATCGTATTTGAGCACGAAAATATTTGTTAAGCTAGTCTAAGTAGACATTAGATTAGCTAGTGCAAACAAGCATTAATTTTGTACTTGTATTTGCTTACGTTTGGTGTTTTTGTGTTGGTCAACGCATTAATTTTATCTGGGATGGATAAATCTATGTTGGGTTTTTGTTCTTCAATCTTTGTTGCTTTGAATATCTAACTTGTTGTACTCATATACACATGTTGTTTCAGTTGCTAGGGCTCAATCGGATCCGGATGTGGAAGTTCCTGAGGCTGCAGAAGAAAGCAGTGATCTTGGGATTGTTGGTGAGGATGACCAGGACTTTGGTGATGGGAATTTTAACCCAGCTCCGGGAATCGAAACGGTCTCCGTTTTCCCAAAAAATTTCGCAAAAGGTGAGAATTCCTCTCAATGATTATGAAGTGAAAGAATTGTTGTGGTGTCGTTGACTTGTAGTTTAAGCTGATTTTCTTTGTTTTTGCAGTGGTTACGGCCGGAGAGGAGACCGAGCTACTAGTTGGAGTGAAAAACGATGGTAAAAAGATGAATATGCAAAATTCATTTAATTGTTTCCGTTGTTGCTTTTTTCCTTTTTTCTTTTTATTTAACTCGTACTGTATTTTTATGTTCTTTCGTTTTTTATTTCTTTTGGGTCATTCTTCATGGCTTTTTTGTCATGGGGCTTTTTTTTTAATCCTACAAATGATCCTTTTTTTTTTATATTTTTAAATATTCTTTTTGCCATGCTTGTCAATGTACCTTTCAATTAGTAGTCTTTAGTTGTTGTAAACTTATCTTAGATGCTTTTCTGGATTTTATAATGAAAAATCAGGGGATTCGAGCGTGAATGTTATTGCCATTAAAGCTAGTGTTCATCTGCCTTTCGACCATCGTATGCTGGTTCAGAACCTGACTACAGTAGTAAGTCTTGGATATTCAAATAGTGCATCCTTTATATTGAATTATCTGTACTAGTTCGTTCTCCGTGCATTCTCAAGAAATATACTCATGATAAATTATGGTATTTGACCAATCTCTCGTTATGCTTGCTTTTCCAAAAAAAAAAAAAAAAAAAAGAACGGTTGTTTTTGCAAGCTGCTGTTATTGTCTCTCTTTCTCTCTTCGGTTTTTTTCTCCTTGTACTTCATGATTGTTTGCTTGCTCTTGGCATTTTCCCCTGTACAATGAGAGATATCTCATTGGTTGTTGAGTCTTTTGTTTGTGTAAGCGTGTGTTCTAAGCTTCCTGTTATGCAGTATTTCCTTTGCTTGATTAGTTTGCAATTTGCAATACCATATTATTATTTAATTGTCTTTCATGTTTGGTTTTCTATATAGGGATTTAACAATGCATCAGTACCAGTTTCAGCTCAGGCTACCTTCCCATACATATTTGCCGTAAGCAAGTATTTGCAGGTATTCAATTTTTTGTTTGAATTATGTACACTTCAAATTATGCAATTTTGGTGTCACTAATATAGGCTCAATACAATCCTTTGTTGACCTTTAGCATTTTCTCTTCTTCCGGAATGCAGCCTGGATCTTTTGATCTTGTAGGTACTATTATCTACGAGATAGACCAGCAACCCTATCAGAACACCTTCTACAATGGTACTATTGAAGTTGTTGAGGCTGGTGGATTCCTCAGCATTGAATCTGTTTTCCTTGTTACCCTTGGCATTGCTCTTCTTGTTCTCCTTGTTTTGTGGGTTCATGGTCAAATCCAGAACCTTTCCAAGGTACAATTTCAACATAATTCCTTTTGCAGGCGAAACTGATTTTGACCACTAGAAAGTAGATTGTTCTCTTTCTTTTCCTCAATCATTGTCACTTCAAAACACGAAAGGTTATCAGTTATAAAGAGATTAACAGTTCAAGGAAGGAGAGCTTCAAATCCATTTTCCATCTATTCATTGACAGAATCTCTTCTTTTTCCCTTTACCAAGAAGTCACATTTATCCATATATCTTTTTCCACTATAAAATAATTCTCTATTTGTCTGCGTTTATTTTAATAGAAAACCAAGAGAGCTCCCAAGGTGGAAGTTGGGACCAAGACTACTGATGCCTCAATGGATGAATGGCTTCAGGTGTGTATTTAATATTGAACTATTTCTCTTACGTACTATGGTATGTCAGATTAGATTGGTAATGATATCCCTGATCCAGAGCTGATGCTAATATGTTCTGTTACCCTTTTCGATGCTCAGGGAACTGCATACACCCAGTCGCTTTCCAGCAAATCAAAGAAGAAGAAGTAGACCAAAGCCGCGATTGTTCGGCTGCAAAAGAGCATACACTGAGCTTCAAACTCTTGTAACTCACGTAAGGGATTTCGAGATCGCAGAGAGTCGTAAACGTCGAACTAGTTTTGACAACTAGAACCAGAAAATTTTACATTGTTCTTGTAGCCTATGGAGGAAATTTTTGCATTTGCAATACCTTGGATCTGACTTAGAGCCATTTTGAAGTAAAACTAACGGGGATTTAAGTTATTGGCGATATAATTTTCCTTTTAAGAAAAAATTGTCCAGGTTGCATTCTACTTTTTCCTTTCAGTGCTCTGTTTTGGTTGATTGTTTTGAATCTTTTGAATGTTTGATCAAATATATATCATCTAAAACTATATTTACTTATAAAGAAATGTATTAATACATAGTGTCTTACAAGGGCTTAATATAAAACCTAATGACAACGCGTCACTAGTTCTGCATAAAACTAAAAAGTGGTATTGGTTGAAGCAGACTGAACAATGATTCTTTCCCATATTTGCCCTTCTCTCATTCCTCAACTATCAAAACACCTTTTTGTCTTTGCATCCAAACAAGCCAGAAAATAGTGCCAAACTATATAGGTTCATATCTAACTATATATAATTTGCCTAATACGTTTCGTTAGGGAGGTTCGTCGCGTTTTTTTAAAGCGGTTTCGTGGCGTTTTTTTTGCGTTTTTTCCGAAAAAACGCGTTTTTTAGGGGTAAAAATGAATTTTTTTTTTAAAAATGGGCTCAAGTGAGAATAATATAAATTTGAGGGTCAGGAAAAAAATAAAAAAAGGGGCCTGAAGTCATCTGAAAAGGGGCCTGACGCGGGCCCCACAACGCGTCAGGCCCCGTTCCACGTGCGTTGTGGGCGCGTGTGGCACACGCGCCACTCGCCCTTTTGGGCGCGTGTTGTACACGCGCCTCCTTTTTTTTTTTTTTTCCCCCCTCTTCTCTCTCTCTCTCTCTCTCTCTCCCCCTCCCCCTCTTCTCTTCGTCCTTGCTTTCACGTGGGCGCGCGTGAAGCCTTTGTTTTTTTTTTTTTTTTTCCTCTTCTCTCTCTCTCTCTCTCTCTCTCCCCCCCTCCCCCCTCTTCTCTTCTTCCTTGCTTTCACGTGGGCGTGAAGCCTTTTTTTTTTTTTTTCTTTTTCTTTTTCCCTCCTTTATTTTCCTTTTCTCTCTTTTTGTTCCTTTTTGCTTCAATTTCTTTTTTTGTTTCTTCTCCTCTTTTATTGCTTTTCTTTCTTTTTTTGTTGAATTTTTTTAAATACAAAAAATAAATTATTTTGACACATTTTTTATCTCCTTTTTTTTTTCCCCCTTTTTGTTTCTTTTTTTTGTTTGATTTTATTATTGTATTTTTTATTTAAAAAAAATATCTAATTTTGACAAATTTAAAATATATTTTTACATATATTTGAACTATAATTAAAATATTTATCATATAAAATTAAAATGCTTTTCGCACGCGCGAAGCGCGTGCTACTCGGCTAGTTATTGTACTAAAAGACCATCCTAACATGTATCTTATCAACATCACCACCTAGGGGACAAATCTGTTGTTGGGTTTCTCATTTGAATAACATCTTGTATATCTGATTTTTTTTTCCCAAAAACAGTAGCCAAATTGACGAAGCTTGTTGATTGTTAATCATAATAATTAAAACAAATAACCATCACAATATTCTAGTTATTTTTTGCGACAAAATTATGACTCACTTTATTAGGGATTTTTGCATACAGATAAAAGAAAACGGAACAAAGAGCTGCTCAAGTGGAATTAAAATAATATCTCTATTTTGCATTTTTTTTTCTGGTTTTTCAATGGCTCTGCATTTGGTGTTTCTTTCTCCGAATAATAAGATATGAGTTTTGAGAAACTGGGAGACGTGAGAGTGAGAGAAAGGACAACATGGTAAATTTTATAACATTACCGTGCTTATAAGATTACCATAATATAAAAACTATCTATCTAAAGGGGTTCAGATTACTACATTTTAAAAGAATCTGATTCCCAGGAATAAGATACTCGGGTGTCTAAATTTTAAATTACCGCCTATCAAATATGATAATCGTAAAGATTACCATTCTCTTGTTTAAAATACCCGCAAAGGTAATCTCATATCTACGAGAATCAGATACCCGGGTTTTTTTAATTAAAATAAACACGTAACAAACAAAGTAATCTTAAGATTTCCATTCTCACGATCAAGATACCCGCGTACCAAACAGCCCCTAAAAGGGGGTAATATGAATACTATTGAAGGGAATGAGTTTCAGATTACTCTCTATTTGATAACTATGGTAATCTTTAAAAAAATTAAATTTGACTTAATTATCATTTATTTTTATAACCTAAAAACCTGACAAATCTGATTATATAAATTGCCACCTTACATTGTGGAAAACAAAAACAAATGAACAAACAAAAAAATAAATTATTCATGTTTCTTTTTTCTCGTGAGAACAAATAAATTTTTTCATTTGGCATTTTGAGGATTTCTTGATGTCGATTTTTGCAGTATGCGGTTATGAATTTTATTTTATTTTTTTACGTTGAATGAGATTTTTTAATTTAATTCTATTATCATATCATGCGCTAATAAGTAAAAAAAAAAAAAATCAATGAATCTTTTTGTTTGTATTTTATATTGCTACTTGATTTTTCTCTTTACTTTTTTTTATACACATGAGAAATTTTTCTTAAATTTGAATGCTTTCATACACGTTAGTATCGTTGATAGTATTTTTATAAAATACATTAATTTGAGTGTGTATTTGTCTAACTGATAAAATCACATTACATTACTCTGTTGAACCAAACAATATAGTGCCAGTTTGGCATTACTATGCTTATAAAAGATACTGTACTGGAAAAAGAAGTTGCTGAAGTTATAAGCATGTAGAGTGTTTGGTAAACTATATTTTTAAAATTGCTGTTCATAGCAGAAGCAGTATTTAGGTGTTTGATAAAATTGCTGTGAATGTGTATAATTACTAAAATAGACATTATTTATTTATAAATTAGTATTTTTTATTCATTTATATATATTATATATAAATATTATATTATATAATATTATAATAATACATAATATAAATTATATTATATAATATTATAATAATATATAATATAAATTATATTATATATATAATATATAAATTATATTATATAAATAATTACGTATATTTTATTCTTTAGAGCATTGTTTTATTAATTTTGGCATTGACCGAAAAAAAAAGTTTAACGCACGTCATGTTGTAATATACTTGTGCCAACTTGTCTCATCACGCATTCATATTATTTTTTTGAATAATTAGTTTTTTAATAACGCATATTTGTAGACTCCGTAATAACACAAATTATATACCTCGCCGGCTTGTAGGTGTATGATAGTATTTAGGGTATTTTAGTAATTATAAAATTAGAAGCAGAATTAGTTATTCAAAAGCATCTCAAACTTGCTTTTTAAACTCTATAAAATTTATACTACGTAGAAGCAGAAACGATTACCTGTTTCTTTAAGAAGCAGGTTTACCAAATACCTAAAACTGCTTTAGAGTCTTCCATAATCTAAAAGCAGTCCCTAGAAGCAATGCCAAACTAGCCCATAATCTAGAATTCTTAGAAATCTTACTAAAGCTATATTATCAAACCAAACGTTATAATCTTAGATATTTGGGTATCTAATTACTTTAAAAAAATTCTCGAATATCTTATTACTGAAGATTACCATGTACTAAACGGATGTTTTGTTTGCGTCCACCATCCTTAACATTTCATTCAATTTTTTTTCCAATTTTTTTAATCCCAATGCATTATCCTTAAATCTCAACTATTTATATTACATTGAAATTCGCAAAGTCAAACTATTTCAAAATAAAATGATTAGAATGTTTACCCCAAGATATGAATTCTTTACTGCGAGAGATTTAAACTTCATTTTTTCCTTCACAACATTTTTGAAGTTTTTCGTGAGTCCCTTATGTCATCACCTTCTCATCCTCATAATTTATTATTTATTTTAAATATCAAAGTGTATTTCATTTTCATCAATACTTTAAAACATATATCAAAACTACTACATAACACATAAGTAAAAAAAAAAAAAAAAAGAGAATAAATAGATAAAAAAAATATAAAAACAAAACAAAACAAAAACAAAAACCACCAAAACTACACGTGAGCCAAAAACTTTTATGTAGCAATATAAACAAATATAAAATGTTGTCTTTCATTTTTAATAATACTTCACAAAATAATGAATTTAACTGATCAGTTTAGTATTATACCACATTAAGATTTGAGAACATCTATAACGAGAATATATTTTTTTTATAGAATTTTAAAAAATAAGGATATTTTTTCATATTTTAGAAAATGTGAAGAATACTTTTTATATAATTAAAATATGAACGGTAATATTTACACAACAATTCAAATATAGAAAATATATTGTTTCCACGTCTATATAATTCATGTCAATTAAATTTATTTTTAATAAATTATTTTCGTGTCTATTAATAGATATTTCTTAGAGAATTATATTATTTGCTTGTCTAGTATCAAGTCACAAGTGTTTAAATATAGAATAATTGATGAAATAAAAAAGTGGTTGTAATCTAATTATGGAAAGTGTTAGGTTTATTATATTGGCATGTTTAGCAAAATCATTAGATCACATATTGATCATATCTTTCTAGATTTAGCGAATATTTTCTATACACTTTTGAAACTTGGTTGAAGAAAACTGTACATATGTTTCATCGGGTGTTACTGGTGTTGGTATTACCACACCTTCTATAACAGGCCATTTCGGTTTGGGAAACTTCTAATTCGGCGTTTTAGTCTGGATTATGTTGAATATTAAAGGGAACATTACCCCTTATTGGTATGTGACTATTTCGACTGTGACACCCACGTACTTAACAACGTATTTAACGTTATAATATATCTAGTTAAGCAAATGAGTGCAAATCTCATTCATACCATTCTTATAAACATAATACAAAGCACGGAAGCAAACTTATTTTCTTTAAAATAAACTGTGCAAAAGCTACTAAAAATATAAAGTAGTATATCTTACAAAACAAAAATAGGAAATTCTCAAACCATATTTTACTTAAAACATACTCATAACAAAATATAACTAGTTTTCTAAAAAATTATACTACATGTTCTTCCTTTCTTGGCATATGAACATTGTGAAGGCAAACGGGCGGCAATTTCAACCAACTCCTACTGCTCAAGAGATTCATTATCTGCATCACAAGAAACTATATGAGCTAACGCACAGTAAGTAGAAACTTTCATTTTAGAAAATAATAAAAACACATAAAGGATTTATTATTGTTATTGTACTCATTTACTTAGCATAAAACATCAATCTTTTCATCAATTATTTGGGCCCCATTTAAGTATAAATTTCAGCTTAACATCCTATAGGCCGTGAGTTTTCGGAACCTGTTCTTTACTGGCCAGAATTTATGAAAGTTCATCCCTCTTAGAAACCTCATGCCAAGAGAAATTCACCTTCCCTTTACAAGAATTGTGGCTACCCTGTCTTGGCTTTTACACCTCAAGGGATTTGACCACCATGATTGGGTCCGCCGGTCCCCCGCGTCCCTTGCCTACCCATATATCAAACCAAAACTGATACTTACATTTTAAGTGTCAAAACAAGAGTACAATAACCTTTCTTTTTCTGTCTTGAAATCATATTCATGAACCACACAATATAGTAAGATTCACACAATCTATCACATAATTCATTCAAGCACATAGAACACATAACAAGTATTATTGCTTCCTGTGATGGTTTTAAAAAAGTAAGATTTCTACTTACCTCTTTGAGATCAACAAGTTAGTGTAGATGATCGATATCCTTGCCCAAGCAATTGATGTGCTTTTCAACTTCACAATGCCAGACAATTTACTTTTATAACGTTAGAATTTAATTATAACACTAGTATTGGAAAATAATCTTACTTGAAATTTTTACGACACTATTATTGTATTTATTTTTATTTTATTTTTTTACCTAGCAAATCTCAATTTTTTTCATAACACATGGCAAGTAATAATCCACTTTACAAGTCTAAATATACAAAACAATGACTATTTTTATAAAGTTCTAATCATAGACAAATATTAGGGCAAAACCCTAATCACATAATTTCAAGCTTAATATATAGTAAACTAAATATAAAACATGATTAAAACATGACTTTCACTCCAAAAGCTAAAAGAAAATTCAACTAGGCCAATTTAGGATTTTATATCGAAACCTAACTTTCTGCCCCAAAAGCAAATTTAAAGAAGTTTTTAACTTACCCAAAATTAAATTATGCACTTGAAGGCTTCTAACTGAAAGGAAGAAAAGAACCGCGATTTGATTTTCTTAAAAAAATTTGAAGATGCCGATTCTGCTTAATCGCTTGTTCTTTGCCCCTTTTTCGTTCTCTCTCGATCTTTCTCTTTTTTTTTTTTTTCTTCGTTGATATGCCTCAGCCGTAGGAAGAAAAGTTGATATATATACATGGGATAATGGGCTGGCTTTTAGCATGGGCTAGGCTTAAAAGAAAAGGTGGGCTTGGGCTTTAGCTTTGTGATTGGGCTTTGGGTTACATGGTTTACGTGAGTACATTTTTTTTTTTTTTTTACTAAAACTTATATATAAACATAACACAATAATTATACCAAATAATATAATGATATGCACAAACAAAGACATAAAATATACTAATTATAACTATCACATAATCAAAACTATACAATTTTAGACAAATAACATACTTTATTATTTTTTGTTATTATTACTAATTACTAATTTACTTTCTTTTCTTTTTTTTATTCTTATAAATTTTTATTACACATCAATTCTTCGGCATTGGATATCACGCCCTACACTGCAAAAACACTTGAACTTCGTTAGCTTTTAATTAAACTTATTAATTTAAGCAAATATCTAAATATGACTAACTAAACATCCTAGTTAGTTCCTTTTTTTTTTTTAAAGGGCATTACAATTTCCTCCCTCCTTATAAAATTTCGACCTCGAAATTTGACATACCGAAAAGGTGTGGATATTTGTTCCTAATCTCTTCTTCTCTTTCCCACGTAGCTTCCTCGATTGAGTGATTTCTCCATAGCACTTTCACTAGCGAAATCTTCTTTGTCCTTAATTCTTTTTCCTTCTTATCAAGGATTTGTACGGGTCGCTCTTCATATGCTAGATCGGGGCTCAAATCCAAAGGTTTGTACTTGAGAACATGAGAAATGTCTGAAACGTTCTTCCTCAGCATAGATACGTGAAAGACATTGTGAACATTGGACAATTCTGGAGGAAGGGCTAATCTGTAGGCTACATCCCCAATTTTCTCAAGAATTTCAAAGGGTCCAATAAACCTTGGATTGAGCTTTCCTTTCTTTCCAAATCTCATCACACCTTTCATTGGAGCTATTTTGAGAAAAACATGATCTCCGACATTGAATTCCAGTCTCCGTCTTCTTTTATCTGCGTAACTTTTCTGTCTACTTTGTGCGGTTTTCATTCTTTGACGGATTTTCTCCACCACTTCCGCTGTTTGCTGGACAAGTTCTGGGCCAATCAGCTTTCTTTCACCAACTTCATCCCAGTGAACTGGAGATCTACATTTTCTTCCGTAAAGCGCTTCATAAGGTGCCATTCCAATAGTTGTCTGGTAACTATTGTTATAAGTAAATTCTGCCAAGGCTAAATACTTATCCCAACTTCCTTTAAAGTCAAGTACACAAGCCCTAAGCATGTCTTCAAGAATCTGGATTACTCTTTCAGTCTGACCATCACTCTGGGGATGATAAGCTGTACTAAAGGCTAATTTGGTTCCTATAGCTCTATGCAAACTAGTCCAGAAAGCAGACGTAAACTTGGAATCTCTGTCTGAAACTATAGCATTTGGAACACCATGCAGTCTAACAATCTCTTGGACATATAGTTGTGCATATTGATCCATAGTGTAAGTGGATTTCACAGGCAGAAAATGTGCAGATTTAGTGAGTCTATCCACAACTACCCATATAGAATCAAAACCCTTTAGAACTCTAGGAAGACCAACTATAAAGTCCATAGAGATATGCTCCCATTTCCATTCTGGAACTAACAGTGGAGTTAACAAGCCGGCTGGCCTCTGATGTTCTGCTTTGACTTGCTAACAAGTTAGGCATTGAGCAACAAATTCTGCTACATTCTTCTTCATATTTTGCCACCAGTAATGCTTCTTAAGATCTCTATACATTTTCGTGCTTCCAGGGTGAATTGAATAGGGAGTTGAATGTGCTTCAGCCAAGATAGCTCTCTTTATTCCTTCATTTTCAGGTACACATAATCTACCTCGGTACCTCAAGCTTCCGTCATCAGAAATATGAAAGTCAGTGGTCTTTCCTTTCTGGATCTCATCCTTCTTTTCCTTTAGAAATTCATCGATTGTTTGGCCTTTCACAATTCTTTCTATTAAGGTAGGTTGCACTACAAGCGCTGATAGTCTGGCTGTTTCTCCTCTTGACACAATCTCAATTTCTAATCTTTGCAAATCCAACAATATTGACTTCGGAATGATTCGCAAAGCTGAAACTGATGATTTCCTACTTAAAGCATGAGCAACCACATTGGCTTTACCTGGATGATAATTGATAGCACAATCATAATCCTTAACCAATTCCAACCATCTGCGCTGCCTCATATTCAATTCTTTCTGTGTGAAAATGTACTTCAAACTCTTGTGATCAGTGAAAATTTCACACTTCTCACCATAAAGATAATGTCTCCATATTTTTAGAGCAAAAACCACTGCAGCAAGCTCTAAATCATGCGTGGGGTAATTCTTTTCATATTCTTTTAATTGTCTAGAGGCATACGCTACCACTTTCCCATATTGCATCAGAACACAGCCAAGACCATTCTTAGATGCATCGCTGTAAACTACAAATCCCCTTGATCCAGACGGTATGGTGAGTACGGGTGCCGTCACTAACCTCCGCTTTAATTCTTGAAAGCTTTTCTCACAAGCATCACCCCACTGAAACTTTACATTTTTCCTTGTTAACATGGTCAAAGAAGAGGCTATTTTAGAAAAACCTTCCACAAATCTTCGGTAATATCCAGCAAGGCCTAAGAAACTTCTCACTTCATGAACATTAGTTGGTCTAGGCCAATTACTTACTGCCTCTATCTTTCCAGGGTCCACTGAAATACCTTTCTTAGTAATCACATGCCCTAGGAATGCCACTTGCTCAAGCCAAAATTCACATTTCTTGAATTTGGCATATAGGCGATTTTTCCTGAGCGTTTGCAAGACTATTCTCAAGTGCTCCTCGTGTTCTTCTCTAGATCGAGAATAGACTAGAATATCATCAATAAATACAATCACAAACTGATCCAGAAAGTTCTTGAAGACTCTGTTCATCAGATCCATAAAGGCCGCAGGTGCGTTTGTTAAACCAAACGGCATAACCAGAAATTCATAGTGCCCGTATCTGGTTCTGAAAGCCGTTTTGTGTATGTCTTCCTTCTTTATCTTCAACTGATGATACCCAGATCTCAGATCAATCTTCGAAAATACAGAAGCTCCTTGAAGTTGATCAAAGAGATCGTCTATTCTAGGCAAAGGGTATTTATTTTTGATAGTCACCTTATTGAGCTCCCTATAATCGATGCAAAGCCTGAGAGTGCCATCCTTTTTCTTCACAAATAATACAGGTGCACCCCATGGGGAAAAACTTGGCCTAATAAAATCCTTCTCCAACAATTCTTGCAGTTGGACTTTTAACTCCTTTAGTTCAGATGGCACCATTCGGTATGGAGCTTTTGAAATAGGAGCTGTACCAGGGAGTAGATCAATAACAAACTCTATTTCTCTATCCGGCGGTAAACCTGGTAAATCTTCAGGAAATACATCCAGAAATTTGTTCACCGCTGGTATATCTTCAGGTTTTGACTTATGCTCGATTGTGGTATCCACAACACAAGCCAAGTAAGCAATACAACCTTTATTGATCATCTTCATAGCCTTCATTGCTGAAATTATAGGACAGGTCTTCTTTTCGGAACTACTTCGGAACACAAATTCCTCCTGCCCAGGTGGATGGAATCGAACTATTTTCTTTTTACAGTCTATGGTGGCGCAGTATTTAGCTAACCAATCCATTCCTAAAATTACTTGAAAATCTTTCATTTCAAGCACTATTAAATCTGCATAAAGTACTGCTCCATCTATTTGAATCTGACAAGCTCTAATCATCTGATCTGAATTTAACACATCTCCAGAAGGAACTAAAATATTATACTCGTCTTTTAATCTCTCAGATGGTATGCCCAATTTTCTCACAAAAGGTTGTGATATAAAAGAGTGAGTAGCTCCTGAATCTATCAACACATGTGCTAATTTACCCTGGATAAGAATATTACCTGAAACAACTGCTGGATTGGTTTCAGCTTCTTCACGAGTCATTGCAAAGACACGCCCCGGAACCTTCTTTTGCTCCCCTTGAAGCGTAGGACAATCCTTCACATAATGTCCCGGTTTCCCACATTTGAAACATAGATTTGTACCCATGAAACACTTCCCCAAGTGGTTCTTTTGACAAGTTGGGCATTTAGGTTTCTCTGGCGCTGGAGCAGTTGTGAACTTAGGACGTTTGTTCTCTTGCTTTTGCTCTCCCTTCTTCTTATCAAACGGTCTCCATTGTCCTGGATTTCTTGGGGTAAAAGCGGGTCTCTTTAACTCCTTCCGCTTCTCAATATTCTTCTCGTCTTGTTCTGCTAACAAGGCTTTATCAACTACTTTGTTGAACTCCGTTGCCTCGGACATGCGGACATCCCTTTTTATTTCTGGAATTAATCCACTTAGAAAACGGTTCACTTTTTCTGCTTGATCATTGGCAATAAAAGGGACAAAGCGACAAAGTGATTCAAATTTTCTTACGTAGTCACTGACTGACATTCCTTCTTGTCTCAAATTGAAGAACTGTGAGACTTTCTCGGCTTTTGTATCAGCAGTGAAATACTTGTCATAAAAGACTGTTTTGAACCTCTCCCATATAAGTTGCTCACCCGCCACAGCTACTTGAGTTACCTCCCACCAAATTCTAGCATCGTTTTTCAGTATATATACCGCACACGAAACTTTATCAGCATCACCGAGCCTCATATAATTAAATATGCACTCAAGTGATTTTATCCATTCTTCTGCTACCATCGGATCCGTCTCTCCATTAAACTCCTTCGGATGCAGCTTCATAAACTTCTCACAAATGGTAGCATTTTCAAGAACTTGTGGCGATGATGGTTGGTTTTGATTGTTCCTTTGCTCTATTAGGCGGTCTATCTGTCCAGCTTGTCTCTCGACCAAACCAGTGAGATTTGTCAAGATCTGATTCATATCTACAGCCGGAGCTGGAGCTGGAGCTGCATCTGGTTGTTGAGCTGGCTCCCCCAGAGCATTTAAGTTTCTCCTTCGAGGAGGCATTTTCCCTATTTCCTGTAAAAATTTCCATATCCAACCTTTTTGAACTAATGCTTAAATAAAATGTCCAATTTAATTTAAACTACTTGCTAAACAAATAACGAGAACATATAACATGCATATCACTTTTCTTCTCTTCTATTCTTAAAAAAATGACACACAACCTATTTGTTGATTGAATTGCTGCCTTAGAATGTTCATATGCCTTCAATGTCTTCAGAAACACTTCAAACCCTTGCTCTGATACCAAACTGTGACACCCACGTACTTAACAACGTATTTAACGTTATAATCTATCTAGTTAAGCAAATGAGTGCAAATCTCATTCATATCATTCTTATAAACATAATACAAAGCACGGAAGCAAACTTATTTTCTTTAAAATAAACTGTGCAAAAGCTACCAAAAATATAAAGTAGTATATCTTACAAAACAAAAATAGAAAATTCTCAAACCATATTTTACTTAAAACATACTCATAACAAAATATAACTAGTTTTCTAAAAAATTATACTACATGTTCTTCCTTTCTTGGCATATGAACATTCTGAAGGCAAACGGGCGGCAATTTCAACCAACTCCTACTGCTCAAGAGATTCATTATCTGCATCATAAGAAACTATATGAGCTAACACTCAGTAAGTAGAAACTTTCATTTTAGAAAATAATAAAAACACATAAAGGATTTATTATTGTTATTGTACTCATTTACTTAGCATAAAACATCAATCTTTTCATCAATTATTTGGGCCCCATTTAAGTATAAATTTCAGCTTAACATCCGATAGGCCGTGAGTTTTCGGAACCTGTTCTTTACTGGCCAGAATTTATGAAAGTTCATCCCTCTTAGAAACCTCATGCCAAGAGAAATTCACCTTCCCTTTACAAGAATTGTGGCTACCCTGTCTTGGCTTTTACCCTCAAGGGATTTGACCACCATGATTGGGTCCGCCGGTCCCCCGCGTCCCTTGCCTACCCAGATATCAAACCAAAACTGATACTTACATTTTAAGTGTCAAAACAAGAGTACAATAACCTTTCTTTTTCTGTCTTGAAATCATATTCATGAACCACACAATATAGTAAGATTCACACAATCTATCACATAATTCATTCAAGCACATAGAACACATAACAAGTATTATTGCTTCCTGTGATGGTTTTAAAAAAGTAAGATTTCTACTTACCTCTTTGAGATCAACAAGTTAGTGTAGATGATCGATATCCTTGCCCAAGCAATTGATGTGCTTTTCAACTTCACAATGCCAGACAATTTACTTTTATAACGTTAGAATTTAATTATAACACTAGTATTGAAAAATAATCTTACTTGAAATTTTTACGACACTATTATTGTATTTATTTTTATTTTATTTTTTTACCTAGCAAATCTCAATTTTTTTCATAACACATGGCAAGTAATAATCCACTTTACAAGTCTAAATATACAAAACAATGACTATTTTTATAAAGTTCTAATCATAGACAAATATTAGGGCAAAACCCTAATCACATAATTTCAAGCTTAATATATAGTAAACTATATATAAAACATGATTAAAACATGACTTTCACTCCAAAAGCTAAAAGAAAATTCAACTAGGCCAATTTAGGGTTATATATCGAAACCTAACTTTGGTTATATATCGAAACCTAACTTTCTGCCCCAAAAGCAAATTTAAAGAAGTTTTTAACTTACCCAAAATTAAATTATGCACTTGAAGGCTTCTAACTGAAAGGAAGAAAAGAACCTCGATTTGATTTTCTTAAAAAAATTTGAAGATGCCGATTCTGCTTAATCGCTTGTTCTTTGCCCCTTTTTCGTTCTCTCTCGATCTTTCTCTTTTTTTTTTTTTTTCTTCGTTGATATGCCTCAGCCGTAGGAAGAAAAGTTGATATATATACATGGGATAATGGGCTGGCTTTTAGCATGGGCTAGGCTTAAAAGAAAAGGTGGGCTTGGGCTTTAGCTTTGTGATTGGGCTTTGGGTTACATGGTTTACGTGAGTACATTTTTCTTTTTTTTTACTAAAACTTATATATAAACATAACACAATAATTATACCAAATAATATAATGATATGCACAAACAAAGACATAAAATATACTAATTATAACTATCACATAATCAAAACTATACAATTTTAGACAAATAACATGCTTTATTATTTTTTGTTATTATTACTAATTACTAATTTACTTTCTTTTCTTTTTTTTATTCTTATAAATTTTTATTACACATCAATTCTTCGGCATTAGATATCACGTCCTACACTGCAAAAACACTTGAACTTCGTTAGCTTTTAATTAAACTTATTAATTTAAGCAAATATCTAAATATGACTAACTAAACATCCTAGTTAGTTCCTTTTTTTTTTTTTAAGGGCATTACATCGACCATCATGGATAACTTACTTTTTCTCTCAAAGAAAGTTTCTTGTTTGACTATTGCCTATATATATTGTTCAAGGAAGCTGCAGAAAACGTACAAGGCATGGAATAGAGCTTAATTGAGTACATTAAGTCTTGTGAGAGTGTCTTTGATGTAATTGAGAAAATTAGGTGTGTGAATTTTATTCTCTGCATTTATTGTATAATGTGTGAGCTTGAGAGATAATATTGCAAAGAATTTATTTTGTATTTTGTGAGGAGTTTATTTGTATTTTTGTGAGAACTATTTGAGAGAATTGGAGAAAAGGGATTTCAGGAGAGATCTTTATGAAAGCAATGGGAGCTCGAACATGAAGGGAGCTCGTGTTGTAATTCACGAAGAGAAGACAGAGTAGACGGCGACGGAATAAGGAGGAAGTCCTTAGTGTATAAGACCGGGTGTACTTTATTTTGAATTAGTGAATCACTTTCCACCATCTGGACCTCGCAGACGTAGACTTGGCCAAACTGCGTTACCAATTCTCTGTGTCAATTATTTTTTGCTGCCTATTTTTTGTTCTCAAGTTTTCTCATATTTATGTCACATTTCTCTATGGTGTTCCTGTGAATGTTACAACACCCATAAAAATACTGCCTAACAAACCGGTTCTTTCAATTGGTATCAAAGCAGTGTCACTTGTCCTTTAAGTGAGATCCGGGATATTATAGATCCGTATTGTTGGGATGAATCTTTAAGAGGATAAAGAAGACAAGAAAGCTAAAGGGATCTAATTTCAAGCCAAAGTCACGTGGATGAGATGAAGTCATTATGCCATGAAGATGAACATCCTGTCGAATCTTTAGCCCTATTGTCCAAGAATTTTAACATGGTGATCAAAAGGCTTAACAGCAGCAACAGAACTGATCCAAGGAACAATAATGATGCCAGTGTCTTACTTAGTGTTCCAGCACCCAGAAGGAACACTTCTACTATTGTTGGAAACAGATTCAATGCAGGGATCAGTTCGGAGTCCAATATGGAGAACTAGGGAATTCAACACAGTGAATGTGAATGCTTCATACATATATGAGCATAGTGTTCCAATAAATTTAAGAAGAAGAATAAGTCCCTCAACGTGGAGTAATAGAGATTCTGATTGCAATACTTTTGCATCCAAATCTGATAATACATGCACTGGAGGAACTGGAAGTTCTTCTGGTGTTCCCTCCGGTGTCCCAAGTGGTGTTCCAGAACTTAGGTATGAAAGCAGCAATGATGAAGATGTGGCCGAAGAAGCCCTGATTTAAGCTTTCAAACTGATAAATATGAAGTGGACTAAATTGATGAAGGCAAATGAGAAGTTTTCCAATCAAGTTATTCAGTCAAATATGGAGAAGAAAAATCTAGATAAGACCAATGTTGATTTGTTGAAGACGAATTTCGATTTATTAAACAGTGCCAAAATAAGGAAGCAGAGCTCAATCCAGGATGGAAAATATGAAAAAATTGGTAAAGATGCTATACTCTGGTTCTTGAAAGTTAGATGAAATTTTGGTTGCAGGAAGAACTGATAAAGAACATCATGGCCTCGGATGCACTGGTTCTGGAAGGACAGCTGATGCACAAACTATATTTGTTAAGCCAATCACGTCTGATGTGAAGAATGATAAAGATATGAAGTTGAAGGCAGTTGTAGCAACACCAATAAGAGCACTTGTTGTGACGCCAAGTATAACATCCTCTATAACACAAGGAAGAATAAGAGAAAAGAGATGTGTTTCAATCTTTTACTACTGCAACAAAAGAGGACACATCAGGCCACGATGTTATCAATACCTTGCCGATCTCAAAAGAGCAGAACAAAAGAAGGTTCATCTGATATGACAAACCAAATATGGATGAAAAAGTTAGATATTTACGCTGTACTGTGGCATGTAGTTCTTTGAAAGATGTGGAAGAGATTGGAAGCAACAAGATGATTTTTTGTGGGAAGCACGTAGCTGGCATGCAAGGGGAGTTAGATGTTTCAGCCTCAATTGTTGATACTCTAAGTGATCAGGTTGATATTTCAACTACCCGAATCGATACAGGGGAAACTGAATAGTCAAGTCATAAGGAGATAAAAAAGAGAAGTATTCTCTCGTTCTTGGTATTACTTTGCCTTTTGTTGGCAAAAAAAAGGGAGTATTTTTTAGGGGGAGAAGTAATATAGGTTTTGCCAAACAAAAATGTCAAAATGGGACATTGTTAGGTTTATTATATTGCGATTTTTTTTTAGCAAAATTATTAGAATATATTGACCGTATCTTTCTAGATTGTGAGAATATTTTCTGTGCACTTTTAAAACTTGGTTGAAGAAAACTGGACAAGTGTTTCATCGAGTGTTATTGTTGTTGGTGTTGCAACACCTTCTATAACAGGCAGTTTCGTTTTGAGAAACTTCTAGTTCGTGTTTTGATCCATACTTGCATTGATTTGATGCCAAATATTAAAGAGAACATTACTCTTTATTGGTCTGTGACTATTTTGACCATTTTGGATGTTTTTTTCTTGGAAAAATGAGTAACTTACTTTTTCTCTAGAAGAAAGTTTCTTGTTTTGCTATTGCCTATATATATATATATATATATATATATATATTGTTCAAGGAAGCTTCTGAAAACGTACAAGGCATGAAATAGAGCTTCATTGAGTGCATTAAGCCTTGTAAGAGTGTCTTTGATATAACTGAGAAAATTGGGTATGTGAATTTTACTCTCTGCATGAGTTTTATTGTATAATATGTGAGCTTTAGAGATAATATTGGAGAGAGTTTATTTTGTATTTTATGAGGAGTTTATTTTGTATTTTTGTTAGAACGATTTGAGAGAATTGGAGAAAATGAATTTCGGAAGAGATCTCTGTAGAAGCAAGGGGATCTTGTGATGTAATTTACGAAGAGAAGACGGAGTAGACAACGACTGAGTAAGGAGGGCGTCCTTACCATATAAGACTGGGTGTACTTTGTTTTGAATTAGTGAATCACTTTCCACCATCTGGGCGTGGCCCCGCGGACGTATGCTTGGTCGAATCATGTTACCAATTCTCTGTGTCATTTGTTTTCTGCTGCTTGTGCTTTATTCTCACGTTTCCGCATATTTATTTAACATCTCTCTGTAGTGAATATTTATATATGACAAATCTAAGAGCATCTCTAATCAATGTTATTTTAGAGTGCTAATGTCAAAATTTGGCATTAATGCAAATGTATTCTCCAATACAATCTTATATTTGGTGTCAAATTTGATAAATTTTAGTTTTTATGCCAAATTTGGTACCAAGTAATTCAAATGCCAAAAAATTAGTATTTGAACTTGACCATTGATTGGTTATGTTTCCCAACAGTTAATAGAAAAGTCATGATGCTTGCAATTTTATGCTATAAAATATTTTCTTTTATCTAAAAGTAATTATTACTACATACTCGTAGTCTTATTACATATTGGTTGTAACATTTATTTTAAGAATAATATTAGACATACCAACTCTTTTATCAACTTTTTAATACCAACATATATGGCAATTGAAGTGTCATGTTTTGATTGACATCCTTCTAATTAGATGATAAACACTCACCAATAATAATATGATACATATGTTGGTATTAAACAGTTGGTAAAAAAAATTCGTATGTCTAGTACGACTCTTATTTTAATGAATTTTATTTCAAAAAGTAATAAGATAACAAAATAGCATTTAGAAAAGTATTAATATGTTAAGGCACCTCTGACAGGTGGGTCCCATATTATTATTACTTTTATGCGTTTGTCCAATATTTAAAAGAATGACGATCGTTAAATACAAACAATTACATATCAAGTGATATCGGTGTCATCTTGTAAGCGGAGATTCACAGCAGCTCTCTGTATATAATAGATAACAATTTCAACTTTCATCTTTATTCCACTTTGATATGGGATTTTTTTGGGTATTGCTTTAGATTGCTAACAATCACTTGATGGATATGAGAGTATCTACTACTCTGATTAGGCATTATATATACACATTCAGATATATGTTATCTACCACCTACAAAAGTTGCTTCATTTATAGCATTTTATTTCAATACAGCTCTAAATTCTAATACATGTATAGCGACTGATTTGGCATCTTATGGCTTTAATTATGTGACAGATCGGCCACATATTTCTTAACAAAAAATATCATAGATCAATTGCCATAGATGCGTGCAATATTTTAGTGTGAATTGTGTCATTATCTCAAAATTGAAATATCATGTTGCAACATGACCCAAGTCCAAATCCTCATTACTAACTTCACCAACAACAAGCTGATATTTCCAATTATTTGTCTCTTGGGTAATTTTTGTTTTTATAATATACTTGGTAGCAAAAATCTTGTGCTTATTGTCATTTTGAAACACAAAACTATCCAACCAAGTTTCCTCAACCTCAAACCTGGCAACTGAAGGCAAGGCAATTGTGACCAAATCTAAAAATAGAAAAGTAAAAGAGGGCTCAACAAACCTTTTGATTTTTTAATTTTTGTTTCTAATATGTTCAAGTCACAGCTTGCTTATTATTGCTTATTAATAATGGAACAAAAAAGTTTGGCAAGTCCTATGAATTGTCTGCTTAAAGTTACTACAGCATTTAAACCCCATCAATTGCAATTCACTTCAGTAGAAAAATGCAAGCCATGTGAGGATGTTACAAATATTATGGTTACAACTCAAAAGCATTATATTCATTAAACATTACACAGTGCATTAAAAGATTATGTGCAAGTAAATCACTACCATAATTTAGTACCTTATTTTTTTTTCCCTCTCTTTTTTTTTTTTTTTCCACAGCAACTGCAATAATTGGCTGATAATATGTTTGATTATCAGTGTCTTTTTGACTACTTTCCGGTGTAGTTTAGATTTCAATGTACTTGTCTATTCACTCTAGCAATCTATATTGCAAAATGTAATTAATTTATGATTAATAGAAAAGGCCTAGTTTGGTACCACCAATTGTGGTCACTCTATAAGAGTAGTTCCGTCTTTTTAATTCATAAGTATCTCCTTTATCTTCAAATAATAATTATTATATATGAATTGCACTCACTCTTTGAATACAAAATTGTGACATATATATTTATATATATATAAGAAGATAATAGCCAAAAAGGAAAATGGAATAGTTACACTCACATGAGATTATGTTATTACTTATTAAACAAATCGTAATCTGATAAAGACTATTACATATTGTCGATCCCAAATTGAGAGCAATTTTTTTGTGAAATGGTCTGATAATAACATCATGGTATTCTAGAAAATATCTTTGATGATTAAGACAAATACAGTGATTAAATAGACTTACATACACACACTAAGAAATTAGTTAGTTGTATTCACACTTGACAACGGTGGGTTTAAGAAAGAGAAAGCAATGAAAGTGACATAATCAACTCTCAATTTAGTTCTTTCACTGTGTTGGTCACAGTGTAATTAACTAATGGCTCTAAATGAGCCATGTTACATATATACTGTACTCTGCTATCTAATAGTTATTATACATCAACTTAGCAAACAGATCTCAAGAAGAATTTGGTACAGTGTAGACTTATAATTCGAAATTAAGTTTTCTCAACATAATTTTTAAGCCAGAAAGATTAGGGCCCACAATCTTGTCAGATTTTATTATAGTTTTTAATTCACTCTTTTATATGACACTCAAAAAGAAATAAAAAAACCGAGAACCTAAACTAATAATAATAATAATAATAATAGAAACTCTATTATTATTTTATTTTTTTGGCAACAGATATATCATGTTGTTCATATTTCTTTATTTTCTTAATAATAAAAGAGCCAGGGAAAAATATTTTCTCCAACAATATGCCACATTACGTGAAATAGATGAGAAATACAGACAGATGAAAATTTGGTCACGACATAGTTGATTCACGTGAAATTGATATATTACTCAACTATTGCATATACCTTTTTTTTATTTATAAATAATAACTTACTTCCCAACTGCGTAGGACTAAATCATGGCCATGAAGTATGAGTGTTGGTAACATTATAGAAGAAATGATAACAAAACAATACCCAATTGCCAGTTATGCATATGCATGAAAAATAATAATAACAAAATTAAATTTAAAAAAAAAAATTTGAAGAGCGCAATTAGTTAAAACTTGCTTTTCATTTAAATTCTTCTTCTTCTTTTCTTCTTATTTTAAAAGCAGATTATTAATTGTTGCTGGTAAGTAGGTTTAGGTAGATAAATAAGAGAGAGGCCAGAAAATATATTTAGCTGTATAGTTGAAAGCTCATTGAATGAAAGATAATGCCATATGGTTGATGAGAGCTTTGAGATGACGTTGCTGTCCTTTTCTCTCTCTCTCTCTCTCTCTCTCTCTCTCTCTCTCTCTCTCTCTCTAAGATCAATTAGGTCTTCTCTCAGCCCTCTTTAGGGGGTCCCTAACCTCATGTGAAGGGCTTAATTCCGTGTCGGTAAGCCCGCCTTCAAAGACCGCTATAAAATGGAGCCTTTCTGAGGCTTCAGCTCTTCACTCATCACTGCCTTGCAATACAAGTCATTAGCTTACAAAATAAGTACTACAAGAGCTCTGCTCTTTCTTTCTAGTCTTTTCTTTGTTATTTGTTAGTTTTCTCTTTCTTAGGACGCTGAGCGCGTTTTCGCAATGCGGATTCTTTCTCTGGCCCGGGGAGCGCTTCTGTGCTTCTTTCTGTCCTTGGCATTGGCGGCGAGCTTTAGCTATGCCGAGGATAAGGAGGTTGAGGTTGTTGGTGTTGGAGAGTGCGCGGATTGTGCTCAGAACAACTTTGACATCAAACAAGCCTTTGAAGGTATAATATAGGGTGAATTAGCTGAATAAGCCATTCTAGAAAATGTTTTTTAAATTTTCAGCAAATATTTCAAAAAATTAAGAAAATAGTCATGGTTCAAGTATAAGATGCATGATGAACTTCATCATCTATAACTACTTTAAGACTATTTTCTTAATAAATGAAAACACTGACTATATTTTTAAATCACCTAAAACAAAATGGCTATTTTATATTATTTTCTTATAATAATTATAATAGACGTTGTGTATAGTGCTTGCTCTTTTAATATGTATAGTACGTTTCAATTTTATATGTTAGGGAAAATGTTGCATGGTCATGAAGATGACATCCTTTTTTTTTTTGGGGGTGTCTTATTAGCCCTAATGCTAGTTTTACTCTTTGGTCATTTGAAAAAATGGCCAACCTTCTTAATGACCATGTTTGTGTTCTTGATTTGTGCCGCCGTAGGTCTTCACGTAACCATCGACTGCAAGGCGCCCGAAGGGCACTTCAAGACGAGAGGCAAAGCAGACCTCGACGAGCACGGGCACTTCAAGGTGTCCCTCCCCAAGGACATCGTCAAGGACGGAGGAGAGCTCAAGGAGGAGTGCTACGCGCAGCTCCACAGCGCTTCCTCCACGCCTTGCCCGGCCCACGAGTCCCTAGAGTCCTCCAAGATAGTGTTGTCCCAAGGCAAAACAGCCGAAAAGAACACGTTCGGACTCCCCGGCAACCTCAAGTTCTCTCCCATCACATGCGCCTCCAAATTCTTCTGGCACCACTTCCACAACCACCCTTTCTTCCACCACCCTTCCCCGCCGAAGGAGGAGCCCAAGGCCCCGACCCCGATCCCACCCGCGCCCAAGAAGGAAAAGCCGTGCCCTCCCAAGAAAGAGAAGCCCGCGCCGAAGAAGGAGCCGTGCCCTCCTAAGAAGGAGAAGCCCGCGCCGAAGAAGGAAAAGCCGGCCCCGAAGAAGGAGCCTTGCCCTCCAAAGAAGGAGGAGCCTAAGACCCCAGTGGTGGTGAAGCCTCAGCCACCAGAGACCCCCACTTACAAACACCCTTTTTTCAAACACCCTTTCCACAATCACCCTTTCTTCAAGCACCTCCCACCTTTCCCAACCCTCCCTCCCCACCCATTTCTCCCCCCTCACCACCCTTGAATTCCATTAATCACTACTAGTTCTTTAATTAATTACTATGTTCATTATGATAAAAAAAAAAAAAGTACAATGTTGCTCTTGTGTGATGGTGATTTAAATTGAACTGGTTTGCTTTGGGAAAAATATGTTTTTACATTAGGAATAAAAGAAAATGGAGGTGGTATGATGAGAGAGAGAGAGAGAGAAGGGTAAGGGACATGAAATGAATTTGTTGGTGTCACTTTTTTTTTTATTTTGATGTAATTGGAGTTGGTAATTATATTGTGTGTGGGATATGTTGATGATCTTAAGTGTATTTTCAATGTGGTTGATATTTTGGTTGTCTCTGTAAAGTTTAAATGGAATACGACCTTTGGGATTTAATGTTTTTACCTTCACTTCCTTCATGAAATGTTAGTGAACCTCGTTAATTTTGGTTGTTTCAATGTTATTCATATAGATACTTTATCATGTCAGTTATTTTAGAAAATTGATAAACTAACATAGCCTATTAATTTAGAGATGATTAGGTAACAAATTATTTTTTGACTTAGGCAATTTTTTTAGTTATTGATTTCTTCGGTTTTTTTTTTTTTTAAATAATACTTTTTTTTGCTAGAGAATTGTTGCATGCATGTGCACATGGAAGTACAAAACCAATTCTTCCAAAAAATAGAGTGGAATTTTCAAACTTAACTAGTATACCTACTAACAGTCAACATTAGACAGTTGCCCTTAAAGGACCACTTATTTATAAATGAGTCCAAAAATTCAAGTGAATTAATTAAATAAAAGCCAATCCGAATATTTATAAGGTATCTCTTATAGATGCAAATTTTCTAATAATTTTGTTCCAGTTTTATAATTAGTACCATCATTTTGAAAAGAAAATTGACGATCTATAATTAATTGAAGGTCAATTAGGTAAATAATCTTTTTGAACTATGTTTTTAAAAAATAACCACAGTTTTAAAAAATTTAAAAACTAGTCATAACATATATAAGAAATTTCTGACAATAAAAAAATTACACATAAAAATTACTATAAGAAAATTTCTGATACAAGTAAGAAATTTCTAAAAATGCTAATTTTTTAATTTTTTTAAACTATAGTTATTTTTTAAAATTGTTTTTTAAAAAGTGGCTAATTTCTTAAAATTCCCTTAATTGGGGGCTAAATGAAAAGAAAGAAAATAAGTTGATTTAGATCCAGGGGTATATTTAAGGAAAAAAATAGAAGATAAAAGGTTAATATTTTTTTGTGACAAATTAACGTAGACATTCATATGAGGGTAGGGTAGATTACTCAAGTTGTGGTTTTCATAAATAAATTAAAAAAAAAAAAAAACAACAACAACAACAGTCTTTCTTTTAAGTTAGTTTTCTTTTTATGGTCAAAATTAAGTACTATTTTGGACCTAGACTCGATTGTTCTTGTATATGTCAAGTTGTTGTACTGATAGTCGATTACTCAACTATTCTCTGAATGGTAGTTGAAGTTGATCAATCGAATTTGCTTTTATGCCTTGTTCGGGACAATCATCTCCATCGTCTCATTTTATTTTATTTTTTTAATTTTCTTAACTATAATGCAATATTCTTAAATCTCAACCATTTATACCACATTAAAATTCATAAAATCAAGACATTCTAAAATAAAATAGTTGAGATGTTTACCCAAAACAACCAATTAATTTTTATTGGATAATAATCCTAAAATATATGTTGTACTAGGCATAACAGAATAAAATAAATTTTTAATTAAAATTATTTTAATTAATTTCAAACAATTTGGATTCTCGAACATAAAAGGATCTTAAGGATTGTAACAAATTCTCAATTTCTAATTCAAAAAAAAAAAAAAACCGAAAATTCTTGTGAAATTCCACAACATCATTTTGCCATATTTTGTTCGCCGATATGTATCGGCGATCAAAACATTTGTTTGCTACTTTCGTCGCTATTTCAGTCGAAAATTTGTCAATTTTTTTAATTCAAATCTTATCGACAACCAAATTTTTGAAAAAGTGTGTCGCCAATAATCGACTATCGGCGACCAAATATTAATTGTCACTGATAATATTAGTTGCCTAATATCATGTTCATTATGGTCGCCGATGATTAGTATCGCAATTATTATCGCCGATATTCATATATATATATATATATATATATTCTCAAATATGATTAAGTGTTGGTAGTGCTTAGGGATGGCAATTTGGGTCCGAACACGAGACACGACACGAAATAAACCGGTTTGGGTCTACCCTTAATGGGTCTGAGTCTTAAATGGGTCGACACGATTAATACGATAATTAAATGGGTGAACACGACACGAACACAAAGACACGATTAAGAACGTTAAGACACGATTAGTAAATAGTTTTTGATATATATTTATATATTTAATAAATTTTTAATAAAACTTTATTTAAAATATATATATCTTCTTTAATTTTATATTCATTCTTAATACAAACAACATATTTTGTGATTTAGTCATGTTATATGTTTTGTTGTTTTTTTTTCTTTATTGGACTCAAACTCTTGTTAGTTTTGTTGTTTTTTCTCGAATTTAATTTAATGTATTGAATTATCTTTTTATTTTAATTTGGGTCGTAAATGGGTCATAAATGAGTTTAAAATTTAAATGGATCGCATATGGGTTGTAATACTATTAATATATATTTACCATTAAGATACGATTATTAAATGGGTCTTAATGGGTCGTTAATGGGTAACATGACAAGACACGACACGATAAGTAAATACTACTAAATAGGTCGGGTCGGGTCTGCGTCTAAAAAATATCAATACGATAAGACACGACACGAACACGACACAAAACACGAATTGCTAACCCTAGCACCTAGTGCTTGTGCCTCCGACCTATTGTTGTTGTTTTTATTCATCAAGTGTTGTTTATGCCAATTTTGTGTCATTTAAGTCCAATTAGTGTCGTTGTTCAGAAAACTGTGTCGTTTGTGCAAAACAGTGTCGTGTTCATATAAATAATGTTATTTTCTGTTAAACAATGTCGTTTTCTATAATGTCACTTCACTATTTTCATGTCATTTTACATCAAACTTAAAACTCAAAACAATATATGAACATCAATCTATAAACATAATAAATTTCAACATTCAATATTCAATGTTATTAAACACATTAATATAAATAAAATCAATTTCAACATTCTTACGTCACATTCAATCAATTTACAAAAAGTTCTTAAACATAATACAACCCACATTCACTAAAATAATCAAACACAATATATTAAATAATCAATAACATAATTGATACATGAATAAAACTAAAAAAAGACAATAAAACAACCAGATTACGGGTGCAGGGTGACCGGCAGGCAGCGGGAGACAGTGTGCCGTTCGTTCGGCGGGAAGGGTCGAGGCAGAAAGGGCGAGTAGAGTGAGAGGAGAACACGGTGGGAGGAACAGGGCAGCGGGTGAGTGCATGGCACATGGAGGAGAACGGCGGGTGTGACGACGACTACCCTTACGCACAACGCGGGCTGATGGCACGCGACGGGGTATAAGAGCGGCGGAGTGACGATAGCGGGGTAAGGGCGATGATGGAGTGACGACGGCGGGAATTAGGCGGCGATGGATGAGGGAGGCGGGGGAAATTAGAGCTATATTGAGAGAGAGATGTGTTTGGGAGTAATAAAATTTGGGGTTCAAAGAGGGAAGTTAAAAGAGTGTGAATATCGACAACCAAAATATTTGGTCACTGATACTCTGTTTCGGTCGCTAATAAAAATTATCGGCGATCAAATTTTGGTCGCAGATATATATATATATATATATATATATATATATTTCATTTAGGCGGGATTTTTTCTACATAATGCAACCAAAATTTGATCGCCGATAATTTTCATATGAAAAAATATCCCGCCAAAATGAAAAAAGTAAAAAAAAAAGTATCGACGATTAAATTTTGGTAAATATATATATATATTTTTATAAATGTGTAAATATTTTTTTTGTTATATTTTAAAACATGAGCTATTTTTTAAAGGATTTTGTAAGAAATAGCCGTACATTTATGTTAGTTTTTAACAACTAGCATATGTTTGCTTTTATTAGTAAAACTAGTAATATGTGGGTGGGGATCACGCGCCAAATGGAGAGTGGGGCGGCAGCCCCTGACACGCGGGCCCACGCATGCGGGTCCGTGTCAGGGGTAATTTTTTTGCTTTTGCTTTATAGTCCCTCTTGTTAACATTTTCTTCCTATTTTATTTGCATTTTAGCCTTTAAACTTTTTAAAAATTATGTAATAGCCCAAACTTAAGAAAAAAAATTCACTTAAACCAAAAAAAAAAAAACGTATTATTTTTTACCAAAAAATGCCAAAAAAATGCGAACGAAACCGCTTGGCTAGAAACGGACGAAACGGGAGAGAAAACGCATTCACAATTATAACAAGGTTAATGATAATCATTCCTTTTATACATTCTCATATAAGAAATTTCATTTCTTAAGTCACAAATTTAATGACCAACTTTTCAGAAGCTAGCTTATCAGATTCAATTTTTGAGACACCAGTCACAAATTTTCAGACTTGCTCTGAGACTATTTATGTGATATTTTATCATATATTTAAAGAGTATTTAACAAAAATCACATGAAAAATCTGAATTTTGTGGTCCGGTAAGAGTGGTGAGGGTATTTTGTAGTCCGATAAAAGTGATGAGGGGCATTTTGGTCCGTTCATGTTGAAATTGTTGGGCCTATGGCTAGTTTGTTAATATTTGCAAACATTGATTATTTTGTTGAAATATAAGTTTAAAATTGACTAAAACTCAAACTGACTATTTCTTAAAGACGTTCAATTTTGACCTATTTTTATAACTCACCCTATTTAGAATGAACTTTTATTGTAATTTTCCCAATTTAGAAAGAATTTTCTATTGATCAAAAAAATATAATTTTGTATAGAATTTCAATAAAACGATACTTTATGGTTTATACTTGTGGTATTTTACTCTTTTTTTTTTTTTTTTTTGTGTTATAACTTATAAAGCCCCTCAACTGTATGTAATTAACTTTCACCCCTGGACTCGGCAAAATCTCTCCAAAGGCGCGAAAAAATGGGAATGAAAATTAAAATGAAAAAAGAAAAGAGAAAAAACCCTTGCTTTCTCTGCTTCTTCTTCTTCTTCTTCTTCTTCAAGACTTCAACTTCCAAGGAAGCGTTTTAGGTTTCAAAATTCATAACAGTTCTCTTCTCCTCGGAGCTCTCTCTCTCCATTTCCATGGCCAACCCTAACCCTAAGTCCGTCGATCCTTCTCTCTGGTGGGACCCTTTCGCTCTTCTCCTCGCCGACCTCGACGACGCCTCTGTCTCCTCCGACCTTCCTCCGACACTGGTTACTCTCTCTCTCTCTCTCTCTCTCTCTCTCTTCTCTGAGTTCGCATTTGTCTTCTTTTTTACTTTTTCGAAATTTTTGGTGATTTTTTTTTTGTTGGTTTCAGACGAAGAAATTGAAGGACAATCATGGATGGTTCGTCGACACCGTTTCTCGGTTCAAGCCTCCGAATGAGAAGTCGAAGGAGGCTCTGAATTCGCCGCAACTGAAAATCGGGTCTCACCAGTTGAATATCGAACCTGAATTGAAAGAAAAGGCTTTGGAAATCAGTCCATTGTTGGTTAGTTAGTTCTCTTCCAGTTTGTTGCTATAGCTTCAAAATTAGGTTTTTGGTGATTTTTTTTCTTTATTTATTTTTTTGTATTTTATATTGAGATTATATGTTCTTTGTTATAGGGATTGTGTATTATTTGTTGTAGATTCAGTTGCTATTATGTTTACAGTTCGTTCTTGTTTAATAGTTGATCGATTGGCTTGTTTATCACAGTGTTTGGATGAGGTTCAATCATACATTCTTGTTGAGAGGTCGATCGAGAAGCACAATGTAGCTCTTGACTCCGTAGTTCATGAATTTTGCCATGTGGTTAGTTGTTATTTTTCCTTTCATCTAAGCAGTTTTGTGATTCTAGGTTTGTTTGGTGAGATAAAGAAATTTCGTGCAAACTTTATATTTCGGTTCCGTGGTTTATAAATGGGAGCTATGTGTTGACAAGTATTAGCAGATCTCTGTTGTGACTCCACATTTCAATTGAATGCTTTTTTGATTAATGCTTATACATCCCATGGACAGCATGATGCACTTAATTACAGTTTTGCATACTTCGTCTCAATTCTGTAATTGTGTTATTTATATAATACCACATATAATACATTTACACATCTTTTTTTTTTATTTTTTATTTTTTATTTTTAGCTTTACTTCTACCAGATTTATGATGGAAGAGATTGCTGCTTATAAAATTTATATTATCGGTTCTACAGCATCATCTATATTTTTCTTGTCGTTTCTTGTACATTAGACTCTACAAGTATTTCAAGGGCAATGGGTTCTTAGACTTCTCCTGGTTAACTTGTTGTCTATACTTTATAGCGGGTCGGCCTTTTATTTGTTGTTTTGACACTTCCTTTCTTCCTAATCTTCTTCTTTAATCCAGGTATTACTTCAGTACTACGTGGAGCGACAGTGCCTGCTAAAGTGCACCAGGAGGATTCTTGTTCATGCTTGTAAGTTTATCGAACAAATGTGCCTGTTTAATTTTAGTTCTCAGCTGCTATCACTTGGGAGCCCCCTTTCCCAATTCTCTTGGTTCCACGAAAATTGAAATAATTGGTTCATTTAAGACGAACTTCTGGACACTAGTGCAGATAAACTGCGGTCCAGGTATTTGTTTTTAATCTTTTGTAATATAAATTCTTTTGATGCAGTATCTTTAGGAAATGGCTTTAAAAGAGATGCTGATGTATTTGAGGAGGCATCAAAGCTATTTTCTGATGGTTTAGAAGGAAAACTAATATCCGTTTTTGAAGACCTTTTATCCTCTAGCCACCCTGATCAGATGGTATGTTTCATATGAAACATGTCATTTATTATGCAGTCTGTCTTGCCTTAGAACACGATGAACTGAATCATGCACAATTAAGGTTTTTATTTACTGTATATGCATCATGTTTTTAAGTTTATACTAGTAATCCCCTTTAGGACTGTGTTTGGAAATGGACTTCAACTCTTTAAGAGGTAGTTATGCTACGTGTGGATGCCAGTAGCTTTGAAAGTGACAGCCTTTAAAGAAGCAATTTCTCTTCCATTTTGAGTATTCTACTTTCTTTACCATTTTGTTCTCTATAATATTTTAAAGGATGTTAGAAGTGTCTTTATAGCTTTTGTATTTTTGTATTTTTTATTTTTTTCTGGTATGAAAACATTCAACATGCAGGTCACCTATGTAGTACAAGCTTATTGCCTACCACCACTTTCGAGGTTAACTTAATATAAGTTTTCAATACATAAGCTAAACATTGGAATTACTTTGTAGGACGTTGACCTTTTTACACTTTGGGCTGAGGAGACATTGGTTGAAGACAGTTTGGTTTTGGACATTCTCTTCCTTGGTTATTACGAGTCATTTTGTAATTGCAATGGTGAGAGGTGGAAAAAGTTGTGCTTGCTCTTTAAGGTGGTACACTGTTATTCTTCTCTTTAGTTTTAACTGTTTTCTTAAAAATTTTCCAAATTAAACCCTGGCTCAAAATTGTCTTGCACCAGGGAATCTTGTGTGGGTCCTATAACTTCAGAAAGCTGGAGATTTCTACTGAAGCGCTACATTCTTCTTATCAAGCCAAAGTTCAATTGTTGCTTATTCTTATAGAGACCCTGGACCTGGAAAATCTTCTACAGATGGTTCATGATGAAAAGCCATTCAGGTGTTGTTTAAATTGTTTATACTTTTGATGCACAAGTTGGTTTATCTTGTGTTAAGCTTGTGAGTTGAGACAGTTATGTAGAATGGTTTTTATGATGGATGTATCTACAACTGCATTGAAATGGTAAAAGTGATACCAGGAGAAGAACTTAAATCAATGATTACATGGTGATACTAGCTTGTGATTTACAAAGATATTTTGTAGTTGATGTTTTCCAAAAGGCAATTGTAACATCGAATTGCGTATTGTCTAGAATTGCTAACTGGTTTTTTGTTGTGGTGATATAGAAAACATTGGTTGTTCTTTTCTGATATCTCGGTGGCTGAATTGAATCTTTTTGTTTTATTTGTTGATTAAAGTTGTGGTTTGTGTATTTTCCTTAATGTTATATTCCTTGTTTAGTTCAAAATTCTAATCTCGCTTCAAGCATGGGTGGCCTTTTCCTGTAACGGATGACTTCATTATGTGTTCTTCGGCTAAAGAGTTGAGAATTTCCTTTATATTATTGTATTTTCAGATTTGTAGTTTCTATTTCAATACTAAATTTCTCTTGCTTTTTTTTTTTTTTGAGAGTAAAGCAGGAAACTTTATGGAATTTCTGTAGTGTTTATTTTGATTCTTTGGTTTATAAAGGATTCACAAACTTAGAGAGACAGTCATTGAGTCTCCTCCCTGGGTACAAAAATGCCTTTGGAATGGTGTCCCCTTTATAGAAATTGAGTAATTGTCCAACTTGCAATTTAAGTTTGAAAGATGTTTCAGTTGCAGAAGAGTTGCAAAGATGTTTCTGTTTGTGAGCACATTATTTTGTGCTTTTCTTTTTGCTATTTTTTTTTTATTTGCAAGGAATTTTGGTATTACTTTTGTGTTCTATTTTCTCTTACTGTAAAGCATTATCCTTTGTAGACTAACGTGTCTTTAATACCCTTTTTTCTTATACTTCAGGCAGGTTTCCTCTCATTTTTCTTTGACTGATGTGCAAGAGATGGATGCTATAGTGTCAAGTTTTAATGTGTTCGAAACTAAAGAAGCAGGCCCACTAATTTTAACATGGGCAGTGTTTCTTTGTCTGGTTTCGTCGCTTCCCGGAAAAGAAGAGAACAGTGTGCTGCTGGTACGTGGTTTAAAATGACTTTTTTCCGCACTGTGCTGTAATGCTATGGCTATTGCATATGAGTATTACTCTTATTCTCCAGGAGATTGATCACGTTGGTTATGTTCGTCAAGCTTTTGAAGCAGCATCGTTAAGATATTTTCTTGAGATCCTTCAGAGTGACTTATTAAATGAGTCAGATGTAAGTTATTTCTTGATTTATTTATCTCGGCTCAGTCATTGATTAGCAGGTGTTAATTTTTTTTCTTATCTCCTCTCTGTCACTGTGCGGAATGCAGGTATTTCTGCATGGTTAAATTATATTTCTTTGAACTGTTTTTTATGTTTTGCTCTGTTTGTTTATGAAGGGACCTGTTGCTGGTTATAGAAGTGTATTGAGAACTTTTATTTCTGCTTTTATTGCATCTTATGAGATCAACCTTCAGGTAAAACATATTAATCATCTCAAAAGAATTAAGGTGTTTATTTAATTCATTTCTAATTTACCCTGTTCTTTCTGTGTTGCAGCTGGAAGACAGTACCCTAAATTTGATATTGGATATTCTATGTAGAGTTTATCGAGGAGAGGTTTGGATTCATAATACTTGTCATTCAGGGTCATTCATTGAGGATTGCTGTTGAATGCTTCACTGTTCATACTAAACTATATCCATTTTTATTAGTTTTTTTTATTGGCGGCTCTTAAAATTTTCAGGAATCACTTTGCATTCAGTTTTGGGACAGAGAAAGTTTTATTGATGGCCCTATTCGATGTCTTCTTTGCAACTTAGAGGGTGAGTTCCCCTTCAGGACTGTGGAACTCATACGCCTTTTATCATCACTATCTGAAGGAACTTGGTCGGCAGAATGTGTGTAAGTGATTACTTTTCTTAGTCATATCTGTGGCTTCAATTTCCACTGGGTACTACTTTAAGTGTGTCAGCCTCCAAATTCTTGTGTTAAAGTTCATTTTTGCTGAATATAACTTATGTTATGTTTTAAGCCTGCCTTTAAAGAATTATATATCAATGGGTTTTGCCCTATTAATGTCCGTCGCTGTGCTTGAAATAGAATCTGAAGTGGAATTTTGAGCCCCCTAATATATTTTTGCATTCTTCATGTGACCAGGTATAACTTTCTAGATAAGTCGGTTGGTGTTTCATCCTTGTTTGAAATTAGTGACAATTCCTTGGTGGATTCAATGTCCCAAATTGTTGAAACGCGCATTCCGTTGCATGTTCCTGGTATCGAAGGTTTGCTGATTCCCAGTAACAGTCGTGGACATATTCTGAAATTAGTTAGTCCAAAAACTGCTCTTGTACGATGGGAGGTAATGGGGTCGTTCACACTATGATCGGCTTTATTTATTTATTTATTTTTTCATTCTAGCAGCATATTTATTTAGTTTATGGAGTTTCAAGATAAGAATTTTGCATCTTCAACAGAATATATCATACTATGTGAGTATGTGGTGAATGCTCTTTCCCCTTGCTGGTGCTCTTTATACCTAGGTTACAGGTAATAAGAGTTCCGTGCACACCCAACCAAAGAAAATGAAGAAAAAAAATTAAAAGATTGTGATCCTTTTGTTGGGATTCTATTGTATATGTTTCTTTTGTAGGATACATCTTAGGATATGATTTAGGTTGGATTATTTTGTGTGCTATGACATAATGCTCTTAGCGGATTCATTAAATATTCAGCCCAAGTATGTGTTTATTCACACTATTATTTGCAATTGTTTGTACTAACATCTGCATATTTCTCTAGTATACACATTCCGGGGTGCACGTGTTGCTCATGCGTCTAGCCCAGGAGCTGTTCACTGAGGGCAATGACGAAATTCTACTTATTCTTGATCTTCTTAACCGAATGGTGTCTTATAACGAGGTAAAACCTAATCTTTTTTTTACCTTTTTTTTTTTTTTGTGACAGAAACTAGTCAAGTTTGTTTATAGTAAATGGATATACAAAAAATTATATTTGGTACTCTTGTGTTGTTAAAACTAGTTTAGGCTTTGTATCTATTAAGTAAATCTGTTATCTGATATTTTCTTGAACTTACACAAAAGGGTTGGCCAGCTGGCACAACAGGGGCTCGTCATTTTGTTGGATAGTTACTGTGTTTTGAAAAATTGCCCTCTTTCTTTTTTTCATTCTTTCTTTTTTTCCTTCTAAAGTTAGGCTTGCTAGTGTTTGGCTGAAACATTTTTTTTATTAAGTTCTTTTATGCAGTTTTTCTTTTGCTTTCTTGTTTTAGGCTGTGTGTTTAGCTCTAATGAATGTCGGAAGTTCATTGCATGTGCAAGGAACTGCTGAGAATGGACTATTTGGATGTAGAGTTTGGTAAGCAAGTCAAATGTTCCTTTCCCTGCATACTTTTTTTTGCTACTGTCCTTTCTATGACTACTTCCTTATGTTTGTTTGTTGCTATATCAGTTTCTGTTTGTCCATCTTTTCTCCAGGGTTGTTGAGATCATGTGCACTTTGGTCAGAAAATTATCTAGTAGTTCTACTGGTGCTGCTATAATGGCGATCTGTGTCAATATGTTGACAAAGATGTTAAAATGGTAAATCTTTGATTTCTTCTTACCCTATTTTTCTTTTTTCTTTTGGAAATTAAAACCCCGCCAGAATCAAATAGTATGAAACTCGTGGTTTGCTACGACGTAGGTTCACATTACTATGTATTCTGTAGTTTCTGGTTTTGTAAAATTTATATATGGATCTTTTCTACCTGAATTTTGGGGTAAGTTTGTGATCAAGTCTTTATACTTGCAATTTACTACTAATGCAAGATTTTAGTGGCTTGGTTTTGTGACTCTGGTCAAGTTCCTCCTGCTAGTAATGTTTGGAGACTACTTCAGGCGTGTGCTATTGATTAAAGAGAAACAATTGTGTTCGTATAATTGTTCGGCTACATAGCTTTGCTTGGACTTTGTCTTTTGTGAGAAAATTAGTTATTCAACTGTTTCAATAATTTTTTTTGAATGCTATATATATATTCCATACTTCATGGTGCTAATATAATCTCTGGCACTTGCCTAACATTGTATGTTTTCCATAAACGATCTCTGATTATGACAACTGCCACATCCAATGTTTTTTCATTCAGTTGCCCTTCCTATGTTGCGGCGGCCGCTGTTAATGCAAATATCTTTGATGTGGGTCTAAAGACCAGTATTTTGGATACAGGCTCCAACGGTTCCCCAGGGTAAATCTTTCTTTCAAAGAACTGTGATGTGTTCAATTTCTAGAAATGCATGGTGCATATATATGTTAATGGCTTTTAACAAGTTTGTGCCTATGATGATCTCATGCATAGCAGTACAGTTGCCAGCTGTTTTCACAATCTGTTATGCTTAATTTTCTGAATAATAATTGTTTTCACTAGATTTCGCGTGAATAGTAATGCATCTAATTTTCAGTACCGAGGCCTTTCAACTGATTTCTTCTTATCCTCCTGGCAATTTCTTTCTTTCAATACCTGCATGGACCTGGTTTCTTTGTTTTATCTCCATTTGTTCTGCAAGTTTGTGGCAGCTGAGGAACTTGCTCTTATTAGTTCATTAGCTTTTAATTGTGTGCTTTCTTTGTCTTCATATGTTTAAGAATGTACAGTCGAAGATTAGCAATGTTAGTGTTCCAATCTTTATCGCTTTGTTTTTCTTGCAGATCATGGATGCTTTCTGGACAACTGGCAACCATGATATTGATTGACTGTGAGAAGAATGATTATGACTGCCCCTTAGCTATAGCAGGTGTGTAGTAGTTACCATCTTTGTACAGCTTGTACTCTCTCTCTCTCTTTGTGATAGCTAACACTCTTAAAAGCAATTCTCGTTTAATTACTTTCTCTTATGTAACATTTGGCCGCTCATTGGTTGTTAGCATTTGCCATTTGAGCCAAAAAAAAAAAAAAGAAAAAGCAAAAGAATATAGAAAAGAAAAGGCTCTTCAATGCTATGCTAAATTTAGCATGAATTTTTGGTACCAAGAATAGCATATGCCAAATCATAGCAAAAGCTTATAATTACTTTGCCACTACAAGATTGATTAAATGAAGATAGCATTTGTTTTAGCATGAATGCATTGAAGCACAACATGATTTTGGTTTACTAAATTTAGCACTTTGGTATATAGCTTGCTAAATATAGCATTAGAACATACTCTTGCATTGGAAATGGTCGTAGTATCTCTGTAATCGTTGTGCTCAATTGTGGTTTCCATGCCATATTCTATCAAAACTTATGTAGCTTAAAGTGTGTGATTTAACTGTTGCAGTTCTCGACTTTACAATGCAGCTGATGGAAACAGGACTTGAGAATGATACTGTTCTTGCGTTAGTTGTTTTCTCGCTGCAGTATATTCTTGTGAACCATGAATACTGGAAATACAAGGTGAAGAATACTCGCTGGAGAATTACATTGAAGGTACACCTGAGGTTTCTATGATTTTGTTCCAGTTGATTCCTTTTCTCCCTCTAAGTAGAAACAAAAAAATACTTTAGTTTGCTTGGGTTTAATTGCAATACAAGATGTTGAGCTTATTGATCATTCTTTGGATGAAATGCTAAAACTTTGACTGAAGAACTTCTTGATCTAGGATTTGAGGAACACAAAAAAAGCTGCTGCCCTCCTTAAATAGTCTCAAGTAAAATAGAAAAAAGGAGAAAATTATGCTCCCTTGTTGGTCTATGGAAGAGCAATTGCATTTTCATCAGCACTTGCTCACCTTGAAAAGTAATTCATTGACCAGTTATTAACCATATAATTTGTTTTCTTGATCCAGTAATGATCAAAGTTAGATCTTTTACCCATATATAGTTGAAATAAGTGAGTTAAATTTGACTTCCAATAAAAATATTAGAAATCAAAACTAATGGATACTAGCCTTTATTCTTCCTATGTCTCATTGGTGGTCCTCTCATCCTCTCATTCATTACCGAATCCAGCTGAATATGGAAGATTAATATTTTGTGAGGGTTGTGTTTGTGTTGACAGTTGAGTTTCTCACTGCTTTATCTGTTTTAGGTGCTTGAACTGATTGATAAAGGCATTACGTGGACATCACACACAGAAAAGCTGGGTGAGGTCATCTGGGATATGTTACTTTCAGATTCTTCGATCCACAATACTCTTTTCCGGACTGTGTGCACAACTTCTCAAGCATTGGAGGTCCGGATACTGATTTTATTGTTTACGTTGCTTTTTAACTATGTTCTCTTCACTTATTTAAGCATCTTCTCTGTGTTCATCCTGCCTTGCAGAAACTATATATTAGCCGCCTCTTTGACATAGTGGAGATTGAAGGTTTATCACATGCTATCTGTTCTGTTCTGGATATTCTTTTTGAAGTGCTTGGCAAGTTTTCAAAGGTAAATTTAGAAACAAACAAATAAAATTGAATTTCGATTCATGTGAGATTTAGAGAGAACGTGAAAATTAGAGATTTCAGAGTATAAACTCTGATCACGTTACATTATTCATATTAGGGTTAGCCTATTAATAGGCATGTACAGAGAAGGAAAGCAGTAAAACAAAAATCCCTGAATACAAGGAATCAGCCTAACTAATTGAAATAAAATCTTAATAATAATTTTAACAATATCTTATTATATTATTAATAATATTCTAACTTAATGAGCGAGAATTCCACACTCCCCCTCAAGTTGGGTTGTACATGTTGTACATGCCCAACTTGTAACTTAGGTCATCAAAGTTAGATCTTGGGAGTGCCTTGGTGAGGATGTCTGCAATTTGCTTTTGAGTCGGAGTGTAGACCAATTGTACGATCCCTTGGTCCACCTTTTCTGCAATGAAATGTCGATCAATTTCGATGTGTTTCGTCCTGTCATGATGAACAGGATTCTTGGCAATGCTAATTGCTGCTTGGTTGTCACACAACATTTTGAGTTGGATTTCCTTCATCACACCAAGTTCTTCAAGTAGTCTCTTAATCCAGATGCCTTCACAAATACTAAGGGCTAGTGCTCTAAATTCTGCTTCTGCACTGCTCCGAGAAACTACTGATTGTTTCTTGCTTCTCCAAGTCACAAGGTTCCCACATACGTACGAGCAATACCCTGATGTTGATCGACGATCAGTTAAGTTTCCTGCCCAATCAGCGTCTGAAAACACCTCTACTTCTTGATTATTGCCCTTTTTGAATAATAATCCTTTCCCTGGGGTCATTTTTAGATACTGTAGAATTCGATTAACGGCCCCCATATGCTCCTCTGTTGGGTTATTCATGAACTGACTCACTGTACTCACTGAAAAACTTATGTCTGGTCGGGTGTGAGAGAGATAAATAAGCTTCCCAACAAGCCTCTGATATCTTCCTTTGTCAACGGGAGCACTGTCAGTTACACTTCCAATCTTCTTGTATGGGTCCATGGGGGTATCAGCAGGTTTGCAACCAAGCATGCCGGTTTCCTTCAATAAATCCAAGGTATATTTCCGCTGAGATACGGCAATTCCTATTTTTGATCTGGCCACTTCTATTCCTAAGAAAAACTTGAGGTTCCCGAGGTCTTTGATCTCAAATTCACGAGCTAGAAGTTCTTTTAACTTTGTCAATTCTTCCATGTGATCTCCTGTGAGAATAATGTCGTCCACATATACAATCAACACTGCAATTTTCTTATCTGTGGAGATCTTTACAAACAGTGTGTGATCTGATTGGCACTGTGTATATCCACAATTCTTCACAGTTTTCGTGAACTTGTCGAACCAAGCCCGGGGGGACTGCTTCAGGCCATAGAGAGATTTTTGAAGTTTGCACACTTTGCCGGTGGGAAAGGACTCCTCTAAGCCAGGTGGAATCTCCATATATACATCCTCTTCAAGTTCTCCATTTAGAAAGGCATTCTTGACATCGAGTTGTATCAAAGGCCAATCTCTATTTGCTGCAAGGGAAAGTAGGATTCGGATGGAATTGAGCTTGGCCACGGGCGCAAATGTCTCTTGGTAGTCAATGAGATAGGTCTGAGTGTATCCTTTGGCAACGAGGCGGGCTTTTAACCTGTCTAAACTCCCATCTGCATTGCATTTGACTGTAAACAACCACCTACAGCCTACCAATTTTGTGTCTTTTGGTAAATCTGACACGACCCATGTTGCATTCTTCTCCAATGCCCTTATTTCTTCCTGTACACCCTTCTTCCATCCCGAGTGTTTGAGAGCTTCATGAATGGAGTTTGGCACTTCAATGCCGTCAAGAGTAGTAACAAGAGCATGATAGGAGGGTGACAATTTCTCATAAGATACAAACTGAGCTATAGGATGGTTAGTGCAGGACCTAACCCCTTTTCTTAAAGCAATGGGCATGTCAAAGTCATCCACCATAGGAGATGTAGGCTCATTATGAGTGGTGTCTAATAAATCAGTACCTGTGTGAGATTCAGAGGAAGATGGAGCAGGTTCAGATTCATGGAAAATTGCTGGAGTCGGTATGGCCTCTATTGTCTTGCTGGATTTGTTTCTCCGTGTATAGACACGAAGTTCCGGTTGAGCAATTGGTGGATCGGGATCATGTTGTAGTGGAGTGGCTGAATCAGAGGGAGCGGTTGCTTGTAGATCAGGTAATGAGATAATATTTGGGCTGGAGTGATTTAATTCAAAAAACTGATGGTCACTAAGGCTCTCCCCCTGACCTGCAATTTTGGGATAGAAAGATTGGTGTTCAAAAAATGTGACGTCCATAGTGTGAAAGACCTTTTTCATGGATGGGGAGTAGCACTTGTACCCTTTCTTATTCGGTGAGTACCCAATAAAAATACATTTAAGTGATTTGGGATCAAGTTTGCTACGATTCTGTTGGTGAACATGGACAAATGCAGAGCAGCCAAATATTTTTGTGGGAATGGAAGGAGAGAGGACTCTAGTGATGGGAAAGGACTGGAGGAGGACCTCAGAGGGGCTGCGAAATTGGAGGACCCGAAAAGGCAACCTATTTATTAAATAAGCTGCCGTGAGAAGAGCCTCACCCCAATAGAATTTCGGAACTGAGTTGGTGAAGAGGAGACAGCGAGCAACCTCTAATAGATGTCTGTTTTTCCGTTCAGCGACGCCATTTTGCTGTGGGGTGACTACACAAGAGCCTAAATGGAGTATGCCCTGTTCAGAGAGGTATGGCCCAAGTGTAGTGTTAAAGAATTCCTTGGCATTATCTGTTTTGAGGGCTTTAATATTTGTCTGGAATTGATTTTTTATCATATTATTGAAGTGGCGAAATATTGGACCAACCTCAGATTTTTCGCGCATGAGAAAAAGCCACGTTATTCGCGTGTGATCATCGATAAATGATACAAACCATCGAGCACCTGAGATGTTCGGCACTCGGGATGCACCCACACATCACTATGAATTAACGAAAAAGGGTGAGAAGGCCTATATGGCAAACGGGGAAAAACAGATCTAGAGTGTTTTGCAAACTGACAATATTCACAGAAAAAGGAACCAGATTTTTTATTAGCAAATAAATGAGGAAATTGTTTCTCAAGATACAAAAAATTTGGATGTCCTAAGCGATAGTGGAGTAACATGATCTCACTATCATTATTGACACTGGAATGGAAAGCAGAATTATGAATTGAGAGTAAAGATGACAGATTTGAGGAGGATCCACACAAGGTCTTTGAAACTTGTCCATTGGGAGAGAGAAAATAAAGGCCAGACCGCATCTCAGCACTGACAATCGTCTTCCCCGATTCCAAATCCTGAAATTCACACAAGGATAAAATTTAGATACACAATGGAGATCATGGGTGAGCTTACTAATAGACAAAAGATTGCAGTCTAATTTTGGAACATGAAGCACAAAGGTGAGAAGTAGGTCCGGAGATATGAGCACAGAACCGATTCCAGCAACCTTAGATGCTGTCCCATCGGCAATACGGACCGTACAGTTTCCCTTGCAAGGCTGGTAATCGGAAAAAATTGATGCATCCCCACTCATGTGGTCCGAGGCACCGGAATCAACTATCCATGATTGAGAGGGACCCTTACACATAATTAAAGCAGTACCTTTCTGCACAATAAGGCCAGATCCGGAAGATGCTAACGGGTCAGGGGTCGAGGTGGAGAGCTGACCAAATATTTTATGGATGGCATCAATCTGCTCCTTCCTTAAAGGGCTGGTGTCGGTGCTATCGGAAGAGCTTGTGGAATAGGCATGAGTTTCTCTCTTAGGCTTCCAGTCGGGAGGCTTGCCGTGAAGCTTCCAGCAAGTTTCCTTGGTATGACCAGGGCGGCGACAATGATCACACCATGGCCGCCCAGAGCGTTGGCGAATGTCGCTGGTTGGGCCACGACTAGCGAGGGCGGAACCTTCGATAACCGGAGCTGGAGTAGGAGGACTGAGCATTACCTTCAAGCGGCTTTCTTCACGACGGACATCCGAGAAGGCTTCACGAATAGTGGGTAAAGGCTTGGAACCCATTAGCCGTGATCGGGTCTGGTCAAACTCCTTGGAGAGACCAAGTAGGAACTTGAAGGTACGCTTTCGCTCGACGATTTGATTGTACAATGCTGTATCCGCTGCGCACGTCCACTTGTGAGTTTCAAACATGTCGATTTGCTGCCAGTGACGGGTCAGTGTATTGAAGTATTGAGTGACGGAAAGATCACGCTGTCTGAGGTCATGAAGGATGGCTTCGACAGCAAAGAGTTCTGCAGTGTTGTCAGAACTAGAGTACGTCTCTCTAGCAGCATCCCATATCTCCTTGGCCGTGCCATATAAGAGGAAATTCTCGCCGATGTCTATGGTCATGGAGTTGATGAGCCAGGCCATAACCATGCTATTTTCAGACTTCCAGATTTTGAACTGTGGATCACTGGAATCGGGAGCCGGCGAGTCGCCGGTGAGATAATCATCCTTCCCTTTACCACAAACAAACATGAGGACGGACTGAGACCATGGAAGATAATTATGGCCATTGAGTTTGTGATTGGTAATTAGGAGGGAGGAGCCGTCAGAACTGCCATGAGGATTCGGGACTGTGGCGGCTGAGGTGTGACTAGTAGTGGCCGCACTAGAAGAAGAGGAGGAAGCCAAACCGTATTTGGTCATGGCTCTGATACCATGTGAGATTTAGAGAGAACGTGAAAATTAGAGATTTCAGAGTATAAACTCTGATCACGTTACATTATTCATATTAGGGTTAGCCTATTAATAGGCATGTACAGAGAACGAAAGCAGTAAAACAAAAATCCCTGAATACAAGGAATCAGCCTAACTAATTGAAATAAAATCTTAATAATAATTTTAACAATATCTTATTATATTATTAATAATATTCTAACTTAATGAGCGAGAATTCCACAATTCACATCATTAAAGCTTTTGAACTTGCCTAGAGCAGTACAACTCTTAAAAAGATTGCATATACCTTTCTCCTTCACTGGTCTAAATGCAAAGTTTGAACTTGCCTAGAACAGTACATCATTTCAATTCACATCTTTTAAGTTTTTTGAACTTGCCTAGAACAGTACATCATGTCATTGTTTTGGTAGTAAGTTGTTTGTTACTCTGGGGGATCTGATTTGAAAACTAAGTACACAATGTAAATCAAAGCAGAATACTAGACATTCCTTGCCACTAAGAACAGTAAACAAAGTATACTATTTTTCCACGCATGTTTTGGGTCAGATTTCCGAATCAAATTCACAGATATCTCTATTGTATAATAATGGTTGATTCTTTTATTATCAGAGCTCTAATATCTAATTTTGTTAATTTTTCAGGACACTTCTTCTGGCATTCCCATCTTTCTCCAATCAGTCCTGTCATCAGCGACCAGACCAATTTCTGTAGTTGCTGCTGTCATATCTCTGATATCTTATTTCCGCAATCCTGTATGGATTCTCTCAACAATCAAACTTGTAACTCAATTTAAATCTTGTTACCCTCTTCATTAAATGCAAATTTGATGGTTGTTTTTGTGTTCAACAAATACGTGAAAGATTATAGTTTATTGATAAACATTGTGTCTGTGAATCGAGCAAGCCTGCAAGCAATCTTTTTATGCTATATGCCTATCACTTTTGATGTTTAGGCTTTTGCCAATAGAATAGAAGGCACACAAATCTTAAGATTGGGTTATCTTCACTAAGATGTTTTTTTTTTTATCATCAATGCTGTGTGTAATGTATTATCTTTTGATCATTAGGCTATGGACTTAAATGTATTCTTCCACAATTGGCATCCCCCAGGAAATAGAGGATATTTATGTATATGTTTATAAATGTAGTTCCTGATTGACATCGACACAAGTAGTGTCTTTTTTATAATGTCCTTGTACAAACTTGCCCCTGAGGCCTATCTATTACATCATAACTTTTATATGCTTGTGGCTATATATTTTATCCCTCCATGATGTGATGGTTATCATAGATTGTTGGGCATGTGCACTAAGGTACAAGTTTTATCTGCGCAGGTCATGCAAACTGGCGCCGCTAAAGTGCTATCAATGCTATTGATGGTAGCAGATTTTTTGCCAACGTATGTCTCTTCAAGCAGCTTTGGTCTGGATGAAAAACAGGTTTGGTGTGTTTGAGCTAATATTATTACTCCCCTATTTGTCAAATTTGGGAATTTAATTGAATGGGCATTCATCTCTAATTTACATTATTAAATTACCACACTATCTAGGTCGCAGATTTGAAACATTCTGTCAGCTATATACTACTTGAGGAGTCAGCAGTGAATGAAGACCTGCTTGTTGCAATTGTCAATCTACTCACTGCTGCTGCTCGCTATCAGGTTTGTTACTGTTTTTCATTTTTGCCTCCATTTTTTGGATGTCAATAACTCCCTTAGGATTGAGAATTTCTAATTCTTTTTTTTTCTTTTCCCACTGATTCTGTTTCAAGCTTTCTCCGAGCTGTTTCATGTTGATTTTTTTTCCTTGTGTACAGCCTGCTTTCTTTGTTGCTGTTTTTACGTCCAAAGAGAATATAGATGTCCAACCGAGTAATGCTGGTGGTGAAAAGCTGCCAACAACACAGAATTCCTCTGGGCCTGTAGAGCCTACAAGTTCGAATCTTGTGGATACATTACTGTCTTATGTTGCAGACTATGAAAATCTTATTAACAAGTATGTTCTCCTGGAGACGTCTTTAGATTGGGTTCCTCGTCAATTTTTCTTTGTTAAAATCTATTCAACTACTGAATTTTGTGACAAATTTGTTATGTATGGCTTCTCTACTCATATTTAATGATGTTAATTTCTTCCATCCAGTAAACCACATGTTCTGCTCAACATACTTAACTTCTTAAAGGCTTTGTGGCAAAGGGCTGCTCAATATATTAATATCTTGGGGAGGCTGAAAGACTCTGAAAAGTTCTGGAAGCAATTGTCTGATTCCATCTCGCTAACTTCTAATGTGGATTCTCCTTCACCTGATGATAGCCTTAACGAGATGGAAGCTCAAAGTCATGCATACAGATATGAGTGTCAATCTGCCATAATGGAGATAATGGCGTATGACATGTTTCTAAAGAAGAAATTGTTACACACAGAGTCACTAGCAAAAGAAGCTCCTGAGTCAAAGGGAGTGGAAAATTCAGTAAGCGTTAAGAAATCAAAAGCTACAAATCTGTGTGATCATAAAGATATTTTGTCAACGTGGTGCCACAGCTCTGTCTTAGTCAATCTGATCAACTCACTTACTTATGATTATGACGATGACTCATTTTATCGTGCAAAGGTGAGTACTGATAAATTTTTTACTTTATTTTTATTTTCCCTTCACAAAACAAGTGAGCACAAGTGGTTAAGTGCTCAAACAAAATGGGAATTGAACTGCAAAACAGGTTTTTAATTTACATAATCAGAGAACCTTATAAAAAATGCAATCCATGGTTTGGCTTCTCCATTTTTCCCTCTGTTAGTGGAATTTGACAAGAGGTGAAATTTTTTTTTTTTTAACATCAAATCCATAGGAGACTCAACTGCACTTAAAGAAGCAAAATCATGTACCAGAAAGTATTGACCTGACCTTGTTTTTTGTGGTTTTAGTGCAGCATAGCTTATGCAAGTATTAATTTTGCTTTTCTATTGTAATTAGTGGCAGTTTGTGGACACTAAACATACAAACTAAAATTTTGCAGGTTGCAGCCAGTTTAGTTGCTGTGCATTTGATTGCAAAATTAGCTGTGGGTGATGCGGGAAGCCTGTCCGTATCAACTCTTCAAAAGATCAGTATCATGTCTAACAAGGTTTGGTCTTGCCCATAAGATTGGCATATTCAGTTGGCTAAATAGTTCTAGGGATGAATCTTTCCCAAGTTATTAGATGTTTGTTACTCTTTGGGGGATTTGATTTGAAATCTAAGTACACCTTGTAAAATCTTTTTTTTTTTTTTTTCCCTTTTCCACTTGCAGCTAAAAAGTCACCCTGCTTTCTCTGAACTGTTAGCGCAATATTCACAGCGTGGCTATAGGTAATCTGCATTTACTTTTTCCTGTATTTCAGAATTTAACATGGAAGCTGTCAGCTTAGTGACAAGCTTTCTCCAAATTTTTATGATACCCTCTGGTTATGGTTGTATTCTATTTTTTGTTTTTGCAACCTCTTGGTCAATCTGTGTGATACATAAGCCACTTTGTTAACATGAGCTATTGCATGTTTTGTTACCGGTGAAATTGTTGTCCTTTGGTTGTTCAATAGTAATTATGATTTTAATAGTTTTGAATCTTGTTTTTTTCTTTTTTTATTTGAACTGGACTAATTGTATAGATTGTTGAGAAGGAATTTCTCTCTGTTTTCTGTTCTTGTTCTCATATATAACAAAAATTCTTGTCTCTTTAAAAAAAAAAAGTACTAGTGAAATTGTTTGCCTTTACACTGTCATGTACTTCCAATGCCCGGAAAAAGTTTAAGCAATTACATAAATGACGAACCAATGCAAATTAGTAAATCCTACTTGCACACACTTGTTCCCAGAAAAGAATATTTCTTGTGCGATTCCTTTATAGTTTTTCCTTTTTCCTTTTCACTATTACTTGTCTATCTCAATGGTTATGGGAATAATAATCTTTTTGTTTTTTTTCCTTCAGTGAAGGGAAGGAACTAAATAATTTGCTACTCAGTGATCTCTATTATCATCTAGAAGGAGAGTTGGATGGTCGCAAAATCGGTGCTGGACCATTTAAAGAACTTTCTGAGTTCCTGGTCGAATCACAAATCTTGCAGCAGTACCAGCATAAGTTTGATAGCAACCTTTTTGTGACTTGCAAAAGTGTGTATCTGTTTGACCTGGAGCGCGTAAGAGCTGATTTGGGATCTGATCTTTGGGATCATTTAAAATGGAAAGCATCTAAAGCAATTGCAGAAAGAATGTTGCATCAAATGATGGAGGCAAATTCAATGGTGCTGCTTAGGAATTCAAAGCTTAGTTCCTTAAAATCTTTGATAACTGTCTTAACCATCTACGGGAAAGACGTGAGTTCTCGAATCTAATCTAAACGTTTTAAAAGTGTCAAATTTTGGGTTGCCTAATGCTTCTTTATATTTAGTTTAAGACAAAATTGAGGTAGTGAGTTGATTTTCTAATTTTAAACTTGTTTACTTGAAAGGAATAGCTTTAGAAAACGAAAAATACGGATCAGAATCTGTCAAGATCAATAACTAGTTGAATTTTATCATTTATGTTCACTTAAGTTGTTTTTAGTTGATTGTATTAATAATTGTGGAAAAATTACAGTAGGGTATTGAATTCTTATATTTCAACGTAATTTACAATATCATACCAAAGCACAAAGGCATAAAGATATTTGTATATTGTCCAACTGTTATGTTGTATGGAATGCAAGCATAACTTATAACATAAAAATTAGTTTGATCCTGATAGGTTATTCATAAAGGATGCATCCTGTTCCCATATGTGAATAATTATTCCATTCTTCCCACAAGATGTTTCTGAAGTTAGATCCATGCTAAGGCGTCATAAACCTGGAAATATCGTGCACAATTTTTATAGGTTTATATTTTAGAGCCGTGTTTCTTTTTTTTTTTTTTTTTTTCATGTCAGCATGTTATTTGCCTTACATTTTGTCTGATATTGCAGTTGCTTGAGGAAAATGCCGCAGTTGGAGGAACCTCTAAGAAAGTTGTTCTGCCATGTATAGATCACATATGCAAGTGCTTCCATTCGACAGTAGAATCGTTAGCTCCATTTACAGGCAGTAGCTCTGAAATTACATTTCATTTCCTTTCAGCCCAAGCAGAACTACTTTTGCTTCTTATGAGATCTGCGCATAAAAGCCTCGGTTTATCTGTTTGCGTACGAGTGTTGAAAACCTTGGGTTCTGGCCTCCGAGTATTGACTGATTTCCGTCCATCAGCTACTGAGGTTAATGTAACAATAAAGCTTTTACTCATGTTGCTTCTCTCTACTGTAGAGTTCAGTTGTTTCAGTTCAAGTTCTGGTGGGTTGACAGAAATGGAATCTGTTGAAGACACAGCTATAATTTCTAATTTGTGCCTGGGACTACTACCTATTCTCTGCAACTGCATTGCCATGGCTGACAATTGCACCCTCGCTTTGACGACAATTGACTTGATACTGAGAAGTTTCTTAACACCAAACTCATGGTTCCCAATCATACAGAATCACCTCCAGCTGCAATACGTCATTTTGAAGCTTCAGGATAAAAATTCTCTTGTGTCTGTTCCTATAGTTATGAAGTTCTTGTTGACCCTCGCTCATGTCAGAGAAGGTGCGGAGATGCTTGTTAATTTTGGATTTATTTCATCTCTAAGATTCTTGTTTGAGGAACACTTGGATGGTCGACCTGTCCCAATCGCTTCTGCCGAAATAGAAAATCCTCAGCAGATATGGGGACTTGCACTGGCTGTGATCACGGCTATGGTTCAGTCTTTAGGAGACAGTTCTTCAAGCAGAGATATATTGCACAACATTATACCCTACTTATTTTCGGAGAAAGCACATATAGTTTCTTATTACCTCAGCGCCCCCGACTTTCCCTCTGAAGATCGTGACAAGAAAAGGCCTAGGGCTCAAAGGACTGGAACTTCTCTCACTAATCTAAAGGAAACTGAGCACACACTTATCCTAATGTGTGTGCTAGCAAGACATTGGAAATCTTGGGTTAAGGCCATGAAAGAAATGGATTCCCATCTGAGAGAACAAAGTATCCACCTTTTAGCCTTCATTAGCAAAGGAACTCAACGGCTCGGCGACTCTTCCAGGTCAATTGCACCCCTCCTGTGTTCTCCAGTCCTTAAAGAGGAGTTTGATTACTGCAATAAACCATCATTTATTAGCAGCAGAAATGGATGGTTTGCTCTTTCACCCTTTGGTTGTGCATCAAAACCAAAATTCTCAACCATCTCTACAACATCAAAGGCTCTAATAGTTAGAACCCCAGCAACTGGAAATGTCGACCATGCTTCTCCAACATTCTTCTCTGACACAGTTTCTCTACAGATATACAGAATTGCATTCCTACTTTTGAAGTTTCTCTGTTTGCAAGCTGAGGGTGCAATTAGAAGGGCCGAGGAGGTGGGTTACGTTGATCTTGCCCATTTTCCTGAGCTTCCAATGCCCGATATTTTACATGGACTACAGGTAAATAGAGAACAAGATGCACATTATTTCTTATCACGTTCTTTTGTTATTGTGATGTCAAGAACCAAGTATTAATCTACATGGTTAGCAGTTTATTTCCTTAATCTCATTATGTGTTATCTTTGGAGCATAGGATCAAGCAATCAGCATAGTTTCTGAGCTATGCGAGGCTAACAAGCTGAAGCAGATTCCGAAAGAAGTCCAGAGTGTATGTTGCTTATTACTACAAATAATGGAAATGGCCTTGTACTTGGAGCTTTGTGTTCTACAAATATGTGGCATGAGACCCGTGTTAGGACGTGTTGAAGATTTTTCAAAAGAAGTGAAGAAGTTGATAAGAGGTAACAATCTTTTCATTGCATTCACTACTTTCGGCTAGAGATTCTGAAGCAAGTTGATTCTTTAATTAACTTTATTGGTTCAATGTCTTATAGAGACAGAAGGGCATGCTTTTTTAAAAGGCTCGATCAAGTCCTTGAAGCAGATAATATCATTTGTCTATCCGGGATTGCTACAAACTGAGGAGCTTTAGCGAGAAGGGCTGTGGATGCTGGTGCATATCGAATATCGATAGGCTTCAAAGAAAACAGATGAAAATTCGGCAAGGAATTTCGAAATGTCAAATATATGATTAAGACATTTTTTTGTGCTTAATGGAGGAAAGAAAAATCTTTCAAAAGGGAAAAAAAATCAATGTAGAAATATTCCAAAAGGACTTATTTAATTGTGGCAGTTTCCTCGAGCCATCCTTTTAGTTGTTATTCCATTTCCAAAGGTGATGGCTCTCTCCTTTAAACAAAAAAGATATGCCCAAAGGCAATTAGGGAGTGGAATTTCAAATTCCGTGGCCACCTCGTGTGGATGCCATTATGTGAAAAGAAAAAAAAAAAAAAAAAAAAAAAAATTTCTTTTCTTTTCTTTTCTTTTCTTTTTGAGGGGCCCGATGGTGTTATCTTTTAGTGGGAGCTGCGATTGGTCTGATTGCTAATTGGCATGCCCGCAATAATTACATTGACTTGCCCATTTGATATTTGCTTTTTAATTGACATTATTTTTCTTTCCTTTAAATTTCATCTATTATATTTGGATTGGTGAATAGATAGTAGAGCCGGCAAAACGGTTACCGGAACCGTGACCGGAACCGTTTTTCACGGTTTTCGGTAAACGGTTCCGGTCTTACCGTTACCGAAGTTTAGCGGTAACGGTTAACCGTTACCGCTAAACTTCGGTAACGGTAAGACCGTTACCGGAAACTGTTTTCCGTTTATTTTTTTTTTCGTGTGCGCGCGCGATCGATCGGCATTATCGGGCGATCGATCGCCCGCGCATTCGCAATCGGTCGGTTGGAAGCGGCGATCGACCGGCTGTGACTCGGCTGGCGTTCGTTCTTCCGCTGGCGATCGATCGGCTGGTAAGGGCGACCGACCAGCGTAACCTCTGCCCAAAGTCGTCCCTTGAGCGATCGATCGGCAAGAACACGCGATCGATCGGCTGTGTCTCGGGGAAGCGTAGTCGCGTTGGTTCTTACGCTGGCGATCGATCGGCTTGTAGCGGCGATCGACCGGCGCTACCTCTGCCCAAACTATTTCCCAATTTTTGTTTTATTCTTTTTTGGTCTAAAAATTATTTTCAATTGTATTAAAAAACATGAAATGAAAATTAATAAATGAAATGAAATTGAATAAAATGAAATAATTTATAGTAAATGAACATTATTACAAAATAAAATAGAAGTAATTGAACACTTTCTATTCTGCAGGGGGGTCGTTTACATATAAGTTATCAAAATAGTCGGCAAGTTCAGGTGTGTTGCCGACATTTTGTTGTAGCCGTCGAGCGGCTTGATCCCGATCCTTCGTTAACGTTGTCATCTCCACCATATCCGACTTAAGTGACATCCGTCTGTCATCGAGAATACGACCGCAGGAGCTAAAGATGGACTCCGACGACACAGTTGAGACGGGGACTGCTAGGATATCCCGGGCAAACCTCGCGAGAATTGGGAACGTCGACTCGTGTGATTTCCACCACTGTAGAATGTCGAAATCTTGTTCCGTCATATTTACCCAAGATATGTTGAGGTAGCGACGAACTTCTGCACTTTGTGACAATGGAGATGATGACGACGAAGAACTCGCTTGCTGTGCGTTCCTTCTAGCCTGGAGTCTAGATATTGAGCACTTCATTGGCGAAGGATGTGGGGCTGGTATGGCATTTGGCGGTTGCGTTTCTCCTCCTCTAAACTCGTCATCGTACGTCTTGTAGAAAGCTAAGAACTTTTCCGTCGCGTCGTTGCATATTCTCTCTGCTGTCCCATCTGGCTGCTTCATGTTTTCCTCAATTACTTTAAGGACTTCCAAATAATTGTCCACCCTCCAACGCGGGTCTAAAATTAGACCAAAGCTGTAGAGGTATGAGATGTTCTCCCAATACTTCTTATACATTGCTTCCATTCTTCTCACAGCGAGCTGCAACAAAGGAATTTCTCTGTTAGCCGAGAAAGATTCAGTAAACTCTAATAGTGAATGTAAAGCGATGTTACTTGTAGGAGTGTAAACAGCAGATAAGTTAACGGTATGATTATAAAAAGTTTTAAGGAAAGAATGAAAAATTGAGCAAACAGTCCAGTCGTCCTCCGTGAGGCTATCTGCGCCAAGCTCGTTATGTATCCACGCAGTGAACACATGTTTGTAAGGAAGAACACTCTCGATCATCAAGTACGTTGAATTCCACCGCGTTGGAACATCCAATGAGAATGTCCGCTGCGGTAGACAGTTGTGCCTGCAATAACGTCTAAAAGATGCAATACGGACGTTAGAAGATTTCAAATACGAAATTGCATATCGAAGTCGATGGATTTGGTCCTCTATCTCCTTAAGGCCGGCTTTAACTATCAAGTTAATGATGTGGCATGCACATCTTTGATGCAACAACGAGTCATGGTGTCCGCTAACTAACGGACGCAATATCTCAATGGCTCTATCGTTTGCCGATGCGTTGTCCAAAGTGAATGCTATGACACGGTTCTGTAAAGTATAATCCTCTAACACGTTAACTATACGCTGTGCAATGTTAACTCCTGTGTGTCTAACATCAAGTAAACGAAAACCTATAATGCGTTTGTTTAAAACCCAATCGTTATCTAAGTAATGAATCACTACACTAATGTAATCTTCCCTAGCTCTACCTGACCAAACATCTGAAGTAAATGCAACGTTAAATGTTCCATTCTCTAATTCTTTAAGTAGAGCAGCCCGTCTCTTTCTGTAATATTTTTCTAAATCACTCCTAATTGTATTCCTAATGACGGGTTGATAATTTGGAACTATACTCCTAACATATTCAATGTGGGAGGGATGTTCTCCTAAACTAAGTGGCATGTCCGCACCGATTATGTATTTTACTAATGCTTCCCTATGTGCTTGGGGGTCGAAACAACTTACCTGGGAGGAAGGCCCAGCGTGTGTTGGGATGCCGGCAGCTCCCGTTCCTATCGCCGCCGATGCCGCCGCTGCTAGACGATCATGTTCGGCTTGGCACTTTCTATGGTGATTTTTGAGTGCCGTTGTGCCCGTCGTGGAGTTCGCGTTGAATCTCCTTCGGCATAATTTACACCACGCCCAGCGAATTTGTGTGCCATCCGCTGCACATTCGTAAGCATGATCAAAATGTTGCCACACCTCCGAGCGTAGCTTCTTCCTCCGAGGAGGCACCGATGACGAAGGGTTCGCCGTTGCCGCCGGCGGTTCGTCCTCGTCCTCCTCCTCCACCTCCTCCTCCGCCGGACGCTGTGAATCGTCTATGTGCGGGGCCGGCTCTTCATGTAAATGAGAAAGATGAGCGGGAGGAGGAGGAGGAGGAGCAACAGGAAAATCATAACTGTAATCGCCACCAATCATGCTTGAACTTCCACCGTACGGTTGCTCGAGTAACGCTTGCAAATGCGCCATATTCGGTGATGCGTTCAAATCCACTTCATCTCCCGGGTCTGTGAAGTCGGGAAATTCGGATTCCCGCATCCAACGCCGGCGAGGACGAGAAGTTGGAGTGCGCTCGTGAGCCATAGTTTCTAATATTGTGTAAATAAATAATTAATAAATTTTCAACTTTATAAATTATTATATTATAAATTTATATATAATATTTGAGATTTTTTGAGAATTTGTTTGGGATTTTTTTGGATTTTACAAAGGATTAGAATAAGAAGAAGAAGAAGAATAAGAGGATTAGAAGTTGTAGATTTTGAAATTGAAGGGGGGGGGGGGGGGGGGGGGGGGGGGGTTTATAGGAGAGGGAAGGGAGAGAGATGGGCGGAGGGGGAGGCCATTTGGCCTCCAACGGTCATAAGACCGTTTAAATTTTTTTTTTTTTTCCAAACGGTCAAAAAGACCGTTGGAAGCTGGATGGATTGAGTCCGTTGGATTGAAATCCAACGGCTCTCGTTTTTTTTAAATAAAAAAAAAGGAAAATTGTAAACGGTTAACGGTCCGGTAACGGTTACCGTTAACGGTTAACGGATATCCGTTACCGTTTGATTTCGGTAACGGATAACCGTTAACCGTTTCATTCCGGTAACGGTTAACCGTTACCGGAATTAACGGTAACGGTAAACGGATAATCCGTTTACCGTTACCGAATTGCCAGGATTAATAGATAGTAGAAAAGATTGGTGAGTATTGAAATGATGGAGGATTATAGTAATTATATTTAAGTTATTGGGTAAAAAGGATGAAGAATTAAATGATATATAGTAATCATTTTTAAATGTGTTTTTACTATATGTTAGTAATTATCGTTGAGGGTATTGGTTGATTAAAACTATGGGAGCGTATGCATCTTTTTAAAGATGCAATTTGGTAAATTAGAGGGAGATGTCCTTCCTTGACGACCTTTTTATTTATACAAATACAACCAAACACACCCTAAAAAGATGGTTGTATATTTTTGTGATGGGAAATATTAGTTGTAATGCTTTAATAGGAATATAGGATGCTAACTAGGTTCAGGACTTTAGGACTTAGGCTTACCCTAGACTCCCCAAAGCAGTAGCACGAGTGTACCGTTTTGTTTGTCTTTTTGTTTTGTGCGTGACATATGTCCTTTTTTTTTTTTTTTCCGTCCCAAAACCCTCTGCGTTTAAGGTTTGAATTTACTTGTTTCACATAATAAAAGAAAAAAAAAACACCCAATAAAGATTGAGAGCAACATGACAAGAATCTGATTCTCACTCCCAAAAGTGGTTTGTGATTGAATAGGAACAATTTTAAAATAAAAATTAAAAGCCCACCATTCTCAAGTTATTCTCAAGAAATATATAATATTGCCAATAATAAAATAGAATAATGACAATTCAATGAATATGGCTTTTTGGGCTAATTAGAAATGCCAATGACTGGTCATGTGTTATTGTACAAGCTTTTGATATTACATTTGGAAATTCTCAACTTAAGATGTTTGTCGGTGGTAAAAAAAAGAGTATGGCAGTAACCAAATTTACACAATAATAAATACAAAAATTTTTAAAATAATTAAGTAACTAATTAATTTGTCAATTACTTGTATATATTTTTGGTATCTAAGTTAATTATCATCAACTACTACTAAGTAATTGAAACACTTGGGCATATTGTTATATTTTTAAAAAGTTAGATATTAATTTAAATTAGTTGTTAAAAATTATATTTTCATTATAATTTCTATAAAAAAATAATTAAAAAAAGTAAACATGATGGTTTAAAGTCGTTTCCTGCAAATTAACATCTTCTATTTCTTTCAGACTCCCTTGTTCCCCTTAATATATATTTAGACTTTTATATATTTTTTTAATAAATTTAAGACTTTTATTATTGAATAATTATTGTTTGGTCTTTTTTTTTTTTTTTTTGCGAATAATTGTTAGGTCAATTGACCATAAAGTCCGTGATCCACAATACAAGAAATTGTGGAGTTTTTTACCGTTAGATTTAACATCATGGGGCCCACTTAAACCCAATCAGACAATCATACATGCACGTCTGTTTGACTATGATCTTAATTGGTCTAGGCTTCGGAATTAATTTCATAAGCCCGTGCCTAAACGATGTCGTTTGTTCTCAATTTTGAATAATTTGCAAATAGTAGTTTTTATTGAAAATTTTCCTAATTTCTTTTAAATAATCCTAACTTAAAATTTATTTATTTTATAAAAAAAAATAGTGGGCTACATTAATACAAGCAATTGACTAGTGGTAATTATTTTTTGAAAAAGATATTTTAAAGTGTCCAAGAAAAGGACTAAAATAATGTTATATATTTTATCAATTAAAAAATAAACTTATTGATATCCATGATTTAAATATATTCACTTATCAGTTGTCATTTAAGTTTTCTCGTGAATTTTCAAAACATTTTTTTTTTTGTTGGTTTTTATCAACATGTTCTCATAAATTAAGTTCTACGATTTTTTTACAAAGGAAAGTAAGGAAATACCATAAAAATCTTGTGTTTTTAAAAAGTACTACATTAAATTCAGTGTTTTTTATAGTATAAAAAATATATCCTATATTTATCAAGTGGATTATAAATATACTTTATAAAAAAGATACAGAAATTGTAAAAAAAAAATTATTTTAAGTGTTATTTGATAATTTATACTTTATATGATGTGTTCTATTGATTTTTATTCTATACTAACAGTATAAAAATAAACATACAATACAAACAGCACATGAGTTATTAATATGTCCAAAAATAGACATTTATTAAAAGTTTACAAACATTTCAAATTTTAATAGCGTCTAACATGCAAAACAAAAACAATAAAATTAATTAATTAGTTACGTGTTAAACAAATACATCATTGTATCTGAAATTAAAAAAAATAAGTAAATGGCCTGTTTTTAATTTTAGTTTTAAGGAATTGACCTGAGTTTGTTATAATTAAGTTATTAGCCTTTAGATAATATGTATTGACTTTTTTGCCCTTTAATACATGAGGTTGGAAGAAGAGTGATAAGGGATAAAAATGAGATTTCATAGGAATTTGAGGCTAATAACTTAATATTTGAATTCTTTGGCCATTTTCTTAAAACATAGGCTTTCAAGTGGCTATTTAACAAATGAGCCCAAAAAATATGACTAATTCTGTAGTATTTCATATCCACCGGTGCTCCACCTATAGAAGAAAGTAAAGAATCATTACTACATGCTATAATATCATTACTAGTCACTTTTTTTAGTGTTACATTGGCACAACATTTAGTGGAGTATTGTAGAAAGACCCAAAAAATATATAGCACTTTTTAGTTCACACAAATTTCACATGTTGTGTGTTTGTTTCCTATTTTTGGAAAAACATAGGATTTTTTTTTTTAAGAATTACATGTAATTACATATTTAAACCGCACCATAGACATCAATCTCCGCTTAGGAGAACTAGCGAGGAACTTAAGGAGCAGCCACATGGACCACTAAGTACCTTTGACTCAACCATATCACATTATAAATATACACTTTTATATAGAAGGTAATACACTCACTAGAATTTGATAATGTGACCTCAAACCTCCATATAAAATGACTTTATCACCCGAGCTAACTTTTAGAGGTGGAAAAACATATGATTTTTAAATACGATAATAGAGATTATGATGTATTTTGATAAATGTATAGTTTTTTTTTATGTATTCTAGAAAATTACAAGGTTGAATATAGTATTTGATGATAATTTTTTAATTATAATAATAAAGGATGATAATAATACTCTACTTGAAAATTTCTCTGCTGATTTCTTTTATGAAAAAATTTTAAATTATCAAAATTATTTTTTTTAAAATGTGAAATTCATTACAAAGTAGAGATTTTTAAGGATTTAGCCAAACTTTAGACTAATTTTTTAGGGATTAGTCATAGTTTTTAAAAGTTTAAGAAATTAGCCTTTTTATTTTTTATTTTATCAAAATCGATGAAAATTTTGGTAATAATAGGTTTGGTTTACTTTTTAAAGTTGAATGAGCCAAATTTTCAAAGATTTTTTATTTGATTGAGCAGTTTTATTAAGTAATTATCATAGATACCCATGTCCATTTAGGTATTTAATAACAATTTTTTTTTAAGTTTGACATTTTAAGTTTAAATCCTACAAACTTTACTTTTAAAATCTCTAATTTCTTAATTGGCTCTAAAAATATAACTCAGCATCTCTTATAAAATATTGAGTAATTTACACTTATGGCCCCTTAACTTTTCGTGATTGGCCGCTTGGACCTTGAACTTTTATTTTTGACAAATTGCACCCTATATTCGAAATCCTTGACCAACCGTTACAAATTGATAACGGTTGTGTAATTATGGACGGAAATCATCTTCCATGTGACATGCATGTGAATTAAAGAGAGTATTTATGGTATTTTAGTTTACTATTGGGCATGTGCAAGTCACGTGGGGCAAGAATTGGACGGAAATGGGAAATATATTAAAGTATTTTTTGGCTTCTTTTGAGGCTTAAACAGGACAAAAAAAAAAAAGCAAATAAAACAGAGAGAGACAGAGAGTGATAATGGAAATCAAAGTTTGGCGTGATGAGTGTTAGGGATTTATTGCGTTTAAATGTGACAGAAGTGGAGTGAAAGACTCAGTGTTGGTGCATAGAGAAGTGGTAATGGAGAACAAGATGAGAGAGGGCGGTGGTCTTGCCCCCGATTACGGTAAGATTGATTTTTTTTTTATGAAATTCTTTTGGGGCTTTTATGTGTAATGTAATGTTGATATTATTGTTAGTGAAAATTTGTAAAAGTCCCTATGAATTCCTTGCAAAAGAGGGCATGAAAATCCCTTTGAAAATCTATTGTCCGTTAGATTTTGGGTTTTTTATTTTTTATTTTTTTTGTCAAACTTTCCTTGGAACCTAAGGCAAATGTGTTTGATAAAAACTTGTTGTGATGATTTGAGGAAAAGGGAATGAATTTCTTCAGATTTGAAAATCTAGGGTTTCCTGCAGATTTAAGGCAAATGTTAACTAATGTTATGTCCGATTTTTTTGATTTTTTATTTTTGTTATAAAACAAGGCTTCATGTAAGCATTCATGATTATTTAGTTTCTTTTGTCCGATTTCGTTAATCATTGCAAATTATAACAAAATATTGTGGTTTAAATATTGTCTAATTTTGTTAATTACTACAAAATGACATCAAAATATTTTCTTATTTGTATTTTTTTTTCGTGTTGTAGCTGGTATGGATGATGATTTATTTACCATGAAAGTTAAACATGGAGGATATATTTTAGTTGAAGATGGGGTTGCAAGATATATGAATGGAAAGGTTGATTACTTTGATTTTTGCACTGGTGATTTCATGAGTTTGATTGAGCTGCAGGACTTTGCAGAGAGGTTGGGTTATGAACATAAAGTGCATTTCTGGTATAAGGTTCAAGGAGAGGGTTCATTGGGAAGTTTTGAAAAGTTAGATAATGATATGGACGTGTTTGGAATGATATCACAGCGTATGGGAAGTAGAGAGGTTAAAATGTTCATGGAGGTCCCACCAAAACCAGTGAAGTTAGACTTCACATATGCCTCTAACAAGCCTATTGAATTGTCCAATGATGAGGTTGTTATGGAAGATGTCAATGTGGACGAGGCAAGTGGTGATGATATTATGGAGGAGAATGACTTTCAACACAAGTCGTTCATATTCAACGAATCTAATTTCGAGTTTGCATTTGAGTCTGTGGAGCCAGAAGCTGCAGCCGAGCCTGAAACCAAACCCGAACCCGAGCCCGATGCTGAACACGATGTCGAGCCCGAACCCGAAGCCGAGCATGAACCCAATCTCGAAGAGGCGTTGCATAAGGTCGAGGTCGAGTTATGTTTGCTTCATCGATCGGTGATGACAAATCCGATAAGTCTTTAGTTGTTAAAATTTTTAATGATAAGCATACTTGTGGCAGAGTGTTCGAAAGCAAATAGATAAGTTCAACTTGGTTAGCTGACAAGTACGCTGAGAAGTGGTCAGATGACCTGAGTTGGAAAATTAATAGTTTTTTTAAAGAAGTTAGGAATAAGACAGGGGTTCAAGTGTCTAAATGGCAATTTTATAGATTAAGAAAGAAGGCCATGACTAAAATACAAGGCAATACATGAGCAGTATACGATGTTGTGGGATTATTGTGAAGCCTTGAAATAGTCAAACCCGGGCACGACAGTGAAGATGAAATTGTCACAAGAAGTGGAAAATCCTCAACTTGATAGGCTTTACATCTGCTTTGCTGCGTGCAAGAAAGGATGGTTGTCAGGATGTCGCCGTGTGATCTGCTTGGATGGTTGTCACGTTAAGGGCCCACATGATAGACAACTATTGGCTGCAATTGGGATCGATGGCGACAATTCGATGCATCCTATTGCGTATGCTGCCGTTGAGTCCAAGTGCATGGCCAATTGGTCATGGTTCTTAGATTTTTTGAGTGAAGATTTGCAAATTGCTAATAGCCACACTATGACGTGGATAACGGACAAGCGGAAGGGGTTAATTGAAGCTGTGAAGGATGCTTTTCCAAATTCCGAGCACAGATTTTGTGCAAGGCATTTGTATAACAATTTCAAGCTTCAACACAAAGGACTCCATTTGAAACAAATCATGTGGAATGCAGCAAGAGCAACGATGAGAAATAGGTATTGGGCTGTTTATATTGTTGTTTGGTGTCAGGTGTATTAGGTTGTTTTTTGTTGGCTTTGTATATGTGTATTGGGCTATTTTATGTTGTCGTTTTGTGTTTTAATTGTCTCTAGGCCTGTTTCATATATTTCGGCAGATTCATATATTTGGGTTGTGTATTGTGTTAAAAGGGTTGTTTCATGTGTATTTGGGCATATTCATATATTATAAGGGCAGGACTTTGTGTTATCAGGGTTGTTTCATGTGTGTTTGGGTTGTTTTTTGTGTTATAAGGGCTGTTTCATGTGTATTTGGGCAGATTCATATATTATAAGGGTTGTTTTTTCTATTATAATGGCCGTTTCATGTGTATTTGGGTAGTTTTTTGATATTATAAGGGCTGTTTATTCAGTATTTGGGCTATTTCATTTGTATTTTATTATATTGATGTGTATTTCTGTTGATTCATATATAGGTTTGAACAAGAGATGGATAAACTTAAGCACATTGATGCAGCAGCTTATGAGTGGCTAGCATCGAGAGATGCGAAGCATTGGAGCAGGGACTATTTCTCCACTTTCCCTACTTGTGATATTCTGTTGAACAACTTGAGTGAAGTATTCAATGCAGCTATACTGGAGGCAAGAGATAAGCCAATTATAACTTGCATGGACATGATTAGACGCTACATAAGTAAGAGACTTGTGGCTAGGAAAGAAGCAGAAGAGAAGTGGCGCCATGATGTTGGGCCAAGGGTTTTCAAAATCCCGGAGAAAAGCAAGCTAGAATCAGTTAACTATATTCCCGAGTATTGTGGTGATGATAAATTTGAAGTTAGAGGCTATTGTCTGGAGCAGTTCAGAGTTGACCTCAATGCCAGGACATGTGACTGCAACAGATGGCAGCTGACATGACTCCCATGTCCTCACGCTTTGGCGTGCATTTTCAGCCGAGATCTCCAAGTTATGGACTATGTCCATAACTACTATAAGAAGGAGACATTCTTAAAGGCATATGAGACACCCATGCGGCCTATGTCTGGCCCAAAGTTGTGGAAAATAACTTCTGCAATACCCCCTAAACCTCCTGCTACCCGGCAGACCTAAAAAATATAGGAGAAAGGAACTTGAAGAAGTCAGAGCTGCTAGAACAGGAACGTCAAATCTCAGAAGAACTTATGTCACTATGACATGTCGTGCTTGCGGAGGCAAGGACCACAACCGAGCTAGCTACCCTCACAAAGCCCTACTGAACCATAAGTCAACAGTTCAATAGGATGTACACCAATAAGCAGAGCAGTCCCACCTAATCAGAAGCGCCCGGGAGCAGTAAGTGTTTTTTATGTGGTTATTGATTACTTTGTATTATTGATAACAATCTATTACTTGTTATTCATTCTTTTATCAATATGTAGGCACGTAGGGATACGCAACCACAGAAACAAAATTATGCTCGGCCACCTTGGGCCCCAACAGGATCAAGGGTCACAACTTCTCAACCAGAGAGATCAACATCTGCTAGGAAACCGACTTCCATGAGTGGGACCAACTCCAAGTCGAAAGATAAGAGCAAGGAGAATGGCAAAAAAGTGGCAAATGGTTGAGCACTACCAACACTAAGGGCGGGGCCTATAACTAATATATGGCATTTTTTGGGAATTAGAGGTCATTGCATGCCTTATTCGAAAATGTATACATTACACAACTGCTTTTGTATAGTCATATAAGTTGAAGTTGTAAAGATATTTTTAACAACTGCTTTTTGTACAACCCATTTTGTAAAGCCTTTATTGATATATATGATATGGGTTTTGAAAGCTCTTTAGGTTGTGTATATATTGATGCCAGTAAGCAATCAAACAACTAATTGCTTTCTTTCAGATTTAGAGAACATTTAGATGTTGTTGTGAATATTTATATCAAATTTTGTAGGTACATTTGATCAATTACACAATATTATCAGAAATTATAAGAAATTAAATCACCTTTGTAGGTATATTTGTAACTTTATAAACATCATTAATATTAATATATCATTACACCATAATACAACTTACTCATCCCATTATTATAACAACAAGTTCATAAACAACATATACAACTTAACTCATCCCACTATTATAACAACAAGTTCATAAACAACATATACAACTTAACTCACCCTATCCTACCATTACATAATCAAAGTAAACATTACAAGGCCAAATTAGCTTTCTTCAATCCATTACCATACATCAAAACATTACAAGCCAATCATCCACAGCTTTCTCCAATCAAACTACCTTGCACAGAAAAACAAACACAAAAACACAAATTACCACCAACAGCTTCCTCTCCCTTTTTTTTTTTTGGGCTTCAACTTTCTTCTCCAATAAATCAATCTTCCGCAACAAACCGAGAATAACTTGTCTTGCCTGATTACAAATTGGTGGATCATACCAACAAAAAAAAATTACATCCCAAATTTTCATTCCCCTGCGTTATATGAATGGCTCTATTAAAAAATTTCTTTTAAAAAATTGCCTTTAACCATGTCCTTCCAAACAACTCAAAAAACAACAAACACAAGGGATTTCAAAATCAGTAACAAATGTGAACCAAACAAGCAAAAAAAACTCAACACTAGACAAATATTATCTTACACTTGATGTAGAGCAACCATAAAACCTTCTCACAGGGTTTGCGTCCGTCCATGCCGTAATTACTCTACTCGGCATACCGCAGCAACAAACCATACTTGGGTCATCGTACTTCATCCTCATCTTCCTCTTCGTTCTCAGTTTGTTCTTCTTTGCCGGTCTGATTTTTTTTTTCCAATGCCTAACCCTAATTTCAAAAACCCCCAAATTCATTACTTAATACCTATCATAATAGATTGTCATAAATGCCCTCCTTGAATCACGTGATCTGCACATGGGCTCCAATTTCCGTCCAAATCTCGATGCCCGTTATCAATTTGTAACGGTTGGCCAAAATTTTCGAATCAATAATTTGTCAAAAATAAAAGTTCAGGGGATAAGTTGCCAATGCCCAAAAAGTTCAGGAGGCAAAAGTGCTAATTACTCTAATATATATATATATATATATATATATATATATATATATTAGAGAATTCTCCCTTTGGCCTCTACTTATCTTGCCATCAAAAAGGCATGTTTTTTTTATAGGGTTAATAGCTCATTTGGTCCCTGAACTTTTGATCGGGTGACAATTTGATCCCTACTCTTTTTTTTATTAGCAATAGTAATCCCCGAACTTTTTAATTGTTGTTGTGCCGTTAAATTTCAAAATTTTCGTTTGTTTTCTAACAGACGGATCACGCGTGTAACACGTGCTTTAGTTTTTAAATGAAAACACCAAAATATCCTTAGAGAAATAGTGTTTTTGAAAAAAATAATAATAATAATTCTCTTCGTATTAGTGTTTTTGCCTCTTGACAGTGGAAAAAAAACAAAGTAACATGACAACCAGATGAAATCCCGACCCCGACCTCTGCGCCACCACGCCTCCCCGACCTCCGTGCCTCCCCGACCCCAACCTCCGCGACCCGACCTCCGACCTCAGCCCTCTGCGCCTCCCCGACCTCGGACCTCTGCCCTTCGTGCCTCCCCGATCCCCGGACCTCCTCGCTCCGCGCCTCCCCAACCTTTATCTCAGCCCTCCGCGCCTCTCCACCTCCGACCTCCACCATCTGCGCCTCTCCACCTTCGACCTCCATGCCTCTCCACCTCCGACCTCCACCCTCTGCGCCTCCCCGACCCCAACCTCCGACCTCTGCCCCTTGCGCCTCCCCGACCTCGACCTCCGACCTCCACCCTCGCGTCGAGCCCCGCCGCTTCGCGAAGTCGCCAACCCCCTGATCCCTCCACCCTCCTCCATCCCCTCCGATCCCTCCACCCCCATCCGCCCCATCCGACCCACTCTGCCCCCTCTAACCCCTCCGTCTCCTCCGACCCCTCCACCCCCCGACCCTCTCCGTCTTCCCCCGACCCCCTCAGACCCACTTCATCTTCCTCTGCCTTCCCCACGCCCTCCTCCGACCCCCGACGACCCCCGACGCCCCCTGCCTTTCGCAATCCCTGACGCCATCTGCCCCGCGCCTTTTTTTTTTGTTTCTTCCTATTCGTTGTTTATTTTGACCAAAATTAAGCTAAACATAAGGGTATTTTGGGTATTCTAGTTTAAGACTGCGCCATGTGCAAGGCACGTGCTAAATCCAAACGAATTTAAACGGAATTTTCGAAACTTAACGGTACAGTAACAAATAAAAAGTTCGGGTACTTCTATTGCTAATAAAAAAAATAGGAATCAAATTGTCATTTGACCAAAAGTTTAGGGACCAAATGAGCTATTAGCCTTTTTTTTTAATGAAATTTTTTTTGAGTATTTCTATGATGAGTTTTTTTTTTTGTGATGAAAAATAATTTTGAATCGTCAGATTCACTTTTTTATGAGCCCCGTATGATGCCAAAACAATTATACCTTGTCAAATGGGGGATTTTGAGGAATACCCAATTCTTAACACAATAATAATCTATACCCTATGTGTATTGCACTTTTAATTTATACCCCAAAATTTACACTACAAATATAGAGTGAAAATAAAAAAAGCATACCACATAAGGTATAGATTATTAAGTGGCATTAAGAATGACTTTATTTTGAAATTCTCCCTTGTCAAATTCACTTTTTTATGGGCCCCGAATGGTGTCACACTGTCACTTTTTTTATGGACCCTGCATGGTGTCAAAACCCCAGAACAAATAATATTTTTCTAGAAAAATAACGTCATACTCGGAAAAAAGTCATTATAATTTACAAAAGATAAAACTTTATCCAAAACAGTGAAAGAAAGGCATATACCATTATCCCTATACACTCCCCCGGTTCCTAAACTTAACCATAGTTAAATTCTCGAAAACCCGAACCACAGTTAATCAAACTCTCTTAAGATCACGCCACGTGTAAAGATCCAACGGTGGAAAATCACACCTCATAGATCCTCCCAGCGGTGACCGCTATATAAACCCGGGCTGGCGGAGCCCTAGACCAAGTCGTCTCTTTCAATCTCTCTCTCTCTCATCACTCATTTCTCAGTCTCCAAAAGCTCGAAACCCTAGCTTCCATGGCGTCGAACCCTAAGGTGTTCTTCGACATGACCGTCGGCGGCCAGCCGTGCGGGCGGATCGTGATGGAGCTCTACGCGGACACCACGCCGCGCACGGCGGAGAACTTCCGCGCGCTCTGCACCGGCGAGAAGGGCGTCGGCCGGAGCGGCAAGCCCCTCCACTACAAGGGCTCGACCTTCCACCGCGTGATCCCGGGCTTCATGTGCCAGGGCGGCGACTTCACCGCCGGAAACGGCACCGGCGGCGAGTCTATCTACGGATCCAAGTTCGCCGACGAGAACTTCAGCAAGAAGCACACCGGCCCCGGAATCCTCTCCATGGCCAACGCCGGTCCCGGCACCAACGGATCTCAGTTCTTCATCTGCACCGCCAAGACCGAGTGGCTCGACGGCAAGCACGTCGTCTTCGGGCAGGTCGTCGAGGGAATGGAAATCGTCAGGGCCATCGAGAAGGTCGGCTCCAGCTCCGGCAGGACCTCCAAGCCCGTCGTCGTCGCCGACTGTGGCCAGCTCTGAGCGATCGGTCGAATCTCTCTCTTGCCCTAATTCAGTTGTTTGTTTGTGTTCTCGCTAATTAGGGTTTCAGTACTGGTCTGTGTTTTTTTTTTTTTTTTGCTTTCAAATTTGAGGATTTCTGTGATGATGATGATGGTGATGATGGTGATGTGACTATATGGGCTATGGATGGTTATGGATGAGACTTTATCTTTATGCTATTAAATAAAAAATAGGTCCTTTCTGAAATATACAACTCTGTGTTGATCTTTTAGTCTACTACTGATGATTCATGTTTATTGTTTACACTATTTTGAGAAAATTTTCAATTATTAATGCATAATTAGTCAATAAAATACCCAGATTAAATAACTAATGTATTAACAAATCACTCTGTTATATAGATTATACAACAGACATCAGTAAAAAAAGATCAAGTTTTGGACATCTTTTAGGCTCCATATGTGTGAGGTTTTTTTTTTTTTTTTCATAAGGATGGTTATGGCGTTTGCACTGATGTCAGTCACTCTAAAAGTTGTTCCATGGATGAGGTTAAAAACTTAAAATGAAGAGATCTAGATGAGTCCAAGGCTTTTGGTGATGCTGATATTTTTGTTGAGTGTGATATGGTTTTCTCTTTCTTCTTTTACCTGTTTCTTACCTTACAGAGAGAGAAACTATGATGTTCCAAAAACACATAATCCCATTTTTAAGCGTTTGGAAATGAATCAATGAATAAGGAAACTGGATGCAGCATTTCACTTACCCCAATAAAGGCAAAATAGATAAAGCTAAATATGGTGGAGAATCTTGACAACACATTTGTTTTGTTAAGTTTTTTTTCATTATTATTATTTTTAAATTGATTTTCTTTGTGATTTGAGATGATGGGTTTTCCTTTTAAGCCTGCTATTTGCCCTGATTCCCATATTCCCCCCTTGGAGTTTCGGAGGTGAATGCATAAAGTTAAGGTTTTGATCTTTACTTTTCAAGTGAAAAAACTGTTTTTGATCTGATATTTCTACAATGAAATCGATCAGATTTGTAGGGAGACACGGGTCTTGTCGCTTTTCTACGTATTGTCCTCGTTTCTTTAGGGTCCTATCATTATATTAATTGGGTTAATAATATATTTAGGGTGTCAAAAAGTAAACAAAGGAATGGTGTAGAAACTTCAGGCAAGCTATTTGCCTTGTGATTTATGTGGCGCGCCACCATCGCTGTGGTGGCCATGGCATGGCATGACATGTATTATTGCAATCATATACCCTCATCCTTTTGTGGGCCATGGTGGTATGCTTTGCATCATGATTTTTGTTTTGGTTCGTCGAATGCCAAAACAAAAATCTTTGGAGTGAGTGGCTTTGGTTTATTGGCACTTTGGAGCTTTATTAAATCCTACTTCGCGCCTTACGCTTGCAGCAAGGGGATTTTTGTTAGTCCTTTTAAGTTGCCTATTTATTTAATGCAGTTCTTTCAAGAAAAAAGACAATTGTATACAATGTCGGTAAAATGTAATCTACACCCTTCAGAGATATAGAAGATATAATTTTGACATTATTTCCTTGGAAAAGTTGAGTTGTGCTAATAACGAGCAACTAAGCTAGAATAAAAAGAAAAAGAATTACAAAATAAGATTATTTTTAGTTCACTTACCCATGTTTGGGTAAACAATTTTACTCATTCCATTTCGTATTATTCCAAACCATTCAACTTTCTAATCTTACAAATCATTTTATTTTTTTGCAATCTTTTTTTTCAATTTTCAAAATCTTTATACAATATCTTTAAATTTCAACCATTTATATCACCTCGAAATTCATAAAGTCAAACTATTTTACTTATTTTTCTAGTTATTTCTAGTTATTTTGTGGACCATTTTCAAATTATTTTGACCATTCTAAAAAATAGAATGAAATGAGCAAAATGATTTGCTCAAACATAAGCTTAATAATCTGTGTCAAATGATGTGGTCTCTTTTCTTCAAAAAAAAAAAAAATTGATGTGGTCTCTTTATTTTTAATCTATGTTTGTAGCATAAAGTTTGAAGCATAAATTAAAAATAAAACACACATGAAACAAAGATTATCATTGTATCAAAAGATGAGCATTCCTGAGAATCCCCAGAATAAAAAAATAAAAAATAAATAAAGGCCTAATCCTTGTTCATTTTAAATCCCTTCCCACGAGCTGTAGGTTGAGTCTTTCTTAGGAATCGTATTCAACTTTTTCTTGAAAAATATCCAGATTTTCCAGTTTATCTAAAAAATGAGAAACAACAATTTCCATCTTCTTTTAAGCAAGAAAACGAGTAGTAGGCCGAGAAATATCTTCGGATTGTATTCGCAGGTCAGTGACCGGAGTAGCTCCTCCTCCTTGATTATCTTTTCTCCTTGTTTTCCTGATTTTGTAGTCTGCTGATTAGCTTCCTCTTCTCCTGCACCAAGGAAGCCCAATGAACTAACTAGACTTGACAATAACAATTTCTTTCAAGAGACATGCTTGAGGGCTGCATTGATGAGATGAAATTGTTGAGCACTATAGAACCTTATTAAGGTCAACACACAGTCCATATTAGCTTAAGAAGCAATGGAAAATAATTGATTGGCTTTAGGACTAGTGACAGAAGCCATTGCAGTAATAGGTTGGACCCAAGTAGCATCGGCGGAGATGAACTCACCTGTACACATTTAAGTTCAGCGATAAGAGAAGCCGGGATTTGAAAATTCTGCAATAGGACTTTTTATGAATGGCCATCAAAGCAAGCATCAATCCGAACTGGTGTTCCCGAGATACTGATATCCTAGTTCGCAGTCTAATCAATAGGCAGAATAGCAGCAATGGGCAAGCTAGAAGAGACAAGATAAGACGACGAGCCGGGTAGGGGCACTAACGATGGCGAGAGAGCTAGCGACAATTGGTAGGCTAACAGCCGGCGGAGAAGGAACCAATGGTGCAATAAATTAGAAAAATTTTCTCTGCAACCGTTACTGATTGTGGAGGTTTTTTTCTGATAAGTTTGTTTTACATGCTCGTCTTTAGAGGCTCTAACATCAAGCTTTGAATCTATTTTGCTGTTGGGATTCTTTGCAGTTACTTAGCGAGTGTCCTACACCGTGACGATTTCTGTAGAAATCCGGAATATGCGCATAGGCAATGGAGATGAAAAACTAGTGGCCTTCTCATTCTTTTATAAGCAAATCCGATAGTTCTTTCGATAAATCAACGTCGATCAAGACCTTGACAAAGTGGCCGAAATTCTGCTCAAGAAGTTGCATTATCTATCTTTAGCGGAACCCCAATTCCTCTAACAATGCCTAAAATCTTGCCAAATTTGTGCATTTGTGGGGCGTTGAGAAACAGGCATTTGTGCACTTGTGCGTTTGTACTAAAGACTTGATGAAGGGTTATAATTGGATCTTTTGCAGAGCCAAGTTATATGAGTTGTAGTGCTGATTTCAGCTCCATGTTTAAATAAAACATTAAAAAAATTTTAATCACATTTGTAGTAGGGAAATTGTAGGAAATAGTGAAAAAAAAATTTCGTTTTTAAAGTCCAGTCCATGTTTCAAAAAATAAAAAAAAATAGCCATGTTACGAATTGTATAACAGAAAAGTGTCATACAAAATATAACACATCTGTAAATATTTGTAAGATATTTTGTAACACTTCAAGTTTTACTGATTCTTTTTTGAAGTGTTAAATAATATATTACAAATATTTATAGATCTGTTATATTTTGTGTGACACTTTTCTGTTACACAATTCGTAACATGATTATTTTTTTAATTTTTTGAAACACAGACTATCATTTAAAACAAACATTTAATTTTGGCTTATTTTTGCAACCCAACCTCCGTAGTATTGTAAAAAAAAAAAAAAAACAAGGGAAAAAGAAATACATTGTTACATTTGTACGAGTGTTATCTGTTTTCTACTAAAGTTTTTGGATTCGAAGCAAACAGTGAGTGTGAGTAAAAAACAAAAGGGTCATTTACATATATAATTTACATATATAGTCATTTTAGGATTCATTATTACATGTATATTCACCATTTATAAGATATATTGAATCTATTCAATTACCCTTTCAATAATACCATTATACACTTTTTAATATATACCCTAAACCCTAAAAAGGTTCAAAACAAAAATGTATGGGTTATTTGGTTGCGACTAAGCTAAATCTGTGGGCCCAAATAAAAATGTACGGGCTTACCTGTAAGCGTGAATCTGTGGGCCCAAACAAAAATGTATGGGCTGTCTGTTATCAATTAATGTCTGTACTGGTCACTAAAATTTCTAGTTATGTAGCATTACTCTAAGAGTAGATATATCTTCAAACTTGCACAATTTATTCAACAAAATATATATTTTTGGTTGCTCTTTACAAAATCAGAGATACTTTTTTGAACGTCAAAAAACAAAGAAACAGATGATGATATTTTGAACAAAAAATGACTATTCTCTGTGCAAAAATATAAGTTGATTAACCACCACTTCAAACGGAATAGAATGTCTTTCAATACACTAATACTTGGTGAATGAAATTTATTGAACACGTTTATTATATTTCAGAAAGTAAGTGCATATCTTCCCTTTCACGAAGAAAAAAATAAATCATTGATTTTTTTTTAAACTGATTAAGATTGAAATGTATTATAGAAATTATCTAAAAATCTTCCAAGGAATTCATGCCATCACACCAAAAAGCATTGATTAGGCGGTTGAGTTGGTAGGCATGAGAGGATATGCATTTAACACTTCTTTTACAATATTCCCTCAATTGTCAACAACAATTTTTTTGAACAAAAATGCATAATACCACAAACTCTCTCTTTTGGAGTTCTTTTTTTTTTCCCTCTCGAGTCATAATAATATTCTCATTTTTACGGCTGGGTCCGGCATTAAAATCTTCTTTTACACCGTTCCCACAATTGTCAATAGGCGTGTAAATTTAGAATAAACAGTATCGGATAAAAATTTATCCGGTAATTTTATCAGATAAAATTCGGAGTATTACCCGAAAATTATCCATATAGTAATATCGGGTATATACTCGGAATTACCCAAACATCTTGGAATTAGTGGAATGCCCGGCTTTACCCGGTTGCCGTGAAAATTACAATACCCATAGTCACATAGTGGCGTCACTGTGCAAATTACAATTTGATAGTGGGTTTGTAAAGCACGTAAAGCAATTGTTTGCACAGTGCAAATTGTACATTTTTTTTTCATTGTTTTTTGTTTTAGTAAAAGCCACAAGTTGTACAATTGTGTTTTAGTAATTTTTAATTGATGTACAATTTTTAATTTTAAAAAACTTATAAAGTGGTTGCAAAGCTTAAAAGGGTTATTAAAACTTAATTTGAAAAAAATTATCAAACTTAAGTTAAAACATAAACATAATTATCAAACTTAATTTAAAGTTAAAAATATAATTATCAATATTAATTTAATTTTTACAAATCTTTTTATTAAAAAAACATTATTAAAAGAAATAATCCGGGGAATTAAATTACTTAAATTATTTTACTAATATTTTAATTAAATATTAGTTAGTAATATTTACTACTTCAAAATATAATTATCAAACTTAATTTAATTTTTACAAACCTTACTATTTAAAAAACAAATTATAAAAAACTAATAAAAAACAAAAAAAAACTTAATTTTATTTTATTTTTATTTAAAATCCGGGTAATTATCCGAAAATTATTCGGTTATTCCATGGCTATTCCATGGATTCATTCCATGGAATAAATTCCATGGAATGCACTGTTTATTCCATGGAATGCCCTGGAATTCCACATTTGCATGCCTAACTGTCAACAACAAAAAATTTAGAGTAAAAATGAAAAGTCACACAAATTTTCTCTCTTTTAGAATTTCTCCACCTTTTTTTTTTTGTTGAACCGTCATAATATTCTCATTTTTATGATCAGAGAGTCGGGTATCATTTTTAATGGAGATAATCTTATGTGATTTTGTGATGGTCTTTTGGAAGCATGGATCTTCATATTAATTTTGGTAGAAAGTTGCATTTCACAACAAACTTAAGATGATGGTGGCAGGTGGAATTCATAACTTGTCAATATTATTCTCTCCTATTTCTCTCGATGTGAAGGACGGCGTGTCCCCTTTGACTGTTACAGTATTGCTTTCGATGATGTTTTATTTTATTTTTATTCTCTTTCTTTTTTTCAAATAAAGGAGTTTTTTTTTTTCAGCATTTAGGCTTCATTTTTCGTTTCTTTGTTTACGATTATGTTTTATAATAATGTAAATAGTCTCTTCCTTCTCTGTTTTAGTTTATGTGTATGCCGGAGTAGTGCTTCTAAGTAATGTATTGTGTGACTTCTATATTGTATGTCTTTTAATTTCGGTTGATAAAAAATATCAATCGATTATATTAAGGTTATATGCTTGAACACAATTAAGTTTACATGAGAACCTCAAAAAATATTCCCAAAAATTGATGAAACGAATAGCCTAAAATAATTTGTTAAAAAAAATCACATTTTTGAAAAGAACATTGAGTCGATAGACTAGTAACGATACCAAACGAAGACTTCTTTTAAGCTAAACAATAAAGAAAAAAGAATGTGTTCATATTTTTTATTTTATATTAACGTACATAAAATTTTTAAATAAAGATTTTAAATGTTTGGATTGGGTTGAACATTGGGAGGTTTTCGTGTATTTGGCCGTTTCGATTATTAGTAAATAAAGAAAAAAAATAAAAAAAAACTCAAACACAAAATCGCCCAAAACCGAAATCAATACCTATTTTGGGCTGTTTTAAAAAAAAAACTATACATATTTTGTTACATTGTACTAGTTATAAAAGATAATTTTTAGGCTATTTTTTACATGTGAAATGCAAAAGATAATATATTTTACATATAAATATGACATTTAACCATAAAAAATATGAAAATTTTAAGAAAATAGCCACTTTTTAGAGAATGATTTTAAAAAATAGTTACAGTTTTAAAATTTTAGAAAATAATCATTTCAGAAATTTCTTACTTTGGTAAGAAATTTCTTACAACAAATTTATGTGTAATCTAGGTATGGTAAAAAATTTCTTACCTATGTAAAAAAAAATTATGGCTACTTTTTAAATTTTTTGAAACTACGACTATTTTTTTAAAGCACATAATCTAAAATGACTATTTACCTAACCAACCCATAAAATAGTAAGTAAAAACCATCAAGAGAATTTTAAGAGAATAGCCACTTTTAGAGGGTGATTTTCAGAAGAGTTTTTTTTGCACTTGTGCCCCCTTAACTTCACGTGTTTGACAACTGGCCCCCTAACCTTTAATTTTTGACAACTTCACGTGAAGATCAGGAGACACCAGTGCAAAAAACTCTTTTGAAAAATAGTCAATGTTTTAAAATTTTAAGAAAGTAGACACTCATATATTTTATTACATTTGTAAGAAATTTATTGCAGTAAATTTTATGTGTAATTTTATGATGCTAAGAAATTTCTTACATTAGTAAGAAATTTTTATGGTTATTTCTTAAAATTTTCTGAAACTGTGACAACTTCTTAAAAACAGATCCCTCAAATGGTTATTTACCTAACTGGCTCAAACATCAATAAGGGTTTTTTTTTTATATAGAGAAATGAATGAGAAAATAAAATTAGCCTAAATTTAAAACAAAAATAAACCTAAAGGCTTTTGGGCGGTTTTGGATAACCAAAATCAGAATTTTAAAACTCAAAACTGAATTTTTTTTCGATTTAACATTTTCTTAATTTTTTGGACGGTATCTGTTTTGGAAAGGCGGGCACGTTGGTTTTGGTTTTTTATGAACATCGTCGTGTACGATGGCACAATTGGTGCAACGTGGCTAGGCTCGGGGCACGACGAGGCTAGGTCAAGCACAGTGGCGCAGTTTGGTGTGGCTCAATCGTCCGCGCCGCACAATCCTCTATGCATCTGCCGCCCTAGTGCAATCATCCATGCTGCTGCCACCCAAGTGATGCTCCTCCTCTACTATGGTACCAACTATAGAGAGAAGGTGTGAGAGTTTGGAGAGGTTGAGATGTTTTTGAGTCTTGGGTGTGTGAAAATGAAAAGATAAATTTATTTAGAATTTTTAAAATTTGGAGTATTAAGTTTTTCTTTGAAATTTTTATCTTAAAAAATAATAATGAAGTAAAAAATGCACGTCGTCAGCTCTCCGTCTACTCAAACTAACATATGAGCCACCATAATTGATGACTCAAATTTTAAAGGTTTATTTGATACTATTTACATATTAAAAGTCAACTTAAAAATATGTAAAAGTATTACAATGCTATTTATGATTTTTTTATTATTATCAACCATTCATTTTATTTATGAATTCAACAAGTATTATTAAAGTATATTTTTAGAGCACATTCCCAAACAATGAATAAGTTAAACGTGTCGTTGAGTTGAATCGACTTCCTTTACTTCATAATATCGAGTTTGGTCCAACTTGAAAACACTACTCGATGGAAAAAACAAGGGTAAATTGAAAAAAAATAATAATGCGAAGAACAATTTTGAAAGTATTAGGGTTTGACAGAGTTCCAAGAGCCGAAGACCACGCAATGACTGAGCAGCCTTTTTGTACAATTGCTGTCATCCAGCTTGTCACGTAATTGTAATATTACCATTTTGCCATACAACTCAATCTAATTTGCTCCTCAAGCAGAGGGGTACTTTCGACATTCTAACAGCTAATGATGAGTGGTGACTACCAAGTACCAAGTACCAACCAATATGACAGTGTCATAAAGACGCCCTAACCTTGAGACACATCATTTCTGAAATTAGTTAGATACCGACAAACAAATAAAGGGAAAAGTAAAAATGGATTAATCAGAATTTCAAGTGAGTTACCTTTTCGGTAAACATCCCCATATTTTATTATTTATTTTTTTTTATTTTAATTTAATATCTTTAAATCTCAATTATTTATTCATCAAAATTTATAAAATCAAATCATTATAAAATAAAATAATTATGGTATTTATTCTAAATAATCCGTTAGTATTCAAGCTACAAAACTATTATGTGTGATTACGGTAAACATCCAAATCATTATATTTGAAATTATTTTGACTTTGAAAATTTTTAAATAACATAAATTATTAAAATTTAAAAATATTGTATTAAGATTAAAAAAATTGAAAAAAAAAATTTATGGATGGTGTAAGCAAACCAGGCCTTAATACCTTGTTTTGATAAATTATTTCAATGTACTATTTTATATCATTTCAGCCAAATCATATAAATTAATTTATCAATAATTTAGTACTATTTTATATCATTTCAACTAAATCATTTAAATAATTTATCTAAATAATCTACTGTTATTCAGCCTAATAAAGCCCCATTATTGTTGTATCGTCTATTAATAAGTTATTCAAATATTTGCAAAAAAGAAAAAATTCAGACGAACAACATGTGACGTGTAAAATTTTTGTTATTAAAATTTTAATGTGTTATAAAAAGAAAAAAAAAGATCAAAATTAGATAAGTGGAGTGTTGTTTGAGAAACTATTTACATGTTGAAATTTTAATTTAAATTATATGTTTTAGAATAAATCAGCATTTGAATTACTCATTTAAACAATTTGAATGCGCATTTTCGTCTATTTGTTAACACTATTCAAATATCAATTTAAAATTGTACAACTCAAATAATGTCCATATCAACTAAATAACTATGAAATTGACAATATGATAAAAAAAAATTACTTTTTTAAAATTTTAAAAATTTCAAACTATAATTGCAAACCGCAACGAACCTATTAAAACGTATATTTATCCTATAACTTGTGGGTAAAATTATGATTAACTAAGAAGAGAGAAATTCTCCAATGAGGTTAAAAATCATTAAATTCACCTTTTGAATAAATCACACTGTCTCTTTGTTTGTTTGGTTTTTTTTTTTTTTTTTGACAAAAGGAATGAATCACACATCTTAAAAAAATTTCTTTTTCTAAATTTTTAAAATTTCACTTAAATTGCAAACCACAACGAACCTCTAAAACGTATATTTTATCTTACTTGTGGGTAAAATTATGATTAACTAGAAAAAGAGAAATTCTCAAATGATTTTTTATGATAAAAAAATACTTAAATTTACATTTTTAATAAATCACACACATCTTTGTTTTATTTATTTTTGACAAAAGAGTAAATCACACCTCTTAAAAAATATAAATATGATAATTCAAAATTATTTGCTATTAAAAAACAACCTACGAGATAAATTCACCTAAACAAAGTGTGTCGGCTTTAGATTGCCAAACGACAGCCGACACAATTTCAACCCCAGCACAGGAAACACGCGTCGCGTAAAATGCTTTAGATTGGTCAAACAGATCAACGGATCAGATCACGCCACGTAGGATGGTGAAAGACCACCCTAGTGTTGTGAATAGAGAATCATTCCTCGGTTCGTCCACGGCCCGTGAGAAACTTCCGATAACGCGACGAAGGAAAGAAATGACTCACTGACTCTCTCTCTCTCTCTCTCTCTCTCTCTCTCTCTGGAGAGATTTATCAGAGGTCGTTGATTCTTGTTTGGCCACCGAGAAAATTCGAGCTTCCTTTTTCGCGCCAACGAACTCGAGAGTCCTTTTTCTTCTTCGGTCGTCTGAGAATTGAGAGTACGCGATCGGACTGGTGGAGAGAGAGAGAGAGAGAGAGAGAGAGAGAGAGAGGGAAAAATGACGTTTTCGGATAATTCGAAAGGGCTGATATTGGCTGTGGCTTCGAGTGCCTTCATAGGCTCGAGCTTCATTCTCAAGAAGAAAGGTCTCAAACGCGCTGGTGCTAATGGCACTCGTGCAGGTTTGTGATATTTTTTATTTTTATTTTTATTTTGGTATCATCTTCCATTATTGAATTTTATGATCTCCGAATTTCTATTTCGATTTGGTTTTGGTTCTTGTTTGGCCGATGGAATTTTGAATTTGGTTTCTGGTTAATTGTGGTTCGTTTTGATTCATACGCGTTGTGTCCCTTGTTGATTTTCAATTAATTGAGGTTTTTACTGGATCATATGATTGATATTTGTTAATTAAAGTAGATCAAAATTGTACTTATATTGCAACTTGAAGTTTTAATTTTTGGATATGAAGTGATTCAGGGTTTGTAACATATACAATGATGTAGATGATCACAAAAATGTGTTTGAAATCATTGAATTCTTAAGATCTTGCTTCATTGGTTTCCAATGGAAGTTATAATTGGGTGTTAAGCGTATAAGTGCAAACTCTACAGAGAAAACAGATGAGTACAATGCTTGAAGTCTCCAAAAGATTTCCTTTTTTAATTTTTATATACACAATGCTAGAAAGCATGGAACTTTTCATCGAGCTTAAAGAATGTGGTCCATTTTCTCGGATCCTAAATTAAAGTTGTATACCTAGTGTATACTTGTTGGGTCGAATTATGCTTTGCTTTGGATTCCTTTTATTGAAAATGTCTTTTACAAAATGGATAATTGAATGTTGTCTCTTGACTAATGTAGGAGTTGGTGGTTATACTTACTTACTAGAGCCGTTATGGTGGGCGGGCATGGTGACAAGTAAGTGTAGTACTGCAGAAATTTTTGTTTTACCTCGCCAAACATTACGTGTCTAAAATCATATTGGAGAGCATCGGTGACTGATCCTAGTATGTCTTGGAGTTGTAGTGATTGTTGGAGAGATTGCCAATTTTGTGGCTTATGTATACGCACCTGCAGTTCTTGTAACCCCGCTTGGCGCACTGAGTATAATTATCAGGTAAATGCAATTCGTCTGAATTCTCTTATCTGGCAACACTCGTTTTGATTACGTTGAAGAAACTAACATGTGGATTGCATCTGGGTAGTGCCGTTTTGGCCCATTTCTTGTTGAAGGAACGGATACAGAAAATGGGTGTTCTGGGATGCGTGTCCTGTGTTGTTGGATCAGTTGTAATCGTAATTCATGCACCTCAAGAGCATACACCGAGTTCTGTTCAAGAAATATGGAATTTAGCAACTGAACCAGGTATCGTATTTGTGTGTCATAACCTGCCTATTTTTGTTTCCAGTCAATACCTTCATTTTCTTAGCTCTGCCTATGGCTAGTTTTCTTATGCTTCCTTTTTCAACTACAGCCTTCTTGGTTTATAGTGTGGCTACAGTTTCTCTTGTGCTTGCTCTGGTCTTGCATTTTGAACCTCGCTGTGGACAGACAAACATACTTATTTACTTGGGAATCTGTTCGTTGATGGGATCTTTAACGGTAATGTGTTACTTTTTCTTATATTTTAAATTGATTGCAAAAATATACAGGCATTCTGTATCTCTAGCCCTGGTGTTTAATTGGCTTTAGTAGTTAATAACCTATCCTGAATTGTAAAATCTTTCAGGTTGTAAGCATAAAGGCCATTGGAATTGCAATAAAGCTAACCCTGGATGGGGTCAGTCAAATAGCTTACCCTCAAACTTGGTTTTTTGTTACTGTCGCAGCAATCTGTGTTATTACGCAGTTAAATTATCTCAACAGGGTGAGTATTGTTTATCTTGCCCTTTCCATGTAAAGCATTCCTTGATATTGTCATTTTAGGAATGATTTGTAAATCGTAACTAAAAGTAATATCAAGATATTAGAGCTTTTGTGTTCTACTCATAATCATTGCCTTAATTCTTTTCAGGCATTAGATACATTCAACGCAGCAATTGTTTCTCCAGTATATTATGTTATGTTCACAACTCTGACTATTATTGCAAGTGTAATTATGTTCAAGGTAGGTTGATGGAGTCTGTGTTATTCTCCATTCTTTTTTTCTTTTCCCCTAAGTTCCATTTCTTGAAATTGCTTTAAGGAGAAAAGAGTTCTTAAAATTTATGCTCATTTTTATATCGTCATCAGGATTGGTCTGGGCAGAATGCCAGTAGCATAGCCTCCGAGATATGTGGATTTATTACCGTGCTTTCGGGAACAGTCATACTTCACGCAACAAGAGAACAAGAACCTGCTCCAACACAAGGTAATTAAAGATTGTTATATTATTTCAAGTTCTATGGGATGAGATCATTAATTTAGAATTTTTATAATCTGGTATAAGTTAACGCTTAAAGATATATCACAAAACAGGCTTGAAGTTAATACTTGTGTCTATATGGTATTGATCTTAAATTAGAGATTACAAAAAGGTAGTTCAATCAAGTGAGTCAAAAAGTTGGTACTCAATGTCCCATAGTATAGGTCTTCCATTGGCTAAAAGCTTCGCGTAAACTCAATCATTCTATCTTTCAACATTGTGTTGTGTGTTTGATTTCACTGAGGCGACATATTAACTCCCTTGTGATTGAAAATATTTCTGGATAGCTAAGCAATTTAAGATGAGCAGTAAATACATTGCATCACAATGTCGAATAAAATGAATGCTCTGGATTACGGCTATGAAAGACCTAACAAAATGAATAAACAAAGAGAAGAGACAGCTCATGCGTGGTCTGTAATGTGATCGAAGATTCAGCTATATCAAGAGACTCTCTGGCTGTATCACAGCTTTTAACTGTAACATTGCCTTTTTATCCCAGGACCTGTAACATGGTATATTGGCGGAGATTCAGTGAAGAGCTATGAAGACGAGCATTTAATAACCTTAAACTCTTCGGATTACCTTGAACATTAGGTTTCTTCCTTTTTCTGATGGAATTGGACAAACATAAACCCTCCTAGCAATTAAGCAATACTGCGATCAGATTAAGAGTAGTGTTCGCAAAGAAGGGAAGCTCCTCATGCGTTGACACTAAATTCGCTCTGTCTTCACTGGTTTGCAATCCGACCTTTAATCGGGCACTTGAATCACTTGTGATGTCGCGGGCACTACTCTTGGCTGGCAGATTGTAGAACTATTTTGTCAACTTTTGAAGGAGGTTCAAGTGTCTGCCAGGATCACGAGATTATTTGTTGTTATTGCCGGCCATAACAGCCCATTTTTGCCTGTGTATAGTGATGCCTGTAGTCATAATTTCTTTTTGTTTTTATCATTTTTTTTTTAATTTTATCTCCTTTTAAGAGTATTTTCAGTTCATATTGCATCTTGTGTCCATTCTTTTTCTTTCTTTTTTTTTTTATTTTTTTTGGTGGTTTTCAGTTATTGAGACATAAGAGAGTTGAGAAAAGGCAATTGGCGATTGTATATTACATACCGTTGCACTAAAGTTTCATGCTTTTTTGTGTGTGTGTGTGTTTTTATTCCTTTGGGCTTCTTGTACATTCGATTCCGAGTTTTTCTGTTTATCACCAACTGTTCAGTCGATAACGCTCGAATAGGATATTAATGGAGAATCGCAAAATAAAGTGATTCTTGATGCGATTAATAATCTATGTTCATGTGTTTATTTTATTTATATTTTATATTTATAATATAAATTTTAGGATATAAATTAAAAGTATAATACAAATAAGACATATATTATTAATGTGCAAAGAATGTGATATTTTTCAATGTGTTAAAATGAGATATAAATTATTAATATGCCAAGAATAAAATATAGATTACTATATTTTTACTTTTATACTATTAGAGGTTAATATCTTATTTTAAAAAACGTCGACCTTTTTTTAAAATATAAACAAAAAAATCAAATAAGCTAAATAGGTCATTTTGGAGAATGCTTTTTAAATATTCGCAAATATTTCAAAAAATTAAAAAAATAACCTCAGCTCAATAGATGAATTTTATAATCCATAACTATTTGATCATTTTTTTAATAAATAAAAAATTAGTGATATCTTTAAATCACCTATGGAAAATAGTTATTTTTTGTGTTTTTTTTACAAAAAATAATCAAATATCATAAAGAGAGAATTTCAAAATAAAATCATTGTTAATGTCATTTAGTAACTTATATCTTAACTGGCGTGTTTTTTTTTATTTTTATTTTCACTCTATATCAATAATGTTAATATTAAATTATTAAAAATACAACACGCAAAATATAAATTATTATTATTATGCAAAAAATAAGGCCATTTCTCAAAATCCTCCACTATCAAAAAAAAAAAAAAAAAAAACAGATTTCTATTGGAAAGATTCCTTCCCTTAAATCCCTTCTCAACCAAGACAACCATAGATAACAAAAAAACGATCAGATTTCAGAAAAAGGGTTCGGTCATAAATCAAACGCGCGATCCCAGCCGTCCATCTCAATCAAATCCAACTCCAAAAAGTCCCGATTCGATTCCTTTCACGACTCAATCTCGTCCAAGCAATCTCCACCGTCCGATCAAATCCCTGCCCTTTTCCCGCAATATATTCCCTCTCTTCGCTTCGCTTCGCTTCCCAAAAACGCAATCAAAGAAACAAAGAAAGCTAAGAGAGAGAGAGAGTCAGAGACAGACCAGAGAAACCTAGAGAGAGAAACCATGGCGGCAACAGTGTCTCCCTGGTCGAAACCCGGAGCGTGGGCTCTCGACGCCGAGGAGCACGAGGCCGAGCTTCTCCAGCAGCAAAACGACGCCGCCGCTGCTGCCGCCGCCTCCGCCGCCGCCGATTTCCCAACCCTATCCACCGCCGTCTCTGCCGGAGGCGGAAAATCGAAGAAGAAGAAGGGCCAAACCCTATCCCTGGCGGAGTTCACGACCTACGGCGGACCGAAGCCGGCCGAGCCGGCGGCGGGTCTGACTCACGAGGACCGCCTGGCCCTCCCCAAGGGCCCGCGCGAGCGCACCGCCGAGGAGCTCGACCGGAACCGCCTCGGCGGCGGGTTCAGGAACTACGGGGATCGTGGCGGCAGCCGCGGCGGAGAGTGGGGCGGGCAGCCGAGGGGCTCCGATAGGGAGAGAGGCGGCGGGAGAGATTCGGTTAGGGATTCGGGGCCTTCTCGGGCCGACGAGGCCGATAATTGGGCGTCGGCGAAGAAACCCTCGATCGGGAACGGGTTTGAGAGGAGGGATAGTAGGGATGGCAGGGATAGGGGAGGGTTCTTCGATTCGCAGTCGAAGGCCGATGAATCCGACAGCTGGGTGGCGAACAAGAGCTTCGCGCCTCCGCCGCCTGCGGCAGAGGCTCGGAGATTCGGTGGCGGGAGGGGAGGGTTTGCATCGAACGGTGGCGGTGCGGATTCGGATTTTTGGGGGAAGAGGAGGGAGGAGAGTAGTAATGGATTTGGGAGCGGGAGCGGGAGCGAGGGCGGGACGGGGCGGCGGAGGCTGAATTTGCAGCCAAGGACGCTGCCCATTGTTAACAATGGCGGGGGCTCCCAGGGGAAGGAGGCGGGAACGGCTGCGGCGGTTGTGGCGGTTGTGGCGAAGCCTAAGGGGGCGAATCCGTTCGGAGAGGCGAGGCCGAGAGAGGAGGTTTTGGCGGAGAAGGGGCAGGACTGGAAGAAGATTGATGAGCAGCTTGATTCGATGAAGATTAAGGAGGCGGGCGAGAGGGCGGAGGGAGGAGGATCCTCGTTCGGGAAGCGGAGTTTCGGGAGCGGGAATGGGCGCTCTGGCTCGTCTGGCGGCCGCACCGAGACTAGTTGGAGGAGGCCGGGATCCGCTGATGCTGATGTTGATGCTGCTGTTGCCGCTGATGCTGATGACTCCCAAAGGTTTGTGCTTTCTGAATGATTTGTTATAAAAGTTCACTGCTTTATGAAAAGTTTTAAAGCTTCATGCTTTGCTTGTATTAGTTAGTGTTGATGGTCAATAGTTTACTCTTAAGCTATAGATGTTCTAAAAGAATGCTATTGTTGTTGAAATTGGTTATGGTTCGTTTTAAGGGAAGATTTTCTTTCTGTTATCTATGAGCATGAAATTAGTCATTGACGTTGCATGTAAGTGCTTTTGCCTTTAGCTATATTGTGATAGTTTCTAATGCAATGCCCACAAGAGATTCTTTAGTCTTGCCAATTTTTTTCTATCCACAAAGTAGTAGTCTTCAAAATAGGAAATCTCTTTTTTAACTAGTCTCATTAAGGAAAAGCCTGTGGGCAATCTTTCATTTCTTTTAAGTTTAAATAACTACTTTCCCTGAAAACCTCATTATAATCTCACTTTCCATTTGTTCTATTAGATATGAGGTTAGTTTCATGGCTTAAGTTTTTGTGGGCAATCCCTTTTTTTCTTTCTTTTTTTTTTTTTTTTTTTCCCTTATTCTTTTTATAATTGAACTAGAAAAGATGGCCATGCTAGCTAGTACCATGGGTCTAACCAACACTTACTTTCTTTTATCACCTCTTCATCTATAAAAGGAGAAGTATAGAAAGGTATTCATTAGCTCATATATCTGGAACTGTAATTCGTGTTTAAGTTTAGATCCGCATTTTGATTAGTAGTTTAATCCGAGTACACCACTAGCTTGTTGTTTCTTAACATGGTGGTGTACAAGACATTTCTTGAGACTCATTTTGGAAGATGGTCCGAGTAATTTTGTTTTCTGTGATAGCTATTGTTAGAGGCTTTGCACAAAGAGCTGAAGTTTATTATTCCTTTCTTTCCTATATTAGTTGTTCGCTATTGGTATTGGGTTACTCAATCAAGTAATGCAATTTTTTTATTTTCGTGGCGTGCAGTGCTGAGAAGAACGAGGATGATGAACCTGCTGCAGAGAATTGAAATCTAGAGATGATTGAGTTCCACCGAAAAGGAGAGGGAAAAAGATTCAAGTTACCATGGTTTTGAATTCATGAGACTATTTGTTTGTTAAACTTAATATTTTGGCTGTGACTGATTTATACACTGCATTCTTATTATTTAACAATTTTGGTAGGCTGTTTGATTAGTTAATAGGAGTTTTGTTTTTTGATGGTTTGCCTTAGTGTTTTGCAACACTACTTTGTAGTCTGTAATGAAATTGAGAAATACTTTTATTCAAATAATTATCATTTTTTTTAATTGCTCAATCTTATAAAAAGGGTATACAAAATTTCAGCAGATTTTGGCGGTTTTGTTAAGGCGACAAAATAGTTTATAACATGCATGTGCTTATGATGGCTGTTGTCTGATTTGTAGCCTCAAGTTTTGGAACATTTTCTTTTGTGCTTTCTTTGACTCCTTAATAGACTAGTTGGTCTAAACTTTTTTTTTTTTTTTTCCTTTCCTGTCTTTAATTAAAAAGCACATTCTTATAAACCTGCTTTTATTTTGTTAGTTGGCTTGTTGTTAATTGCTTTTGGCGTTTATTTTGGATTATTGCTTATTCGTCTCCAAAGTTTTAATAAGAGCTTGGACTGCCTTGACTCAATACTTTTCGCCATTGCTCATCACCTATATGAAACCTAAACAACATTAGTAGAGTACTAAAACATATGATAAATAATTAATTCTGGCTTTAAACGAGCACTTACCAGAGAGGGATTCTAAGAAAAAGAAAAGAAAAGAAAGGAAAAGAATGGAAACAAACAAACAGATAAAATACACGGACCACCAGCTAAGAAATCAATAGGTGTTTCCGAAAGTCGGTGACCAATCTTTTTAGGCCAGGTATTTTTAAATGGTTGAAATTCTTTCAACAAGAAATAATGGTGCTCATGAGCATTAAAAAGAAATAAAATAATGCTGAGCTGGCCGTTGAGAATCAAATCTGGCCGACCTGTTTATTGTTATCATAATTATGATCTTTTGGGCAATATAGTGAAGACCAAATAGATCAATCTAGTTCTAAAATCGAGACCAGATCTTATCAAACTTAGTATATAACCATGTACCGGACATACACTTTATGGGATAGTCGTTGGCTTCCATGATTTGCAACTCTATTCTGATTTTAATATTTTTTGGGGGGTAAAATACTCACTTAACTATTCCTTATACAAAAATAATTTTTTTAATTTTTAATACAAATATTCTCTTTTAAAATTTCAATTCAAATATCACAACCAAATTCCTATCCAAACATTGATTTGAGAAAGATAATTTTGCCAAATAATAACTCAAATCAAAGTTATCAGAAAATGCTTACCAAACGAACACTTTGATTGTTAGACAAAAATATTAGATATTGTGTATAAATTGTTCTGTTATTCGCAAACCTAGGTGGTGCTAATCCATGTTGTTTGATTGAAGACACGAGAAAAATCAAGGTATGGTTGAGGGAAACGAAAAAGAAAATATCAAAATTTAAGTCCATGCTTAATATTAATAATAATATTATTATTTTAAAGCTGGCTTGGCAAAAATCTTGAACTCTTAGTTTCCTAAACAATCAATGCAAATGCCTTATCTACCTTGACGGCCAACCAATACCTACCAACCACCAGCAAAAGAGAGCATTGCTCATTGCTTCATAACTCTGCCCATGTTTTTGACATTTTCCAATAAAAAGGACCGTTGCGTTTAAAACCTCTTTCGACGATAGACGCGGAGAACATAAAATAAAATGATGGCGTATCATAGTATGGTTTATTGGAAGTGAATTAGAAATATCAATTCCTATTTTTATGTTTGAATTTATGGTGTTGTTTAATTGAAAATAAAATGTTAGAGAAGTTAATTTTTTAAAGTCTACGACTTTGTTGAGATTTGAGAAAGGAAAGCGCAAAGGAGTGAGAGTAATAACAACTTTTGTTATGTTAATAGGACTTTCTTTAGCACAGTTTGAAGCTTTTTTTTTTTTAAGCACATCAATGCTAAGCTAGTAGAATAGGACTTTTGTGTTTGAACGCACAAATGTTTCAGATATTTGGCTTTGAATTTTGTAGGCAAAGAAATGGTGGTTGGTTTCATTATTTTACAAAAATCATGGTACGATTAATTTTGGGGCACTTTTGTTTTCTTTTTTAATCTTGACAGGAAATTATTCGACATTGATGTAATTGTATTTGACTTTATAGCTTGTTCAAAATTGATCATGTAATTAAGAAATATGCAGAGAGGTGGTTGACGGATACTTTTTAAACTCTTTCAAAATACTATGATCACATGGGTCTTAATTTTTTTCTTTTTTAAACATGGCAATTGCAACAATCTTTTTTGAGGCCACTCGAATTTCTGATTAAATTTGCAGGTTAAAAAAAAAAAAAGAAAACAACAATACCCACAACAGCACATCTAGGCTGAAATATATAACTAGCAACCAGGTCTATTCTATTGATAAGCTTGGCCTGGAAAGTGACACCAATCCAAAACTTAGCCTCAACAGGGAAAATGCAAATATAATTAATTGAAAGTCATGTTTCATTCTATAATCTATAGGACTATCAAAATTAAAATCAGCCTAACCCTTTTGTCATTGTTTTTGTTTAATCTTCAATGCTTGAATTCCTAGCACATTTGGACCTATTGTCCAAGCTTAATTATCACAGGAAAGAAAGGGACAGTGAAATATTTATTTCTGCTTTTTGAATAAATATCAACAGTCTATTAAACTTGATATACACAGTACACAACATGTGAAAGGGGTTTTAGAAAAATAGTGCTTCTTGTTCCATGATAGACAATAAATTTTAATTTATAGAATGCTCAGCCCTTACCGGTCTTAAATGCAATTCCGTACTGTTTCAGTCCCTAAAGTTTGAAAAGAGAAAAAAAAAATGGTTACAGTTTTTCAGAGCTCAATAAATAGAGACAGTTGAGAAGTTAATACAACCATGTCATGCCACTACAGACCCTTATATCTTTACTTGAGAATTTTGCTGGTTTTAGTCACAGTTTCGTGATCTGATCACACTTCTCTCTATGCTATTTTGTACCCTTTTCTTTGCTCATAGTTGGTGTCATTTGCAAATATTGTCCCATTTTCAGATATGTCTTGGCTTGAAAAGCTCTTTTTTGTGTCACTTCTCATTTTCACAGCAGCCATAGATGGAACTTATGGAGATGCCATGGTCACCGGCACTGTTTTTTGTGACCAATGCAAAGACGGCGAACGATCCTTGTTCGATTATCCGATTTACGGTGAGCTAATTTTTCGTATCCTTATTAGTATTATTATTATTATTTTGTAAGAAAAGGACTAATGTACAAGAACTTTTTGTGAGTAAAATATAGAATGTGCATTTATATTTGCATTGTTTGTAGTCCTGTTTTTTGGTCTAGTGTGAGCATTTAATTTATGAGGTAATGTTGGTTTGTTCTTGAAGCAACAACCAAGATGTTATATTGATGGGTTGATTAATTGATAATCAAGTGGGGTTTCATGGGTTCAATTTTGAGAATAAAAATTGAATGTGTTTTGACATGTAAAAAAAAAATTTACTTTATTCTTGCAGGGGTTAAAGTGAAAGTGACTTGCACAGACAGCAATGGTCAAACCACATTGTCAAGGGAGGAAACAACAAATTGGTTCGGAAGCTATGCTGTGAGGTTTGACGGGGCACCGGATCTTAGCGGCTGCTTCGCGCAGGTCTCGAGCGGCGGCCAAGGCTCCGACTCGGGCTGCGCGGCGGCTGCCGGACCAGCGCAGCAGCTGAGGCTGATGTTTAGGATGTTCGACATGGAAATGTATGCTGTGGACTCTTTGCTGACTCAGCCTTCCCAGCCGATGTCAAACTGTCCTACATCATCCACTAACCCTGTCCCGTCGCCCGTGGTGACACCCGCGAAGCCGCCTCCTGTGCCAGTGAATCCGCCTTCTTTGCCTGCGCCTGTCGCTCCTATCACAAACCCGTCTCCGCCGGCTTTTAGGCTTCCGCCGCTGCCTCAGTTGCCGCCTCTACCTCAGTTGCCGCCTCTACCGCCTCTGCCTCCGATGCCACCAGCGCCTTTCTTGGAAGCTACGGCATGTCCGCATGAGTAAGTGATTAACATCTTTTCACTTAATTCTGATGAAAAATGTGTACTTTCAACAATGCCAATTTGATTGCTGGTACATAGAAAATGTATTTAGTCTTTGACATGTCTTAAACTAATTTTGTCTCATAAACAATATTGCCTGTACTCTTGAAATAGTTTGATTGTAACTTATATGTATAGTCACTATGTTTTTTTACTTGGCACCATTGCATGAGACTTAAAAATCTGATAATTTGTCAAGTAGAGAACTTCCAGTACTCTTTCACATATTCAACTTTCACTCAAATAAAACGTTTCTAGCCAATTATGTCAATATTGCTAAATGACCATATTTAAGTTATTTAGTCTCACATTTTGCGAGCAATATAAGAACCCTCTCATTTGAATGGAAAAAAAAAAAAAAAGCTTTGGCGGGGTATGTCTAACATGTCAGAATCGTCGAACGATGTAGAATTGTTTCCCATAGTAGAGCATACAAAATAATTAGATTTCAAAGAGAAATAAAGGATTTGAGTTCGGAAATGTTGATGTTACGAAAATTAATGGCAAAGAAACGAAAAATTAAAACACGAAAATAGAGAACACGCACATTGAAGTAGAAGCCTAAGACGAGAAAAAATCATTGGCAGAGGAACATTCACTATATTAAAAAGATTGGTACAAAGTTAGAGAATATATGTGACTTAAGTAAATATAAGAAAAAATTCTTAATTTGAAAGGTTCATACCGCATGGGATCAATTGTGGGCTCCGGGGTTGGGCAGCGCAACTCCTCTGCTACCACAACAGATCCCTAATTTTTTTTGCCTCAATTTTTATTAAGTCGCACCGCGGACATTCGAGTTGGTCTAAAACAGAATTCGGATAACAAAACTCTAACAGTTGATGAGACATATTAAGTAAAAATTAGTTGACTCACTAAGCATATTCAATCTACATATCTACTCATTGTTGTTGACCTTATGGAATGGCCAGGAATTGGACAATGCCAGAATACAAATGCTACTGGAGGGCGGTGAACCCGGAGACAAAAGTGTCGACGATATTTGGACCGCTCGCAGAAAGACGGTTCGGGACAGACATGACATTGTGGCAAGGCCTACAGGGGAGAGGAGACCCTCACAGGACTCTCCTGAGAGAAGCCATCACATCATTTCTCAACTCCTACAACACCGTGGTCTTTCCTTACCACACCCTCGGCGTCGTCGAGCGCACGAATTGGGCGCTGATGGGCTCGCCTCGCAGCGTCCTCTTGACTGCGTTGCGGTTCAAGCGGGCTAATTCGGGATATGGCAACATTAGTTGCAAATTCACCCCTTGCAAGTGATTAAAAAATAAAATAAAAATCCACATTATGTTTTTTTTATCAGTTGGCATATAGAGTTTCACATGATTCTATTATCACATTATGTAAAACTGTTGTACGACAGATATATGTTTTATGTATTGGTTCATGTTTCTGAATGAGCGTTAATTTTCTTTTCTCATCGTATTTATTATATGACAAAACTATAAGAAAATTAAATCCAATGTACTATTATAGACTTAAAAGTTTCCAACTAACATGGAGCTTTAAGCTAAGAATTCATTGGAAGCCTTTTAAAAATATGTGGATTAAATTCAAATGTAAATTATCTGACATGAATTGTTCGCTTTTGGCTTTGCTTGTGCTCAGAAGATAAAAGTACTAACTTGTTTCAACTTTTTGCCTATTGAAAGAAGTTCATGAACAACATGTGACATGAGAATAAAAAAAAAAAAAAAAAAAACGAATAACCCAATAGTGCTGTCATCTACTAGACATCGTCTAATCTAATTTGGAAGAGAAAAAGTCCGAATCGGATATGGAAAAATTTAGAACTAGAAGAATGCAAAAGATCACATGAACAGTGGTAGTCAGAGAAGAAGTGGTTTGTTGATTGTTGAGTAAATTAATATCTAACAAAGAAGCAACCAAAAAAAAAAAAAAAAGTCCATTTGAAGCTCTTATGTTTCAGAAAATGAAATAAAGATGTTACAAGAGAGTTAACTTCATAAATCACACCACACAAATATTAAGTATATTACTATGCCAAGCAACAATTCTACAGCATATAGACAGTCTTCTTTATTTTATTTTATTTTATTTTCTTGACAAGTAATTACTATATTGTTCCATAACCTTGCTCTTGGGACAATATAGTGACATAAGCCCACAACATTACATTCCACACAAAGCCACCATATGCTATTTTGATATTGAAAACTTAAATAATGCCTGGTCTATAATATAATTTAATTTCCTTTTCCATGTTTGGAAATATTAAAAAAAAAGAATTTTAATAATATAGCCACTATTTACAAAATAATTTTAAAAAATAGTTATAGTTTAAAAAAATTTAAAAATTAGTTATGTAAGAAATTTTTTACAAATTTTTTGCTTAGTGTCAGAAATTTCTGACAGTATTTTTATGTGTATTTTTGTTATTGTCAGAATTTTTTTTTTAATTTTATGGGTAGTTTTTAAATTTTTTAAAACTATGATAATTAAAAAAAAAAAACACAATTCAAAGTAGCTATTTACCTAACTGATCCTTCAAAAAAAGCTATCATAGAGAATTTTATAATAAACAAATATTACTTTTGTTGTGAAAAAATTTATAACAAATATGTATATAACAAGTGCTATTTTTTAATATTTATAAATATGTGCTATATTTTTTAAAAGATTTATTAATTTTTCTTTATTTCTACAACTCATCAATTTAGTACATTTCCTTTTGTGCTTATACGCACAAAAAATGATTAAAAAAAGAAACTGAAGATTTATAAGCAAACATTTTTATTTTTTTCCTGCAAAACAAGTAGTGGAATTCTAACCATTTTGGAAACTGCTCAAGGAAAACCAAGGAATTGGAAGCTCGGTTAGCTGAGCTGCAGTCGAATAATGTCGGCAATTCCAATGTGGTGTTGGAAAGATTGGTTGCATCTGAATTGGAGGAACAAAGGGCTAGACAGGAAAGCATGTGGAGACAAAAATCAAGGGAAGAATGGTTGAAGGATGGAGATAGGAACACACGTTTTTTTCATGCATCTACCGTGATCAAGAGAAAGACCAACAATATAGATGCTCTCAAAGGGGACGATGGGAAGTGGATTTCTGGCTGGAAAAACATTGGAGAACACCTAGTTGGGAAGCTAAGCCAACAGTTCACTTCTTCTAATCCACCTTTTGCGTTATTAGATGGTCTATTCCAGAAAGTTATCAGTGAGGAGGACAATGCTCTCCTCAATCGAATTCCAAATAGAAGTGAAATAGAAAGTGTGGTTAAGGAGTTAGCGCCCCTTAAGGCTCCAGGACCAGATGGGTTTCCAGCCTTATTCTACCAAGTTTATTGGCCTATAGTTGGGGATCAAGTGGTGGACTTTGTGAGGAATGTCTTCTCTAGTGGTCGATTGCTCAGGGAGGTGAACTTTACCTACATCGTTTTCATCCCAAAAGTAGGAAAAGTTTCTTCGTTTGGTAATCTTAGACCAATTAGCTTGTGCAACTTATCCTATAAGATCTTATCCAAGTTGATTGCAAACAGGTTAAGACCTTTCCTTGATAGGTTTATATCGAGTTCCCAAGCTGCTTTTGTTCCGGGTAGATGGATTTCAGAAAGCTCGATTTTAGCCCATGAGATTGGACATTGCTTCAAGAAGAAATCAGGCAAGGGAGGGTTGATTGGGGTAAAGGTCGACATGGCAAAGGCGTACGATAGCCTTGAGTGGAGTTTTATTGTTCGGGTCATGGAAGTTGTGGGGTTTGACAAAGTATTTTGTAATCTCATCCTACAGTGCATATCCACAACATCATTCTCTTTGTTGATTAATGGGTCGGCTTATGGGTCTTTCAAGGCGGAAAGAGGGATTCGCCAAGGAGACCCCTTGTCGCCTTATCTGTTTATTATTTGTGCAGAAGTGTTGTCGAGACTCCTAGCTACAAAAGAAAGGGAAGGTAGTATTCATGGGATCCGTATAGCCCCGAATGCTCCGCCTATTTCACATTTGTTCTTTGCAGATGATCTTATTTGTTATTGTCGGGCGGCGGAAAAAGAATTACATGAGATCAAGGTAGTTCTTCACAATTTTTGTATGTGGTCAGGGCTGAGAATTAATGAAGAAAAATCTGGAATTTTTTGGTCCAAAAATTTGACATGGAAGATGCAAAGGCAGATTGGGAAAGTTTGGAAGTTGAAAAAGTTAGGAATGGATGCCTTGTATTTAGGTAACAGATTGTTCATTGGGAAAAACAAAAGAGAAGCCTTTCATAGAATCAAACAGAGAGTTATTGATAAGCTATCGGGTTGGAAGGCTAGATTATTATCTGCTGCAGGGAGAGGGACACTTATACGGGCAGTTGCTAGTTCCATTCCAGTGTATAGCATGTCAACATTTCTCTTCCCAAAAACAGTATCGCTAGAAATGGATAAAGCAGTTAGGAAATTTTGGTGGTGTGGGAATGCTGAAGTTAAGAGATGCTGGTGTCCAGTAGCTTGGGACTCAGTTTGTCAACCAAAATCCTGTGGTGGTATGGGCTTTCGCAGATTTGCAGATCTTAACCGGGCTTTGGTTGCCAAACTGGGTTGGATTCTCCAGACGGATGGCAATCGTTTGTGGGTGAGAGCTTTAAAACAGAAGTATTTTCCACACTCTGATTTCATCCACTGCTCCCCTCCGTCCTCATCATCATGGGGATGGAAAGGTATTTTAAAATGCAAAGATATTGTTCTCAAAGGTTGTTGTCGAAAAGTCGGTGCTCGAGATTCTATTGATATTTGGGAAGAACCGTGGGTCCCTTGGTTGGTCAACAACAATTTCTCTCCTATTCCAGCTTCTCCAGATAAGAGGCAAACCCATGTTAGCCTCAGGGAGCTTTGGGACGATTCTAGTGGGAAATGGAAGTTAGATGCCCTGCGTGACCTCTTTGATGAAGCATCTGTGATGGCTATTTGTAAAATCCAATCAATGCAGGGGCCGTTCGTGAACCAATTTGTGTGGCTAGGCAACAAAACCGGGAAGTTCTCTGTTAAGTCAGCCTACTTATGTGACCAAAAGGAAAGATTTGGAGATGCTCAATCTCGCATATGGAAAATTATTTGGAACATGAAAATCCATGAGAGATGGCGGGTTTTCTTATGGAGACTTTCTGCTAGAGCCTTACCCACCCGGACTAATATCGCCAAGTTTGCGCAGGGTATTGATACTACATGTCCGCTTTGCACAAGAGCAGCAGAGGATGAGGTGCATCTATTCTTCGAATGTGATTTTGCTTCCTCAATCTGGTTTGGCTGTCCTTTGGGGATTAGAACTGAGTTTTGGAGTAATTCTTCTCTGCTAGAAAGAATAGCTCGGGCTCTTGAACGACCAACAGGACATGCCTTTTCCTCACTAGAATGGAGTTCTTGGGCCACTATTGTTTTGGACCAGATTTGGAGAGCTCGAAACCTTCTCATCCATGAGGGTGTCACCCCGAATCCCTCCTTAAGTATTGATTTTTGCAGATCTAGAAGAAATGAATTTTTACAAGTTTTCTATGTGGAATCTACGCCTACTGTTAACAATCCAACTCAGAGTTGGAGTCCACCGTGTTTAGGGAGTATCAAGATTAATGTAGATGCAGCGGTTGGAATTCAATCAACAGCCATTGGCATTATAGCAACAAACCACGAGGGTAATGCCTTGGCAGTGCAGGTGTTTAGAGGCCCATTTCTCTCTGCAGAGGAGGCTGAGGCGGCAGCGATTCAAAAGGCTTGTGAGCTCGCTGTTAGGATGGGATGGAAAAGGATTGAGCTAGAGACAGATTGTCAAAATCTAGCTGCTGAATGGAATGGAAATACTGGAGCTATCTCGTGGCAAGCAGGGATATATATAGAACAGATTAGATCTAGTCTGTGTTTGTTTTTTGATTCTTTTGATTTGCGTTGGATCCCTCGAAACTGCAACTATAAGGCGCACAATATCTGTAAATGGGGTCTAAGGCAGTTTCTCCCTTCAGGTGCTTTTTTTGGTTCTCCTGAATGGGAACTTTTGTATACATATCAACCTATTAATGAAAGTTAATTGTCTTTTCCAGCAAAAAAAAAAAAAAAAAAGTAGTAGCCAAGCAAACAATACATTAGTCTAAAGCGAGCATGCTTTAATTCTTTAAAGGACAAAAAAAAAAAAAATGTTTTTTTAGTTACAAGCCAATAGTAATCGATCTCGGTCCTCGAAACCACTGAGTTGCTCCATTGAAAATTATTCCTAAACAACCATAGAAAAAAAAAAAAAATCAATCTCGAGGCAATAGTATAAGAAACCATCACTACATAACCTCATGATCACATTAAAAAAAAAAAAAAAAACTTAACAATGTCTCTACTCTCATATCTACCGTTGATCTCTCTCCTGATCTCGGGTCTGGTCATCGCAACCAACGGCTCAGATGGCCACTTCTCCGTCGTGGAAGCCACGGTGGCCGAGATTCAGCGCGCGTTCGCGGAGGGGACGGTGACTTCCGTGGAGCTGGTCGAGCAGTACACGAGTCGCATCGAGAGGCTGAATCCGGTGCTCCGCGGCGTAGTGGAGCTGAACCCGGCGGCCAGGTGTCAGGCCGAGAGGGCGGACCGAGAGAGGGCCGAGGCGGCGGCGGCGGGGCGGCGGGGCTCGCTGCCGCGGGTGCACGGGATACCGGTGCTGCTCAAGGACGCCATAGCGACGAGGGACGCGACGAACACCACGGCGGGGTCGCACGCGCTGCTGGGGGCGGCGGCGGCGAGGGACGCCGCCGTGGCGGAGAGGCTGAGAGCCGCCGGGGCGGTGGTTTTGGGGAAGGCCAGCATGAGCGAGTGGTACGGCGTCAGGGCTTTCTCTATTCCTGATGGTTGGTGCGCTAGAGCTGGACAGGGCGTGGTTCGTTGACCTTTTTCCTCTCTCTCTCTGTTTTGACCTCCTTTTATTTATTTATTTGCTTAGTAAGAAAAATTGGTGAGTTTTCAGAAAATGATTTCGGAAAACAGACTATTTCAAAATTTTTAGAACAGTAGCAATTTATTAATTTTACTGCATTTCTAATAAATTTTAGGGCTAGTTAAACAATTAATCATATTAAAGGTAAAGTTTAAAAGATTTAGTCATAATTTTACGAAATTAAGGATTTAGCCATAACATATAACATTAAATGTTACATGTATCATATATACGTGTAAAAATGTAACATTACATGTAATATTACATGTAATCTTACATGTAATATATATACGTGTAAAAATGTAACATTACATGTAATATTATACGTATATATATTACATATAAGGTTACATGTAATATTACATGTAATGTTATATTTTTACACGTATATACGATACATGTAACATTTTATGTTACATATTATGATTAAATCTTTAATTTTGATGTTTTATGACTAAATCCTAAAAAATTATTCAAAAATTTGGTTAAATGCCTAAAAAAATCTAAATTTTACGTGTAATTTTATTGTGGCAAAAAATTTCTTACATTAATAATAAATTTTTTATGACTATTTTTAAAAGTTTTTAAAGCTATGACCAATTTCAAAAAGACTACTATTTAAAATAACTATTTACCTAGTTGACTAGTAAAATAGGGTAAATCGTAATTTAATTGTTTTCCTGATTTTTAGAGAAATAATATTTTAGCGTGCTGAAGGTGGAAACCATGCTAGTAAAGTAGAGAGATTTTAATAACTTTAAGTTTTAATGGCATTAAGAAAATGTTACAGCGGATCATAATTACAAATAGTTGTTTGGTCATTTTAATTTTTAAGGACAAGAGGTTGTGGCGTAATTTTTTTTTTATACATAAATTAGGAGGGATTAATGCTTCACTTATTAGTGTACTAATGTAATATTATAAAAGAGTGAAATAATAATATAAAAACATGTAATAATAATTATTTTAGATTCCTTACATCACTTGTCGATAGATATATAGCATTACAGAATTAGACCAAGTTTAAATATGATTAAATAATTACAAATCTATACAATATTTAGTTAGATTTAATATTGTAATAGTTGTCCTCAGAGGTGAAAAATTGAACATGCATCATGTTAAGAACTTGTTTCTGTGTATAGAGATGTGAATAACTTTTTATAGTATGTAGTCGGGTTTTTTGATTTGTTTTGTTTTGTTTTTTTGTTTTAAATGCAAATAAGGGGTGTTCTAACATTTAAAATGTACCAAACCAAGCCAAATCGAATATTAGTATTTGTTAATATTGATTACTAATTCTTAAGTCTAAGTATCTAAGTAATTACATACAGAACCCTTATGTGGAGAGGGGCAACCCATGTGGGTCAAGCAGTGGATCAGCCATATCAGTGGCTGCAAACATGGTGACAGTGTCTCTTGGCACGGAGACCGATGGCTCGATTATCTGCCCCGCCGATCACAACTCCGTCGTCGGAATCAAGCCTACCGTTGGCCTCACTAGCCGTGCCGGCGTAGTCCCACTCTCTCCTCGTCAAGACACAATCGGGTAACTTCACAAACATTACCACAAGTGTAATTCTATATGTACCAAATTATTTACCAAATTTCATACCAACACAATTATCATATTAACATAGTTTGGTATGTAAAAAATTAGATTAAACAATTTAATGCATGTATTATTTCTCATTCAATATGTTGTAATTGCAATGTAATTGAGAGGTTGGATAAATATTGTTACTATGAATGATTTGTGTTGTGGCATATTGCAATGCAGGCCTATATGCAGGACTGTTTCAGATGCTGTTTATGTGCTTGAAGCAATAGTGGGTTATGATCCGAGAGACCATGAGGCAACAAAATCAGCAGAGAAATTCATTCCTATAGGTGGTTACGAGCAATTTCTCAAGGAAGATGGGCTCAATGGAAAGAAACTTGGGGTTGTGAGGAATCCATTTTTAAACACTTATAATGGCTCCTCCGCTATTTCTGCCTTTGAGAGTCACCTTAACACAATGAGGTAAGAATGACACTAGACTACTTGCATTAATAAATGTATTGACTCACACCAAGCATTAGTACTAATGTTCTTGAGGTTTATGGGGGGTGTGAAAAATTTCTAGGCAAAGAGGTGCGACGGTAATCGACAATTTGGAGATCGCAAACATTGATGTCATTCAAGATCCTTACAAGAGCGGTGAGGCACTCGCGCTAGTAACCGAGTTCAAGGTCTACTTAAACAAGTATCTCGAGGAGCTAGAGAAATCTCCGGTGAGATCTCTTGCAGACATCATTGCTTTCAATGCGAATCACCCCGATTTGGTAAGTTCATATATAGACAATCACAAACAATAGAGTATCTACTACTAGGAAATGTTTGACATTTAACTTTTGTACTTGTAATTACTTGTTTGTAATCAATTTTCATATTATGTAAATTATGAAACTTACCGAATTATGTAGTGTTTTATTTGTAGAAATACTCGTTATCAATCAATTTAAAAACGGGAAGAACATCATTTTTCAAAATTTAATATAAATTGATCTTTTGATACGTTTGAAATCAGGAAATGATGAAGAAATATGGGCAAGACGAATTGATTATGTCTGAGATGACGAATGGCATCGATGAAGACACGCTCAAGGCCATGGAGACGATGAAGAAGCTTTCGGAGGACGGGTTCGAGAAACTGATGAAAGAAAATGAGTTGGATGCAATGGTGACACTAGGCTGGGGTGCTTCCACAGTGTTGGCAATCGGTGGTTACCCTGCCATTTCGGTTCCCGCGGGGTATGAAGCCAATGGAATGCCATTCGGAGTTTGTTTCGGGGGACTAAGGGGCACCGAACCAATCTTGATTGAGATTGCTTATGGTTTTGAACAAGCAACCAAGGCAAGAAAAATTCCTCCAATCTCGAAAATTGGGTGCACAGATTTGTAGTAAAGATGTCCAGAGTTTTAACAATGGAAACCTCCAAGCAAGAATCTAGTCTCATGTTGTGTAATGTGATGAAATTCACTCTCACTTGACTACAAAGCTAAAAAGGACAATTCCCAATTTTGGAAGGGAATGATCATAAGATCTTTATAACTTACGAGTATGATTGAGTTTCAAAGTGAAGATCTTTCTTTGTTCATTTTTTTTTTCCTTTCTTCCAAGTTCCAATATTGCTTGAATTGATTACTATCAGAGATTTTCCTCCATGCAAGTCAAGTAGTTTTTTCATAGTGGAAAACTATAAATAACCTTTCACTGTCATCCCAACATTTTTTTAAAATTTTAAAATTATCTCGCAGTTTATTAAAAACTCTCAATATATACCCCGCGATATTTTTAATATAAAATTTTGTACGAAAATATTAAAAATCTCATAAATTCACTTAAAACTGCAAAAACTCTACAAAAACAGGTCATACATTTGCTTAAAAACTACAAAAAATGTTAACATATTCACTTAGCCACATGTAAACAGATTATTATTTTTTTGCAGTTTTTAATTGAATACGCGAACAATTTTTGTAATTTTTAATTGAATTTATGAGATTCTTAATATTTTTGTATAAAATTTCATACCAAAAAGTGAACACGCGGTATACCAAAATTTGATCATAAATTTTTGAAAATTTGAGAAGGGCAATTGCCCCCACTCGCTCCCAGTCCCATTGGATTCGCCAGTAAACATATGTATCAACTCTCTGTATTGTACCATATTGCATTTGGTATTGCATTAGAGAATACAATACGTTGTTTGACATGTTCAAACTATTATATTGTAATATGAAAAGTAAATTTATATAATATAAATTATGTTATCTAGTAAAAAAATATTCGTATTAAACCATTATACCTACTCTAATATATAAGATCATTTTCCATTCTTTTTATTTAATAAACAATACACAAATTATATAAATTTATACGTGTATAATATAATATAATATAATATGATACAATAAAGTATAATACAATATAATAAACGCATGCTAAAATTTAGCAGTAGCATGTGCCATAACGTGTGCGTTGGAGTAGAAAACTTGCATTATTTTGTGTAATGTTTAGAAGTGCCCTAAGAAAGTTAGAAAGTGCCATAACATGTGCGTTGGAGTAGAAAACTTGAATTAATTTGTGTAATGTTTAGAAGTGCCCTAAGAAGAATTATACATTACTAAGGCCATTTTTAATACAAATACCAATGATAATATTAAATTTGACACTCAAAAAAGATAAATAGTGTTATATTTAACATTTAATATTCCCATGAGCAAATGCTATTTTGTTATTTTATTATTTTTTAGTTGTAAAAATCAATAAAAATAGTCAATGTTAATCAATAGTAAAAAAAGATTACAAATAATCATAATGACTTATTGGTAAGAGCAAATTTTTTTGAATATAATATTAACTTTTAATTAAATGCCTAAAATTTAATCAATTAGTGTTATACTTTTGACATTATGCTATACTTTTTGTCAAATTTGGCATCATGTATAATATTTGTCAAATTTAATATCAAATTTGATATTATATTAGAGAATATTTTTTATGCCAAAATTTTAAATTTTAATATTGACACGTTAATTTAGCATTGTATTGCATTGAAGATGCTCTAAGAAAATTTCAAAAATTAGTCCTATAGTTTTACGTAAATTCTAATTTCGTTTTTGTGTCTTTTGTATCCGATTTTAGTCAACATTATATATAAATATATATATATATATTTATATAAATAAATACAATGTGATCCTTTAATAAAATTAATTTTTTTATTTAAATAATATTTTTTTAATGAAGAAACACAAATAAACTCTTTTTTTTTATCACTTAGTTATTTTTTCAATTTTTTTTTATTTATTAGAAGAGTAGTTTGATTTTTTTTTTTTAAATTTAATATTATTCAACACAAGTATCTGAACAACTAAAGTTATTATTATTTTTTTTTAAAAGATCATTTTAAAGTTACAACAAATCTAGAATTTTCGGATGAAACTTAAAAACCATTTTAGAATTTTCCGATGTAAGAATTAGATGTGATCACTGATCAGTTTAAACAATGAAGACAAAGAGCACGCCAATGGCGGTGAAGAGCCAAGCTCTTTCCCTCCTAATCCTCGTATTCCTCATTCCTCCGATCAACGGCTGCGATTTCGCGATCCACGAAGCAACCATCGAAGCCATCCAAACGGCGTTCGCCGAGAACCGGCTGACCTCGCGGCAGCTCGTGGAGTTTTACCTCGGCCAGATCGAAGCCCTAAACCCGCTGCTCCGCGCCGTCGTGGAGGTCAACCCCGCCGCGCGCGCCCAGGCGGACGAGGCCGATCGCCGGCGGCGGAGAGGCGGACGCGGCGGCGGAGAGGCGGGGCTCTGGAGGGAGTGCCGGTGCTGGTGAAGGACACGGTGGCGACGAGGGACGCGATGAACACTACGGCGGGGTCGTACGCGCTGCTGGGGGCGGCGGCGGCGAGGGACGCCGGAGTGGTGGCGCGGCTGAGGGCCGCCGGGGCGGTGCTGCTGGGGAAGTCCAGCCTCACGGAGTGGTACTCCTTTCGGGCTTTGGGTTCTCTGCCTAATGGTTGGTCCGCCAGGGCTGGTCAAGGCGTGGTCAGTCAAAGTCAAACCCCCTCTTTCTCTCTCTCTCTCTCTCTCTCTCTTTTGTTTTTGTATGTGGAAATTGATAGATATCAGGAACAGTACAAAACGAATTTATATCACATTTACGAATTTTTTGACAATTAGTCCTATGAGAGTAGAGTTTCTCAGTAACTAAGATAAATTTTATTATTATTATTATTTTTTAAAATTGTTACGTAAAAGAAATTATCACTGAGAATGGTTATTGTTTGAATGTATGAAAAAATTAGATAAATTGTCATATAAACTATCATTAGGTGGTTGTCCAGTTTTGATGCCAGCTTTTAAAAACGTTTAAAGATCAAATATCAGTCCTTAAACTAAGAAAGAGTCGACAAAACGTTTTGGATTTTAGGTTCTAAACTTGAAAAAGTAGTAAAAACTAAGCAAGACCAAATTGTTGCAGAATCCTTATGTAGCGAGTGGAGATCCATGTGGGTCAAGCAGTGGCTCGGCCATCTCAGTGGCTGCCAATATGGTCACTGTCTCGATCGGCACCGAGACTCACGGCTCGATTCTCTGCCCATCTGACCACAACTCTGTTGTTGGCTTCAAGCCCACTGTTGGACTCACCTCTCGCTCCGGGGTCATTCCTATCATGTCTTCCCATGACACCATTGGGTAAATTAGTGCTTAATCATAGTTATTATAGGGTTACTTTACCACGCTTGGTTGAGCCGGGTGCGAGTTTAAGACACAAAATTGGGCCCCGAGTGTGGTTCACCTCGCTTTTGGGAAACACTTTTTCTTAGAGAACACTGTCGAATTCGGTTCAATCGGGTAGCGCAGCTCTTATTTATAAGCTTTTCAAGTTGCTCGCGTGTTCTTGCATAAAGTGGTGGTTAAAGAATATTGGGTATTTAGTTTAAGTGCTTAAATTTGAGAAGTTTATGGAGAGGGAATAGAGCCAGAAGAATCATAAATTTCTGTCCAACTTTAGACATCCATTAACAGTTTGTCTTAATTACGCAAATTTTGAAGTCTTAACTTATATTGGGTTTTTATAATTTGATGATCAGGCCTATAAGCAGGACGGTCTCGGATGCGGTTTATGTGCTTGATGCAATTGTGGGGTTTGATCCATATGACGCTGAAGCTACAAGAGAAGCTTCTAAATTCATACCTTTGGGTGGTTACAAGCAGTTTCTCAAATTAGACGGGTTAAGAGGAAAGAGACTTGGCGTTGTTAGGAAGCCATTTTTAGACTCTTTCAATGACTCATCTGTCCTCCAAACTTTTGAAAGCCATTTGAACACATTAAGGTATCAAAACATGATTTAAAAAAAAAAAACCATTCTTCTTATTGTTTCCCATAAAGGCATGTTATCTGAATGTAATTTAACTCGCTCTTCTTTCTTTTCGTTGTCTTTAATGTAGAGAAAAGGGTGCAACTATAGTGGACAATCTTGAGATAGAAAATGTGGAAATATTGATGAATTCTAGTAGAAGTGGTGAATTCACAGTAATGTTGGCCGAGTTCAAGCTCTCCTTAAATGAGTACTTAAAGGAATTAGTTTCCTCTCCAGTGAGATCGCTTGCTGACATTATCGCTTTCAACGAAAATCATCCTGATTTGGTAATCATATCGTATTTGTTGGAAACCCGAGTTCATTGATAGAATGACCTTTTTCTAACACATGTTTGTTCAATGCAGGAGAAGACTAAAGAGTACGGTCAGCACACTTTCATCGAATCAGAGAAAACGAACGGGATTGGTGAAATGGAACGGAAGGCAGCTGAGCTGATGAGAAATCTTTCTCGGGATGGGTTTGAGAAACTGATGGTGGAAAATGAATTGGACGCACTTGTTACGCTTGGCGCGGGCGCTACTTCTGTGCTGGCAATTGGGGGTCACCCTGGGATCACTGTCCCGGCGGGGTACGGCCATAACGGCATGCCATTTGGTCTGTGTTTCGGCGGGTTGAAGGGTACGGAACCAAGGCTGATTGAGGCTGCTTATGCCTTTGAACAAGCCACCATGGTTCGGAGGCCTCCTCTGCTCAAATTATTCGAGGATCATAACCAAGGTCTACTCGGAAGAATGCTGTGATTTCAATGTTATATGCTTTTTGGACTTCCAAAACAATTTGACACTAGGTCATTAACCGAATTAATGGAACGTTTTGTTTGGTTTTGGTGATGATTGTTGAATTGTTTGACAACAATCTCAAAACTATATATTTTATTGATTAAGCTCAACATAATGCTATTATCATAGAGCAAACCAAAATGAAGAAAAGAAGAAAAAAATTGGGAAAAAAAAAAAGCCGCCTTTAGATTATGGGGCTGAAAATGAAGGTTCTTGACTCAAAGTGACAAATGGACCGCTTATAAAATTATGACTGAAGATGTTGATGAATATGTGATCGAGATGTATAAATTGCATAAATTTCATTCTATGATTGGGTCATTCGCTTGAAACTCCCTGAGTTATAGCAAAATTCTAAACGTCCCTTTTACTTTGAAATTTTAAAATAATCTCTGTGCTTTATAAGAAGTATCAAAAACATACCTTCTACTAAATTTTTGTGCCAAAAATCTATTAAAAATTTATAAAATGCTGAAACTCCGACCATATTTGCTTCTAATTTTAGAATCGTTTCGTTCATGATTTCATAAAACGAAAACTATGAGGAATTACAAACGTGACGAGGGGTAGTTTCAGTATTTTAAAAATTTTCGTACTGATTTTCGTAAAAAAATTAACAGAAGGTATGTTTTTGACATTTTTTAACATACACAAGATTATAATTAATTCTAAAAGGAAGGATATATATATATATATATATATATATTTTTGTGATTTAGCTAAAACCGGAAGATTTTTAAGGTAGTTAACCTCTATTATGAAAGAAGAATTTTATACACAGCCCCTATTGTCTAGTTGGGTCCCAAATTGACTCTTATAGTTATAACACGTCGCAAATGCGTTCTTGGTCAAATTTTTTACCATTCCGTCAAACTGAATGGACATAAATCACAATATAGAAGGCAATTAATTATTGATTCACATTTTCACCAAACAAAGTTTGGAAATTGTATATATAAAAGCCAAATGCTAGTCGATCTTTCTTCTTCCCTATATTAGTACAAGACACAAATCAGAATGAAGTTTTTATTCAGAATAAAAGGGAAAAAAAAAAAATTAAAAAAGAAAGTGTTTTTGATCGAAAGTCGGAATCACATGAATGTTCTAGCTCGTAACAGCATAGCCCACCAATAATTTTTGGAAGCATTTTAGTGCAGCACTTGACGAGGAAGTGGACGATTGAATCATGTGGTGGTTTCTTTTGACTTTGTATAAACAAAAAAGATATGAAATCGGAAGGGCAGAGGATAAATTTTTTTTCCAATTCTGATTAGGGATTTTGCAATTACAAATCAGAGTTAGGAAAGGAGTACATTCAATAAGCTTAAAAGAGAAGGTAAATAAATTGACAGAAGGACTTTTTAAATGACAGTGATTCATTTAAGATTTTAATACGATATGGGCCAATTGGGACACTAGCTAAACGTAGGTGCCACTTAAATTATTTTTTGCTTTTATTAGTTATGTTAAGATTTTTTTTGCTTTTACCAATTATGTTATGACTCCTTTAGCAATGTTAACCATAAAATTTAAACTCTAAACTCTACATTACTTACAAACATTAAAATTAATAGGTGAGGAAAATTATGTAGTTCAAATAGCATAAGTTATAGCATGCAAAATCTTCTTCTGAATTTCTGAGTAAAAAAAAAAAAAAAAACAAAGAAACCATCACAATTGTTATAATTCAAGAAGTTCATATACATATTTTTTTTTTTACAAAGAAATTGTGCATTTGGTATTGCAAATCTCAAAGTGACAAATGGGCGATTCTCTTACTATCTTACAGGATAGCAATTTTTCAGTGACTCCATAACAACAAATTCAGATATTTTACCTCATTATTTTTGCTGGGTATTCCTCTTATTATTTTATGCTATTCATTGATTGTTCGGAGAAAAAAAGAGAGGGTACTAACTCTTTGTTTGTTTCAAGTTTCAACTCATTTAAATGGTAATAAGACTTTTCCAATCTTAAGATGCAATGCTTAATTGCAAAATCATTAAAATCACTTTGAAATTAAAAAGTCAACAACCATATAAATTTTCACATTCAAATAAAATTTTCCCATTCAAATGATTAAACAATATCAAATCTAATCTGACACACCAAATGTACCCAATAAGGCTACAAAAATTATCATTAAATCCATTAGCCTCTAGCACCCTTTTAATGAATCTCAATTAAAGTATATCATTGGATTTATGCATATTAACTTTTAATTCCATTATAGTTTTTTATTTTATTTTATTTTATTTTTATTTTTATTTTTATTTTTAATTTTTTTTGGACTGTTTCCTCCGGTGTCTATGCATAATCTTGTGAGGTAAAACCGACATCTGCCCATTACAAAATCAAATTGGAAAAGAAATCTGATATCACTGAGAAGAGGTCTCGGCAACAATCTATAAAACAGTCTTGAAATGTGCCTCAAACTTATGTTACAATATAGTACTATAGTAGTTTAATAATAGTTTTACTGGGGCCCAAAATTCATTATGTAAATAAGACATTTCGTAGAATATTACACCTCCATTATAATTCAAGCAAGGTTGTAATTTAATTATTCCTTTTTCACTAATGCAATAGGATTATTCCACAAGCAAGCTATTTTTAGGTTATTCTTACATAAACCATGATAATCTAAAATATTAAGAAAACATCAAATCGGGCTTACCAATACAAAATATATTCCTCATAATTCAAGCCACAACATGGATACAGTAATATAATCTACGATCCATTAGTAGCTAAACATAAAATGGACATCTTGAAATTCAACTTTTGGGTTTCATTATGCTTGAAAATGTGAAGGCGGCTTCCGAACCTTAGTAGCTTGCTCAAAGGCATATGCGATTTTGATGAGTATAGGCTCAGAACCCTTTAGTCCTCCAAAAGTAATACCAAATGGCAAAACTTGACCAACTTCAACGTAGCCTGCCGGGACAGTTATGCCGGGGAAACCGCCAATTGCGAGGATATGCGAAATGCTTTGATATGGGAAAGCAGATCCCTCGGAAGCCACCAATGCATCTAATTTATACTTTTTCATCAATTTCTCAAACCCCACTCTCGTCTGCCTTGCTAATGTTGCCAATGCCGTTTTTTCGGTCTTTCCAATTCCATTTGTTGCTTCCGCGCTTATAAATAATTCTTGTCCGTACTCCTTCACCATTTCCTATATCAATAACAAATTAAGAGCTCGCTTATCGAATTATTGACGCATTTTTAGTAATAAAATAAATTGGAGCTCTTCTTAAGATGCTAGATCAATAGGATCTTCTATTTGCCACTTTTGGAAACAAAATCCAAATGTGACACCAAGTTAAGTAACATGACCAAGAAAAGATCAGTATAATCAGAAAATGTTGTGCTACAAGGTTATGGTTTATTGCGGACTCACCGATTTTAGGTTTTTGTTGTTGAAGGCTATACAATCTGCCAATGATCGTACTGGGGACTTCACTAGCTCGCTCAAGTACGCGTTTAAGGCTATTTTGAACTCCGCATTCATAGCAATCGTCTCACTTTGATCGCTTGAGATTTCATCAATGTTTGCAATTTTTAGATGATCGATCAAAATCGCACCTTCTCGCCTAAGAGTTGATTTTTAGGAAAGAATAAGTATATACATTGATGGAAAAATTCTATATATAGATGTGAATTGGAAGAATATCTTATTTAAATGAACAAAATGAAAGATAATTAGATTAGAACAAATGAGTACATGTGGTTTTTTTTTTATATTTTTTTTATTGTCAATTATATCCTTCTATTTTTTAATTCAAAATTTGATAGAAACAATTATATTATTTATTTTCAAGTACATATGCATAATTTTTTGGTGGTTGAGATAGAATTTTTCATACTTTTAGGGATTATTTGTTTGTTTTAGTTATTCCATTTTTTTAGGAATTTTAATTTTAATTTTAATTTTCCCCCTTTTTTCATTGCATTAAAATTTTCATACTTATGGCGTTTTTTAGGGAAGTTTTTTTTTTTTGAATTGCATTTTCTTTTTGTTTCTTTTGTTGATACGAATTTTTCAATATTAAAAAAAAATTAATAATTTCCTGCTAAGACGGTAGATTAGGAACAACGTGAAATATTGTATATAATCCAAAAATAATTGTACATTATAATACAATCTTTAACAATCAAGCTTATCTTTTATGTATTTAGTGTAGACTATATACAATAATCTCGAAAAAGTAGATAAGGTGCAACCTAAAATTTGTATATAATAAAAAATAGGGTTTATTTGGTATTTGACCATTTTTTGGTTCATAATTTAAGAATTTACTGATTTTTTATATCTTGAAGTTTATTGATTTATTTATCCATACCTTAATGTCTTGAAATGTTGGTCGAAAGTCTTTGCGAGGAAAGAGTCGATTTCTTTGGAAATACTGAATTGGAAGAAGGGATGTCTCACAACCCCAATTCTCTTCCCTTGAAGGCCATCGCGCCTGAGAAATTGTGCATAACCACCTCTTGGAATGTATTTGGAAGTCTCAATTGTCGCAATATCATTCTTGTCAATGCCAGCTATGACCTCAAGAACATATGCCGCATCGGACACTGTCCTACAAATTGGGCTGTCCAACATCCAATAATGTATACTCATTTTCAGCCAGTGATTTCAATACAATACATATACTTTTATAGATACCTAATGATATAACAAAACATATGATATAAACAAAATTAAAAGAAACAAAAATTACATACGTAAATTTTATTTAATCAAGTTAGATTGAGAAATATTCTCTCTGTAAAAAAAAAAAAAAAAAAACCAACTTCTTAAAAGTTTTAGGAAAACAACAAATAATTCAACTGATAGCTTGTAAATTATTATAAAACTATATTACTGAAATCATGTTAATTACATTACTAAACGATTGTATTTTTGCCCCAAATAATTTTAGTTATGTACCCAAGTATTAGTCAATAAAAATAAAAAAAATGATATATAATAATACCCAATAGTGTCCTGTCTTGGAGAGATGGGAATAACCCCTGCTCGGCTAGTGAGACCAACTGTGGGTTTGAAGCCCACAACAGAGTTGATGCTGGATGGACACAAGATTGACCCGTCCGTCTCCGATCCGACCGTCACCGTCGCGAAATTCGCTGCCGCCGATATTGCCGATCCACTGCTCGACCCGCATGGAGTGAACTCTGAATTATAAGGGTTCTGGAGATTGATCAATGCAAATAAGCACAAGGTTGATCAGTTAGAAACTTTAAGTACTAAATGGTCATGTTGTTAAAAAATTGCTAAATTTATAGGAGAATGAGTAGTGAATATTTAGACAAATTAACATGAGTACTTAAATCTCAAATATTAATCAGTTTTAGAAGTTAGCAAGATAAGTGGACAAATTCGGATGTTAATTTTTTATAAACTGGTTGACATCATGATGTGGTACAGTCAGTCCACTAAATAATTTCTGTGTAAAAATGACAAGTAACATGTTCATACAAAATCATTTTTTTTTTTAGTTTGATGTGTGTACACATTTACATGTATCTACATAAGTGTATCAATTTGCTCATAGAAAAAATAGGGAATTTTAAGAAAACAGCCACTGTTTACAAAATGATTTTAAAAAATAGTCACAGTTTCAAAAATTTTAAAACAAAAATTTCTTATAGTATTTTTTTTGTGTATTTTTGTTATTGGTTTTATGGCTAACTTTTAAATTTTTTGAAACTGTAATTATTTTTTAAAAACACACAGTCCAAAATGACTATTTACCTAACTGACCCTACAAAATAAATCAAAATTAATAAGAGGACTTACAATCCCTTGGCCACTTCTGGCACTCCAACCAGAGGGCACATTATTGTCTCTATAATGCGACCACTCGCTCAAGCTGGCCTTTCCAAGTATAATTGCCCCGGCCCTCCTCAGCCTAGCCACGACCCCGGCATCGCGGGGCACGATGGAGCTGAGCAAAGCTAACGAGCCCGCCGTCGTGTTCATCTTGTCCTTGGTGGCAATGTTGTCCTTTACCAAGACTGGAATTCCATGCAGCTTTGAGAACGAAACCGGCGCCTTGACCTTGCGCTCGTGGTCCGCCTTTTCAGCAAGGTCAAGCGCGTCGGGATTGACTTCTATCACCCCCTTAAGGACCGGGTTTAGCCTCCGGATACGTTCAAGGTAGAACTGCACCGCCTGCCTCGACGTCACCTTGTTTTGATCGAAAGCGAGGCGAAGATCGTCCACCGTGGCCTCGCCGATGTTCGGGATCCCTCTGTGGACCGAGGTGGCGGCCGAAGAGGCCGATGATAGTGTAGAAATCAGAATCAGAAGCAGGCATGAGATCAAGGGAGAGATATGGTTAGTCATTGTAAGCTGAGAAGATAGATATTGTAGCATGAAATGTTTTGTTAATGAGTTTTCTTCAAGTGTAAGGTATTTATAGGCCTAAAAAAATGGAAAAGAATTACAATAAACTCAAATAAAATTTTTTTTTTTGTTATTATATGAAGTAATGATCATGTGTCAAATATGTGGACTATATTATATGCGTGGTCTGTGTCTTGATTTTTTTTTTTTGGACTATTGAAAATTTCTATGTTCACATTGGACTTTATACTTGATTTTTTTTGCTATCCACAATTGGCTTGTTGAGTAAATAGTTACCTGAGACTATTTTAGAATAATATATTTACACCTCTTTCTATATATATATATTTATTTATTTATTTATAAAATACACACACACTAAAATTTGAACATAAGAACATAAGAAACTTCTAATTTATACTTTAAGGATATATATGTATATATAGATAGATAGATAGTTAGTTAAATGTTTTAATGATAGACTCAGGTTTCACAAACCTCATTTTACACACTGCTTAATCAGTTAAGGCATTGGCTGGTAGTAGTTAAAGTGGAAATGGACCCCATCGTACGAGTGGAATTGAGATAAATGTTTCAAATTTTATTTTAAACTTTATTAAAAAGGCTTAAAATTTTAAAAATAGCAATGGAGATAAGGGACGTGATGACATTACCTGTCCTCTTTTTTTTCTTTTTTTTTTTCATTAGCAAATAAGATAAAATTCTTAAATGATTTAAAGGGGAAAAAAGTCATGAAATCGGCTTATGCCTTTTTTTTGTGGCTGGTCATTTTGTCAACACAAGAACGAAATGTTTCGGCCCTGTTTTTGTTAAACCCGTTTTTCTTGTTTAAGAAAAACACAATAAAACGTATTTTGAGGAGGTTTAAATGCAAAAAGTACAACAAAAAAAAATGGGCGGCTGAAATGTAGTTTTTATAAACTCGAGGGGCTACAAACAAATAAAAGGACTTTGGCCCGTCCTTTTTCTAACGAGTGCGACAGAGGCTGTGTTAGTCCTCTGTGCGTGCACCAAAGTTTTTTTTTTTAAATTAATTTTGTTTTGTTTTGTTTTGTTTTTCCTTTTCTTCTCCTACTTTTTCTTTTCTATACTCTTCTAAATTATTTTATGTTTTTTTTAAATGTATATCAAAATTTACCACTTTTATTTCTTATTGTACTCATTTTTTATCTTTAAAACTAAATAAATGTAGCTCTTAAGATGCAATAAGTTTTTATAAAATTGAATAATTAGACTTTAGGAAAATGTGAAATTTGAATTTTTTTTTTATCTTTAATAAGTTCATAACATATTAAGATTTTAAGTGTTCAAAATCACACACCTTAACTGATGTTTTTTAAAGTGCCTCAACCACTACAAAGCAAGCACAATATATTGGACCACCAGCATTATCAAACGAAAACTTTTACAAAGTAAAGTAATACCTTAGTATATATTGGAGTGTAAAGCCGAGTCGAGCTTTAGAAAGCTCAGGCTTAGCTCGTCAGAAAATTTTTAAGCTAGAGCTCAGTAAGAGTCGAGCCAAGCCAAGCTTTACAAAGCTCAAGCTCGACTAGTCAAGAAATTTTCGGGTTCGAGCTTGATTTCGAGCTTTGTAAGAATTGAGTTATGGAGCTGATCGTTCGAGCTTAAGCTTTAAATTATGCTATAAATCGAGCTCTAAATTATATTTATAATATGATAAAATTAAAATTACATTTATAATAAAATAACTATAAAATTACAAAAAAATATATATAGATCATGCAAGCTTCTAAACGAGCTTATAACCGAGGTTTTCAATGAACCAGCTCACGAGCTCTGAAACAAGCCAACTCACGAGCTTTACCGTGTTGAGTACCTGTGAGCTCAAACTTTGCTCGTTTATCAAACGGGCACTAAAGTAAAGCTCAACCTTAACTCCTTTACATGATGAGCCTAAAACGAACGAGTTTTTATCGAACCGAACCCTGAGTAGCTTGTGAGCGACTTGTTTCATTTACACCTTTAAATATATATATATATATATATATGTATATATGTATGTATAGTTAGTTAAATGTTTGAATGATGGACTCAGCTAGGGGTATTCACAAACCTCATTTTACACATTGCTTAATGAGTTAATCGCGTTGCATTAATTTGTAATAGTTGAAAATAAACCCCTCATTTGAGTAAAATTGAGTTATGTCTTTTAAAATTTTACTCATAAATTATAAAACTTTAAAAACAGTGATGGAGATAAGAGACATGATGACAATACTGATATTTTTTTTCATTAGCGAATAAAGCAAGTTTTTTCAATGAGTTGAAGGGGACACAATAAAGGCGCCAATAAAGTAAGGAACTTCAAAAATTTGGCTTTCTCAACCACTAAAAAGCACCATTATTTTGGGCCAACAGCACTATTACACGAGCTCTTCCACTATATACAAACGACATTTGCATATATCACATAATTGAAATGGACTATATATATACAGACATGTAAGTGCAATCATTTCACAGCAAAACAAGGAATCATTTCAATCCCTCCAGTGTAGCCTTTCCACGTATGCTGTGTGAAAACGGCTTCGGATATATATATATATATATATATATATTTTATTTAATTCCAAAAGTATCCAATGCAATTACCAATATAAAAAAACTATGTTTGACACTCAAATATATAAAATTATTATTTTGTTATTTTATTATTTTTTAGGAGGATTCTCAATTGGGAAATAATTTAAAAAATAGATCAGTAGGATATGAATTAAGAATTATTATCGGTTCTAAACGAGTGTGTATACTAATTATTATTTTCCTCCCCCTATCTAATATTACATTTTTTGTTATCATTTACTTGTAATTTTGTTTGGGTTTAGCCAGAAACTAGTAGTGGCTATTGTGTCCGACGAGTTGTGCAATGACAGCCACACACGCTTCATTGTTTCACCTCCAAACCTGATATCCTCACCGATTGTACATATCTCTGGAGAGCTTTCCTCATCTACGTTGCTGCCCTCAATCCCAAACGTAAGATTTCAAAGCGGTCTATCAGATCTGAGGAGAGAGAATCTACGGGTGCGCAGCGCAACAACACTGTCAAGCCTAATCAGTGCAACGACAAAGCTGAATATATAATGATTATATTATAATCTATTTCACAACACTCCAATCACCAATGTATATATTGTGTGAGATAGGAATTTGAGAGTCAAAACACTGTCGTTTTATCTCCAAATTACTCTTAAGTTAATGACGTTTTAGATAAATATAATCGATTGAGATATTAAATATAAAAAAAGTCACATGACAATTACATAATAGTAAATGAGGAAAATAAGAAAAATCCGAAGGAAAACCCAAATCCCAATATTCATTCCAATCAGATCAAGTCAAATCACTGATTAAAGCCTATAAATAAGAGAAATTGTTAGAGCAATCTAACTTTTCGCTCATTTAGCAATCTTGAGAAAAGATTTAGAGAGAGAATTTAGAGGGAAAATCAAGAAAGAATTCTTTCGTCTAAGTTAAAACTATGATTAATTTTTGAGATCTAACGAGCAAATCAAACACTGTACAATTAACTGTTTATTAGTGAAATTTTAGCACAAACATATATTATACAAATATGTATAATATAAGATCGTGCAATTTGTTGCCGATCTTCATGTGTGTATATATATATATTCTATTTTCAATTGTTTAAGCTTTGGGTTTAAATTTAATCTGTATTTTCTTGGCTGGTTAATGTCTTTTTAGGTTTAAAGCTTATTTATCAAGTTTTGAAAAAACAAAATTCGTGTGAACATGTGGGTTTGTTGATGATTTAAAATTGGGGGGTTTCAAAGTGAGGATGGGCATTGATGGAATGTGAAAACTTGTTATTAAAGAGATGAATACAAACGTTCAAATATATTTCATGTGTTAGGGTGGATACGGCCTCGGTCTCGTCCTTGTTGAAGGCCTGCAGTGGGGAGAGCAGAGCCATTGAGGCGTCGACAACGACGACTTTACGGTGAAGGTAACGAGAAAGGAGGATTGGCATGATTATAGAAATAGTAACACTTGTTTTTTCTTTTTTCAATTAATAATTATTATGCACCTTGAATAATAACCAATAGCAGCACTTAAAATCGTTCCCGCCAGTCTTTTTTTTTTTTTTTTTTCTCTGTTTTCCAATTGAGAATCTCTCATTTTTTTAATAATAAAATTCAATAAAAATAGTTAATGCTAGTCAATGGTAAAGAAGACTCTAGTCAATGGTAAAGAAGACTATCCCCCGTTTGTCCTACCCATTCTAACCATTCCATTCCATTTCTTCACTTTTTTCAATCCTCCAAACCATTCTATTCCATTCCAATTTTTTCAACTATTTTTTTCAACTTTCCAAATCCCTATACAATATCTTTAAATCTCAGCCATTTATACCACCTCAAAATTGACAAAGTCAAAATTTTCAAACCATTTTCCAAACCATTTGGAATGGTAAAAAATGACTAGAATGGTTTTCCCAAACACAAGCATAAATAGATATGATGACTTTTTGGTAAGATAAAATGTTGTTTAATATAATATTATTTTTTAGCTAAATGTTCAAAAGTTAATCCGCCAATGCTCAACTTCAAATGTCAAAATTTTGGTTCTATACTTTGGCACCATGTATAGCATTCAACAAATTTAATGTCAAATTTGACATTATATTGGAGAGTGTTTTTTGTGCAAAAACACAAAATTTTAAAATTGATACACAAATTTAGCATTGCATTGGAAATGCTCTATTCTTGTTACAATACAAGTCATTGTTTAGTAAAATCTTGTTAAAAAACGTATATATTTTTTATAAACACGTTTTTTTTAATTTTCTCTCAAATAGTAAAAATCAATTTGCACTAAAACATTGATTTAAGCTACAATCTAACTATAATATATATATATATATATATATATTTACTTTTCATTAAATCGCTTAACACACAATCTCTAAGAAAGAACTACAATCACAATAATACTCCCCCTCTAATTAGATGGTTCTAATCTATTACTCATTATAATTTTTATCAAGAATACTCTTAGTCAAAATAATGTATTAAAAACATTAATTGAGACTAGAAGTATTTTTAACCATAAAAAATTAAATTTTTTGTCACTACAATTTTGAATCAGTGTAAAATTCAAAATTTAACATTTCATAACAATTAAAAGTCATTTTTCTAAAGTAGAATATACGAGATATATAGAGTCGTTCCTTTTGAAGTACAACCACAAACGCTTATATGCGTCAAGAGAATCTTATAGTCCATCATGTTAGTGTTATCGACATCTCAAAATTCAATTATTGAGTTTCATTATGCTTGAAAATGTGAAGGCGGCTTCCGAACCTTAGTAGCTTGCTCAAAGGCATATGCGATTTCGATGAGTATAGGCTCAGAACCCTTTAGTCCTCCAAAAGTAATACCAAATGGCAAAACTTGATCACCTTCAACGTAGCCTGCAGGGACAGTTATGCCGCGGAAACCGCCAATTGCGAGGATTTGCGCAATGCTTTGATATGGGAAAGCAGATCCTCCGGAAGCCACCACTGCGTCTAATTTATACGTTTTCATCAATTTCTCAAACCCTTCTCTCATCTGCCTTGTTAATGTTGCCAATGCCGCTTTTTCTGGCTTTCCAATTCCATTTGTTGCTTCTGCGCTTATAAATAATTCTTGTCCGTACTCCTTCACCATTTCCTACATCAACAACAAATTAAGAGTTTGCTTATCAAATTATCGACACATTTTTAGTAATTAAAAAAAATAAAGGCCTTCTTAAGATGCTAGATCAATAGGATCTTCTATTTGCCACTTTTGGAAACAAAATCCAAATGTGACACCAAGTTAAGTAGCATGACCAAGAAAAAATCATTATAATCAGAAAATGTTTTGCTACAAGGTTATGGTTTATTGCGGACTCACCGATTTTAGATTTTTGTTGTTGAAGGCTATAACATCTGCCAAGGATCGTACTGGGGACTTCACTTGTAAAACCCGGCCTTTTATAGTGTGTAACATTTACAAAAAAAAAAAATCTTAATGCATGAGATTTTTGTCCAGATAGTTTATATATGTATTTCGTGACACAAAATGATAAATAAAGGTATAGTGTCGGAGCAAGTTAATAACAAAACGACATGTAGCTTGACTAGAGAAAACTACATGAAGTTTAGGATAAACGGGCAAATATAAGAAAATCTCGGGGCAATAAATAAATTAGAAATTTATCCCCTAGGGCTGCTTAATGGCTCCAACTATAGTGTGAATAGAGATGATTTTGTTTCCTCATATGTCCAAGAGAATATCAGAAGAAATCACACAGGATTTTTGTATAAATTCAAGATAGGTCAAATGTGCACTTTAGGAAACAAAATATTTGACAAATCAAGAGAGAATCACGAAGATTATGGGCATATTCTAGGCTCTAATGGCTGAGATTTTCAGTCAATAAATGCAGTGGAAAGTCCAACAGAATCAGCCAAAAAAGGAAAATTAGGAGATTATGAGCATAAGTCCAAGATCAGGGGAATTATGACATAATATCTTCCCTCTTCCTTTCCCCTTATAGACGCCACCCTCCACCTATAAATAGAGACTTAGGCCTCACTCATTCCTCACACCAAAATCTGAGAACTTCAGAGAAAAAGAAAGAAAGAGAGAAAGAGAAAGAAATAGAGAAAAAGAGAGAGAAAGAAGAGTAGAAACTCCGAAGAAATTCAAGAGTGTTCTTAAGAAGATGAGTAGCTTAGTAGAAAGATTTGAAGGTTTACTTCGCCGAGGTTAAGGTATATCGAAAGTCTCGCACGTTTAAGTTTAATTTTATTTCGATCGAGGCTAACTCGAATTTATCATTATAGGATTTGAGCGTTCGTGGAAAATCGAAGATAAACCAAGAACACTCAAATACGAATTCGAAGGTTTGCACTCTAGTCACTTTGAATTCTAGAGTATTGAAGTTAGGATTTCCAACTTGTTAGAATTTCGAGATTTAAAATCCGATTTAAATTCTACGTTTTTATTTTCTTAAAAATCGGTATTATGCTGTTTTGGTGGACTTAAAAGTCGAAATTCGATTTTGTTATTAGAGACAGAAACGTAGAAAATTTAATTTTAAGAAAGTTTTGTGAAATAGTATTTTCCGAAATTCGGTCTCCCTGACCTGATATTATACGATTTTATTAATTCGTTATAATGGCTTTATGAAGAAAGTATATAATCGGTAGGTTTTCTGAAAAAGTTTATAACTGGAAAGTTTCTTATTTTTAGAAAATAAAGGGAGTCTCTTCAGAACATTTTATCAAATTCGGCCTCTATGCCCCTTGGCTACGAAATTTTATTGTATACTTTATTAATTTTCTAATAAAATCTATTTTTATTTAATAAAAACGAGTCTACAACGGGACGATATGGAAAACTGAAACGACCTGTTCTAGAAGATTGATTCTTAAATAAGAGCTGCTTTGTGATCCACTCCATATTTACCTAGGAACCTCGGGGAGTTCAATCTAGGTAAATTGGGCTTAAAGCGGGGCCATAGCACTCTTCCCAATCAGCCTGTGGACGTTTCAGTAATTACTAACGCACCGTTATGGACTTGTTATATATAAGAAAATAATTTTATAAAGCTTGTTTTTAATGATTTCCGCCCCTTTTTGATAAGACATTAGTATAGTTAATTCATGTCTAGACACTTACAACTAGTTTATGTTTAGGTTTGCCCGCTAGCTCCCGACACTAAACAAAAAGCTCGCATTAGAACTCTTCACTCGAGGTGAGTACAACCTCACTACAGTACGAAGTTGTTCAAAAGAAAAATCATGCTATGAAATGTTATGTGATGATTGTTTTATGAAACATGCAATGTTATGTGAGGATTATTTTTATGAAACATGTTATGATGATATGCTTTATATGACGCATGTTTTGTTAAAGTATGAAGCAAGTTATGAATGATGAAATGTTTTCATGATGAAAGTTTTTAAAGTTTACGATATCATGTTTTCATAAGTTATAAACATGATTATGATGTTTTCAAGTTTAATGTCTTTATGACCAAGATGCATGTCACTTAAATAATACAGTGATAACCAAGTTAAAAGCTGTGTCGTACCGCCCGTTCTCCTTGTGTCGACCTAAGGGCATTAAGGAGACGGTTTTCATGTATGTTATGTATGTTTCGCCTTAGTCACCGAGGACTTGTACACCCTCGCTGACTATTGGCTGAGCGCGCTCCACGAGGTACGTACACCATGATGAGGATCCTCTAAGAAAAAGTTAAAGCAAGTTAAAGTGAAACTATGTATGATAATGGATAATAATTTGTCATGCATTGCATAAACTATATTTTTGTGAGAAAATAGTTGTTTCACTGGGCTTTTAGCTCACATGTTTTTCCTTCGTACTGTAGGTAAGAATCCTGTAGTGTGATGCTGGATTGTGCAACGGCAGTGCAGGGCGAGCGAGGCGGGTTATGGAAAGCCATGAAAATAATTTCCGCAAAACTAAGTGTTTTTAATTTATTTAAGTATTCATTCAGTTTCAGAAAAAAAAAAAGTTTATGTTATAGTGGCAAGTATTATTTTATGACAATTACGTCATAATATGTTTCTCAATAATAATTTATGTATTTAAAAGTATTATGATATTCTTTCATAAGTTATATTATACGATAAAAAAAAGTTTATTACAATTTTTCTGTATAAGTAAAGTAAAGTTTAAAGTAAAGTAATGGTTCGAAAAGTCGGGTCGTTACATCACTAGCTCGCTCAAATACACATTTAAGGCTATTTTGAACTCCGCATTCATTGCAATCGTCTCAGTTTGATCGCTTGAGATTTCATCAATGATTTCAATTTTTAGATGATCGATCAAAATCGCTCCTTCTTGCCTAAGAGTTGATTTTTAGGAAAGAATAAGTACTTACATTGATGGAAAAATAACATATATAGACGCGAATTGGAAGAATATCTTATTTTAATGAACCAAATTAAAGATAATTACATTAGCACAAATGAGTACATATGTCTTTTTTTTTTATTGTCAATTATATCCTTCTATTTTTTAATTCAAAATTTGATAGAAACAATTATATTATTTGTTTTCAAGTACATAATGTATAATTATTTGGTGGTTGACATAGATTTTGTCATACTTTTAGGGATTATTTGTTTGTTTTAGGTATTCCATTGTTTTAGGAATTTTAATTTTTGTTCTTGTTTTAGTTTTTTCCATTTTTCATTGCATTAAAATTTCATACTTATGGCGTTTTTTAGGGCAGTTTTGATTTTATGAATTGCATTTTCTTTTTGTTTCTTTTGTTGATACGAATTTTTCAATATTAACAAAATTTAATACTTTCCTGCTAAGACAGTAGATTAGGTACAACGTGAAATATTGTATATAATCCAAAAAAAATTGTACATTATAATACAATCTTTAACAATCAAGCTTATCTTTTATGTGTTTAGTGTAGAATATATACAATAATCTCGAAAAAGTAGATAAGGTGCAACCTAAAATTTGTATATAATAAAAAATAGGATTTATTTGGTATTTGACATTTTTTGGTTCATGATTTAAGAATTTACTGATTTTTTATAGCTTAAGTTTATTGATTTATTTTTCCATACCTTAGTGTCTCGAAATGTTGGTCGAAAGTCTTTGCGAGGAAAGAGTCGATTTCTTTGGAAATACTGAATTGGAAGAAGGGATGTCTAACAACCCCAATTCTCTTCCCTTGAAGGCCATTGCGCCTGAGAAATTGTGCATAACCACCTCTTGGAATGTATTTGGAAGTCTCAATTGTCGCAATATCATTCTTGTCAATGCCAGCTATGACCTCCAGAACATATGCCGCATCGGACACTGTCCTACAAATTGGGCTGTGCAACATCCAACACTACATGTTATATATAAATATATAGAAATTATAGTAAATACCTAATCTTTTGAATACTCATTTTCGAAATATTCTATGCACATTTATTTAGAAATATTCTATCTCTATAAAAAAAACCTACCAACTTCTTAAAAAATTTAGGAAATCAACAAATAATTCAAACTAGTAGCTTGATTATATGGTGATAAAACTATATTATTGAAATCATGTTAATTACTTTGCCCCAAATAGTTTTAGTTATGTACCCAAGTATTAATCAATAAAAATAAAAAAATGATATATAATAATACCCAATAGTGTCCTGTCTTGGAGAGATGGGAATAGCCCCTGCTCGGCTAGTGAGACCAACTGTGGGTTTGATGCCCACAACAGAGTTGATACTGGATGCACATAAGATTGATCCGTCTGTCTCCGATCCGACCGTCACCGTCGCAAAATTCGCTGCCGCCGATATTGCCGATCCGCTGCTCGATCCGCAAGGAGTGAGCTCTGAATTATAAGGGTTCTGTAGATTGATCAATGCATTAGCCCCAATATGCAAATTAGCACAAGGTTCAGTTAGAAAACTTTTAAGTACTAAATGGTCATGTTGGTGCAAAATTGTAAAATTTATACGAGAATGAGTAGTGAACATTTCAATCAATCAACAGAAGTACTTAAATCTCAGATATTAATCAGTTTTATAAGTTAGCAAGATAAGTGGACAAGTTTGGATGTAAATTTTTTATATACTGATTCAGTATGTGATTATGATGACATGGTAACCTCGGTTATAAAAATTGACAACGAAGTAACACGTTTGTACAAAATCCCTTTTCTATTTAGTTTGATGTGTATAAACATTTACATGCATTTGCATTAAGTGTACTCAATCAATAAGCTCATAATTAAGGAGATCAAAACTAATCAGAGGACTTACAATCCCTTGGCCACCTCTGGCACTCCAACCAGAGGGCACATTATTTCCTCTATAATTGGACCACTCGCTCAAGCTGGCCTTTCCAAGTATAATAGCCCCGGCCCTCCTCAGCATAGCCACAACCCCGGCATCGCGGGGCACGATCGAGCTGAGCAAAGCTAACGAGCCCGCCGTCGTACTCATCTTGTCCTTGGTGGCAATGTTGTCCTTTACCAAGACTGGAATTCCATGCAGCTTCGAGAGCGAAACCGGCGCCTTGACCTTGCGCTCGTGGTCCGCCTTTTCAGCAAGGTCAAGCGCGTCGGGATTGACTTCTATCACCCCCTTAAGGACGGGGTTTAGCCTCCGGATACGTTCAAGGTAGAACTCCACCACCTGCCTCGATGTCAGCTTGTTTTGATCGAAAGCAAGGCGGAGATCGTCCACCGTGGCCTCGCCGATGTTCGGGATCTCTCTACAGGCCGAGGTGGCGGCCGAAGAGGCCGACGATTGTGAAGACATCAGAATTAGAATCGGGCATGAGTGGACTAGTGACTATAGTTAGTCAAGTTTGGTTATCCATGATTGACTTCAACTAGTGTATTATTTAAATTGTCTCAACTACTACAAAGCAAGCGCCAATACATTGGGCCACCGCTCCACCAGCACTATCAAAGGAACACTTGTACAAAGTAAAGTAATACCTTAATATATACACACACGAATATGTATATATATAGTTAGTTAAATTTTGAATGATGGACTAGGCTAGGGATATTCACAAACCTCATTTTAAACATTGCTTAATGAGTTAATCGCGTGGCATTAATTTGTAATAGTCCGATTGAAACTGGACCATCATTCTGAGTAAAATTGAGTTGTGTTTTTTAATTTTTATTAATAAATTATTAAACTTTAAAGTAGTGATGGAGATAAGAGACACGATGACAATAATATATAAATATATATATATATATATATATTTTATTTTCATTAGCGAATAAAGTAAGATTTTTCAATGAGTTAAAGGGGACAAACGGCGCGAATAAAGCAAGAAACTTTAAAAAATTTACCTTTTTCAACCACTACAAAGCAAGTTTTCGACCAACAAGCTTTTGTATGCGATTTAGATCACAATTTTTTAACTCTAAGTATTTTTGTTACAATGCAAATTATAGCAAATTCTTGTTCAGAAAGTTTAAATAATTTTTTCTATATAGTTACAAATTTTCAATTCAAATTTTCTCTTTTAAATCACAATTTAAATAGTGCAAATCAAAATGAACTAGTTTAAATCGCTTACCACTAGATCCCTAAAAACGATCTTCAATCACAATAATGTTATTTAATGATGAGATGGTTCTGATCTGTCTGTCATTATAATTTGTCTCGACTATGCTTTTAGTCTAAATAATTTTTTCAAAATGACATGAATTGAGACTAGAAGTATTTTTAACCATAAAAAAGTGAATGTTTTGTGACTGCAATATTAAGTCAGTGCAAATTTTATAAATTTAACATAACAATTAAAAGTCATTTTTCTAAAGTAGAATATACATGATAAAGTCGTTCCTTTTGAAGTACAGCCACAAACGCTTTTATGTCTCATAGTCCATCAAGTTAGGGTTACCGACTTAAATTTGATTGGGTTATTTACATATATGTTAACGTAGGACTGAATAATACATATAGATTCATTATTTGTAACATATATTAAATATGTTCAATCTAACTATTTTTAATACCATAATATCTTTGACAAGTTAAAAAAAAAAAAAACCAGATTCATAACGGGTCTATCATTTAAAAAAAAACATATTTCATATTTTTTGGACATAATGATTCTGAATTATCAAATTACAAATTTAGATGATAGTGAATATCCTATAATGATTCTAAACATCCTATTACAACATTATAACATAAATCCGTAGTCTAAGATTTGATTAATTTTTTTAATGTAATATTCAGATTTGATTATCATATTACATACTTGAAGTGTTTTCATTTTAAAATTGGATAATTATGAATATTCAATTACAAAATTATAACATAAATATGTAGTATGATATTTGGTTAATTTTTTTAATATAATATTCAGATTTGATTATCATATTACATATTGGATTGCTTGATATTATACGTGAAAATTGAATTACGAGTATATATAGAAATAAAATAAACCCAAACCTAGTTGGGTAATCCAAATCCAATAAAGAAAGGTATAATAGTCTAACAAAAAAGCCACATAAGCTCAATAAATTATTGTGATAATATTTGTATTTTTTGTTATAGTGTGTAATATGTTGTTATAATCTGACTGAGTATGTAATTTCTTTGAAATTTAAAGGGGGAAAAAAAAAGGGGGATTTTGAGGAATACCCCATTCTTGACACAACGATAATCTATACCCCATGTGTGTTGCACTTTTAATTTATACCCCAAAATTTACACTACAAACATAGAGTGGAAATGAAGGGAGCACACCACATGGGATATAGATTATTAAGTGGCATCAAGAATGGCTTTGTTTTGAAATTCTCCCAAAAAAAAACTTAAGCAGCTACCTAATTATAAGCCCAATATTGAAGCTTAAGGGCTTTTTTGTCATGAGCCCATAAATTAAATCTTTGACTTAAAGTTTGTGAAAATTTGAAAATTATGACTTCTGTACAGTTTGGTTTGAGAAATTTTATTTAAAAGAAAGTTTACGATCAATGTCATTTTTTAGTAGTGAATTTGATTGAATTGCTTTTTTTTTTTAAATAAAGAAGACAAAAAGGGAAAAATAGAGCAACAGAAAAATTTGATAATTGAAAAAATGACATGACATGCAATAATGATATGAGTTGCAAACTTAAATGTAGCATGAAATCAAATTTTCTATTAAATTTGCGTATAAAAGAAAGTGTGGCCACACGTGTGCATGCTTTGTGTGCAGTTTGAGGAGAAGAGCAGTGGCTACACATAATAGTTAATGTGAGAAAAAAGAAAAATGCACGTATGATGGATCTGCGCTGTCCATCACCATAAGCCTCACATGGGACCCACTAAATATCAATGTCCATCACCATAAGCCTCACATGGGACCCACTAAATATCAATGACCACATTATAAAATTCGGCGACCATTCTTGTGCTGCCTAGTATCGACAATCACTACCTTGTGATTGCTGACAAGTATCGACGACAAAGTATTGACCACTGCTTTTGAGGTCGCCGACACAGTCTCCAATCTTTTTTGACAACGGCATCTTGACAATCAATGACCAATCTGAAGTTGCCAATTATGCCGGTTCATGTAGATATAAGAGCATAGCACTGTAAGAGCAAGTTGATTTCAAGTTCTATTTTTGTGTGAAAACATTCTTTGGATTTTTCCTACCACATGTTAGACAAAATCCCTAGAGTGACTTGGAGTAATCTTTTCGTTGTGTTGTGTTAGAAACAAGAGAAAGCTTGTTAGGATCATGGATTTTCTATCTTTGAAAAGTAAAAAAGACAAACCTGATTATCAAGCATATATTTTGTTTTTGAAAATTAGAAGACAAAAAAGTAAAAATTTTGTCTTCTCCAAAAGGAATTAATTAGTTTGCATATGTATTTCTTTCTTCCAACAATATTCAGGTACACAGAACTGTGACTGTGCTGTCTGGATAATATATTGCAATCAACAAACAATAAACGAATAAGCAATATTTCATGGTTTTTTAACTTATGCACATAGTTGACTTGAGGCAACCATTACATGAAAATCATTAGATCTCCAGCACGAATAATCATTACATGAAAATCTAGTACATATAGATACACGAATATACAAAACTTTATCCCAAGCAAAAAAAAAACTTTCTAAATATAAAGCTGCATTAAACCCTAAATTGATAGAATATCTTGACTTGAGTAAATAAAAATACAATTACTTTACATCAGTAACACATACACTACTCAAAACTATAACACAAGGTACATTGTCGTGACTCTTGACCAACTTCATGCTTGTCTAATCATCATCTCGTGCGGCAAAGGAAACCGCCTCATCGGAGCGACAGTACTGCCCTCGCCGCCGCAGCCGCCGACTCTCGGAGTCTCCCGAGGCATTTCGGAGGCCAATCCACAAACGTAAGGATGGCTCAACAGCCTCCGAGCCGACCATCTCTTCCACAGATCTCTCTCGAAGCACTTCCTCAAGAAGTCCTTCCCGGACTCGCTCATCCCCTCCGGTATTGCCGGTGAATTGTTGCTAAGCAGATCGACGAAGTCCGCCCTCTTCGCCCCCGCCGGCACCATGCCCCGCCACGGGCTCTTCCCGGTGATCATCTCCACGACGGTGCAGCCCAGAGACCAGACGTCCAGACCCGGTCCCATCTCCCCCTTCACCACCGCCTCCGGCGACATGTAGTGCGTCGTCCCTCCCCTCAGCCGCCACTCCCCCGGCTCCGCTGCCAACCCGAAATCGGCTATCTTGAGTTGATAATCGGTCCCGTTGCTGCCCGGGAAGGCGAGGATGTTTTCGGGCTTGATGTCGCAGTGGACGAAGCCTCTCGAGTGGATGCAGTCAAGGCCTTTCAGGATCATCCGAGTGTACGCTTTCACCTCCTTCTCCGGCAGAAAACTACCGCCGATCAAGCCGTCTAGGGTTCCGGCGGGAGCGTATTCGAGCAAGAGATTGTAGACTCTCCGGCCGCGTTCCACCGATTCTCCTCCGGTGTAGCAAGTGAGGATCTCAGGGCAGCCCCGGAAGGCTTTGAAGATTCTCCTCTCTCTCCGAAGAGACGACGAGTTTTCTACGAGTGCCGTTTTCACTGCGATCTGGCGGCGAACGCCGTAAGGGTCTACGTAGCTACCAGAGTAAACGACACCGAAACCGCCGTATCCGATGATTCGATCGCGAGTCAACGGAATCGAAAGTTTCGCGCTCGAGCTTGAAGGAAGGATGGAGCTCGAGGAGGGTGTTGCCATGGCGGCTTTTGAAACCCTAGAATTCCGAATTTCGAAGAAAGGGTAACAACTTTTAGGAGTAGAAGAGCGAGAGTGATAAAAACCTGGAGCTGTTAGTGAGAAATTGCTTGTCAATGAGTCAGATATTGGTTGAGTTACTTATTTATAATATAACAGCGTGGATTTTGCTTATAATCAACGCATGCATGCATATTAATAAAGTTTCTAACTTGGGCGGCAAGAAGTCCTAATTGTGGTGGGAATAGGATTTCACAAAATAATATCTATTAGTAAAAAAAAGTAATTGGTAGTAGAAAAAGATCAAAAGATATACAAGATACCAAAAAAAAAAAAAAAAAAGAGGGTAAATTACTATTACTCTCTGATGATAAACGTCCACGTATATGCATGGAAGTTAAATCACGGCATTGTGATTATTACATTCAACTATTCGTTAATATTAGGAGGTTTTCCCAAAAAAAATAAAAAGAAAACATTATTCGTTAATATTACTTTGCTTTTTAGTTTAGGATGAAATAGGAAAATACCAGAATTTATATAACAATAAAAATAAATATCCAAACTTTTAGAGTAATTCAGTTTCCAGTCAATTTGCCAATTACTTACACATGCTTTTGGTAACTAATTAAGTTAATTATCACCACTTATCACTGTGTAAATAATTGAATCACTTGGATAGTTGGGTATATTTTTCAAAAAACTAGGTAATAATTTAAATTAGACGTTAAAAATTGGGTATTCAATACAATTTCTCTTTACTTTATACAGCTGCAGTTTGAAACTATGTGTGATAAATTATAATGTTAGTAACATTAATAATAATAAGAATAATAATAAATGACTTATGATTTGTCAATGAATAATTGTTAATTAGTTTATTTTAAAAAATATATATCTAATCATATATACGTTGACAAATTATATATTAAATTTGTTGATATGAAAAATTTATGATAAATAATAGAATTTCTAACAATTTCTAGGGTTGGTTAGGTAAATAGTCTTTTTAGATGGTGTGTTTTTATATAATAATTATATTTTTAAAATATTTTAATAACTAGCCATAAAAAATTTCTTACACAAGTAAAAATTTTTTTATCATAATAAAATTACACATAAAAATTACTGTAAGAAATTTTTACTAAGGTAATAAATTTCTGAAGTGAAGATTTTCTTAAAATTTTTAAACTGTGACTATTTTTAAAAATTATTTTTTAAAAAATGACTATTATTATTGTCGTTATTATTATTATTAGTAAATGATAAGATAAACATTTTAGTATCACTAACATTAACATATTCATTAGCGATTTTGATCCAGGCACACAATTATATGATTTTCAGATCATAACATCTTTTTCTAACTGCCAAATATTTATATTTTTATTTCGAGAAGATTTAGCTTTTAGCCATTTTTAAGTTCATATTTCAAGAATTTAACCATAGTTTCACAAAATTAAAAATTACTATTTTAACTCAATAATCTCATTAAATAATAATAAAAAATATAAAAAAATCTCTTATTTATAAATTCAATAGACGTTGATAATGAAAGTAAGACAATAATATAATATTTTTCCAGCCAAATAATATCAATGACCGCATTAAAAATTAGGCGACCACACTTGTGTTTCCTAGTGTCGACGACCACTACTTCGTGGTTGCTGTATCAACGATAAAGTATTAACGACCACTTTTGAGGTCCCCGAAATAGTCTCTAATCTTTTTTAGCAACCGCAGCTTGACAATACTGTAAGGGCAAGTTAATTTCAAGTTCTATTTTTGTGTGAATACATTCTTTGGAATTTTTGATTGCCAAAAAAAAAAAAAAGGATTTTTCCTACCAATGTTTGAGAAAATCCCTAGAATCACTTGGAGTAATCTTTCTGTTGTATTTTGCTAGCAACAAGAGAAAGCTTGCAGGATCATGGATTCTCTATCTTTGAAAAGTAAAAAAGAAAAACGTGATTATCAAACATATGTATATTTTGTTTTTGAAAATTAGAAAACAAAAAAGTAAAATTTTTGTTTATTTAATAAAAAGAGAAATGTAACCTAAAATGACTTCTGTATTTCTCTCTTTACATTATTCTTATGTAATCTTCTCATTAATTTGTGTGTTTTGTCTTGTCCCAAAGGAATTAACTAGTTTGTATATAGATTTCTTCCAACAATATTCAAGTACACATTACCGTAACTGTGCTGTATGTATAATATATTGCAATTATTCTTATAACAATAAACAATAAACGAATACGCAATAAATAGCATATAGTTAACTATATTCCATGGTCATTTAGCAAAACATTAACTTTTGCCCGTATTTTGTGAGTTTTGATTATTTTAAACTTTTTTTTTTCTTTAAATTGATGTTGAATCATGACGGGAAATAATTTTTGGCGCTACTGTTATAGCTTTTGACTTCAATCGATAAACAAATGACGTGAAATTGAATCGATATTATTTTTAAACTGATTGTGGTATGCTTTTTACGGGGCTTGCTGAGAAAATGTTGTAAAAGAGTAAACAAAAGTGACGTTAAAAAGTATTCAACAACAGGTATAGTTCGTTGTGGAATGTTTTTTTACAACACTTACGTAAAATCTGACATGAACATATAACAAGTGGATCAACAACATACAAGTATGCGATGTTAAAACAAATAACATCATTGTTTTATTGTCATGAAAAGCCATAATTATTAGTGTAGTAGTGATAGTTGACTTGAGGCAACCAAATGTTCAAAGACATAATTAGATTTCTAACACGACTAACCATTACACGAAAATCTAGTACATATAGATACAGTAATATACAAACCTTTGTACCAAGCCAAAAAAAAAAAAAAAACCTTTCTAAATTAAATTAAAGCTACGTTGTTACAATATATTTTCTTAAATAAAAAGTACAATTACTTTACATCAGTAAGACATACACTATACAAAACTATATAACACAAAGTACATTGTCTTGACCAACTTCATTCTTGTGATCTGATCATCATCTCGTGCGGCAAAGGAAAACGCCTCATCGGAGCGACAGTACTGCCCCCATCACCGCAGCCGCCGACTCTCGGAGTCTCCCGAGGCCTTTCGGAGGCCAATCCACAAACGTACCGATGGCTCAACAGCCTCCGAGCCGACCATCTCTTCCCCGGATCTCTCTCGAAGCACTTCCTCAAGAAGTCCTTCCCGGACTCGCTCATCCCCTCCGGAATTGCCGGCGAATTGTTGCTCAACAGATCGACGAATTCCGCCCTCTTCGCCCCTGCCCGCACCATGCCCCGCCACGGGCTCTTCCCGGTGATCATCTCCACGACGGTGCAGCCCAGAGACCAGACGTCCAGACCCGGCCCCATCTCCCCCTTCACCACCGCCTCCGGCGACATGTAGTGCGACGTCCCTCCTCTCAGCCGCCACTCCCCCGGCTCCGCTGCCAACCCGAAATCGGCTATCTTGAGTTGATACTCAGTCCCGGTGCTGCTCGGGAAGGCGAGGATGTTTTCGGGTTTTATGTCGCAGTGGACGAAGCCTCTCGAGTGGATGCAGTCAAGGCCTTTCAGGATCATCCGAGTGTACGCTTTAACCTCCTTCTCCGGCAGAAAACTACCGCCGATCAAGCCGTCTAGGGTTCCGGCGGGAGCGTATTCGAGCAAGAGATTGTAGACTCGCCGGCCGCGCTCCACCGATTCTCCTCCGGTGTAGCAAGTGAGGATCTCAGGGCAGCCCCGGAAGGCTTTGAAGATTCTCCTCTCTCTCTGAAGAGACGACGAGTTTTCTACGAATGCCGTTTTCACTGCGATCTGGCGGCGAACGCCATTAGGGTCTACGCAGCTACCAGAGTAAACGACACCGAAACCGCCGTATCCGATGATTCGATCGCGAGTCAACGGAATCGAAAGTTGCGCGCTCGAGCTTGAAGGAAGGTTGGAGCTTGACGAGGGTGTAGCCATGGCGGCTTGAAACCCTAGAATTCAGAATTTCGAAGAAAGAGCGACAACTTTATGAGTAGAAGAGCGAGAGTGATATAAAAAGCTAGAGCTCTCAGTGAAAAAATTGCTTGTCAATGAATCAGATATTGGTTTCCAGTTAGTTATTTGTAATATATAGCGTGAACTTGGCTTTTAATCAACGCATGCATACATTCCTAGTTAAAGACTTAGGCGGCAAGAAGTCCTAATTGTTGTGGGAATAGGATTTCCCAAAATATTATCTATTAATAGAAAAGTAATTATTAGTAGAAAAAAAGATGAAAAGATATACAAGATGCAAATTACTATTACGCCTGGTGATAAACGCAAATCTAGGTGCCCCTATTCATGTCTCCTTAGCTTCCCACAAATCCAATTTTAACACCTCATTTAAAATGCCACATCATATTCTCAATGATCTCACAATCTAACGGCGGTTAAAAAATACAGACGTTAATATCCTTTTTGATGTTGATGTTTACTCTATTATGTTATATTAGTTTTTGTACACAGGCATAAATGTATTGTAAATTTCCAATAGAGTTTATTAAGTAAATGACCTGTTTTTAACTTTAGTTTTAAGGAATTGACATGAATTTGTTATAATTAAGTTATTAGCCTTTAGATAATATTTATTGACTTTTTTACCCTTATTACATGAGGTAACAAATGAGTGATAATGGGTAAAAATGAGATTTCAAAGTAGTGTGAATGAGATTTGAGGCTAATAACTTAATATTTGAATTCTTAGGCCATTTCCTTAATACATAAGTTTCTAAGTGGCTATTTAACAAATGAGCCCTTTACAATATCCACGTGTATTTTTAATAGGAAAAAAAAAAGATATAAAAAGGTCAAAAAATGAAGCTAAATTATTTTTTAAATTAAAATAAATATAACATAATGGGTGCCAAAATAAAGAGAAAAAATTATGACCAATTACGATGATAATTTTGTTTTGTTTTTTTTTTTTTTGAAATCCAAACAGAACAAAAACTTAAAATAAAAGGAAAAAAGGCTTTAAAAATATAGACAAACTAAAATAAAAACTTAAAAGTAAAGTATATTATAATAAAAAGAAAAAGAGAGAAAAAAAACAAATGGGGCGGGCGCATCTCACACGAAAATTTACTATTCTGACCCTATTTTATTTATTTTTTATTTTTTATTTTTTGCACCCCCCTCCCCCAAACATGAGTTTTTATTTTCAAAAATACGAAGAAAAAAAAAGAGGACTAAACTGTTTTACAAAATGACTGAACCTCGTACGAAACCTACTACAAGGCCTGTCACCCGCCACCATGGAGGCAATAGCGGTGGCTGTGATCCAAATCGCCCTCATCGAGTCCCCGCTCAGTGCGATGAGACTGGTATGCTTTATTAGTATGAATTGTTATTCATTATTTTGTTACCAACAACATGTGATATCATTTTTTTTTTGTTAGGACTACATTCGGAACTCAAAAAATGAAAGGTCGTAAGCAAAACAAGATGGCTGCAATGGAAGACTTACATAAGTAGGCAAAAGGCGGCCAATTAGATATTGAATTTGATGAGATTGAGACTTAAAAAGCAGTTGGGGATCGCTCTGCCAACTTAAACAATGCTATTGACATGATCACCAGAGATCTACTAGAGCCTTACTCAGGATCCAGACCAACTGAAGCTTGTCTGGCCACGTATTAATGGTCAGTTTTACATTAAAGATATGTCGGAGCATCGAGCATCAAACACGAAAGAATTTGAAGGAATTTAAACATGATTTGCACCAACATTATGATACAATGGTTGAATAGCACGGTGAAGATGGGGCGAAGAGAATGCCTAATCATAGTTGCACTTCATTAGAGCAGTGGCATCGTTACATTGCTCAGATCAATTCAGAGCGAGTTAAGATATATGATATAATATATTTACTTATTATAAGTGTAGCTAGAATAAATATATGCTTATACTAAATAACTTGTAGGAAATATCGATAAGGAATACGAGGAACTACCAAAAGAGCAGACAAAACCGACGCACGGTGCTAAGTCTTTCGCAACATATCAATGGAATGCGCAAGGACGTTTGAATAGCCCAATAGACAACTATGACCGGAGGCATCGAAATAATAACAACTTGACAACCGAGGCCACCAAGTAGCATTTTGTGAGTATTTTAATTTTTAAAATATTAATATGGTAGTATGTTGATAAAACCATTTTCTTTTTACTTTAATAACATTCTTTTACAATGTTGCTGCAGGAGAAGATTTCAAATGTCCGTTAGACACAACAGACAAAAGATCCTAGCCAACATAAGTCTGAGCAGGACATCATAGCTGAGGTTTTCACGGCAGTGGTTACCTCACTGGTATCAAGTCATCGATCAAGAAGTCTGTGCATGAACAAGCATAAGTTGGCCCATCACAGCAGCATGGATCTTCTCAGCCTTCAGTATCTTTCGAGGAGTTTCAGGCTTTATAGGAAATGATGGCGTCGATGGAGGAGCAGTTTATACATATATACAACTACTTGAGCCGTGAACATCTGGAATCTGCTCAGGATATGACACCTACCCAACCTGCAGCTCAAATTACTCGCTCGGACCAGCGCGCACTTGTACCGCTTGTAGCAGCTGAGGATAACGGCGACGACATGAACACCGATAACGAGCTCGAGACCAATCTAACTTATTAGTTTTTTTTTTCTCCATAAATGTAATGTTGTATAGCACTTTTTAGCTTATTATCATTTTGTATTTTCTCTTTTTTAAACATTTAGTTTGTAACTATTGATGATAATTGCGAAGCTAATTAACTAATGATATTTTTATTTTTATATTTAATTTTCATAATTATTATTATATCTATGTCATAAATAGAAAAAAAAATAATAATAAAATTTATTTTAGAAATTAAAAAAATAAAAAAAGTATCGATGATTACATTTTCAAAAAAGTGGTCGCTGATGATAAAAAGAATTTGGTCATTGCGACCAGAATCAGTGACCACTAAAACTTATCGGCAATCACTTATTATGGTCGCAATTATCAGCTACTACTTTTTTGATCGCCAATGAGGTCGTCAATAATTATAGGCGACCATTTGCCGAAATCGCTAATTCTTGTAGTGTATAAGGGTTTGCCGAAACTTTACCCATTGTTTAATTTCAAGTAGTTGAGCGTTCTATAAGAGCATAGCACTCCAAGAGCAAGTTGATTTCAAGTTTTATTTTGCTGTGAATAAATTCTTTGGATTTTTTCCACCACATGTTTGATAAAATCCCAGAATGACTTGGAGTATTCTTTTTGTTGTATTGTGTTTTGAAACAAGAGGGGATCATCGATTTTTTATCTTTGAAAAGAAAAACGTGATTATCAAACATATTTGTTTTTGCAAAGACAAAAAAAGTAGAAATTTTGTTTTATTTAATAAAAAGAGAAATGTTACCTAACATGACTTCTGTTTTTATCTTTTTACTTTGTTCTTATGTAATCTTCTCATTCATTTGTGTGTTTTTGTATTGTCGAAAATGAATTCATTAGTTCGCTTATGGATTTCTTCCAAAAATATTCAAGTACACAGTACTGTGACTGTGCTGTCTGTATAATATATTGCAATCAATAAACAATAAACAAATAAGAAATATATTTCATGGTTTTTTACCAAAACATTTAAAGTACTTATGCACATAGTTGACTTGAGGCAACCAAATGTTCACAGACATAATTGGATCTCCAACACGAAGAGCCATTACAAAAAAAACGAATATAAAAATCTTTATCCCAAGCAAAAAAAACTTTCTAAAATTAAAGCTACGTTGATACAATATCTTCGACTTGAGTAAATAAAAAGTACAATTACTTTACATCAGTAACACATACACTACTCAAAACTATAACACAAAGTACATTGTCTTGACCATCTTCATGCTTGTCTGATCATCATCTCGTGCGGCAAAGGAAACCGTCTCATTGGAGCGACAGTACTGCCCTCACCGCAGCAGCGGCCGACTCTCGGAGTCTCCCGAGGCCTTTCGGAGGCCAATCCACAAACGTACGGATGGCTCAACAGCCTCCGAGCCGACCATCTCTTTCCCGGATCTCTCTCGAAGCACTTCCTCAAGAAGTCCTTCCCAGACTCGCTCAACCCCTCCGGAATCGCCGGCGAATTGTTGCGAAACAGATCGACGAATTCCTCCCTCTTCGCCCCCGCCGGCACCATGCCCCGCCACGGGCTCTTCCCGGTGATCATCTCCACGACGGTGCAGCCCAGAGACCAGACGTCCAGACCCGGCCCCATCTCCCCCTTCACCACCGCCTCCGGTGACATGTAGTGGGTCGTCCCTCCTCTCAGCCGCCACTCCCCCGGCTCCGCTGCCAACCCGAAATCGGCTATCTTGAGTTGATAATCGGTCCCGTTGCTGCCCGGGAAGGCGAGGATGTTTTCAGGCTTGATGTCGCAGTGGACGAACCCTCTCGAGTGGATGCAGTCAAGGCCTTTCAGGATCATCCGAGTGTACGCTTTAACCTCCTTCTCCGGCAGAAAACTACCGCCGATCAAGCCGTCTAGGGTTCCGGCGGGAGCGTATTCGAGCAAGAGATTGTAGACTCTCCGGCCGCGTTCCACCGATTCTCCTCCGGTGTAGCAAGTGAGGATCTCGGGGCAGCCCCGGAAGGCTCTGAAGATTCTCCTCTCTCTCTGAAGAGACGACGAGTTTTCTACGAGTGCCGTTTTCACTGCGATTTGGCGGCGAACGCCGTTAGGGTCTACGCAGCTACCAGAGTAAACGACACCGAAACCGCCGTATCCGATGATTTTATCGCGAGTCAACGGAATCGAAAGTTTGGAGCTCGACGAGGGTGTAGCCATGGCGGCTTGAAACCCTAAAATTCAGAATTTAGAAGAAAGTGTAACAACTTTATGAGTAGAAGAGCGAGAGTGATCGAAACTTCGAGCTCTCAGTGAAAAATTGCTTGTGAATGAGTCAGATATTGGTTTAGAGTTCCTTATTTATAGTAGCATGAATTTTTGCTTATAATCAACGCATACATACTTTCCTAGTTAAAGGCTTATAACTTGGGCGGCAAGAAGTCCTAATTGTGGTGGGAATAGGATTTCCCAATATAATATCTATTGATAAAAATAGTAATTATTAGTAGAAAAAAGATCAAAAGATATACAAGCTAAAAAGAAAAAAAAAAAAAAAAAAAAGGTAAGTTACTATTACTTTCTGGTGATAAACGTCCACGTATAGATGTATATGCATGGTAGTTAAATCGCGGCATCGTAATTACAACATTCAACTATTCGTTAATATTAGGTGGGTTTCCGAAAAAAACAAAAACAAAAACTATTCGTTAATATTACTTCGCTTTTATTTTTTAGGGAAAAATTCCTTAAATATCCCTGAGTTTGATTGAAATTCTAATTTTGTCTTTATTCTAATTTCGTCTTTATGTTTTTGTAAATTTTTAAATAATCACTCAGTTGTTAAATCTGGTCTATCACAAATTATGTCAAATTTAAAGTGTAAAATGACATTTATACCCATAAAAGACACCTCTTTTCTCACCCTCTGTCACAATTCTCTCTCTCTCACCCCGTCCCCGCACAAAACCCACCACTGGGGAAGCCATCCCGCCACCCTAATGCGAACCCCGACCCCTGTGAACCCACGCCGCTGCGAACCCCACCCGCGCCACTGCACCGTCGCGAACCATCGCGAAGCTTGACCCCTGCAAACAGTGACGGATCTAGGAATTAAATTCAGAGGGGGCACAAATTAAAGACTTAATATTTTCAATTAACAAAATAAAAAATATATATTAACAATTGACGTTTATTAAATAAGTAACAACTTACAAATTACAATGTCTCATGTTTTGAGGTAAATTTTTTTATTTTCCCCTTCAGTGTGTATCACCATTAGATTACCTAGTATTGTGCTTTGTAATGTGGCATTTTAATGATGTAGCAGCTCATATTATCCATAATAAATTTTAGAAGAATTTCAAAATAAAGTCATTCTTGATGTCACTTAATAATCTATACCCCAAGTAGTGTGCTCTCTTTGTTTATAATACTTTATGTTTATAATGTAAATTTTTAGGTATAAATTAAAAGTACAATACACATGAGCATAGATTATTATTGTGCCAAAAATAGGGCATTCCTCAAAATCTCCTAATAATTTTTCTCCTCATTAATTATGTATCACCCCCATAAAACCCAAAGCCAAAGCATTTTTTTTTTCTCAATTTTCAGGAGGGGCACGTGCCCCCCCTTGCCCTAGTGTGTATCCGTCCCTGCCTGCAAACCCAGCCTGCCACGAACCCCACCACCTCGCTGTTGCGAACCCTAACCCCGCGAACCCACCCCGTCGCAAACCCCGACCTTCGCGCACCTCGATCCACACAACCATCGATGTGACCCCCGCGATCGCTGCCGTGAACCCCGACCCCCACGCACCTCGACTCCTACAATCACCGCCGCAAAATCGACCGCTGTGACCCTTGTGAAACCCACCGTCGTGACCCCTGGGAACTCCAACATTCGCGAACCCAAACCCCCGCGAAACCCAAAACCCCGACCCCAGCAACCACCACTGCGACCCCCGTGAAACCCACCGCAGCAAACCCCAACCCCTGTGAAACCCACCACTGCGAAGTCCGACCCCTGCCACCCCGCGACCCTTACTATATTTTATTTCTTAATTTTTTTTAACTTTTGTTTTAATTCTAAGAGCAGTTTGACCATTTTTATAAAATACATGTACTTAAGTCAACTCAATTCTGATAAAAAGTATGTTTTTGGACAAAATTTAATAACTGAAGAATTATTTTAGAATTTTAAAAAATATAAGGATGAAACTAGAATTCTTAAAAAAAAAACTTGGCGAATTTTTGGAAATTTTTACTATTTTTTAACACTGCAGTTTGAAACTATGTGTGATAATGTTAGTAACATTATAATAATAAGAATATAATAATAACGCTGAGATCTTAAACTTTAACTTAATTTTTTTATATCAACACATATTACTTATGATTTGTCAATAAATAATAGTTAATTTTAAATAAACAAAAATTATATCCATACATATATATATGTTGACAAATGATATGTTAAATGTGTTGATATGAAAAAAAATTATGATAAATATTAGAATTTCTAACATTACTAATAATAATAATAATAATATAATTATTATTGTTGTTATTATTATTATTTGTAAATGATAAGATAAAATTTGTAGTATCACTAACATTAACATATCCATTAGCATTGTGATCCTGGCACGATTATATGATTTTCAGATCATAACATCATTTTCTAACTGCCGAATATTTATATTTTTATTAAAAATTAACCTTTTTAAGTTTTATTGATTTTTGGAATTCGAAGTGCAACAATATCCAAAAATTAATTAAAATCTGCTTTTATTAGTGGATTTTTATTTTTTTTTAATATTCAGTAAAACTAATACTTGTTACCAAGTAAAACTATGGTTGAAATTTCCGTAGGAAATTAATTATTAAGAGAAACATAAATATATTTTTCCGTGAAATAATAAAATTTATGAAATTTTTTACCATTTACTCTTTACTTTTGACACTCGTTCCATTATGTCCTTGACAATTGACACTCGTTGCATTATGAACTCGAACCCAGCTATATATATCTATATATATATTATTTTGGATATTTGTATATAATTATAATTATAAGGGACCATTAATATATTAATATATGCATGGTGGTTTTAGGAACAAGTATAAGTTTGTAATTTTTATGGGATGAAGCAGGAAAATACCCAAAATTTATATAATAATAAAAACAAATATCAAAATTTTTAAAATAATTGAGTTCATAGTCAATTCGTCAATTACTTGCACATGCTTTTAGCAACTAAGTTAATTACAACCACTTACCACTGTGTAAGTAATTGAATCACTTGAATAGTTGGTTATATTTTTCAAAAGATTGAGTAATAACTTAAATTAGGTGTTTGGGCATTTACTATAATTTCTCATTCTTGTTTATAATATGTACACACATCCATGCACGCGTTTGCTTCAATAAATTAATTTGTACTTTACGGTTTTAAGTACAAAAAATGTAATAATAATAATCGAAAGCGAGTCGCTGCCCGTGTGTGGCGGGTCGTGCCAGGATTCTACATTATAACCCTCATTAGAAAAATCACATATTCCAAAATCATTTAGACGAGCCATTGAAACTTTTAAAAATAAAAAATAAAAAATTGGTAATTGGTCCATTTCTTAGACTATATTTAAAACAGTATCCACATTTTGTTTTTTAATTAGGTGAATGACTCGTTTTTAGTAAATAGACAAAATACCGTGGTTAATTGACAAAATACGAGTCATTTTAGCTGGTATTTTGTCTACTAGCCATGATATACCGAAAACATACCATTTACCTAAAAAAACAAAAACAAAAGTTGTGATTATTTTTTTACATCGGTTCTTGGCATTACTACATACAATTAAGTTACATTGACCGGAAATGGACGGCAACTTAAAGGTTGGACCTGTTCATCAATATTATGAGTAAGTTAGAATAATAGAAATTCATATCCAATTTGTATTTATGAAAAAGACAAACTTTTTTTAACTCCAAGTAGAAACCTTGTTATTTGGCGCGTTTTGCTTGAATTAGACGTTTCATGTGTCCTTTTTATCAACTACTAGCTAGTTTTATAATCACAGACTACATAAGTCCAAGTTAAAAAAGCATAAATTTGCTCAGTCAAAAAAGTATCAAACAAGTACTAGGTTACCAAAAGGCCAGCACGTTATGGTTATAAATTAGTAACTTGCTCTTCTTAGTTATCAAATAACAAAACTCATAGCATCACTAACTATCTTCAATGGCCACCAATTTAGCTTTAAACTTTCCTCTATTCACATCATTATATCTCATTCTTCTAACCTTCATTGCCTTGGTCAATGGTCTCAATATAAGAGAAGCTACAATTCATGACCTCCAATTGGCCTTCAAGCACAACAAGCTCACTTCAAGACAATTGGTTCACTTCTACCTCAAAGAGATCCGGCGGCTCAACCCGGTCCTCAACGCGGTTATTGAGATCAACCCGGATGCGCTTTACCAAGCCGATAAGGCTGATTACGAGCGCGAAAACAACGACTACAGGTCGTACTCGGGCTTGCACGGCATTCCGGTTCTTCTCAAGGACAACATTGGAACCAAGGACAAGCTCAACACAACTGCCGGATCATTCGCTTTGCTTGGCTCCGTCGTGCCTCGGGACGCTGGCGTTGTGGCGAAGCTGAGGAAAGCCGGAGCTATCATATTGGGGAAAGCGAGTTTGAGCGAGTGGGCTCAATTTAGGTCCCTCACTGCACCTAATGGCTGGAGTGCCAGAGGTGGCCAAGGAAAGGTTAGCCTTTTATTTTCCTCTTGCCGGTTTCTTTTAAACTACTTTTGAATGACTAAATGTCCCTTTATATTTTATTATTGTAACTTAGTGTTACTTTGACCCCTTTCTTATTAACAAGTCTAGTCAATAAATAAGGTAGTAAAACAGGTGATCTGAGGTTCGACTAGTTATAATTGCTCTTGCGGTGTAAATTTTTTATTACATTGTCGCCTGTTGGTTCTTATTTTAAATTTTTAAGGGTAGATATTTTTTGTAAGTTTCTTGTGCCACAAGACGAAAATTTAAGTAGATGACAACATTGAGTCAATGAATAATGAGGAAGTTTAGCAATAATTAGTGAACTCTACTATTTCATAAAAGGCTAGTAAGCTTGTAATAAAACATTAATTTTGACCTATGGTTTTGACTGTTGAGTGCAGAACCCTTATGTCCTGTCTGCGGATCCTTGCGGGTCAAGCAGTGGACCAGCGATATCGGTTGCAGCAAATCTTGTGGCGGTGTCGTTGGGGACGGAGACTGACGGTTCTATTCTATGTCCGGCGAGTTTTAATTCGGTTGTCGGGATTAAACCAACCGTTGGCCTCACAAGCCGAGCTGGGGTTATTCCGGTCACCCCTAGACAGGACACAATTGGGTAATTATTTCTCTTCTATTGTACACTATATGCCTTAAAAGTTTCTGACAAAAATATTTAAGCTTATTTCATTACAACAAATGTTTCAATGTGTCTGTGGATGTTGAAAAAATAGGCCTATTGTGAGGTCGGTGTCGGATGCCGTGTATGTCCTTGATGCTATTGTAGGCTTTGATTACAAAGATCGGGCAACAAAAAAGGCGTCGAAATACATTCCACGCGGGGGTTACAAGCAATTTCTTAATCCTTATGGCCTTGTAGGGAAAAGGTTGGGCATAGTAAGAAATCCGTTTTTCACCATTGGAAGCGGATCAAGTCAAATTAAAGCGTTCGAGAACCATTTCCAAACATTAAGGTAAAAACTAAGTGCTAATTTTTCAACGTGCGTCCTGAACCATTATTAGCTGATTAGAAACACAATTCCTTACACGAATTTAACTCAAAGGCAAAGAGGCGCTGTTTTGATTGACAATCTCGAGATAGCGAACATTGATGTAATATCGAACTTCACATTGAGCGGGGAAGCAGTAGCGTCGATAGCCGAGTTCAAACTAGCCTTGAATGGTTACCTAAAAGATTTGGTGGTATCCCCAGTGAGATCATTGGCAGATATTATAGCCTTCAACATAAAGTACTCGGATTTGGTAACTTTCTCATACCAATTATTTAATTTTGGATGTTCATTTCTCCTAAATTGAACCATTAGTGACTCAATAATATTATTATTGGACTGTGCAGGAAATGATTAAAGAATTTGGCCAAGACATATTCCTTGCTGCCCAAGCCACAAATGGAATTGGCAAAGCAGAGAGAGCCGCGTTGTATAACATGGCGAGGCTATCGAAAGACGGGTTTGAGAAACTGATGTGGGACTATAAGCTCGACGCTTTGGTGACTCCCGGGGCCGATGCTGCTCGAGTACTTGCCATCGGGGGGTTCCCGGGGATCAGTGTTCCTGCAGGGTATGACAAGAATGGTGTGCCTTTTGGTATTACTTTTGGAGGACTAAAGGGCTCAGAGCCAAAACTAATTGAGATATCATATGACTTTGAGCAAGCCACTAAAGTTAGGAAGCCTCCTACTTTTAAACCTTGAAATTGTTTTTGTTTTGTTGGAACATTCTTAATCAGAATTTCACATTAATCCCTTAAATAATATGTTTCTTTTTCCCTTTTAATTTGGAGCAAATTGGTATGTATTGCTGCGTACTAATAATGAGATCATAGACAAACTTTTTACTTTAATCTTTGTTGTGATGCTGAAAACTAATCCTCTTATATACATCTCTACCTACTATATATATATATATATATATATTGGGATTATGAATGATTATTATTTATTGGTTTAGGTGACCTATGCAGAATTTGGTTACATTGAATTTAATGCTGTATAATATATAAGGTCAACAAATTTAAAGCTTTCGGATTCACCATGGAATTGTAAAAGGGATTATTAACAGCAAAAGAGGAGATAGTTGGGTGGGCTAATTACTTATACTGTGATTAAGTCCGCTTCAATCTAACCTCCGACCAACTCCTATACATTATACAATACAAAGTTTAAAAACATTTCTAAAAAGTTGGTGATTAGAACTCCTATTGTAATTTAAGATTTATCACGATAAAGAAAATAATGATTATTAGTCAAAAAATTCACTTAAGTTAGGACTAAAAATTTTGTTTTTGTTTTTTTGTTTTCTTTGTTTTTGTTTTTGTTTTTGTTTTTTTTCAATTAGTGATACGTTAAGCACAATTAGAAACTTTACTAGAAACTGCCAAGCGTGAACCTAATCAATGCATCTACTTCAACTTAATTTTATAACAACTCATCAAAATGATTTTAAAGAAAATATAAAGTGTCATATACATACGTAGAATTTAATATAATTTATTGATTTGTCATAATATTAGAAGGATAAAAAAGAGAGAGAAAAAAGGCAGAGGATTTGAGTTCATAATATCACCAAAGTCATGGATTTATTCATGATCTAATTTGCCCAAATGTAACCTCTAGAAGAGTCTGACGACTTCACTTGGGTCAAAGGTGTTGACCCACTTTCAAATGTAGTTTAACAGCATTTTGAATTTCTGTCACAGACTTTGCACACACAAATAATTACTATTTATAAAACCCTCCACAATCACTCATTCCCTCATCCTAATCAACAAAACTAAAAGATTTAGAGAGAGAAAAAAGATGGCCAAAATAACACATGTTTTTATGGCCCTAATCATGATCATCTCAATTGTTGAAAGATCTAAATCAGAGGACACAAAAGAGAAGGTGACAAACCTCCAATTCTACTTCCACGACACGGTTAGCGGCAAAAACCCTACCGCCGTGAGAGTGGCTCAAGCGCCGGAGACCGACAAGTCCCCGACACTCTTCGGCGCAATCCTAATGGCCGACGACCCGCTGACCGAGACGCATGACCCGCAATCGAAGCTCGTGGGACGGGCGCAAGGGCTGTACGGCTCGGCCGGGCAGCATGAGCTAGGACTCATCATGGCCATGAGCTTCTCGTTCACGGAAGGAGTGTACAACGGGAGTTCTATCAGCATTCTCGGGAGAAACTCGGCGATGAGCCCGGTCCGCGAGATGCCGGTCGTCGGAGGGACCGGGTTTTTCCGGATGGCGCGTGGCTACGCCCTTGCTCAAACGCATTGGTTGGACCCTCTCACAGGTGATGCTATTGTTGGATACAATGTCACTGTTGTTCATTAGAATATGAATATGTACCGTTTCCATATCAATAATAAATTATGTTTAGTTTTTTCTTCTTTTTTTTTTACTATTTTTATTTTCTTCAATGTATTTTTCTTTTGTGCTTTTTCCTTTTTAAGATATGTAATTTTTAAACGTTGAAGGAGGATCAACTTTATTGGGACTTCTTCGTCCCCTTATAAGGCGTGTACCAATGTATATCGGGATGCGTTTTTAATTCAACTTCCTCCATATATGAAAAATTTGCTATGTATAGATTTGTTGTAAGAGTTGTTAGCCATTACATGTGCAATTTCTATTAAAATGTACGTAATTTTCTTTTCAAAATGGGGTCTAACCGTCTAAGTATGAATAATATAAAATTTAAAGTTAAAAATAAAAATGAATAAGGGTAGAATAGAAAATTTTTGGGAGCTACAACACAATTAAAAAAGGGTCGACGCAGTGAGACCCGCGCGTCAACCCCTTTAGCACACGGTGCGGGTGCATGTGTAGCACGCGCTGACATGCCACAAGGCGTGTTGGCCCACAAAAGAAAAAGCAAACCAAAATAGAAAAACAGATCATCATTTACATGAATGTTCCTCAAGCTATCGAGTTATTTAATCAAATTCTAGGAATCTCACTTATGTCACTCAAAAGACAGATCTTATGAATACTAACTCAAGCATACCCTCTCCCTTGATTTGAGATACTTAAATCAATTCATATCTACAAGTTGGGTAATTGATGAACAAAATTTTGAAATAAAGATTAATTTGCACTTGCGGTGACCAAAATATTACTTGTGATTGATAATGAGTACCAACAACCACAATATGGTTGTCGATAAAGATTATTGGCGATTACATAGAGTGGTCGCTGATACTTTGGTCGCTAGTACTACAATCTTTTCTAGTGAGCGGAAATATTTATACAAAAAAAAAAAAAACAAATGCGTTAATTAAAAAACACTTGTTCAAGTAAAAAAGTGAACCGGAAAATAAAAATACGATTAATTTAATTACTTATTAAAATTTAAATTTCATGCAAATAATATAGACAAATATAAATATGTATTTATGAGTTATTGAAATTATTGAAATTTTTTAATATTTTTATTATATAAAAACATACTTTTAAAGTAGCTTCTTTATCAAAGTATTTTTAAAAAATAAAACAGAAACAAATAAAAAGAAAGAAAATGTTAACCATAAAAAAAACATATTTGTGCCTTATATTTATATATACACTATAATGTAGGTGTATACCTAAAGAAACGCTTCGCTTGTTTGACGATATCATTTTTCTCTCTTATTATTATTATTATTTATATGAATGCCCCTTGATGTTGTGCTATTTTTGCAAATTACACCCTAATCTTTCAAAACTAACACATGTGCCTATTGATATTTGATAATGTTACAAGTTCACTCCTTATATTTTAATTTACCCCTTATCTTGTGGGGTGAACTTATAACGTTTTCAAACATCAGAGTATATAAATTCAAAATATTTAAAAATCAAGGTGCAATTTGAGAAGGAAAAAAAAAAGACAATATAAGGGGTAGCTGTGAAAATAGCTATAAGACTAATTATTATAATTTTCGTAATTTTAAGACATTTAATCTTTTAAAATTGTACAAGTGTCACTTAATTATTATTACTTTATTATTAATTTCGTCAATTTTTTAAGAATTATAACCAAGATGGTATATCTATAATTTTTTAAAACATCAAAAGGTAATAATGTCAATTTTGAAATATTAGAATGCAACTTGTTGGGCATTTGTATAGATGCAGTTGTCGTGGGATGAGAATCAAAGATCTAAGGAAAAAAAAAAATATTATTTTCGACTGCAAATACAATCAAATTATGTTGTAGTTGTCTCTTACGGAAAATAATCACATTATGTTGTAATTGTAATTAATCGTGGAAATTAATTAACCAAAAAAAAAATACAAAGAGAGAGAGACAAACGTTATCCGAATTAAACTTGGCCGGATTAAATAGTTACGAATCCGATTCCAAATAGGATAATATATATTTCTTATATATGTGATACAGTAGAATCCTAATAGAACGTTGAAAGCTAATCACTCATGAAAGTATATTATATAAACCCCTTCAAAACGCCTCTAACTGATCACTATTTCAGGTTTTTATTTTATTCACAAGTCTCCATTATGTCTCTCTTTAACTCATCATCACGAACGCCTTGGCATACGGTCCGAGTTCTCGGCCGGGGCTCTTACGGCGTCGTTTACTTAGCCATCCATGCGAAACACAACGGTAACGGACTAATCCGCCAACGAATCGCCGTCAAAACGGCACTCCTCGAAAACGCATTCTCACTCATCAAGGAAAAAAGGATCTACGGAGTCTTCCGAGACTGTCCCGAAATCGCCCACTGCTACTACAGCCAGATCACCGTCGAGGGCGGGTTGATGCACTACAATCTCGTCCTCGAATACGCACCCGGCGGCACGCTCGAGGACGTGATCGGCCTCGGGTTGCCCGAAAACGACGTCCGAGTCTACACTCGGATGATCCTGAGAGGCCTACGTTGCATGCATGAGAAAGGGTACGTCCACTGCGACGTGAAGCCTTCGAACATTCTCGCTTTCCCTTCTGATCATCGACAAGGCGACGACAACGCTGCTGCCGCCTATCGGCTGAAGCTGGCCGACTTGGGGACGGCCAAGGAGCCCGAAGTAGACGTCCCGAGGGAGAAATTGATGGGGAAATTCCGAGTGACGCCGCATTATAGTCCGCCGGAGGTGGCGGGTTCGGGAATCGTCTTGCCTGCGTTCGATATCTGGTCGTTGGGCTGCACCGTCGTGGAGATGATCTGCGGGTGCAACTCTCTGTGGCCGGAGTACGAGCACTTGAGCGCCGAGGAGTTTGCGTGTCGCCTTGTCGGTTCGAGCTCGTTGACGCCTAAAATACCGCCATTGATGTCCGAAGATGGGAAGGACTTCTTGAGGAAGTGCTTCCAGAGAGACCCTAGGGATAGATGGACGGCTGAGATGTTGTTGGGTCATCCTTATGTTAACGGGCTCAACTCGGACGCGAGTGTTCTTAATTCTTCTCTGCAGTGGGATTATCCGGATAATTACTTGCCTCAACTTGTGCAGGGATGTGTGTGTACTATTTTATAGTTGAAGCCTCAAGGAAGAGGTTAAAAGCGGAGAATATAATATTTTTATTTTTTGTCAATGAGTGAGACTGCAAGAGTGTAATCGTTTTTGTGTTCAGTTACCTCTTTCTTTTTCTTTTTTTATCTTTTTAGACTGAAGATTATGTTTGGAAAAGACTGGGAAGACGTGCTCATTAGTTAGTTTTCTGCTAATTTAGGTTATGTTCACCTAGAAATTATAATATAATGAAATATTGATTAAAGAGAAGTTTTCTTGCAATATCTTTTAATATAAGTTTGTTACAAGCTTGTTAATAATGTCGGGAAAAAATCGTCACACATAGACACAAACACAGACGCAGCAGCGTCACTGTAAATAGACCTCATTAATTTTCACTCTCAAATCTCTCACCAACTCAAATTCCATTAATTACACCCAATTGTCTATCTCTCTCACACTCTGATACAATTCTCTTCTCCTCTCTATCATCTCACAAACAAGGACAATTCACCACCTGCACTTAATCAGACAAGTCCTCACACTACGTTGCACACAGTCACACACTACACAAAAAGAACACGGCTGCACTCTTTCTCTAAACACGTTGGCTGCCCACACTTCTTCTCTCTCTCTATATATATATATATAGCTAGGTCACAATAAGCATATTGGGGTTTTGAGACCACAACCTTATCAAAGGCCTTTTATTTTTCTAGAAGTAAGTCAACCACATAAACGATGTCACTGCTCTAACGAAGAACAACTATGATAAGGCATTTTCTTCGCTCCGTTTTCACCGTTATTATTACACCATCACGTGGTAGTGTTGGTGTAAACCATACTTTTAATCCTTCAAAAACTTTCTTGTTTAACGCTCGATGCTCCAACATATCCTTAATGCAAAACTGACTACTAATACATAGCAAGATAAGCTTGCATTGATCCGGATTCTGATCCTTCTAGTAGAAGAATTAAGGCTCCATTCGATATCTGGTGATCATGTCAATAGCGTTGTTAAAGTTGGCAGAGACATCTCCAACTATACGTACGTCTCAAACTTGTCAAATTCAATGTGTAAATAGCTGCCTTCTGCCTGCTGACATAGGTCTTCCATTGTAGCTAACTTGTTTTGCTTATGATCTTTCTTTTTATGAGTTCCAGACGTAATTCCTGCAAATATAAAAAAAATTATTATTAAATGTTGTTGATACCATATCAAAGAATAAACAATTCATGCTAAAATATACTAGTCTCGTCACACTGAGCGGGCACTTGGCTAGGACGATCTGGATTATGGCCGACACCATCGCCTTTGTGGTAGCAGGCGACATGCCTTGCAGCATGGGCATGAGAAAAAACAAAATGACAAAATTGAACATAGTCAATTTGCGAGAAAAAGAGAAATTGCACTTATTAGATTATTATTTTGCAAAATATCAATTATTTGGTAAGAAAATATTTATATAATCCTATTAGTTTATAATCCACACCCAAATTAAAATATTATAATAGAAAATAGCCAAAAAAAAAAAGTCATTTTATAAAACTCAATATCGTTTTCCTATTAAATATGCCATTTACAACAAGTTCACTGTCATTTTCCCAAATTTATCATCTTTGTCTCAATTTTATTGTCGCTTTCTTAGTTTTACTGTCATTTCCTTTGTTTGTTTGTTTGTTTGTTTTTTTTTTTTTTTTCTACTACCTTTGTTTGTTGTTATATTCTCGTTTTTAGTAGTTTTTTCAGAATTCTGTCGTTTTTGAAGCTTTATTGTCATTTTTATACCATGGTCAAAATTTCACACTAAACTTCAACATAAAACTACAACTAGTATCATGCAACTATACAATAAGTAATTGCAACACACCATAAACTTAATCATAGGCTTAAACCCACATTTTACTAATATTTTAATAACCACAATTTCAAATAACAATATTATAACAATCACATTTCAACAATCGCAAATTAAAACAAAAATCACAATAATATTTCAACAACAATTTAAACCTAACAATATTATAATAATTAAACTAAAAAAAATGAATACAATGACCAAGAAAAAGAAAAAAAGGAAACAAACAAAAACAATACCTTGGCCGGTGGTTGTTAGAGGCCGGAGGTGGTGAATGGACGGCAACAGGGGTGGGGAGTGGCGGAAACATGACCCCAAAAAAAACTTTGTCAAGAAAAAAAGAAAATAGCACAAAATAAAAAAACAAAAACAAAAAACAAAAACTTACAGGCGGACAATGAGGACGATTAGTGAAGATGGTGGCAAGCCTTGGCAGCGAGACGACGGACTGTTTGAGTGAAAGGGAATAAAGATAGAGGAGGAGAGAGAAGAAATGAGAGCTGAGGCGTCGGCCTGGGCATGTAATTAACAAATCAGCGACCACAAAATGGTCGCTGATTATTTTTTAAAAAAATTCCGCATCCGCCAAGAATAATTGTGCCATTACTCGTATTAAATTTCTATTAGTGACTACAATGATCGTTGATAACTTTTCTACCTACCTTGGGAAACCTTTGCGCCCTTTCGCACTCACGTTGTGGTCGCCGATATGAATAAGCGACCACTTCATATCAGCAATGGTCGCAAATATTTTTGGCATAAAAATACATATTGTCGCGGATATGAAAAATCATCGACTTCTTTTTGTGGTCACCAGAAGTTTTAGTGGTTGATAAGCTTTTTTTTTTTTTTTTTTGTCATCATAGGAAATAGTCAAAAAAAATTTCATTTTTAAAATACAGCCAATGTCTTAAAAAATTAAAAAAATAGCCATGTTATGAATTGTATAACATACTAGTATCACACAAAATATTACACATCTGTAAATATTTGTAAGATATTATTTAACACTTCAAAAAAAAGTTGAAGTGTTACAAAATATCTTACAAATATTTACAGATGTGTAAATATTTGTTTGACAATTTTTGTTACAAAATTATTTACAATGGCTATTCTTTTAATTTTTTGAAACATAGGCTGTCATTTAAAAGACACATTTAATTTTGGTCTATTTTTTGCAATTCACCTTGGAAAATATATGGATTATTTTAGAATTTTAAAAATAAGAAAGATAACACTAAGATTTAGCTAAAACATGGGAATTTTGTACCCAAATATTATCTATACAATATTAAGAATCAATTCCTTTCTTGTCGTGGGTACCTCTTAGTTTTAAAAAATTTTCCAGAAAAATTTGAGGGGAAAAAACAAATTTATTGACGTGGTGGGGGCATCTGGAGAGAAGACACATATTTGTTGATTTTTTAATTAAAAAAGACAGAGATCCAGGCTTTTTTTTTTTAGTTTTTTTTTTCCTCAAAATTTTCCTCTCTTTATCTTTGCTCTCTCCTCTTTATACTTTTTGGTTTTAAATCTTTTGATCATCATTATTTACTGTAACAATCTCGAAAAAAAAAAAATCGCAGTTAGATTATCCTCTTTTTTTTTCAATCTTTCGACACATTGTACTATACTTCTCATCAAGAATTATTTTTTCATTTTTTCTTTGTTTTTCTTTTATATTCTCTATTTAAAATTTATATAATAGGCAATGTATTTTGATTAAATTGTAGAATTTTCTAATTAGTCGAATTAACAAAAGTATGCATTAGTTTTTTAGAATCTTAACAAAAATAAACCTCAATATTTCTTTAGCATATTTTTCTCCCATTGTATTTTTTATTTTAACTATCTTTTTAACTTTATTTTATTTGTATTCTATGTAATTTATAAATATTTTTTGGGCTTTTTTATCTGTCTTGATCTCAAAGTTTTCTAATCTTGGGTTATATTAATTTCTGTCTTTTAGACCAACTTTATAGTATGTTTTGCCGTCATTTTTTTTTCTTTGTTTTTTTGTTAATAAACAGAACATTTACTAGACGTTGTTTAAAGTATAATTAAACAAGTCTATCAAAACTAGTTCGATATTACTTGTTTCTAAAATTTGAATGTGAAAGATGGAAAAAGAAAAAGAAAATAAAACAATTCTCTTATTGAAGGTTGGTCTGATATCAGGATCTTTGGTGATTGTCAAAAAAATCAACATCAATTTCGATGTGTACATCCACTAGTAATTGACACCAAACAAGGACATTAGATTGACAATATCAAACAAAAGATTGCCTATTCTTGTCACCTAGCAAGTTTAGTGCATCTAAATGGCTTTTCTAATAATTATAAAAGAAAAAGAAAGTATATATTTAACTAAAGAGCAAAGATTCTCTTTATGTAGTAGACAATTGCATGAAAACTAAAAATCATAAGCTAGAGCTATCATCAGGAAAGCCTACAAAAGCGAATACCAACTATGGGCCTTCAATTTTGTTTGAGAATAATAAATATATATATATTAAAACATAGACATTATAACTGCCAATTCATAACAATTTTCTAAAAAATTGACCTTTGCTTGTATAAGGCATTAAGGTATAATAAGATCACATGAAGATCTGAAAATACGGCTATTCATGCCCGTAAAATATCCGCTTAAAACAAGTAAGGATATACCCGTACCTGTATACCTGTTCGTTCTTTTTTCCTTTACTTAACTATTGCCCAACAGAAACATTTTTTTATTTAAAAATAAAATGTAAGACGGGGTACCCGTTTCCGTTTAAAATGAGGAAATTTTGAGTAATGCTCTTCTTTTGACATAATGATAATATATGTGTCATATGTGTTACATTTTTGTAAAAATAAATTAACACACTTTTAGAGCATAGTTTATTAAATGACTCTGAGAATAACCTTTTTTTGCAATTCCTCTTTAAAATGGGTACCAACCAATTACCCTTCAGAAAAAGGTATACCCGTATCCGTCTTTTACGGATAACGGGTACCGAACCCATTTTGGACGGATGCAGAAACCTATTTCTGCCACCCGAATTTTCAGGACTAATTCACATATAATGCAAATAGAAATATTCAGATATATGAGACGGTTTTGGCAAGCAACAACTTTTGCAATATGAAATAACTTTCACACAACATATAGAAAAAGGCTGATTTGAACAAAAAAGGAAAAACAAAACTTGGTCCAGTAGCTTACAGGAACAAAATCACCAAATGCAACTACCTAAACTAGGAAGCTATAATCAGTATAACCAACGGAAATCGCCTCCGACTCCGGAGTAAGAAAGAGAGATACAACGAAATCGATTGGACTATAACTGCGACAAAGCTTAGCTTCATCACTGGCCGTACTGCAATTGCTGAGGATAAGCCAATAACCTTTTGATTAGAGGAATGAGAGCAACCAAAGCTATTTGCAACTGTTCGGAACTGCTCAGGCGAATGCTGACTTGCCCGGATCCTCTATTGTTCAAATTCACACGTGCAACTAAGTTAGTATTCCGTCCAACTGGGACCTGAGACTGTACGTTGCATCCTATGGCAAGGTCTCCATGCCAATCCATGATAGAGAGCCCGAGAGTTGATAGTGAACGGCCGTAAGGATGATCTTTATCTCTCAGTTGCGCCTCAAGGCTGCCGCCATAAGCAACTTCGCCACGGCCAGCCATTGCGCCACCAGTCATAACCAAGTGGAACCGTCTATTAGCAATCAACTTGTCTTCCACTTTAATCCCGCCTGATACGGCATCTCCCAAGAGAGTAGCACTGATACCAGCAGTCGCCTTGTTTTTCCTGAAATTACAAAACATTGTCTCGCTCCGTAGAGTGTACGCCAAGTCCTTTCCGACGGTCTGCATATCAAAACCCATCGAAGTTGCTTTTCCTTCCCCGTGCTTTATCGAGCTGGCCACTTCCAGTTGTAGATTGGCATCCTTCTTATCCTTTGTAACCTGTCCAGACAAAGACAAGGGTATCTTGTTTTTAACAACAAACAATCGATCTACGTTTATTCCTTCATAACCAACATCATGGTCCCAACCATGAGTTTCAAGAACAGGCCTCACAAGCCACTTGTTGGAAGAATCGAGACAACGATAACGATGAGTGGGATTGTCCGAGTCAAATGATGCCGGTAAGGCCAGATCTGGCATGGGAACCATGGGAACAGATGGTTGGTTTTCTTCTTCGAGATTCTCAGCATACTCACTTGGCAGATCCTTTGATTCAGCTGCCATTTTTTTCATCATCTTCCGTCGCCTTTTCTCTTCCTTTAACTGTTTCTTCATGAAGAGCTTCTCCCTGTACTCTATCTCGTCAAAATATGCCTTCCTTTGAGCTCTAGAAAGCTTCGACACCTGGGCCTTGGTTAAAGGTGTAAATGGTGGCAACTCATCATACTCTGCTTCATCGTCTGAATCTGAGGATTCATCCAGATCATCATCTAGACCATCGTCATTGCCGTACTGCTCTTCTGGAAGCTTCAACTGTGGCCTCGACTGAAGCAAGGACGAAAGAAGGTAAGGCAAAGGAGGTGCCCTAGAGCGAGCTGTGAAAGGCTTTCCAGGTGGATTATCTTGCAACTTTAGGAGTGCGTTTGCTTCGGCTAAAATTTTCGACGCAAAAGAGAGCAGTAATAAATGAGGTTTCCAAACCTGACCATTTGGCAAGACTCTTTGGCCAGCCCTATTTGTCCTGCATGCAGAGTGGTTCTCCACTAATGAAACGGGATTCATCAACCGCATATCTGCAGCAGCTTGACGGATCGCTTGCTGGACAACATGAGATCTTTGAGTGACAAACATGTCATAACTAGAAGCCGTGCCATTAGGACCATCAGGTGGAGCAGATGCAGCATGCGTCAACACCACGATCGCATTGCACCATATGGACGGGCCAAACGTATCCGTTATAGTCCGTAACAATGGCATATCACTAAAATCCCTGCTTTGCATGTCCAACCTGTCAAGATACAGCACGATGTCTGGAGGTGTTTTGTTGATAAAGCGCTTGACAGACTGAAGAATCTTTTCATTCTGACGCTGGTCAGACCATGAAGGTAGAAGGCCTGGCGTGTCAATGACACGCACTTTAATCCCTTGCACAGTCCCGACAACATCCTGAACCTTCTTTGTGCCCATTTGAAAAGCATCCGTGCCAAACTTCACTTCATCAAATATTGAATTAATGGTTGCACTTTTACCGACCCCCGTCTTTCCTAGGACCATAATTGTACAAGAAAAATCAAGGGGTTCCTGTCCCGATGCCTCAAGCTGCTCTGCCTTGGCACTTGCATGATCGAAGCTAAATGCTCCAACACGGCCACCGTTTCTTCCACGCAGCTGTTCTGCCAAACCCAATCTATACAGAACTTGAGCTACAACAACATTATGCGGAGTTTGCCCAAGCCTATGAGCAAGGCGCAAAAACTTAACCCTTATCATCTGGAGCTTCTCACGAGTTTCATCATACTCCTCTGAATCTCCATTGACGGGCTCTTCAACTTGTTGGTTCTGAGAATGTGATACTGCACCATTTACCCGAGGTTGTTGCACCACCCGGGATGCAGGTTCCAACAAAGGTGCACCACGCCCTAGGCCAGCTGGACGTGCCGGAGAGGATGCATGGTTAGTCGACTTTTCTTGAGAGGGCGCCGGGTTGGTAGGTTTTGCAGGTAATGAAGCAAGCCCTTGCGCCCGCTGGTTGTTTGCTCTAGTTGTTTCCTGAGTTTTTTCTTCTTTCTTTCTCGGCTCCTTAGAAGTCCCGTTGTCGTTCACTACATGAACATCCCTAACTTGTTCAGACTGACTGGGCTTGTGGTTCTCAGCTCTTAATTCAGTAGCACGGGGCTGGATCACCTCTGTCTTCTCTATTGTAGACTTCTCAGAAAATGACGGGCTAACAACTTCTAATGTTACCTCCTTATCCTCCGTAGACTTTTGTCTGTTTCCTAATGTTTTTTTTGGTTCATGAGTCTCTCCATTGTTTGCAGATGGCTGTCCAGCAGAATTATCTTGCACTACACCATTCCGGGAATCTTTTTGATCTGTATGTATGTGAGAGTTTTCTGGCTTGACATTATCATCACCACCCACGGAACAGGCATGAACCGTAACATGTTTCACTTCATTATTATCGGGTTCCTGATCTTCAGCATCAACCAATTTTTCATCCAGTCCCACAATCTTATCACCATGAAATTCAAAACTCAGGCCGTCTGTAATATTTACAGCGCTGCCATTCTGATCTTCGGTAGTCAAGCTGTTCTCAACGCTCACATTTCGATCTTCAGCTCCCAAAATAGTAACGTCTCTCTTCTGGTCTTTACTATCCTCAGCCAAAATCTCCTTGCTGGACTCGGTTTCCTGATGAGAATCAAGAGAGGCAGCTTTGGTTTCCGATTTTTCAGCCTCATCATTTTCAGACTTATCATTGTCAATCCCTACATGAGAGCCATCGTCAACCTCATTCCCAGGATTAATAGATTCTCCCTCTCCACCAACTACAATCTCAGAAATTACTTTCACACCCTCCTCTCCACCACCCACCAACCCATCACCACCTCGCTGCCCATTCAGTTCATTTCTCGGATCCTCCGCTTTGGTCCCCACCTCGTCAATGGCAGCCCCGTCTTCTTTTTCTTCAACAATCATTTCCACCACCTCCTTCTCAACCTCACTTTTTCCGACCCCATCCAGAACCCCGATCGCCTCTTCAAAGTTCTCAATCTCATCTCCGCCATTAGGAATCTCCTCAACCCTCAACTCATCCACATCACTAATCTTCACATCCCCTCCTTCGTCACCAACTTCTCGATCCCCGGACATAGGTTCCGCACCACGATACTCCACCAACTGCTCATGTGTCTCCTCCATTGCCTCCTCAAAAACCTCTTCGGCATCATGTTCGTCCAATCCATCATACCCCAACACAGCCTTCTCCTCTACCCTCTCCTCAGAAACCCCCACTTCTTCAATCTTTTTCTCTGGAACGTGATTCTCGGCAACAATCTCAGTCCCATTTCCCATCCTGATTCCTCAAATGTCGCCTCTAAAACCCTAGATTCACCAAAAACCCAGAGAAGGGGGGAAAAAAAAACAAAACAAAAACATTTAACAAACAATCCAATACAAAGAAGACGAAGAAGAAAAAACCATTACAATCGCAACATAACATTGAAAATCCAACTCAAACAAGCAAGCAAAACCAAAACCCTCAATTACCCAATTCCCAATCCACCACACATGAGAATAAACCAAAACCAAAGATTGCAAATTTCGTTCCAACAGAAATACCAACAAAACGATCGATATACTATGAGTTAATCAGAGATCCTGAGAAAGAGTGAATGGTTTCTATTAGGGTTTGTCTTTTTCTCTCGAAATGAAAATGATAGCGCAAAAAGCTTACCTTGTTCTTCTGCGAAACGCAGAGAAGGAACAGCAGAGAGAGAGAGAGAGAGAGAGAGAGAGAGAGAGAGAGAGAAAGGCTATGCCTTTGGTCTCAGTCGATCTCGAGAGAAAGAGAAGATCGCTTTGCCTTTGGCTTTCGCAATTTCCATATCTACTATACTACTTTGGGCTTTACCAGTCTGAAATTGAGATGAATTAAGGATAAGAGCTCATCGACGGTCCACGATCGCTCTCTAATTTTTATCGGACGGTTGAGATCGACGCATCGGTGTTGTCGTGAAAGACCCCAATCATGTGACGTGGACATATAAAAAGACTTTATTTGTAAAGGAAAAATACTTGTTTTACCACACATGCTTTGGTTTCCTCATGTGTCACGTGCTTGGATTTTGGAGGCCAATCTCGACCGTTTGATTATTCGCTGGCTTGATGATCAAGGTGTTTCTGAATTTTTTATTTTTATGTGTGTACTTCTTATAATGGCACCCTCATTTGAGAGTTTCCAAGATCGACGCAATATTATACTTCATGGCACCAAAATTTTGTTTACCTTTTTTATATTCAAAATCATAAATGTATTCTTAACTATACATAATGGTGAGTGTTTGAATAAGGGCATGTTAATTAAAAACTTCATTAAAAAAAAGTATAATCCAACAGTGTATAATTTTACGATCGAGAGAATTTCAAAATAAAGTCATTCTTAATGTCACTTAATAATTTATATTTAAGTGGTGTGCTCATTTTATTTTGACTTTATGTTTGGAGTATAAATTTTAGGTATAAATTAAAAGTGTAACACACATAAGATATAGATTATCATTGTGTTAAGAATTGAGCATTCCTCAGAATCCCCTTTTACGATTTTTGAATTTGGAATACAAATGTCTTATTATCAAAAACAAAATATAATAGCATATATAGTTTTGATTATTTGGTAATTTTATGTCAGTTGTACTTTTAGCTATGGGAACCTTCTTTTTTTTTGTTCATAGAAGAAAAAGAAAAGATTTTGGTGGTTGAGATTGGAAAGTAAAGGCATCACTGTAATGTGAATCAGACGTCTTGTTATGTTTTCAAAAACTATGAATAATTAAAGATGCAACTTATTAAAAAAAAAAAAAGTGTTTGAAGGAAAACATTTGTGAACGTTTATGAATATCAATTTGGAAATTCAAGGCGAGAAAAGAAGTAACACTTTCACTTAAAATATTTTCTTTGTTATTTATTTTTAATCCAATGTAGTATAGGAATTTAGTTAATGATTGAAGAGATCTTTGATTTTAAGATTTTTGTCGATAAGCTTCTTCAATTTTTCTCTTCATATAGTGATCTCAGAAATAAACAATTGACTTCTTTCACATTTTTCTTTTGTAGTTTAGTTTGAATTATCAGAAAGTTTCTACCCTGATATCATGTACTAATTAATTCTAAGCAACCTTTAAAAATTATTAAACAATATTTGAATTTACTTCATAAAAAATAAAAATAAATAAATAAACTTACCGTCTAACTAAATTAATGAAGATGAGTTGATTTGTTACTGAACCGTTTTTTTTTTTTTTTCCATTTCCTTTTGAAAGACATATTTCGTTTTTATAATTTTATGTGCTAGAAAGCCCAAAAACCATTAATGTAATCATTAAAGTCTTTGAGGGAATTCCATTGGAACGCATTATAAAATTTCAATTCCTATTCGGTTATTATTTTTGTATTTGTGAATGTTCAATTTGGAACAGAATAAGATAAGTCACTAAAAGATTATGAGCAAAACCTTATTTACTAACTCAGAAAAAAAAAAAAAGAAAAAAAAAAAGACCCATATGGATATATATAACTAATGGCACATCAACTGTTTTATTTTATCTAGCAGTTTATGCTTGGAATATCATATCCTGTTGTGCTTTGCTCAAAATGAGCTAAGCGTTATGTGGCATGTGAGAGTTGTGAGAAAAGGCTTATGTGAAAAGTTTCATATGGAAGACTTATGAGATGTTGAGCTCTCTTTAAGTGGAAGCTTCTTCTAGTGGACTTGAGTAAGTGCAAGTCAAGAGTATGCCACTTAACACACTCACACAATCTCGCCCGCATGTGAGCGTTCACGTTAGCAAATGTTAGTCCGAGTGCGCGCGATGGGCGGGATGGGGCCGTGAATAGTGAGGATGTAAAGGTGTTAATGACGCTTTTAGGCACACTTGTGAAAAGGTAGAAAGCCTAATATATGGGTGGGGGGGGGGGGGGGGGGGGGGGGGGGGGGAAGGGGAGAACATAGATTCTAATAGGACCAAGTTGGGTCGTAAAGGGATAAGGTGTATTTTTGTAGGTTGTGCCTAAAATAACAAAGCATATAGACTCTTGAATTTGAAGTCTAACGTGATAATACAATCTAAAGATGTGGAGTTCTCATAGACTTTGACTACTTTAGGAAAGAATTCTCAAGTTCCCACTATTGAAGATTCTCGCGAGGAAAAATCTTCAAAAGTTGTTGAAAAACGACAATTATTTCGAAAAAGCAAAAGAGTCTATAAGGTTATGATTTGGGACCCGATCAAATAGATTCTCAACTTATTTCTTTCTACTTAATAAAAAGAAGTAGAGAGAACTTTATCCGTAAGGTACCTTTTATTCTTCAAGTGAAAGACGGTCCTAAAACTTCTAAAGAACTCATGGCTTTGGGGGATTTTACTTTTTGGAAGGAAGCAATGCAAGCTGAAAACTATTCTACTATTTCAAATCACACTTCAGAGCTTGTCGATTCACCACAAGGGTTTAAACTCATTAGAAGTAAGTGGGTGTTTAGCAGGAAGTACTATAGTGATGATACTTTAAACACCTACCATGCTAGATTAGTAACTAACGGTTTTAGACAAAAGAAATGAATTGACTATTTTAATACGTATAGACCGGTAGGAAGGTTAACAACAATGAGAGTGTTGTTTGTGTTGGCTTCTTTGCATAATCTTTTTGTTCATCAAACTCGATGAGTAGATCTATAGCAACGACTATTTGAGGCACAACCTACAAAAATACACGTTATCAGGTAGATGTATCATCGACAGTGGGACAATGTATCGCCCAGCGACGACTAAGAGGATATAAGGTATTTTTTTTCACTGTTGGGGTCAAATTTTTTGCGAAAGTTACAACTCTTCATGGATTTTAAGCCTTTCCTTTCTTACAGAAAATCATAACTTTAACATTCCTATCATCTGAGAAATACACATGCACAAAGTTAAACAAGTTCTAGAAAATCTTTCTTGCCTACAATCAGATTTTCACTTTGTTTTGATGCAAATCTATTCGAAGACTTATCATATCCTGCGAGAGTATTTATAAAAATTCCACAAAGCACCAAGAAGATGCAAATAAATGCTTAAAGAGATTGTTTCGCGTGTGATTATTCAAGGCTCCAAATTCTTCGGTCTCCAATATGTCATTATTCTATCATACACTTGGTCAAGTGGGCAAATTTTGACATAACAATTAAATGAACCATTCACTGAGAGTACCAAAGTTATGCTACACCAACAAGTAAAAAACAAAATGTTGAATATTATTATTACAAGACATTAATCAACAAAAGTTCTTATCAACCATAACGTTGAACTTTGATGGCAAGGAAAGAGACACTTGTTCCATTGGAATTTTCTCCCTAAAATTATCTATCATGAATCATGTTCTTTTTATTTATAATGAAACATTGAAAGCTTTGTTTAAGGAATGGGGTCCTTATATTGGTAGATTGCTCATGTTGTTTTGTGTAAGCAATAAAATGACGACAAATAGAAAAATAAAATAGAAGAAAAATTATAGAAAAGGATGAAATGGAAGAATACAACGATAAGAGTTTTTGGAGTGTTGGACATGTCCAATCTGGTGAGTGGTGACCCAAAACTTTTTTTAAGCTAAATTATTGCTGATATTCAAACGATCAGCACGAGAAATATAATTTATATTTCTTGGTCTCCATAGTTATCCATAAATGTCAATTTAACAAAGGAAATTTAAAGAAAATAGCCACATTTTAAAAAATAATTTTAAAAAATAGCCACAGCTTCAAAAAATTTAAAAATTAGCCATTTCAGAAATTTTTTATACATGTCATAAATTTTCTTACAGTAATTTTTAAGTATAATTTTGTTATTGTCAGAAATTTTTTATATGTGTTATGACTAGTTTTTTAATTTTTTGAAACTGTGCTTATTTTTCAAAAACATACAATATAAAATAGTTATTTACCTAATTGACCTTTTAACAAATACGCTCATCAAAACACTCTATTTCTTCTACCTAAAATTTAAAAAAAAAAAAAAAAAAAAGAGATTGCTTTTACTTAAATTTACGCTACATTTATAATAAATATCCAATATTTTAATGTGAATATGATTTTGAGCACCATGGTCCACGACATATAATAACTTAAAAAAATACATAAAAATACATTTTTTTTTGTGCACCGAATAATTAATGATTGCCATCTATTCCTGCTAAGTTAGATAGTACTTGTCAAGATTTTTAAAATTTTGGATTTTAAGTATTAAAAGCATAGCATTTACTATATTTTCTGAAAGAAAACTACAACAATTAAAACAAGTTAGATTTTCCTTTATACAAAAGGAAAAAAAAAAAAAAAGTGGTATAAACTATTATACTTTTGTTAGAGTGTCAATTTTCAAAGCACGTTGAGTTGGCATTTTAGGCTTTTTGATGCCAACTTGACTCGATTTTAGTAACTGGTATTTAGGGAGTGTTTAAGTGGAGAATGGACTTGGATCCCAATGTAATCAACACAACAACGTAGTTTGAGAATCACGTACTTCCAGTTTTCTTTTGTCACACAAGTTTCTGGGGAATAGCATTGGGCCGGAGCCGTGACCAGGCCAGCCCAAAAAAATGGGGAACATTTGGGGAAAAAAAATACAAATATGGTAGATTTTCCTGAAGGCAAAGTTACAGATATAATAATAAATAAAATAAGGGAGAATTTCAAAATAAAGCCATTTTTTATGCCACTTAATAATCTATACCCCATGTGGTGTGCTCTCTTCACTTCCACTCTATGTTTGTAGTGTAAATTTTGGTGTATAAATTAAAAGTGCAACACACATAGGGTATAGATTATCATTGTGTCAAGAATGGGGTATTCCTCAAAATCCCCCATAAATAAATTTTAAAAGAATATTACATATTTAAATGAAGATTTGTAGAATATTACATCTATCATAAAAAATGATGTCTAATTTTCTAAATACAATAATGCTCCTTTGAATTGTTAAAGAAAATCCAACTATGTGAAATTTCTTTTTATTTTTGACTTTTTTTTTAAGTTCAGTTTCTTATGAATTTAAAATTTGGTAACTAATGGTTTTTATATTTATGATTTTTAGAGTATAATTAAAATTTAGATTATCTCAATGATTAAAGAAACATGTTATTCGTGTTTTTTAAGGGATTTTTCTTGCTAATCAGTTGATCCCTTCCCTTAAATATCCCACAAAATTAGATTATTTTTTAATAATCATCTGAATCTGATTTTTATTCTTTTTTATTTTTTTAATCGTAGGTTTCACCTTTTTATTACCAAATTTGCATGTTAACATTAAAAAAATTTAGAATTTGAGAACAAATGGTCTAAGAATTCAAAAATTCAAAAACTTGATTACTAATGATTTAAGAATTTAGAAGAAATTGTGGTCTTGTTTGTGCCAAAATTTAACTGAACAGTTAATTATACACGACTTGACTCACGAACTTAGATCTAAAGAAATGAATCTTAGTTTTGAATTAGACTAGAGAATTCTCTCTAGATTTTCTCTTTAAAACTATTCTAGGATTTCTTAATGAGAGAAAAGTTAGATTGCTCTAATAATCCCTCTTATTTATAGGCTTTAGACCTTTAGTCAATGATATGTTTGATCTGACCTGAATGAATATTGGAGATTTCAGATCCGGATTTTTTTACTTACCTCATTTATTGTCATGTGACTTAACACCTTAATCTATTATATTTACCTAAAATGCCATTGACCTAAGAAGAATTTCGAGGATAAAACGACAGTATTTTGACTCTCAAATTTCTAACCCACATAGGTATATACGATGAATTTTGATATATGAATTTATATTTAGAATATTTTTGTAAATATCTAATTTTATGAAATATTTTTATAGATTATCTCATATATATATATATATATATATATATCAAAGTTAATAGATATTTACAAACCTATTTTGAGAACTAGGGTTTTAATAAATATATATTTATGAAGTTGAAAATTACTATTAACGGCATTGATATCTATATGAGGAAATATGACCCAAATATTAAAGTGGGCTTATAATTAAATTAAGAGAAATTATAGTGAATACCCAATTTTTAAAACTTAATGTAAGTTATTACCCAATCTTTTGAAAAATGTAACCAACTACCCAAAAGATGTAATTACTTACACATAGATAAGTGGTGGTAATTCACTTTGTTACCAAAAGCATGTGCAAGTAATTCACAAATTGACTAGAAACTCAATTACTTCAAAAGTTTGGGTATTTATTTTTATTGCTATATAAATTCTGGGTATTTGCCTACTTCACCCTTAAATTAAAGATAAAAAATCAACAAATTATAAATTTATTATCTCTATTTCGATTACTAATGTTTATGGACGTCAATATTTTTATTTAAATAAAATGCACAATTTATAGACATAAAAGGTTGACAAACAACGATATTTGATAGAATACCAAACAAACGTCATTTAAATAAGCAAGTGTTCAGTAACAAAAAAAAAAATTAATTAAATTAATCGGGTGTCTATTAAGAGGGTAAAAATGTAATTATAAAAAATATATAAATTAAAGAAACTTGAAATATTAATGATAAGATCTAATTTATCCAAATATTTTTGTAAATATTAAGACTAAGAGGAATAGATCTGTAATTTTCTATATATATATATATATATTGCCTATTTAGTATTTTTAGTCTATATTTCAAGGAAAATAATAAACCTATACAAAATTTAAGAAATTAATCATTAATTCATAAAACTGAAGGACATAAAAATAAAATTATAACATTATGTAAGTGTCATGCAGTAAAAGAAATTATTATTTTCTTAATTCATGAAATCATTGAGTATTTCTTAAAAATCATTAAAAAATGACTATTACACACACATTCGCTTATTCTCATTATGATATACAACTTGCACTATAGTGAAAAAATACCATAAGAAATTAATCCCACGAAAATTCAATAGAATATAAAGTTATAATAAAAAGAAAACCAAAATAAAGATAAAATATCTAGAAATGTCAAATTGGCTAAAAGAAAAAGAAGAGGAAGGACGAGGGAAAATACCATGAATGACCCCTGGGTTATTGGGTAATTCCACGATCACCCCTTAAGTTTACTATAATTCCGCCATTATTCCTAAGTTTTTAAATTCGATCCAAAGTTGGCCCTTCCTTTGACTTTGCGTTGAAAAAACGGTGTAATTTTTTGATAATTCCATAAATAGCCTTACGGCCACATCAGTTATCCGTAATGAGAATAGGTGAGTCAGCAAATCGGGTTTAGGAGTATTGCTATTCCACTCAAGTTTGGCACCCTTTTTTAGTTAAGAAATTGGGGGAGAAAATCAGGGCTAGGGTTTATTTGAGGAGAAGAATACTCAGAGCTTTTTGAACCAAATTGCGCAGATGTGGAGTTGGAATTGGATGGAAGAAAGTGCGATGGTTTGACGCATATGACAACGACGAAGAAAGTGGGATTTTGAAGATCAAAAGCTTCTTAGAAGGCGGTGGCACATTCGGTGAGCTGGGTTCTGCGTTTTTTTTTTTCTTTATGTTTTGTTTTGTTTTTTGTTTTTTTTTTTTTATAACAATCGGGTTTAATTCTTGGTAAGATTTGTGAAGCTGAGTGAATGTGGTTTTTTTTTTTTTTGCCTACAAAATTAAAAAATAATTGTCAAAATATGAATCTGTTTGACATTTTGTAATTTCTCCTCTTATAATTTATACAAATCAGATTTATTATGGCTTCTTCAAGCAGCAACTCATACAAACCATGTTTGAGCAAAGTGAAGTTTAGGAATGTCTCATGTGATTGTGGTGCAAGAGCTAGTGTAAGGATTAGTGAGTCAAAAAAAAATCCCAACCGACTATACTATTGTTGTGCGGTGGATAGATGCAAGTTCTGGGACTGGTGCCTTGAAGATTACGATGGCAATCCTAAAGAACAACAAGTTACATCTGAAGATCAGAGGGTTAATGAAAGGCTGAAGTACTTGGAAGCAAATATCTGTCATGGGAATAGTCTGTTATTTGGAATATGTCTTGTGCTTGTTTTCATTGCTGCTATTGTGTTGGCTATATTGATTAAGATATAATATGCTATGTATTATTGTCATGTTAATGAATGTTACGCTGGTTGTAATGGAATGAAGTAGTTTGAACATTGAATTTTATGAAGATATGTTGTAATCTTTTGTTCTATTTATAAACTGGTTATACCTAAATGTTTGAGCAGTTATTTAAGGTAGTTAATTAATTTGTAAACGGCAAAAGAAACATAAATGTTCATAAGTTGTCAATTTATCCATTTCACTAAAAGTTGAGAATATTTGACAAAATTTACTAAATAAAAGGGAGAACATTTGACAAAATATACAAAATAAAGTACGAAGTCTCACAAAGTGTAAGCGATTACAATAATATGGTTTAAATACATTAAGTCTTGAATGCAATATGCCTTTATATTTAAAAGCAGTTTAGCCTTCCAAAAAATAGTTAAGGCTTCAAAAGTGACATCAAAATAGTGAGCAAGTCTGGATTAGTCCTTATTTGTGCATTTGTCTTCCCACCTCCAAGTCACCTATCCATGAAATTGTTGACCAAAAAAAAATTAATACCATATAAACATATTGTCTGAAGGTATGACATATGATTTAAAAATATTGGCGTGGACACTTACTGAGTAGGTGGTTGGGTTACTTGTGTTGGAAATAGATCAGATTGCTGTGATGATGGCATCTCATTATGTGTGTCCTATCATTGCAATGTTGTTGTTATGTTCAAAAGTAATCATAGAATTACAAGCACAATACATCAGTTAAGGACACTTACTTGCATTGGAGTTGTTGTCCTACGTGGTGGACTGCGGCCTGCGTTGTTCTGGCCACGAAATATGCCTCGGCCACGGCCTCTTCTACCTAACAGGGGTGCCCGTGTAGATGGTCCGGCCTCAGAACCAACATCAGACTGCGTTGGAACACGACTACTACACCCTGCTCGGTTATGCCCATATTCCCCACATATGCCACATTTTTTTGTTGCTGGCTGCGCACTTGGTCTCCTTTCCTCGTTAATGTCTCGACGTCTATTTGTCTTTGGTCTTCCGGGCTGTTTACGGGGTACAGGTGGCTGCAATTCAATCCTTCAAAGGGAGGCCACATTGTCATTGATGGGATGGGATGGATACAATGAGAATATGATTTTCTCCACATGTCAGTAGTAAAAAACCTATCACAGTAGTCGGTTACATCAGCACGAATTGTGTCTATACATGCTAATGCATGAAGGCACGGAATGCCACGCACTTGCCACTGTTCACAAACACAATACTTGTCGTCTAGCTTAACAGGATACATGGCTTGGTCGTAATCCACTTGGAATTCATGTGTACCAACACGACGAGCAATTGCATAGCGAGATTTTTTTCTCAACTCCTTAATTCGGCCCAATACCTTGGGTGTTAATCTATGATTCCACCTCTCCGCAGTGACATTTCTTGTCCACATCAAGTCACTATGTTGGACACGGATTCCTTCGATCAATGAAATTGGTGGTTTGAATCTCAATGCATCAAGCCAATCATTGAATGATTCCACAAAATTATTAGTCACATGTTCCACCTTCGGCCGATGATCGAACTTGCTTCGAGACCAATGTTTCGGCTCAATCGCACTTAGCCAGTTGTATGCTTCCTTGTTTAACTTCTCGATGCATTGCATAGTATGTTGGAACTCATTGAAATTCACTGTTCGTGAAGCCTTCCAAAACAAGTTCTTTAGATTTTCATCACCCCATAATTTTCTAAAGTTGTTCTTGATGTGATAAGCACAATACCTATGCGCGGACCCGGGTATATTTTGGACTGCATCAAGAATGCCCTACAAACCAATAAATTCAACAGTGTTAAGGTTAGATGAAAATATCATCTACGCTAATGCAAGATAAATTGACTTACCTTTTGTCGATCACTCATGATTGTCTACGGTATGTCGGAATATGTTTCACCAATGGACTCTTTTAGTAACATGACAAACCATTCACACGTTTCTTTATTCTCGGACTCAACAATGGCGTATGCAACTGGATAGAATTGGAGATTTCCATCAAGACCAACGGCAGCAAGCAAAACTCCCTTATAAGGTCCCTTAAGGTGGCAGCCATCTAATCCAAAGAATGGCCGACAACCCTCAATAAATCCCTTTCTAACCCCATCAAAGCATATGAAAATCCTCTTAAAACGTGGCGGTGGAGTATCACGATCCTCTAATCGGCCTGTGTTAGGTGATGGTATCAATTCACTATTGACAATAGAAACACTATCTGGATCATTGAAGCATAACATTGTAGCATCTTGAATGATTGTGCATGACTCCCTTCGATATCTTCTTTTGCCATGGCTCGTGCTCGCCATAATCTCCGGTTACAAACGTCCAAACCAAACCGATTTTTAATTTCAGCCCTCATGGCATCAATGCTCATATTCGGATGGATTTTAAAGCTATCCAATAAGTGTTTCGCCAACCAAGTCGATGTGGCAATGCGATTGGAACGTACTTGTGTGCATGTGTACCGATTGGTGAATGTCTTGATCATGAAAGACAACTTATCGGGTGCTAAAGATGCGTGAATACGCCAAGGACAGCCTTCCGCTTTGCATATTGCAGTCACCCTCGTCCTCTCATACTTCTTCTTCTCGATCTCGAACCCTTCCTGAATGCAATAGTCTTTCAAAATGGCATTGAAACTTCGAAAATCGCCAAACGATTGCCATTGTCTTAGAACAATTCTTCCTCCATCATTGATGGGATTCGGTACTCTCGGAATATTACTATTCGGGTGTCTCTCGTCACCGTACCTTTGCGGCATTCTAAATGTCTCCTCATACTCTTCGCCACTTAGTGCCGTCTCGCCATCATCATTACTCCCTTCGTCATCACTTGTTGTAAGCATGTCTCCTATTGACTCACTACTAACATTCTCCGAACTGTAGTCTTGCCCATTTTTCCATTCGGAATCCAGCGACTCATCTTGGCTCTCATCAGAACTATTAACACTAACTCCACCTTCTACTTCATCAACATCTTCTAAATCTTCTTCATCAACAACTTCTAAATCTTCTTCATCAACATCCTCTTCATCGTCATCCTCTTCATCTTCATCTTCGTTCACTTCTTCATTTTCACTTGGATAACGAACTTGCAATGGTTCAGAAATAATTAGAGTCACGTCCAACACAATTACATCTTCTGCGTTTGAGTTGATAGAAAACATGGCCATCAACGACTTATCATCGTCAACTTGCATAATTACTTTACCACCTCGGATAATTGCATCAATAGAATATCTTGTGTGAGGATTGCTTGTCGGTGTTGTTAACTCCTCACTGATCCAACAGTACAGCTCGTGAAAAAATGATCTATCTTCATCAACCAACCATGGTGGCAATAGTATATCACCACTCCTAACTTGAATATTGTGATAAACCATCTTAACACTGACCACAACGTGCCCTGTCAAAAAGGATTAAACACAACAAATGTGCCTTATAAGCGAAAATATAAACTATCTGCAATCTCTCTAAATAATTAAACACAACAATTTACAACATATATAACACCCATCTCACATCAGCAACATCAATTCACAAATCCAGAAAAACGCACACTAATCCCTTATGAATCGTCAGACTAACAAACTAGGCATGCTTTATCAAAGCATACAAATTTGCATCAGAAATCATAATTTCAAACCAAAAATAACAAAAAACACCTACAACAACATCAACATAACCGTCATTTTGAAAACCCCCAAATTTCATACTCAAAATAATAATCCTACATCTCAGAACAGCCCATTAACTCCTCAGACTATTCCTTTATATCCCTTACAACAACTATTTAAAACGAGCAAAAATTTACAAATCATATACCAAAAAAATAAAGACTTACCTACGAGAACACACTCCACCCTTCACAGAAGCCCTAGCGTCCGTACACTTCGCTAAACACGGCTGAGGAATTTGCATGCCCCAATCGCTCTACCAAAAGTTTCCTAAGCACGATCGTCAGAAGGAGAATCGCAAACGATCTTTTGCATCATTTGTCGTCTTTGATCGCCAAAGGGGTTTTTTTTTTCTCGGTTCTTTTCGTCTTCTCTTACTCTACGTGTTTAACCCACTACATCTAACATTCCCGCCCTTTGAACATAACCAGTCTAATGTTTGGCTACAAGAATAATCTGATTACAGTGCCAAAACGACAGAGTTTCATAGAAGGGCATTTCTGATATTTTACACGTGAATTCAACGCAAAGTCAAAGGAAGGGCCAAACTTGGATTGAAATTATAAACTTAGGGATAACGGTGGAATTATAGTAAACTGAAGGGGTGGTCCTGGAATTACCCAATAACCCAGGGGTCATTTATTGTATTTTCTCTTAAAAAAATTTAAAAAACATGATAGCTTCTTAATAATAACTAAGCAACTATCGTGTGTTAAATCTAAAGTGAAAGTGTTCTTCTAATTCAAATGTCTTTTTTAAGCAAAAATACATCGTAAGAATAAATCACAAAATCCAAATAAAAAAATGTTATCTCTATTTGACAATTATGGTATTTGATGTACAAAAATAGAGATTTTCTTTTAAGAACTGTAAAGAGTGACGTGTGTAAATATTTTTTTAAAAACTATTATACTTAAGCATAATTTTAATTTTAAGCATTTTAGTAATTGTAGTTGGATGAAAAAGAGGTGTATGGTGTATAAACTGCGGCGTCGTGTCGGTTCGGTCTGTTTATTTTTGTGCTTATATTGTGATTTGTGTGGTGTTCGTATCAGCCTAAATTAATCGTGCTTGTACCGTGCCAGTCCACTAATTAAAAAATAAGCATCAAGCCCAGCCCGCAACCTGTTTATAAACGTATCGTACTTTTGTCGTGTCATGTCATGTCGTACTCGGGACATGTCTCGACGTGCTTTAGGCGCAAATTACATTCTCATACTAATTTTGTACTTATAACATGTCAATCAAAAAAATTATTGTTTAATTATAGTTTTTACAGTTGTTTCGATGCAAACAAAATAAATTATTTAAAATTTAAAATAAAATTAAAGAGAAAGTTAGTGATTAATCTTATTAAAAAAATATAATATTTTATAGAACAAAGACGATATTTAATATTTTTTGGGTTTAAAATAGAACTATATTATATACATAATATGTGATAAAAATTATAAATATTAAGTGAATTTATGTCTTGCTTTGTCGTGTCCGTACTCGTGGCTCATCGTGCTGTATGCCTTAGAATCTTATCCAAACTTAACCTGACAACTTATCGTGTCGTGTGTACCATGCCACTAAAAATTGTAGTGTTTGATATCGAAACGCTAGACGTGAAGGTCCTGAACCATTTTGACAACTCTAAGGGCAGTCTTAAGGCTGGTAATAGATGCACTTTTCAAACCGTCTAGGTGTATTTTGAGATTAATGGCTAGAATGAATCATTGTTCTTAACGATTTTCAGCGACACTTATTGCACATGGTAGGACCCATCAAACCCATTGCTGTGTGGCCGTAGGACAATTGGTGAGAAAAATGTGTATTAACATATCAATATATCATGAATCTTGACCTTTAGGACCACTAAATTTGGAGTTTTGAAGTAATGGCGTTCCAGCTCATCTAGGACTTTTGTGACAGATTGTATTTATTTATTAAATAATCCAAAAAGAAGGCATGTTTTGAAACAAAGAGAGATAAAGTTTTCCCTTATTTATTACTTCGAAAAGATTTTCTTTTTCAATAAAAATATGACTTTGTAATGAACATATTCGAGCATTTCTCTGTGAGCAATACTATACGTCGGTATTAATAATACTTCATCTCATTATATATATATATATATATATATTATACACAAAATACAAATTATTAAGTAAATAACTATTTTTCAAATAATATTTTTAAAAAATAGCCAATATTTCTATTAATTAAAAAAATTGTCATTTTTTAATTATATAATGATGTGATATTACTTTTATGTCTTTAATTTTTTAAAGGAGATAATGATTAAAATTATTTCTTTAATATATAAAGTAGAAAATTGTCAAATATTAAGTAGACCTATATAATATGCAATGAACAATGTTTCATAATAAAAGAGTAATTCATCGAGTCTGCATGAGTTGCTTGTCATATATTTAGTGGTATGTAATCAACACCATTGATGCTTATGATTTTCTTCAATTTCTCAATAAAGTAGAAATTCTCTTGTGCCAGCTCTTTAAGGGGTAGTTTGGTGCGCCATTTTAAATCATTTTAATTTGGATTGCAGAAGTTAAACTTTTGTTTATGGGTTTTAAGTTAAATTGAGGTTTAGTTGAATAATTTGAATTGAGATTTGAAGGAAGAATTTGAGAAAGTACTTTTATTGCGAGAAGAGTATTTAATACTATATTTGGTAAGAGTGAAAGGAAGAAAGTAGGTAAAGAGAGATTTAAATAAAAATTAGATTAGATTATGCACTTAATTGGTACGAATGAAAAGAAAAGTGAATTATGAGTAAAAAAGAAAAAAGTTGAAGAAAATACATGAAGGGCACAACATGTTTTCATATATCCTAATGCTATATTGGGTGTATAACTTTTATCACGCATACAAATGAGAACACACTTTTTATCCCTTTTTTTCAAATGGAACTTCTCACATGAGTTTTTTTTTTTTAAATAATTATGAAACGTTAAATTTACTATTTTAAAATATATGGTCCATTGAAAAGGTAAATTTAATGATCCATAATCGTTTCTTAATTTTTAAATTATAATTATTGAATTAATGAATAATATCCAATCAAACATTTGTTTTATTTTCTAGTATACTAAATCCTACCAAACACTATAAGAGAAACAAAAAATATTTTTTAATGTTTTTGAAATATATGTTATTTTTTAAAAATATATAAAAAATTATGTTATTCATTACAATTTCTAAAATTTTCAAATTTTACATTATAGTAAATGACAAGTTTAGCATTTAATTATTTAATAAATAATGTAATTATTATAATAAAATTTGTGATAGATTGTATTTATTATTTCTTAAAAATCCGAAAAGAAAGAATGTTCTCAAACAAAGAAAGAGCAAGGTCCCTAATTTATTATTGTTAAAAGAATTTATTTTTCAAGAAAATATGACTTCGTGAATAACATATTGGAGCATTTTTCCACGAGCAATTCACTATACATCGCTATTAGCAATACAAAATCTCATTATATGCAAAGAAAATTGTTTCATAATACAAGATTAATTGATCGAGTTGCTACGTACTTGTCACATATAGAGACATATAATCATCATCAATGTCTGTCAAATTTCTTTAATGCTCTATAAAGTATAAATTATAATGCTCTCAGTAACTATTCCTTGCTTATAAAAATCTAAATAACAATGATCGGAAAATGCTAATAAGATTGAAGAGTAGTTTTTTCACATTGTACTATTTTGTAAATAAACAGACTTTATCATTTGATTATTTAAGAGATAATGTAATTACAGTAATATAATTTTATAACGATTAAATGGGTACTACACTGTTATTAATAATCTTGAAAGCATCGAATCATTTATTTAAAAAAAAAAAAACTCTTCAACCTTCATTTAATGCCAAATTTATAATACTAAAATAAAACAAAAACAGTCTCATATATCATATTCGGAGATTTTGGGGAGTGGGAGAATTTCAAAACAAAGCCATTTTTTATGCTACTTAATAATTTAGGGTGAAGTTGGCAAATACCCAGAATTTATATAACAATAAAAATAAATACCCAAACTTTTGAAGTAATTGAGTTTCTAGTCAATTTGTGAATTACTTGCACATGCTTTTGGTAACAAAGTGAATTACCACCACTTACCCATGTGTAAGTAATTGCATCTTTTGGGTAGTTGGTTATATTTTTTAAAAGATTGGGTAATAACTTACATTAAGTTTTAAAAATTGGGTATTCACTACCCTATGTAGTGTGCTTCATTTCCTTCCATCTTATGTTTGTAGTGTAAATTTTGGGGTATAAATTAAAAATGCAACTCACATGGGGTATAGATTATCATTATGTCAATAATGGGGCATTCTTCAAAATCTCCCTTTTGGAGTTTGCTTGTAAAGCCCTCAAATTTATTTATGGAATTTTTAAGAAAATAGTTATTGTTTACAAAATAATTTTAAAAAATACCCACAGTTTCAAAAAATTTAAAAACTAGCCCTTTCAGAAATTTCTGACACGTGTCAGAAATTTTTTACATCAATTTTTATCTGTAATTTTGTTATTGTGTCAGAAATTTCTTACAGCAATTTTCATCTGTAATTTTGTTATTGCCAGAAATTTCTTACATTGTGATATGACTAGTTTTTAAATTTTTTAAAACTGTGATTATTTTTTGAAAACACACAGTTCAAAATGACTATTCACCTAACTGACCATTTATTTATTTATTGTAAGTACTTTTGGTGCAAATAAAATATAGGTGGTTCTATCCACACATATTTTTTTTCTCTTAAGCACCCATTTGACTTAAATTTTAATATTACTATAATATCATTATGTATAATGACTAAAATAGACATTATGAAACTAAATATTACATTGAATTAAAGAAAGAGAAAGGAAACCATATACCCCTCCAAATCTCTTTTTAACCTGCAAAAAAAAAAAAAAAAAAAAAACCTAATGCACAAAATTTTCAACTTTTACGATAAATACAAGACAATTTTAAGTGAAAGTATCCTTCAACCCAATGGTCAATCAAGAAGATGGGGTAAATTGAATTTATTTATTTATAATTTTCATCTACATTGAATTTCTCAAATCATTATCTCCATGTGTGTGTGTTTTCTTATTTTTTATTTTGGCTTAATTGTCTTTCTATATGAATATTATTTTATTTTACTATAAACTATTTGATATTTGTGCATCGAATTATAAATTAAGAGGTTTTGGTATTTTTCCCATTTGTAATTTAGATCTACATTGAAATTTGACATTCTTTTTTTTGGGTGAGGAAAGATATTTCAAGAATAAAATAACATATTCTAATAAGTTGTCAAATTATGGGCAATTTTGGAATTTGCAGGAGTGTGAGATTAGTAATTTTTAAAATTTTTAATTTAGAATTAAAAAGGAGTGTGTGTTTAGAAAAGAGGTGTATAAAGTTATGAGAGGGGTGTGAATAGAACCACCCATTTAGTGGGCGGGGGGTGGGGGGTTTGGGGCAATTGTGTAACCTAATATTCCATTTTTTGTCTATAAATTTACTATATCTCCACATATTCACCACACACCATTAATCTGATCATTTTTCGCCATCACCAACATACTCTCTCTCTCTCTCTCTCTCTCTCTCTCATCTTTTTTCTCATTCTGGTCCACCTCTCTATCTCTCTCTTTCAAAAAATTTCAAACATTCTCCTAAACTTTACAACACTATAACTCTCTCATCTGGAGTCCAATTGACACAATTTAAGTGTCATTAGAAAGCTTGTGACAGGAGAAACACACTGAAGGGCGGATTATAAAAAAAAAAAAAAAACTGTCGGATTTGGCCAAAATATAGCTTGAAAAGTTTGGATATTTTGAGTGCCACGGTTTGAGCACTTCCGGACCTAATTTGAGGAAATCAATGCCGCCATCAAATTTGGGAAAACCGACACAGCCACCCACTACTCCGCCATGCTTAGCTCAAGTTGGCGAGTCTAGTCATGTTGGTCACAAGCCCTATAACCACCGCCTTTCAACAAAATCCATCTACCGTCACCCACTCGCCTCTGCACCTGGGTTAAAATTGGCTAGTGGATTTTGTAAAGTATGTCTTGGTCAGTAAAACCCCTCAAGAATCACTCTGATCTAACTTCTGGTGAGTAGTTAATTTCGGTTTAAAGTTTTGAAATTTTTTTGATCAAATTGGACATGTTTTGGGCTTGCTTTGTTGAAATTGACCTCACCAATAGGTTTAGAATAGTCAAATTAGGTTGGGTAAGCTAATCTTAAGTTCGGCCAACACTCGGTTGGTCACCTCATTTTACGTGCCAAAAATCAAATATGTCCAATTCGAATATCATACTTTCGGATTTCCGGTTAGCAAATCGACACTACTTTCGGATTTCCGATTAGCAAAAAGAAATTTGACATTCTTTTTTTTTTGGGGGGGGGGGGGGGGGGGGGGGGGGGGGGGGGGAGGAGGGGGAGGGGGGAGGAAAAAAAAAACAAAAAAAAAAACTAGTATGTGGGTGAGGAAAGATATTTCAGGAATAAAATAACATATTCTAATAAGTTGTTAAATTATGGGCAATTTTGAAATTTGCAGGAGTGTGAGATCAGTAATTTTTAAAATTTTTAATTTAGAATTAAAAAGGAGTGTGTATTTAGAAAAGAGGTGTATAGAGTTATGAGAGGGGTGTGAATAGAACCACCCATTTAGTGCGGGGGGTGGGGGGGGGGGGGGGGGGGTGGGGGGGGGGGGGCAATTGTGTAACCTAATATTTCATTTTTTGTCTATAAATTTACTATATCTCCACATATTCACCACACACCATTAATCTGATCATTTTTCGCCATCACCAACATACTCTCTCTCTCTCTCTCTCTCTCTCTCTCTCTCTCTCTCTCTCTCTCTCTCTCTCTCTCTCTCAAAAAATTTCAAACATTCTCCTAAACTTTACAACACTATAACTCTCTCATCTGGAGTCCAATTGACACACTTTAAGTGTCATTGGAAAGCTTGCGACGGGAGTAACACACTGAAGGGCGGATTATTAAAAAAAAAAACTGTCGGATTTGGCCAAAATATAGCTTGAAAAGTTTGGATATTTTGAGTGCCACGGTTTGAGCACTTTCGGACCTAATTTGAGGAAATCAATGCCGCCATCAAATTTGGGGAAACCGACACAGCCACCCACTACCCCGCCATGCTTAGCTCAAGTTGGCGAGTCTAGTCATGTTGGTCACAAGCCCTATAACCGCCGCCTTTCAACAAAATCCACCTACCGTCACCCACTCGCCTCTGCACCTGGGTTAAAATTGGCTAGTGGATTTTGTAGAGTACGTCTTGGTCAGTAAAACCTCTCAAGAATCACTCTGATCTAACTTCTGGTGAGTAGTTAATTTCGGTTTAAAGTTTTGAAATTTTTTTGATCAAATTGGACATGTTTTGGGCTTGCTTTGTTGAAATTGACCTCACCAATAGGTTTAAAGTTATTGCTTTGTTGAAATTGGACACTTAAGTTCGGCCAACACTCGGTTGGTCACCTCATTTTACGTGCCAAAAATCAAATATATCCAATTCGAATATCATACTTTCGGATTTCTGGTTAGCAAATTGACACTACTGTTTGACTTGTTTTGACTCACTAATTGCAACGATAGTCTTTGTTTGTGCAGATTTTGCTCTGGCCAATACCGCATTTTGTTTGCTAACATTAATATAGGTGCCTGCAGAGCCGCCCGACAACTCCAACCTTCAATTGACGATCATAGGCAGTCAACTGATTCGTTTCGACGTACAAATCCAATGGTGACCTCCGTTATGTCTTATTCAACTCCAACTGAAAAGTCAACTGGTTGACCAGCTTGAATGCGTATTGAGATATGGTTTCTATTACCATTTCTTGCTTTTTTATTTTGCAAGGTAATTAGGAGATTATTTGAAAATACCATAATAGTTACTGAGTCGTCAAATGTACTTTGACTCACATTTACATTATAAAGAAGTTATTGCTGTGTTTGACAGTTAGGAATACTAAAATTAAAATGGATGAATCAAAATTAGAATAATAATCAAAGATGGAAATAAAATATGTATTAAATAGTATTGCTACTATCACTGTATGGATGTTTTTGTGATATTATGATGTTTGATTTTTAATCTGACGAGCTACACGCTTTACGATACGATTAGTACAATGCAATTATGTTGATGTTGTGTTACCGTTGACGAGTGGCTGGCTACTGTGACGTATGCATCAGATTGTTATTTGATGTTTGATGATTAGTTGATAAGGGCGGTCCAAGTGCCCATGGTGTATCGGTCACCTGACATCCCGAGTTGGGCCAGGTTACGGTTAAGGAAATTCGCCCCATCTCTGATCTGTTCTACGAGATTTTCTTGAGGACAAAGAAGTTGCTCTTATCCTAGGGTTATTCTTACCGTACTTTGACCAGTGAACCCAGACAGAACTACCGCACCAATATCTGATACTACAGTTATTAGCTGTTTGTTGAATGATTGGACGTTAGTTAAATATCTAGTAATTAATAATAAAATTGGTTAGAAACTCGCATTATCTGATAACAAGACTAATTAAAAGGCTTGGTAAAAGAGAATTAGTAATGACATTCCAACTGGGTCATGCTCGAGGCGATGAGTCGAGGTACTACACCTCTATGCTAATTGCTAGAGTGACGACCTATTACATGGTGACCTTGACGGCGTCCATGGAGGGATCCCTCTGCTTGTTACCAGTGGTGGACCATTTCGAGTTTTTGATTTCAAGTCAGGGCTCGACTATTTATGGTTATGGGCTCATAATTTCAAGTTGGGTTCTCAATTTCAGGTCGTTAGGTCTGCCAATTCATATCGTGAACTAGCGATTTTAGATTAGGGTTTGCCAATTCATGTCGTCGATGTGGGCTCGTCGTAAGGTGAAAGAGCTGAGCTCCAATCAGCACTACGAAAGTGCATTGGAAGAGACATTAATCGCAAAATTACATTGCTTTTGTAATGCTTATCCATTTTGAGACAAAAAAAAAAAAAAATCACTGGATTGAACTAACAAAAAGAATACCTAGTGAAAAAAAAAAAAAGAAAGAAAGACATTAGTGAAATTTTAGTTGGTGAAACATTGAGCACTTTTTTTGGTGAACCATTGCTTTCGATACTTTTTTTGTATGAACAACAAGAGTGTGTTCTTGATGAAGCGTTAAGAAGGAAATTAATCAAGAGATTTTGATTATTTTGTTGTTATTGTTGTTGTGTGACTGATTGGAATCTTTTTGGAACTCTGGTTGTTATCTAGTGTTTGAAGGTGCAACTGATCTTTTTGCGCTATCCAATAACCAATACACAAACAAAAAGATGTACCTATTGCAGAAATTTCTGTTTGTTTGAAATCATTAGTTGAAGATAACTATTCATCTAATAGAAGATTAGTTCTGTTTTCTGCTAACATGTGGCCCTTCATTGGGTCCCACGAAGGCGTAGTACGTCAGTACGTGTTCAACTATTATTTCTAGCTTTTATGAAAAATATATGGAAGTGCACTAGAAAAAAAAAGGGATTCTGAAAATTAAAAAAAAACAAATTCTAAGAAAATAAGATCGAGATAAGTTTGGGCAATCATACAGGTGGACCAATCAAAGAAAGATATCGATTGATACAAGTGGACGAACCAAAAAAGGGTTAAAGGGACAAAACCCATCTCTCGATTATAACTCCTCAACAATAATGAAACCGGTCTACCAAACTCAATACAATACAGCTCCTATATATATAACTATAAATATATATATATATTAATAATTAAAAAACATCTCCAAGATAATTTCTAGAAAGAAAAAAAGAACTATCCACGTATACAAACAAAAATGGGACTTATTATGAGTCAGCATTTAAGTGACACAAAATTTAACTAATTTTAATCTCATATATTCTTAATATATTAACAATTTTTTTTTTTTGGTTTGACTTGACTGGGCCAATCAAATTAAGATCATCATTTAACTTCGGTGCCTAATTTTTTAAAATACTCCAATTCAACTCCCATAAGATGAAAATTCTCAAGTATGCTCTCACGCCGTTTGACTGCTTAAAATGAATCAAGTTTTTTGAATTTGCTCTATAAAATTTTAATCTAATTTTAACCATTAATCACGAAGTTATGAACTTATGCATTCAAAATAAAATATAAAAAAAAAATGTATCAAGAAGTTATGAACGTACCAATGTATTTTTTTTATTATAAAAAAATGGGATTATTATTGAGACTGGTTTGAAAGTTGGAGCACAAAATGATATAACCACGTAAAATTTGGAGCCACTAATGAAAATTATCCTTTTGTTTTTGTGCTGGAGGCTCCTGTATTTTTTGGGTTGTTACGATCAAGTACCTCATCCTTTTTTGTTTGCAATCTCCTCCTTACAGGCTTACACTCACAAGTACGTGGGGTTTTTTGATAACATCAATCATAAATTGGACGGAAAAAAGCATGGTAAGCAAATCAAACTAAAAAATTTAGATAATTTCGATTATAGTTATTGTTAGAAAAAATCTTGTACTTCAAATAAATGTTTGTATAGGACTTTGGTTATACTATTTAAATTAAGATTGTAAGAGAAAATATTTGCATTCGAAATTCAAAAGGTTAATATTTACAATAGCACGAGTATTAAAACACTGTAGAAGGAATAATCAACTTAAAAATATGGGTATGATATCAAATAACATCAATACTGTAACAATGATACTTGAATTAATAATTTTTTTTTCTCTGAATTACTTACCAAAGGCCCCTTATTCTAAGAATATTTTGGTTATATTACAAACAAAAATTAAAAAAAATATAAAAGCCCCTATTTTTCCTAATTCTTCATCTTCTTCTTTCTTTGTTCTTCCTAAAAAAGAAAACACCCACATCGACACATCTTCTCCTCTCTCATCCTCGTCGCCTAACCAATCACCATAGCGAGATCAAAATGGTCGGTCCATCACCTCCGTCGTGTCCACCGACTAGACGACGTTCATTGCCTCTGCTGCATCCTCCACCTCGACCTTTATCCACCTCATGCACCCATTGTGGATCTGCCTGAATTCCTCCACAACTTTTGTGTTAGGTATTGTTTAAACATAAACTAAGCGTGTGAATATAGTGAGGAAAACGGCTAAAACAAAAGTCCTACATAAAAAATTTATGAAGAGAAAGTGCTCTACATAAGTGCAAACTAAGAGTGTGCCATGTTTGAGTTCGAGTGGCCCACGTGCGAGGATAGTGAGCATGTAGATGCGCTATTGGTGCCTTTTAGGCGCACTTATGGCACTTGGGGCATGTGGAGTGTGGACTGAGCGAGAGCATCACATCTAGGATTCTTTCGTACGATATCAAAAATGTGTGGTGATATAACGCCTCTCAATTTTAACGCATTTATACTACATAAAATAATAAGATCTATGATCTAAGATATAGAGAATAAGATTTTCACTTTTGCTTTGGTTCAAATTTAATAAAAAAACTTATCATATTCTGCGAGTGTATTTGTTGACTGTCTATGAGAGGGCGCAAATAATGCTTATGGAAAGCGCATGAATACGTGATTCAAGTCAACATGATTGCAACAAGTTTTGAGCGATATTTATGCCAATATTTTATCCATGGCCACCATGAGTGACAATGTCGCGCTTGAGAGGCTCCTTGAGTCCCAAGTCTTTGACGCCAAGCGAGCTCACCATGCGCTATTCCACGGAGTGCCTTTGCGCTTGAGAGTTTCAAAAGTTTTTAATCCATTTGCTTTCAATCTAATCATCTCTCTCTCTCTCTCTCTCTCTCTCTCTAAGTTTGAGTTTTATGTTTTTAATTTGGATGATTTTGATGAATGCCCATTCTTGACACATTAATAATATATGTTCTGCTTGTGTTGTACTTTTAATTTGTACACCTATTTTTACACTATAAACATAGAGTAAAAATTAAGCGAGCATACTATTTGGAACAAAATTATTAAGTGACACTTAAAATGACTTTTTTTTTTTTTTTTTGCTATTATCCCTTCTAATTTATGGGTTAGTTCTAGTTCTTCGTTGCAAAGTCATTAACTTTGCTGTGAATTCAGTTATGTTCTTTACGAGAGACTATTCTAGTCCTTAATTCACGATGTTTCCATTGCTTGTGTGTAAAAAGTGAATATAGTTTTTTTCATTATTGCAAGTTTATGTGGTTATTGAAATTCATGTTTCCATTATACTTTATCTCACTGTGTCATTTCCATGTGTTTAGGTTTCTATTTAAATTGAAGTGGATCTGGTTTACGTTTTGATGCAAATTTTGTTGAGTTTTTTGTTATTTGGTGTAGAGGAAAATTAGATGAAGAAGAAGGTGAAAGAGGATTTTTATTTTATTATTGATTTTTTTTAGGTGTCCTTCGAAAGGCCTCACGCAAGAGTACTTGATCGCAATTAATCGACAAATACAGGGACTTCTGATGAAAAAAAAAAGCTCTTTTGTTTCTTCCCTAATGATGTGTGTAAATGTGTAATATTATTAATCTTCACAAAAATTCACAGCCAATAAAATATTATCCACGTTACGATGCATTATATTTAAAACCCCACCAACTATAACACTTTCCTTTGCAAAAACCCCCCTCTTTCTTCTCCGAAAGAACAACAACCAGAAGAAAAACCTCCATCACCAATTCACCGTCAACATGGGCACTCAAGTCTCGAAGCAAATGGAGCGAAGAAAAGCGATATCGACGGAGAAGAAGGCTCTCTGCGACCTCAACGGCACGTGCGGCGTCGAGTTTCCGGGCTGCGATTACCATCCGGACGACCGGAAGAACTGGATGGCCGGCCTAAATCCCGACAAAGTCCGCATCAACCAGATCGTCTGGCCCGGCACTCACGACTCCGCCACGAACAAGATCGGAATCCCGCTAGTCACTCGCCCCTTCGCTCAGTGCCAGTCTCTCTCCATCTACCGCCAGCTCTGCCTCGGCGCAAGGCTTCTGGACATACGCGTCCAAGAAGACCGCCGGATTTGCCACGGAATCCTCCTGACCTACGGCATCGAAGTCGTCGTCAAGGACCTCAAGAAATTCCTCTCCGAGACGCAGTCGGAGATCGTAATCCTCGAGATCAGGACGGAGTTCGGCCACGAAGACCCCAAGGACTTCGAGAAGTATCTGGAGGAGCAGCTCGGGGAGTACTTGATCCACCAAGACGAGCACGTCTTCGGGAGGACGATAGCGGAGGTTCTCCCGAAGAGGGTGATCTGCGTCTGGAAGCCGAGGAAGTCGCCGCAGCCGAAATCCGGCAGTCCGTTCTGGAACGCGGGGCACCTGAAGGACAACTGGATCGACACGGACCTGCCGTCGACGAAGTTCGAGAGCAACATTAAGCATCTGAGCGAGCAGCCTCCGGCCTCGGCGAGGAAATTCTTCTACAGGGTGGAGAACACCGTGACGCCGCAGGCCGACAATCCCGTGCTGTGCGTGAGGCCCGTGACGGGCCGGATCCACGGCTACGCGAGGCTCTTCATCGCGCAGTGCGTCGCGAAGGGCGTCGCCGATCGGCTGCAGGTTTTCTCGACGGACTTTATCGATGAGGACTTCGTTGACGCTTGTGTCGCTCTCACCCATGCAAGGGTCGAGGGCAAGGCTTGATTGCCGGGTTCTTATTTTTATTTTATTTATTTATTATTTTGTTTTTGGGTTTGTGCAGTTTTTTTTTTTTTAATTTCTTTCTCATGCTTATTATGTCTCCAATTTCTTGTTGGTTTCTTTTTTCATATTGTATCGTGTGAAGGGTTTTTTTTTTTTTTTTTTTCATTCTTCATGTAAATGACAAAGTGTTCAATGGTCTGTTTATAATTTTTTTTTTTCTTGTACATGTTCTGTCTTGTTCTTTGAGTCTTTTGTTCTTGTTGATGTCTCTGTGTATATAAATATATGTATATATATATATATATATATTTGGTTTGTGCAGGTTTTTTTTTTACTTGTGTTTGTGGTATCTTTGTTGATTTATTTGTTGTTTCATAGTGTTATGGATTAAAATTTAAGGGGTTTTGTTATGGATTAAAAGTTCTTCCATGGTGTTTTTGTGTTAATGACACTTTTAACTCCACTGTATATCAAGTAATTACCCTTTCTCCTTTTTCTCTGTGCTGCTACTGCAATTATTAAATGAATATGAAGCTTGATATAGGGAAAAAAAATGCTTTTTTAAATTGTCGGCAAGAATAGAATGGAGAAGAGAACAAAACAAGCTAAACAGGATATTAGAAAAGGAATTAAGAAATGATAAGAAAGAGCAATGCTGTAAAACCAGAATTTTTGGCCAAAAAAAAAGGCCAAAATGATGTGGCTCAAGCTTATTTGCTATAAAACCCAATTATCAAGGCACATATTTTTGTTTTACTCAATATACTAATGCCACATCATATTTTTTTTTTTGAATAACTAATGCCACATCATTTTTTTTTGAATAACTAATGCCACATCATTTTAGTTACTCTTTTTGGTAAAAAAATTCTCGCCAATGTATCATTTCTCGCAACATTAATATATAAATGAATGAATGAATAAAAATCAACACCTTTCGCTTGATAAATAAATGAAAAATTCGTAAAGTCGATTACATTATGGTTGATGTAAAGATTTGTCAAAGTTAAATTATTAAAGGAGTACCGAGACTGTGACCTTTTTTTTTTTTAATAATAAAGAAACATATGGATATTTGTCGCCTACTGGAAACCAATTTTGCTTACAGCAATATATCTCAATCAATCATTATACAAGGAATTGTAAAATGCCATTATTAATTAATTGCTCGCGCATTTATGATCCCATGACTTTATTTTAGATAATTAAATCCAGTGTGAAGATTTTTTTTTTTTTTTTAACCCTCTCAGGAAGGTTCGTTCTAGTGAAGCCTTGTTGATTGTATTTATCAAAGGGACATGACTTGATAAAGACATCCATTTTCATCGGTTTCTCAAGATAAACAAACCAACCTAACGCCAATGATTATACCATGCTAATATAAAGAGATTAATCTAAAAAAAAATTAGAAAAAATTCTACAATTAAACCAAAAAAGCTGATAATATTCAAGAAAAAACTGGGGAAAGAACAAGGAAAAATAATCAGCACGTATTAACCGCATCGATCAATAAGTTCAAGGGGGGCAGTTTCAATCGCCATATAACTCGTCTAAGAAAGATTATACATTAGGGTCCCGTTTGGTAAAACTTTTATTTTCTATTTTTTATTTTTTAAAATAAAAATTTGATCAAAATTTTAGAAACGTGTTAGGTAAATCTGTTTTCATTTTTTTTAGGGTTATTAGTTCTATTAGTCCCTGAACTTTTGGTCGGGTGACAGTTTGGTTCCCGACCTTTTTTTATTAGCACAAAATATCCCTCAATTGTTTTTTTGTTGCTGAGCCGTTAAATTTTGAAAACGTCGTTTGAATCATAACGGAATTATCCCGTGACTTGCACATGGCTTGAGCTCTAAACTTAAATGCCAAAAATACCCTTAAAATATTTAGTGTATAGGTTGAGTTTTGATATAAAAAAAATTTAAAAAAAAAACTTCAGAGGTCGTCATTGAGGGCGGAGGGGGATCATTGGGGGCGAAGAGGGATCATCGGGGGCAGAGGCTGTCGTCAGGGCAAGAGGCGATCGTCGCGGATGGAGGGGGCTCATCAGGGGCAGAGGGGGTCGTCGGGGAAAGATGGATCGTCAGGGGCAGAGGGCGGGCGGTGGGCGTCGTCGCGGGCGGAGGGGGGTCGTTGGGGGCGGAGGGGGGTCGTCGGGGGCAGAGGGCGTCGTCGGCCTTCTTCGTCGCCCCACGTTGTTCGTGCTCGGCAACGCCCGGCCGACACAGCTCAATCGAAGAAGGTGTTCCTCTACGACCACTACAATTGCAAGAGCCGCAACACCATCGAGGCCAAGTGTTGGTTTATAACTTCAACAGCAACACCAAGCTTGACGCCGTCGGCAATGGCGACTTCTTTTGCCGCTTCGAGTACAACTCTTCCTCTAGATCTTACGATTCCGACTTCGCCGACACGAAAATTCGTCGATTTCGCTTTTAATTTTAGTTTTAATTTGGATTTCAGAGACTAGGTTTTATTTGCAACAAAGATAAAAACTTAAATTTCACATATTTTTAATCGGATTGTGGTTATTCTGTAACTCATTCATGGTTTTTCGGCTATTCGTCAGCTTCAGCATTCAAGGACTTTTTTTTTTCCCTCCGTAGGAAGACATTTTTAAAGCTTGAACAAAGTTGCAGAGTTTGATTTTTTTTTTCTTTGTAATTCCTTACCCTCCTTGTCAATGTCAATCGAATAATACGGTGCCCTCAATAGCGAAAGGCATGAAGAAGTTGATACTGAGAGAGGGTTCTTTGATACTGAGAGGGGAAGAAAAGCTTTAAGGAAAAAAGAAAAACAAAAAAAAAAAAAGACAAAAGAAATGGCTGTAATTGGCTTATATTTAACACTATCCAATGAGAGAGCAACAATGGTGGACTTGAGACTCATCCCTATTTAATTTCTTGCTTTTTTTTTTTTTTTTTTATGAATTCAATGGTATTTTCGGTATTACATGTAAATATCACTCACGTGCAACTCACTTGCTTCTTTTCTGTTTCAAATAACGGTGTTGCAAGAAAAAAACAATTGAGGGATATTTTGTGCTAATAAAAAAAGGTCGGGAACCAAACTGTCACCCGACCAAAAGTTCAGGGACTAATAGAACTAAAAACCATTTTTTTTAATTGAAAATAGATTTTCAAAAATTGAAGAATCAATAAATTCTTGTTTTCAAAATTTTTGACTAAAAAGGCCAAATCTTACAAACTTTTTTGTATGTTTTTTTTATGTTTACACTCCCTATGCGTATACACTTCCTCTTTACACTCTCTCTTTTCACTCATTATTTGTTATAAAATACCATTTGTGTTTTTCGTTTATAAAGAAAAAAAAAACAGAAACTTAATTACGAAACATATTTTTCGTTTTTAAAATTTTAAAAACAAATTGTAGTGAAATTTTTGTTAATAAAAACAAAAAGAAATATGCTATCCTAGGGTTTTCAACGTAGAATTCTGGCTCAAAATTTTCTTCCAAAAGTGCATGAAGAAATAATTTACATCTTTACAAAAGAGTGGTATTTGTTGATATAATAATTAAAAATGAACGCAAAAGATATAAGGCTAAGTCTAATGAAGCAATAGAATGTTACTCCAACTTATTTGTTACAAAGATTAATGACAAAAGAAAATAGAAACACGAAATAAAAACAAACTGAATTAAGTGGATGGATTTAAGTGGAAAGCAACACGAAAAAAAAAAAAAAAAACAACTAGAAGAGCAGAAATCAACTATAATAAACCTTGGTCTTCTTGTATTACAAACTGAATTCGGGTCTCAAACTCTAACAATATTAAATAATATAAGTAAATATAATATAATTAATAGATAAGAGAAAATAAATTAATAACATTCCACCTTAAAGCCACTTTTTTCTTCTATAATAAGTGGCATGATAAGTTCAAAAATGACATAAATCTAAAGATGACTCCCAAAAGCGGCCTTTTTCCAAATTTCCCTTGATATAATAAAGCTTACTAAACAATATGCTTATATTAAATTCTTATATAAGTAACACTTTTTCTGGTTGTTTAGTGAGAAACTGAAAGTAAGTAGACAATTAATCCAGAAGTACAAAGTTCATTGATTTTTCAGAGCACCATGGACAAAAACAAAATCCACAATATATAAAAAATCTGAGATTTATATATTGTTTGGGTCCAGAACAGGTCAAAAAGCGAAGAACCAGGAAAATTTGAGAATTCTCACGCTTTGATGAGCCTTTTCACCAGAAGTGTACCATTGGATTTCGAGAGAGACCTAAAGCAAAGGATTATTCAGTAACAATTCAAAACAAACTTGGACAGTTACATTGTGACATTAAGAATTAAGCGCACTCGCTAACAGAAAGGAATTATGATGTTTGATATTCAATCTATTACTTATAATTACAAATCCACTAACCAACTGAAATTTACTTTGCTTAGCCCACCGAGCAACAAGAACGATAGAACATAATGTCGGCCAAAAGCAAAATCAGAAATCAAGTTCTTAAGTGACCAACATCAACACTCATGATTTGCACAATGGAAAAAAAAAAAAAAGAAAAGAATAAGATAAGAACATGAGAAAAGGAATTTTAAATAGTGCAAATATAATATGATGTCAACTCGCTGTAGGTTTGGGACTACGGAGATTTCGTACCTTAAAACGGCCTTCAAGAGGCTGTCCCGGTATTTTGAGCAAGCTGCAGCTAACAGTCCTACGCCAGTATATGCTAGTTTGAAAGATGCATGGTAGACTTTTGTCTACAAAATTTATGTTTCAAAATTTCTTCCAATCGATGCAGAACCAGCGAAAATGTGCCTGCAAAATGTATTAGATTGCTATGCTCATTATGGTAAAATCTAACCTTGGAAAGTAAAACAGAAAACTAAAATGAAAGCATACTTAATGATGACAATGGACATCATTGTAGCAGCTCGAAGAATTGTATGCTTTTAAGTTCTAAGCTATGTCAAATCTTGATGAACAACTTTGCCAGTCTATTAGTATTTCACGTTCGGAAAGAAATTGATAATAGCAGACAAAAAGACCAAAAAAAAAAAACAAAAAGATAGTAATTAAAGGGTAAAAGCAAGATCATTTACAGGAATCGCAGCATAAGAAAAACATAATAATAATCATTTACTGGAAGAAGATCAAGAAGGCATGAAAAGAGCACCAGGCTACGGTACAAAGTCGCCATTACCAAACCGTAAAGAAAAACGTGATTAAAATACAAACCTGAAACTTGGGAATCTCCTTGCTTTAATGAACTTTTCACTAGAAGTGTGCCGGGGGTTTGCTGAAAGACCTAGGAAAAGAATTGTGATTACTACTAAAATCATTTTTATATATCGGAAGCCAGGTAATTAGTAAAAGCTATGAGGTAATTAGTAAAAGCTATGAGGTACCGTACCGAAATTCGGAAACAGAGATTCTTTATTGGAATGTTCAAACTCGAACTTATGGATGTATCTTTTAGATCTTCACATACAGAAGCTCTATTGCAGTCTTGTTTGTTGTTATTTAGGATTGCATTGCAGTGATCTTGTGAAGCTGTAACCTATCAATTTGTCATGTTCATGAGCACAAAGCAAACACACTGTCAATGTAAGCTAAAGAAAACGATGAAAAAACTAAAATAAAACCCATACATCAACTGTAAACGTGGAAGCATTCAAGTTGCATGACGCGCCACTAGTGCCGAAGAAAGACTCGATTGATTGCAATACATTTATGGCACTGTATTCACGTTGGAGGCCCTATAGCAAAGAAACATGAACCATTAGGTATCGAATTAGAATGAAGAAACTAATTCGGTTAGATCCTGAACCAGCAAAACATTTTTGGAAGGACACTTGAACTCATGAAAAAAAAAAAGTAAAAACATATAGATGATCACTTTAGATTGAAAAGACATAACAAAACATATTGAGCCATATAGAAAGCCAGTATCCAGACCTCAAGCATGAAAGATACATTACTCTTCTCAGCAACAGGAAGCGATATTGTCTTCCTAACAGGAGGTACAAAGGACCAAGCCAAACCCCATCGAGACGTTTGGCCTTGGACAAATTCAGTTGTTTTTACTATTAAAACTCCAACCTCCCAAAGCTTTGATATGAGGAATTTGAGGTTTGATTTCCTTCCAACCATTGACGTGTACCACCTGCAACCCAAGGCTATAAACGTAAAAGTTGAATTCCAAATTCACCGAGGCACAAGAAAACACTTCACATAGAAAGAAACAATACCGGAATGTTTGCTTCAATATGACACTATCTTCAATGATACGAGTAATAAAAGCCTTTTCTCCACCGGGACAGACCATTTCTTCCGGTGTCCCACCACATGATGTTTTTGGGTTTAGGCCCGCTTCCTCCATGGTTTCAAAAAACGGAGGATTGCACATGCAGAAGTCAAACTTTTCACCGTCCCTTACCACACCAAGAAGGATAGGCGGGCCATGATATCCTTTATTCACATCAGAATACAGATTTCCCTCCACACTCTTCTTTTCAGCTAACGCTACCTCGCTCTCACTAACGACCAATCTTTGGTCTTCCGATTCTCCTACTGATTGAACATTTTCTCCAGTTTCAACTCTTCTAATCTCAATTAACTCGCAAACATGCGGATTATCTTTAACATTTCTCTCCGCCCACTCTAGTGCTACATCAGTCACATCTGTAGCCAAATTTCAATAAGAGAAACAAAAAGATCCAAACAAAAAAAAGAAAAAGAAAAAGAGAACAGAATATTCCTACCCGATCCAACAAAACTCCACCCCAAAAGAGACGCACCGAGAAGCGGGTATATGCAATTCGCGCCACTTCCTATATCGAAACCCCTCACCCTTTCTCCACCACTATCATTCTTCGGCACGATGTCAGACAACAAAAGATCCTCTATCCAATGGATATAATTCGATCGATTCGGAACCGTCGGGCATAGTTGCCCATCAGGAATCCACCTGGGAAAATACAATGCGCGTAATGTAAACCATTACTACTGGTTCTTATTTTGTTAGCAAAATAAAATAAAAAGGAATCCTCAAAAATAAAGAATGTGCCTAATTCTAAGAATATGTCATACTAAAAAGGGCATGTTGTCCCACACAGAACAGAGTTCTTAAAATTTCAAATACTAAGCTTTATGAGTAAGCATATGAAAAGGGTATCGATAAAATTTCCATATATGATAACCACGAAATTCTTACAGTGAAGCCAACTTTAAGAAAAACTATGATAATAGATTAATGGAAAAGAAGTATTGGATCCAACTACCAGTTGAGGCCATGGTCGTGGAGAAGCAAGACGCGAGTGAGCTCTCTGGTGGCGTTGAAGTCTGTCCAATCGATTCTGGGTCGACCGTCTCGGGAATAGAAGACGAAGGGCTCGAAAGAAGGGTAGAGAGAGGCTAAGAGAGCGAAGTCTGGTGGTTTATCAGAGTATTTGTTCTTTGGGTGTATCGTTGGTCTCTCCTCTTTCCTTCTCTTCTTCCTCTTGTTCTTGTTCCCCGCCATTGCTAAACCTTCTTCGCACAACGTGGAGTTGGGGTTTTTCGTTTGAAACTTGTGCCCAAATATAAACGACGTCAAATAAGAACGTCCGGAGATTATAAACGACATTTTGTAGCACGGCATGGCAGGAAACGACATCAAAATGATACGGATGAAAATTGGAATCGAGGACAAGAAGGGTAAGCGACAAGAGAGCAATCAACAAATCCTAACTAACATAAAAGAGGGAATAAGTTTCTTCAAGGGGTTTCGGCCGTTTTTTTTCAAACGGTTTCGTAGCTTTTTTTTTTCGCGTTTTTCGTAATAAAAAAAAAACGCGTTTTTTTAAGGGTTAGAGTGATTTTTTTTTTTAAATTGAGCTATTTCGTAATTTTCTAAAACTTTAGGGACTAAAATGTAAATAAAAGGATGAAAATGTTAAGTGCGTGGACTTCGAAGCAAAAAAAATTGCCCCTGACACGGGCCCGTGTGCGTGGGGCCCGCGTGTCAAGGGCTGCTCCCTCATGCCTCACTCTCCCTTTTGGCGCGTGCTGTGCACGTGCCAGCCACTTTTTTTTTTAATTTCGATTTTTTTTCTTTTCTTTTTCTTTTCTTTTGTTTTTGACGCGCGCGGTGCGCGTGGGTCCAACTAGTACATCATCAAAATTTGGAGAGCACAAGAAAAAATAAGGAAGAATTTCAAAATAAAGTCATCTAGTTGTGTGCTTTCTTTATTTTCACTCTATATTTGTAGTGTAAACTTTGGGATATAAATTAAAAGTACAATACAAATGGGGCATAAATTATCATTGTACCAAGAATGGGGCATTCCTCAAAATCTCCTAAAAAATAAGAAAGCAGAGTGAGGAAGCGCGACATGAAAAAAAAAAAACAAAAAACAAAAACAAATAAAATGGTTGAACTTCGGACTTGAATGACAATTTTTCCCTAGGAGACTTCGCCATATATGGGGCGGGGATGAGTATATGAAATGAAGAATGAGGTGGGGATAGGGATGAGGACATATTTTATTTTCTTTATTGGATAAGATGAGGTTGGGAATACACGGATAACTTTGGTTATGTCAAATCATCAAGTGATGGTACTAAGTTTTCCCGCACTTAGTCTCAGCCAACACACTTTCTCACGACTTTAATATAATAACCAGCACACTCAAAGAAATACCAATAAGAATAACAAGTAAATGGTAAATGCACAAGTTTTTGTGGAACCCTATTCCTGCCCTTATTTTATTAACTCGTTCTCAAAACAAAGGAAACTCAGTGTTCTAGATCACACCATCAAACTTGTGTCTTAGCTTCCCAAGCTATTAATATTTATAGGCTAAACCCTGTGGTTAACACCCCAACCATGTAGGGTTTTGCTAGTTAGCTAGCTGAGCCAAGTATCCCTCTCACTTAGTACTTTCAAAGCCCACTATCCCATTAGTGCCTTTTTCACGCTTAGTTGTGTGGCCCGCACGTGCCATGTGTTTGGCCGTGTCACATACCACGTTTCTCTATGTTGCATCTGTGCGCTACTTGTGCGCCCACTTTCCCACCACCCTGCTTGCATGTTGCACACGTGTCCGAGCAGTTAGCAGGTCACATTTCCACTTGTCAAGTTCTCTGGCATGCCACTCCACCATTGCGTGCACCACGCTATAGCCCATGAAATGTACAACCGTCATTGTTGTGTGCTGCCAATTACTCGCTAGCTACGCAAAGTGCCCAAACTCTTTAATCTACTACCAAGCTGTAATCCACGATGATCTTCACTAAGGCGCAATCTGTTTGTCTGCTTGCTCAGCCTCAGACTCCTGACCCTTATTCTGTGCTAAGTATGTTTAGACCAATTGTCTACTTCTGTTTGCACACCTCTAGGTTCTTTGTCCGCTATGAACTTGATCTTCTTCTCAAGTAAAATATTTTCAAGACGTAAAATTAAGCATAAACGCTCAAATGCTCTCAAACAATAGAAGCTCAATAACAACCTTTTTAAACCTCAAATGAAGACTTTAGAGGACATTTATGATACAACTTAGTTACAAAAGATCGGAATGAAAATCTCTAACTAAGATCTGATTAGAAGCCTAGAACAATCAAGATTATATTATACTTGGCATGCATAGAGATTTGACCACGTGTCTGATCGCTCAACTAATTCTAAGAATATAGCAGAGCTCTGTTCAGTCGTTTGCCACATGTACAATTGATTTGTCAGCTTATATGTAAATTGCGGTGCTCTATCAAGACGGTTCTATAATTCGTGGAATACAAAATATTCTATACAATCAAAACATATAAGATTTATAACAACTTTTCAGATGTATTTTGTTCTCATCATCTTCATCAGATTCTCATAAAATATTAAATAACTAACACATGCATAATTAATTAGTTTAAATTCTGTTTGAATAGAGGTGACAAAAATAAGTCTACAAAACTACAAAAGACGGAACCTAACACTATAGTGCCAACTTTCCCAAAAAAAAAATAAAATAAAATAACTATAGCATTAACATTGTTGGCAAACTACCTAAATTTTTAGTAATCTTGCTATACTAAAATATATTTTTTTATTCACAATGCAAATTTTCTTTCTTACCATCTCAATTCAACTACTACAATCATACTTCTATATAATCATTAATTTGAACTACAAGATTTTGTAAAATAATAATTTAAATTAAAATAATTTGAATTACTTATTAAATTAAGTGCTCATGACTTGGTTGGACCAAATATTCGTTTGCCATGTGGAGAAGTCTAAATCTTGATCTCATAACTAAAACAAAAGAAAACAAAAACTGTTATATTGTTATTTGATAGAGTTGGTGAATTGGAAATTTTGGAGGCCCACAAATGTCGTATCAAAAGATAGCGCCAATGAATTCGATTCAATTTATTCATTAACATAATAATGAACATATGAAAAATGTTGAGAGCTATTTTCCTCTTTTATTATATCGGAATACCCTTTATGATATCATAAGAGGACAAAGCTAATGATGATTACTTTAGGCATATAATGGACAAAAAATGAACAATGCCCTTTTTCATCTATATTGTTTAAAATATTATCTCATTTATTTGTCAATAAAAAAATGTTATGGAATCTTTTTTTGGATATCAATGATGGACGTGACACGGATATCAATGCTGCACGTGACACGCTACAACTTTTATTATATGATGCGCGTAATGCCTTACAGTTTTCATTATATTATACACGCAGCACCTTATAGCTTTCATTATATTATGCGCGCAGCGTCCTACAGCTTTCATTAATTTTATGCAGGGGGTATGCTGCAACTTTCATTTTCTTATAAATAGGCAGCTCATTTGGAGAATACGAAAGAAGAAAGTAGAGAGAAAATAGAGAGAGAATAAGGAAAGGAAAACAGTGTAATGATAAAGTGGTGATTATAGAGTGATTAATAAAAATTTTCCCTCCCTATGAATTTCTTTCTTGTTCTAGTATTTTGCTTGATTATTTGAGTACTACATTATTATCGTTTTCACAACATGTTATCAGCACAAGTTTCTAGCAACTGTTGCTTTGCTCAAGTAAGTCTCTTTACTAATATATTATTCTCTCTCAATTGTTATAGACCAAATATTATCGCATGTATTATATTTATGTCCTCTTGGCTCACAAACGATATTCTATAGTGAGTTATATGTGAGATTTAAATTACACACACCATTTGCATGTCTCCTTATGGAATCGAGTGGAAATCCAGGGCCTAGTTCGATGGTCTCTCTCTGAGAACATCAGAATCGTTGCACGGTTACCCATCTGATACTTCGTGCAAATTGATGCTCTCATGTATCTTGCAAATTGCGCTCGCCCAGGTATTGCCTTTGCTGTTAATTTACTTACAAGATACAGCTCTGAGCCAACAAAAATACACTGGAAGGGAATAAAATATTTATTTCATTTTCTTCGAGGGACCACTAATATAGGGCTATTATATTCAAAAAATTCAAAACCACCGTTGGTTAGTTTTGCATATGCAGGGTATTTATCTGATCCGCACAAAGCCCGATCACAAAGTGTTTATTTATTCACATGTACTGCATTATCATGGCGCTCTCGAAAGCAAACTATTGTTGCCACTTCCTCAAACTATGCTGAAATACTTGTGTTGCATGAAACAAGTAGAGAATGTGTATGGCTAAGATCTATGGTTCATCACATCCGAGAGACATGCAGTTTATCTTTTGATCAAGTAACCCTAACAATTTTATATGAAGATAATACTGCATGTATAGCTCAAATCAAAGGAGGATATATTAAAGGCGACTGAACAAAACACATCTCGCCTAAGTTTATTGTCACACATGAACTACAAAATAAGGGTGATATGGACGTCCAACAAATTCGCTCAAATAACAATTTAGATGAATTATTCACTAAAGCACTCCCTACTTCAACCTTTGAGAAACTAGTACACAAGATCAGGATACAGTGTCTCAAAGATCTATTATTGATGACCGAGCAATACTAATCATGCTTACATGAGGGGGAGTTACCTACACACTGAACTCTTTTTCCCTTAGCCTAGGTTTTGTCACACTGGATTTTCTTAACAAGGTTTTTAATAAGGCAGTAATTTAAAGCGTATGACATATAAGAATGATGTACTCTTTTTCCTTATTAGGATTTTTTCTCATGAGTTTTTTTTTAATAAGGTTTTAATGAGGTATTATATTATACACACAGCGCCTTACAACTTTTATTATATTATGCGTGCAGCCTTGCAGCTTTTTTCTTAAAAATAGGCTGCTCATTTGAAGAATAGAAGAATAGAAACAAAAGAAGAAAGTAGAGAGAAAAGAGAGAGAGAATAAGGTAAGAAAAACAGTATAATGATAAAGTGGTGATTGTGGAGTGATTATAGGTATTATGTAGACGAAGTTGCTGTAGTCCGAGCGAGAGATGATGGCACAGACATAACAGAGAGCTCGACAGTAATATTCTAGAATTTGAGACCCCAGCGAATGGCGAGACTTTGGGCGATGATGGCGGATTTAAATAAGTCTAGTGCCATTGGTGATTTAATAAAGCTTCGTCGCTCTGAAGTAGTCGAAGAGGACGTGGACAATGAGGACGCGCTCTTAATGTTGAAAACCAACATATGCTGGCCCAAAGAAAAAAGAGCCCAACAATCCCAAAAAAAAAAAAAAACTATCAAATAGGAATAATATCCTCTCTCACAAGGAATATGCCATGTAGTATTCTAAGGCTACAAGCCTATGATTGGTTTGATGGATGACAAGTGTCAACCATCCATGATGTCTTGAAGGCTATATATAGCCTCATCTCCTTAATGTTTCAACACTACAACATCCCACAAAAGCCAATCAAGGCCAAAAAAAAAAAAATCCTTCACTTTCTTTCTTTTGAGTAGTTGTGAGAATAAGTGAGAGGTGCTAGTGAGAGTAGTCAAAAATATTAGTGCTCTATTTTCTTAGTGTAATTGTGGGTCTTGTGTATGAAGTGCTTTTAATATAATAAAAGTATCTTTATATTTGGGGTTGTTATTTTGGTATTTAGAGCCAAGTGGTGCTTAACAATTGGTATCAGAGCCACGCATAAGGTCTTTTGAAATTTTGAATATGCTCTGTGGTTGCAGTTCTAATTGATCTTCCACATCAGAAAATATTTCTTAAGATTTTTTCGTGGTTTGTGGTTACCTTGAGCCACAAAAGTAGGGACTGTTTGTGGGGGAGTTTCTTTGTGTCAGCCACGTTTTAGGGTCTCTTGAAATTTTGAATATGCTCTGTGGTTGCAGTTCTAACTGATCTTCCACATCAGAAAATATTTCTTGAGATTTTTTGCGTGGTTTGTGTCGTGAGTAGTCAGGGACTCTGCAAGATTTTTTGTTGAGAACAAAATCTTGTTTTGGTATTGCCGTAGTCTTGCCAACACGATGGGTGACCTTCAAATTGTTAGAGGAATTAAGAAGCTCAACAACCAAAATTACAACACATGGGCGACGTGTATGGAATCATACCTGCAAGGCCAGGATCTTTGGGAAATCATTGGTGGTAGTGAAACTGCACAACCACCTGACAATGATACTGCATCAAAGAAGTGGAAAGTCAGAGCAGGGAAGACAATGTTCGCCATCAAGACCACAATAGACGAAGAAATGCTGGAGCACATAAGAGAAGCAAAAACACCAAAGGAAGCGTGGGATACTTTCAAAGCACTTTTCTCAGGGAAAAATGATATGAGATTACAACTCCTTGAAAATGAGTAGTTATGTGTCAAGCAGAATGATTTGACGATCAATCAGTATTTTCACAAGGTGAAGACTTTGTGTAGAGAAATTTCTGAGCTAGATTCTGATGCCAAAATCGCGGAAGCCAGGATGAGAAGAATAATCATTCATAGCTTAAAGCCGAAGTACAGAGGGTTCGTTACTGCTGTACAAGGTTGGCCTACTCAACCGTCTCTTGTAGATTTTGAGAATTTACTTGCAGACCAAGAAGCGATGGCCAAAGAAATTGGTGGAGGCTCACTAAAAGGTGAGGAAGATGCGCTCTTTACCAACAAGAATAGAGAGCGGCCTCGACCAAATACCGACAAAGGATCGAAGAGAAGCGATGACAAACCAGGTGGTCATCACAGCAGCACTCACTCAGGGGGAGCTCAGAAGAATGGAGACAAGGTTTATCCGTTCAGACAAAAGAAATGGTTTGACGGTAATTGTCACAACTGCGGAAAGAAGGGCCACATGGCAAAAGATTGTTGGTCCAAGAAGAAAACGGCCGAAAGCAATGCAGCAACCTCCAAGACGGAGAATCGGAGTGACGACGAATGGGATGTTGTCGCATCATTTGCTGCAAAAGAAGAAGAATCGGCGCTCGCAGTGACGATACCAGGACAGATTGACTACGAGAAGGATTGGATCGTCGATTCCGGTTGTTCGAATCACATGACCGGAGATGAAGACAAGCTGCAGGAAATGACAGAGTACAAAGGAGGCCGCGTGGTGGTGACGACCAACAACTCGAGGTTACCAATTGCTCATATTGGTAAAACAACCATTGTACCTCGTTACGGTCCAAACGAGATACCGCTTCAAGGAGTCTATCATGTTCCAGGCATGAAGAAGAATCTACTATCAGTAGCACAATTAGCATCATCTGGCCACTATGTGTTGTTCGGTCCTCAAGATGTCAAGGTGTATGAAGATCTGAAGATCACAGGAACACCAACAATGGAGGGACGGAGGTTAGAGTCTGTCTACGTAATGTTAGCAGAGTCTGCTTATGTAGACAGGACTCGAAAAAGCGAGACAGCAGATTTATGGCATGCGAGGCTAGGGCACGTCGGCTATCACAAGTTGAAAGTAATGATGAAAAAGTCAATGCTCAGAGGACTTCCTCAGCTCGAAGTCCGAGAAGACACGGTTTGTGCCGGGTGTCAATACGGTAAAGCACATCAATTACCATATGGTGAATCGAAGTTCAGAGCAAAGGCGCCGTTGGAGCTAATCCACTTTGATGTCTTTGGGCGTGTCAAACAACCATCTATTAGCGGAATACGATATATGGTTACGTTCATCGATGGCTTCTCCAGATATACTTGGGTTTTCTTTATGAAAGAAAAATCCGACACATTTTCAAAATTCAAGGAGTTCAAAGAAGCTGTGGAAGGAGAAGTTATAAGAAAAATACAGTGTTTGCGAACTGACAACGGGGGAGAATACGTGTCAAATTCTCTCAATAATGCCAGATACGTCATCAGATGACTTGTCCGAATACGCTGCAACATAATGGTGTAGCCGAAAGGAAGAACCGACATCTTGCGGAGACTTGTCGGAGTATGATACATGCCGAAAATGTACCAGGGAGATTTTGGGCTGAGTGTATGAAGACAGCAGCTCATGTGATCAATCGGCTTCCCCAATCAAGGCTTGAGTTTACTTCTCCCTTCGAGAAACTGTGGGATGCTGAACCTGCAGTTGGCCACTTTCGAGTTTTCGGTTGTGTTTGCTATGTGTTTGTGCCAGATCATCTACGTAGCAAATTTGACAAGAAAGCAGTTCGTTGTATCTTTGTCGGATACGATGATCGGCGAAAGGGGTGGAAGTGTTGTGATCCTACTATTGGTCGATGTTATACATCACGAAATGTGGTGTTTGATGAAATGTCTTCTTGGTGGTCTTCTGAAAATTTGGAACTACCTGATTCCAAAGAGATTGAAGATCAACTACAACAATTGGAAGAGCAAGTTACCGAGGTACGACCAAGTCCAGGAGCAACCGACGAGTCGGAAGATGAAAATGGTGCAGAGCAAGGAGAGATAGAGAATCCATGGCAAAGTGGCGTTTATCAAAGACCAGTTGAAGATACCGAACCTGTTCAAGAAGGAGAAGGTTCACAACCACAACTCAGGAGATTAACAAGAATACGGAAACCAAATCCCAAGTATGCCAATGCTGCCGTAGCTGAAGTCGAGATCCAAAAAGAGCCAGAGACATTTGACGAAGCATCTCAGAGCCTTAAATGGTTCAAAGCTATGGAAGAGGAAATCGCCGCATTAGAGCAAAATCAAACTTGGGAACTCGTGCCAAAGCCAAAAGAGGTGAAGCCCATTTCTTGTAAATAGGTGTATAAGATCAAGACTCGTCCTAACGGATCGATCGAACGGTACAAGGCGCGACATGTAGCTCGTGGCTTCTCTCAGCAATACGGACTTGACTACGATGAGACGTTTAGTCCGGTAGCAAAACTTACAACCGTACGAGTCCTTCTAGCACTTGCTGCCAGTAAAGACTGGAGATTGTGGCAGATGGACGTGAAGAATGCCTTTCTGCATGGAGAGTTGGATCGAGAGATTTTTATGGTTCAACCATGGGGTTTTGAGAGTGGAGCTCATCCCGAGTATGTGTGCAAGTTAAGAAAGGCGCTCTATGGGCTAAAACAAGCCCCGAGAGCATGGTACGGAAAGATTGCTGAATTTCTTACCCAGAGTGGCTATTCTGTGGCACATGCTGATTCTAGCTTATTTGTCAAGGCTAGAGAAGGAAAGTTAGTAGTAGTACTGGTCTATGTGGATGATTTGATCGTCACTGGAGATGATGAAAGAGAAATTCATCGAACAAAGGAAAATTTATCTGTCCACTTCCAGATGAAGGAACTTGGAGAGCTCAAACATTTTCTCGGGCTCGAGGTCAATCGCACAAAGGAAGGATTACTTCTCTACCAACAGAAGTACGCGAAAGACCTACTACAGAGATTTGGAATGCAAGAGTGCAAGCCTATTTCGACTCCAATGGAAACAAATGCCAAGTTGTGCGCACATGAAGGAAAAGACTTGGCAGATGGGACGATGTATCGGCAACTTGTAGGTAGTCTTATCTACCTTACTTTGACTCGACCTGATATTTCTTTTGCAGTTGGCGTTGTGAGTCGGTACATGCAGAATCCAAAGAAGTCTCACTTGGAAGCTATGCGACGTATTCTCAGATACGTCAAAGGTACAATTGACTTTGGTCTTTTGTACAATAAAGGTGAAGATTGCAAGTTAATTGGTTATTGTGACGCTGATTATGCGGGAGATCATGATACGCGTCGATCAACAACTGGATACGTGTTCAAGTTTGGATCTGGAGCAATTTCTTGGTGTAGCAAAAGACAACCAACAATATCACTATCCACTACAGAAGCCGAGTACAGAGCAGCAGCGATGGTAGCGCAGGAAAGCACGTGGTTAATTCGGTTAATGCAAGATCTACATCGACCAATTGATTATTCAATGCCACTTTATTGCGACAACCAATCGGCAGTGCGCTTGGCAGAGAACCCAGTGTTTCATGCTAGGACAAAGCATGTGGAGGTGCATTATCACTTTATCAGAGAGAAATTCTTGCAAGAAGAAATAGAGATGCATCAAGTGAAGACAGATGACCAAGTTGCAGACTTGTTTACTAAAGGACTGAATGGTGGCAAGATCGAGAAATTTTGACGACAACTCAATATGTGTCGAGTAGAAGCATGTGTTGAGGGGAAGTGTTGAAAACCAACACATGCTGGCCCAAAGAAAAAAGAGCCCAACAATCCAAAAAAAAAAAAAAAACTATCAAATAGGAATAATATCCTCTCTCACAAGGAATATGCCATGTAGTATTCTAAGGCTACAAGCCTATGATTGGTTTGATGGATGACAAGTGTCAACCATCCATGATGTCTTGAAGGCTATATATAGCCTCCTCTCCTTAATGTTTCAACACTACAACATCCCACAAAAGCCAATCAAGGCCAAAAAAAAAAAAAAAATCCTTCACTTTCTTTCTTTTGAGTAGTTGTGAGAATAAGTGAGAGGTACTAGTGAGAGTAGTCAAAAATATTAGTGCTCTATTTTCTTAGTGTAATTGTGGGTCTTGTGTATGAAGTGCTTTTAATATAATAAAAGTATCTTTATATTTGGGGTTGTTATTTTGGTATTTAGAGCCAAGTGGTGCTTAACACTTAATGGTGTCCATAGCTTTGTATGTGATACCTTTACCTTCTTGGCAACGGAGATGGGCATTGTGGTGCGCCAAATGTGTGCGATGAACTAACATGGTGAGAGCTGAGTTGCCACATGAGAACAAAGAGCAGATGGTTCATTGTATTCTTGTAAATGACACATTTTCAGCATTTTTTAATATTCAATGCTCGATGATGTTCGTCTAATTTTTTATTTATTTATTTAAATTTGATGTGTTTCATTTTGTTGCTCGAGTATGCGATGTTTATGCCGCGCTTATGGGCCAGCTTCATAGGGATTGGGTATGAACTTTTCGAAATGCTAAATTTTTATATCCAAAGTTGTCAACGTAATTTATTATTAATAGTTAAATCTATTTTTTATGATGTTGTGTTGTGAATATTGAGAATACTTTGCTAATTTAAAGAATATATCAATCTTAGTATAATTATTGAAAATGGAAGGCACCTTTTACTAAATGGGAACTCTTATATTTGTTTAGCAAAAAGAAAAATGCAGACCTATATTGTCTTTCTGTTTGTTGAGTTATAAAAGCCATTATTGTCCTGTCTTCGATCCATCTGCTTAAGCTTTTGAAATGAATTAATGATTTAATATGGAATCAAAGTAGGAGGTCTTGAGCTCAAATTCATGCAATTACACAATTTTTAATCCCATAAAAATCGTCTACGTGCAAGACCTAATCGGCAAAATGTTGAGATATAAAAATCATTGTTGGTCAATCTCCCATCAGTTTAAACTTTTAGGATGAATCGGTGATTTAACGCTGTCTTTTCTATCTTTTTATTTTTACTTTTTCATCTCCCCATATCAAAATTTCCTAACTACCCTCTATTTTAAATAATTATTTTTTTTATGTGTCAAAATCTAATTAGAAAAATAGAAAAGACAAGAAAAACAAAATAGACGAAGTGATTCTTTGTGAGCATAAATTTCTTTCTAGACGTTATGAGCAAACGAAGTAAAAATTACTAGGTACAATTTACAAGTTACTTACAAAGAGAAGGACGTCATTTAAATAAAGTTACTAGCTTAACCTAAAATGATAACTTTCTTGTTAAAAAAATAAAAGAAACAACTAAATATAACCTTAAACGAAGCAACTAAAAATTTTGGAAAATCATTGATTTGATATTGGATTTAGTAGATCGATCCTTTCGATTGAATTTCTTTCCTAAATGAATATCAATTCCATTCATATAATATTCACAAAATTTAATCCCAAGATCATGAGGGACGGCATCTAAAAAAAAAAAAAAAACTCTAGTTAAAAATTTAATCTTATAAAAAAAAAATGTCCTATTATTCAGCAAGAAAGATTTTATAGAATCCTAGCCACAGTTCCAACCGTTGTATCTGGAACGTAAAGGACGGTGAGATTAATGGCAAAATGGGTAAGCTTATCCATACAAACTATGAGCTGAGTCAGCATAGTACAGCATCATCAAATGGATAAGCCTTTACGAATCAATATCAGCCATAGTACTATTTTCAGGCCCGGCAGTGGCACCAAAATAAATAAATATACAAACATTAAACCAAAAAATAGCAACACATTCAAATCATATAATCCAAAAGCACCATCCTCATTTCTTACTCTTAAAAACACTCAAACAAACCAACAATATTCATTTTTTCTTCAGCCAAGCCCTTCACAAACAAAACCCTTAAAGCATTTGACCACAAGAGGGAGTTTTTAAACAACATGGCGTCAACGACGACGACGACAACAACGACGTCGTTTTACGAGGTTCTCGGGATTCCAGCGAGCGCAAGTGGGAACGAGATCAAATCCGCGTACAGAAGACTGGCCAGAGCATGTCACCCTGACGTCGTGTCGTTCGAGCACAAGGAGAATTCTGCCAACGAGTTCATGAAAATCCATGCAGCTTATTCCACGCTGTCCGATCCCCACAAGAGAGCCACATACGACACGGCTCTCTTCGGCAACCGCCGGAGGCCCTTCGGCTGTCCGGCGGTCTCGGCTTCGCCGGATATGGGGTTTTCGCAGTACAGCTCATACAGGAGTTGGGAAACTGATCAGTGTTGGTAGGCGAGTTCTTAGCTGATTATGGTCGAGTTGCTAGACATGACATCTTGAATTAAAAATGGGCTTTTAATTGTTTTTCTTAAGGGTTAATTTGGCTCGTTTTTGGGTGCTTTAACCTGTATTGATCTAAGTTTGTTTTTGTTGAATCTAAACAGAGCAGGATAAAAGCAGGGGAGTGAGAGTGTGTGTTAGTTTGAGCATATTAGGGTCTTCATTTGGAATTTTTTCGTTTTTGGGATTTGTAATTTGTTTGTCATGTATAGTAGTATGTAATCAGCAAGATTGATGGATATTAAAAAGGAAAATCAGTTCTGATTTTATCCCGGCCGAAGCTTAACTTACCCTCTGTTTGGGTGGTCATTTTGACCGTTCCATCTTATTTTTTTGGATGGAAAAAAATAATTTGGAATGGTTTGAAAATAATTTAGAAAAATAACTTTGCGAATTTTGAAATAGTATAAATGGTTGAAATTTAAAGATATTGTATAGAGATTTGAAAAGTTGAAAAAAATAGTTGAAAAAAAAAGAAATGATTTGGAGGATTATAAATGTTGAAAAAAAAATTGAATTGCATAAAATGGGTGAAATGTGTATGCCAAACATAATTTTAACCCAGTGCCAAACTAATATCGGTCACAATCCATTTAACACAATATCAAGATATTTCCAAAATTTCATAATAATAATAATTCTCGAGCCTCAGGCTTATCACATATCATTTTTTTTCAAAGATTCCAACAATATCAAAACTCAAGCCGCAACTTTAACGTCGTATTATTTTACGACAAAAACTCGATTTTGGCCGCTTGGTTATACCTTTAGTATACGATGGTGAGGAGTTGTGAGTCCTTAAGTGCTTCGGTCGTGATCCTGCATAATTTTGACATAATTAAATGATCGAATCAAATTTTGAATTTAAATACAACACAATATGAAACACTCGAAATTGTGACCCGAATTGGTAACTCATTTACATTTGAATAGGCATATTTGTCAAAATACAACTTCACAGGGTTTGAATTATAATAACGTGCATAATTTTCTTTTCAAAAAGGCTCATTCAAGACTTTTTAATTTTGACAAACTAAATCTTCGTAAGTCCGCTAAATCTCCAAATCAAACTTTCAAAATAATGTCACTTGGTAAATTTTTTATTTTCAAAACCACGTCTAAAAAAAGAGAAAATTAAGTTCCTACTCGTCTAAGCACGGATAGGTCTAGGGATTCAACGATTACCAATTGTGTGCGAAAAATAAACACTTGATTGCGTAAAGTTTGTCGTACTAAAACGAATTCTAAACATGTTTGATATTAAATTAGCACACTTTAAGGTGTCAAAAAGCTCAAGGTAAACTGAATGAAAAACAACCTCTAGCCGTCTAACAAGTTCAAGCCCATAATGATACAATTCTTTAACTCAAACTAATTTTATTCACCCACAACAACATAACATAAATCTCAAATTACGAAAACAAGCCGCAGATAGGATAAAACTTCAATAAAAACATAATCAACGAAATTCGAGTATCTTTCAATAACCACAAAAGGAAACGAGGCTCACCAAACCCGAGCAATTGCGGCTCAAGGAAGCACGCTACGGCTATCGAAAAAATCCGGCGGCGGTGCGAAGCGACGACGAACTCTCGATGTCGGCGTGGTAACGCGACGACTCAAACAATGGCGGCGCGAGAGAGACATCCGCTTTGACGATGACGAACGAGAAGAGTTTGACGTGAAAAAGGGCACGGCTGCCGCCCGGAGGAGACCGTGGTGCGGTGAGGATCGGTGGGGTTGTGCAGCTACGCGGGAGGGGCTGGCCGACGTTATGCGGCGGTGGCCGGAGCTGTGGTGGCCGGCGACGGACGGAGCTTAAACTTTTTGGATGAATTGATAATTTAACACTATTTTTTATGTCCTTTTATTTTTACTTTTTCATCTCCCCACATCAAAATTTCTTAACCACCCTCTATTTTAAATAATTTTTTTTTATGTGTCAAAATCTAATTATCTCTGTGAGCATCAATTTCTTTCTAGACGTTATGAGCAAACGAAGTAAAAATTACTAGGTACAATTTACAAGTTACTTACAAAAAGGACGTCATTTAAATAAAGTTACTACCTTAACATAAAATGATAACTTTCTTGTTAAAAAAATAATAGAAACAACTAAATAGAACCTTAAACCAATCAACTAAATATTTTGGAAAATCATTGATTTGATAGTGGATTTAGTAGATCGATCCTTTTGATAGAATTTCTTTCTAATATTCACAAAATTTAATCCCAAGATCATGAGGGACGGCATCTAAAAAAAAAAAAATACAACAACAACAGCTCTATTTAAAAATTTAGCATCTAAAAAATAAATAAAATAAAACAACAACAACAACTCTATTTAAAAATTTAATCTTATAAAAAAAATGTCCTATTATTCAGCAAGAAAGATTAATAGAATCCTAGGCACAGTTCCAGCCGTTGTATCTGGAACGTAAAGGACGGTGAGATTAATGGCAAAATGGGTAATTTTATCCATACAAACTATGAGCTGAGTCAGCATAGTACAGCATCATCAAATGGATAAGCCTTTACGAATCAATATCAGCCATAGTTACTATTTTCAGGCCCGGCAGTGGAACCAAAATAAATAAATATACAAACATTAAACCAATAAATAGCAACACATTCAAATCATATAATCCAAAAGACCATCCTCATTCTTACTCTTAAAAACCATCAATCAAACCCTTTCATTCTTCAACAATAATCTTCATTTTTCCTTCAGCCAAGCCCCTTCACAAACCAAACCCTTAAAGCATTTGACCAAAAGAGGGAGTTTTTAAACAATATGGCGTCAACGACGACGACGTCGTTTCACGATGTTCTCGGGATTCCAGCGAGCGCAAGCGGGAACGAGATCAAGTCCGCATACAGAAGACTGGCCAGAACATGTCACCCTGACGCCGTGTCGTTCGAGCACAAGGAAAATTCGGCCAACGAGTTCATGAAAATCCATGCAGCTTATTCCACGTTGTCCGATCCCGACAAGAGAGCCACCTACGACAGGGCTCTCCTCGGCAACCGCCGGAGACCCTTCGGCTATCGGGCGGTGTCGGCTTCGCCGGATATCGGGTTTTCGCGTTACTCGTTCAGGAGTTGGGAAACTGATCAGTGTTGGTAGGAGAGTTTTTGGCCGATTATGGTGTAGTTTTGCTTGACATGACATCTTAGAATTTTCTGTGGTGATAGCCTGAAAATGTGGTTTTAATTGTTTTTTTTTTTTAAATAAATTTGGCCAGTTTTTGGGTGCTTTTTGTATTTGATCGAGTTTGTTTTTGTTGACTCAAAACAGAGTAAGATAAAAGCAGGGGACTGAGAATATAGTCCAAAAAGGAAACGCGTATATCATAGTTTGAGCATATTAGGGTTTTCTTTTCGAATATTTTCTTATTTTTAATTTGTAATTAATGCTAGTAGTATGTATTCAGCAAGATGGATGATTATGTGCTAAAAGAAATCTGCTTGTTGTACTAAAGAAAGAAGTTGCTGCAGTTATAAACAGACGAGGTGTTTGATAAATTGTATTTTTAAAACAGCTCTTAACAGCAAATGTAGCGTTTTTAAGTGTTTGGTAAACTATATAACATATATAATTACCAAAATAGTCATATCATTCAAATTATTTTATATTATTGATTTTAATACATAAATGAAGAATACAGTAATTTTGTACATTGTCTAAGTAAAATATATTTATAACTCTAACAAATCTATTGTCAACAAAAATATAAAAATCACTGTTCATATATATATATATATTATATTGGGTTAATTACATTATTATAAATATAATATATATAATATTTAATGCCACATTTATTTGTCATATTACATTAATATTGAGTTAATTACATATTATAATATATTAATATATATGTGATAATTCATATATATATATATATAATACTTGAATGAGTATTGCCTATCACCATCATTTCAAAAAACAAAACATATATGCTTACTGACTACGATTGTATAATATAAAACCAACCTGCTAAAATCATTTCAACATGTGATGTGGTTTTTAATTTTTTTTTCACGCTTACACATTTTTAGGGTATTTTAGTAATTATAAATCCTAGAAGCAGAATTAGTTATTTAAAAGCAACCCATAGCCTGCTTCTCAGATTCTATAAAATTGCGTTATGAAGAAGCAAAAATTGTTACATACTTATTTAAGAAGTAAGTTTATCAAACATCTTCATCTGCTTTAGATTCTTTCATAATCCAAAAACAACCCCTAAAAACAATGTCAAACTGGCCCTATGACAATTAACATATTGTTTGACTCAATCATTCAAATGTTTGGTTTTTCGCTTTCTCTATTCTAAGGTAAAATGGTTGAGACCAATTCTATTACATTGAAATTCGAAAAACAACAAATATTTAAACCAAAATATTTGGATGCTTAAGCCAAGCAAAGAGCAAGAAGGAGAATGAGATCTGATATTATTTTGGTACAGCTCTTTTGTTATTTAAAAAGATGTGACATTGACGCCGTCTTTCATGGTGTATAATAATTAGAATGATGTGACAGTTAATTTTCTTTTAAACGAATTTTTTTAGTCGTTTTTGAAATCTTTAAACTCCAATTTGAGAATGTTTATACAATTTATACACTTTCAATTGTTTAGAGTCTAAAAACTACGTATACCACTTAAAGATGGTCGCCAATAATTTAAAGATAGGTCGTTGATTTTCTTGTCAGGCTAACCATAATTTGGTCGCTTTCTTTTATTATCAGTGACCACTTTTTAAAAATGTGGTCGCCGATACTTTTTATATTTTTTAATTTATAAAATAAAAAATTGTTAATTATTTTTAGTATTCATTTTTTTCTTCTACTTATGAAATAGAGATAATATTATTAATAGTTATCAAAATTAAATATAAAAAATATAAATATCATTAATTAATTAGCGTTGCTATCATAATTAGTTAGAAATTAATATATGCCAAGTGTCTAAAAAAGAGAAAACACATAATAATAATAATAATAATAATAATAATAATAATAATAATAATAATAATAATAATAATAAACTAAAAAGTGCTATAGAACATAAGATATATGTAAAACAAACAAACTAACTAATCAGCTAGATCTGTTTCTAACCCACTATCAGTGTCCATGTCGTCGTCGTTGTCCTCAACCAGCCACAAGCAGTGCCGGTGTGCGCTAGCTGAGCAATCTGATGTGCAGGTTTGCGCGCGCGTGCAGGGGTGGGGGGGGGGGGGGGGGGGGGGGGGGGGGGGGGGAGATGGATTGGTGTTATACCCAGAACAGACTATGGATGTTGACAACTCATGTAGTTGTACATATGTGCAAACTGCTCCTTCATCGACGTCTTCTTTCTCTACAAAGCATGAAACTCCTTGAAAAATACCGAAGACTAAGAAGATTCACACCGTTGTGAAGGGCCAGTTTGTTCACTTACATAATTCTTAATCATTGGCTAGATGACAGTGAGGTGACTATGACCCGACGTGAGAACCTTGATGATGATGTTCTTCTCAGACTTGCATAGGTTTGGATCTTACGTTTGTTGTGTCTGACGGACATCCGACATCTTCTCTTGCAACAACATTGTAAAAGAAAATAATTTATCGTACAAAGAATATGATTTTATCTACACACTACGAAATTAATGTTTTTGAAAATAAAAGACTTACAAAATATTGCTTGGCGGCCTTATTTATGAACGTATCATTCTTCTGATGCCTCTACACATAATTGTCTATCGGGCTCTTCAAACGCCCTTGTGTAATCCATCGGTATGTGATGAGTGAGCAATATACTCACTCCTTTATCACATTTTCCATCTTGAATTGTTGTAATTTCCTCAAGTTTTAATGTGTTTTGATGAGTTTTGTGAGTGTATAGGTGATTTGAAAACTAACATAGAAATCGAGACGAAGAAACACGAAAAATGAACAAATCTTGAAGGAGAAGTAAGCAAAATCAAGGAGAAAGATCAAGAGCCGGTCGTTCGCCTATCATGGGCCGAACGACCGCCTAAAATAGCCAAAAAGAAGGGAAAACCCGAGGCATCGCCGGTCGTCGCCAAAATCCAGCCGAACGATCGCTCAGGTGAAGAATCGCAAAAAAACTCCTTGGGGCGAATGTTCGCCAAATTGGGGCAATCGAACGCCAAGCTGGGCGGTCGTTCTCATGATCTGGGCAAACGTTAGCCCGGCCACTTTTCAGCATCGACTTTTTATGAGCTGAACGTTCGCCAAACTCAGGCGAACGACCGCCAAACTTCGCTGATGCAAAAACGACAACGTTTTAACTTCATTTCAAGATGGAAAATTAGGTCAAATCACTTGGGCTATAAATATATCATGTTTTGAATGAAAAAAGAGAGGTTCACACACAGAGAAACACCACAAAAAGCTCAAGAACACCAAGAGAAGGATTGACTCTTCAAAGAGGAGATGAAGATGGATTTGCTTGCGAATCTTGCCTGAGTTTTCTCTACTCTCTTATTTTCTTTTCTCTTGTATTTCTTGTATTAATTATGAACCCTAGGCTATTTTATATATTTATTTGTTAAGTTTCAAGAGGCTAAATCTCTCTCTAGGAGAGATTGGTCGAACTCAATGTCGAATCTATTATAGTTTTCATTAATAAATTGCTACAATTACTCAATTCTCATGTTTGTGTTCTTGTTGGTTTATTTATTTCTATTTGCAGTTGAGAGATTGGATAGAAACTCTAGGTTCAATTAGGTTAAACTTGAGAGAGGCAATTTGATTGAATTGGGAATAACAAAAATCACAAATTAGACGCCATAAGGACCGAGAGGAGATTGGTAGTCTAGGTAGTCGAATTGTAAATCGTAAGGACCGAGAGGTGATCGATTTAGGATTCTAGGAATCGTGTGTGAATGTATTAAATCTCAACGAGCGGACGCGTGAGTTAGAATTGAATACATAATTAGGTCAATAAGCGAGAGCTGCGACTTATTTCTTAAATTCCTAGACTAGCATAGAATTGAGGATTGTGGTGAGATATTAAGGAGTAATTGAATAGAGGACACGTTGAGCGAAGCTAATCGATCCTAGGCTTTATTTATAGTATTTTTGTTTACATTTATTTTGTTTATTTATCTTTCTTCATCTAAGTTGCTAAGCCTAGATAAAGTAGACATTTAGTATTCATAGTGCTTAATTAATTAGGTTAGTTAGTTTTCCGTGGGAACGATATCCAGACTCTTTTGTCCACTTTATTACTTGAACGATCTGCGCACTTGCGGTAAAATTCGCGTGTGTTTTCGAGCGAATAGTATGCTGCGAAAGACTTGGTATTATGAGTTGGCTTTGTCTGCTGCTTTTGGTAGTTCGTCTTGGTCCTCAAAGATATCTCCTGCAAGTAATTTAAAATAAGTAGATAGTTAGTCCAACTATACTTATAATAAATAAAGATACTAGATCATATACTTTAAATTGCTCTGAGTTGATGTGAGCCATACAACGATGTCTCTTATTCTCTTCGCGCCGTCTGCACCGTACTGTTGCATCATCGTGTCGTTGTATTAGTAATTAAAATCATGTTTCCAATCCTTCAAAAACTTTCTTGTCTAACGCTCAATGCTTCGTCCTCAATGTGAAACTAAATACCAATAATATGTGGCCAAACAAGCTTGCATTGGGATAGATCTTGACACTTCTAGTAGAAGAAGTAAGGTTCTAGTAGATCTCTGGTGATCATACTAATAGTGTTGTCAAAGTTGGCAGAGGGATCCTCAATTGCCATGTACCTCGTCAAATTCAATGTCTAACTAGCTGCCTTCCGCCTGCTGACGTAGGTACTCCATTGTAACAAGCTTGTTTTGCTTACAGCATTTCCTTCTCTGAGTACTCGATGTAGTCCCTGCAAAAAAAAAAAAAAAGATTAAATATTGTTGGTAACAAAACAAAGAATAAATAATTCATACTAAAATACACCAACCTTGTTGCACAGAGTGGGGACTCCGCAAGGATAACGGCTGCCACCATCGCCCATCGCTCTGCCCCTACAGTGCCATGAAGAAAGTCAAAACGACAAAATTGATCACATTGTAGTACCTACGAAAAAAGAAAAATATCACTAATCATTGTATAACTTTCTCTTCGCATCATAGAGTGAATCTGAAACCTTATTTCTTTCGGGATGTGATATCTTTAACATATCACATATTAATTAATTAAGTTTCATTTTGCAAAATATCAATTATTTGGTGATAAAATATTTATAGAATCTATTAATTTACAATCAACAATATTATTATATAAAATAGGAAACAAAGTCATTTTTTTTCCAAATCAATGTCGTTTTCCTATCAAATATGTCATTTCCAGCAAGTTCACTGTCGTTTTTCCAGTTTTGTTATTGTTTTCTTAGTTTACTGTCGTTTTTCTTGTTTACTGTTGTTTTTGCAGCTTTATTGTCGTTTTTATGTCCACCATAATTTCACACCAACTTCAACGTAAAGCTACACCTAATATCAATCAACCTTACAAGTAATTGCAACACATCATAAACATAATCGTAGGCATAATCCAACATTTTACTAACCACAAATTCAACCTAGAATGTCCTTAGTCATGCTAGAATGAATGCTCATTTTACTTTCTTCTGGATATCATGCAGTCTTTTGTCGTTTTATGGATTTTACGAATGGATTTTTTTTTTCCATAATAAAGTTTTAACAGGACACCCTTTCTAATGGCTAGATCTTATAGGAGGTTTAGTAACTTTTCTGGTTCCTAATTGTACTTTGTATTATTTTTTAGTCAAGATGGTCTCAAAACTCTTGATATATATTGAACACTTTTCCCAACAAGTACGTTGCGCGGCATCAGAGAAGCTATATACAAGAAAACAGAAGGTCCATAAAAAGTAATTCAGAGCCAGTGATAGAGTTGTTAGTTAAGTTTTTTTGAAGTTATAATTATCTTTTACTTTCAGAAAGAATATTGTTATGACTTATGAGAACACGTCGTACTATCTACCTTTAAGAAAAAAAAATTGGTTGAGAGTATATATTGTACCACGGTCATTTTTTTTTTTCTTTTGGGTTTGCTAATTAATAAGAGGACCAAGGACTGGGTGTTTCTTCTGTGTGTGGTACTTCTAACTCCATTAATTTTTGTAGCGTTTAGTTTGTCAAGACATGCACTTGCACACAAGATACGTAATTGATGTTCTCAATTAACGGTACTGAGATTTCAGCAATCTATAGAACTAATTGAAGGGGTGGACGTTTCGTCCCCGCAAGGCCGAAACATTTCGGCCCCTTTTTTTTGGCATTTTCTCGTTCGTAACGCAAAAAAAAAAAAAAAACACATTTTTAGGGGGTTAAAATGAAATTTTTTTTTTCAAAAATTGGGTCATTATGTAATTAAATAAAATAATACGGACTGAAATGCTATTAAATAAGACCAGAATAAAAAAAAAAAGTTGACTTGCGCAAAAAAAAAACCGTGACGCGAGCCCCTGCTTGTGGGGCCCGCTTGACAGGGGCTGTCCCCTACTCAACTTTCTTGGTTAATTGCAAATCCATTGAAAACCGACATACCAAAAGAGAAACCGGCCATAATTTTTTTTTTTTTTTGCTGGTTTTGGTTGAGTCTTGATATTTTGGTTATCTTTCAAAAATTGAAACAGCCTAAATATCTGAAATTTGCCCAATAATCACCCCTAATAGATGTTATGTGTTCGAGCTTAACATGTGCAAACATGATACTTGTAAAGAATTTGTATCCCCAAATTGAGTCTGCATTTGCGAGGCTTGAGAGAATGAAATTTGTTAGGAAGTACGGCGAAGTGAGTCGCAAAATGGACCTCTCGGAATTTGAGCTAGCGGCTAGTTCGAGTAATCATCTGGTCTTAGGTCCGCCGAAGTAGCTTTTGCCGCTGACCATGAAACGCGTAAGAGGAGTCACACCTGTTCTCTTTCGGTGATATGCGAACTCCCATCAGTGTTGCAAAAAGAACCCTAAGACTCTTTATTTTAGCTTTATCTTCTATCTCACTCCTTTGCAGTTTACGCGTGAGCTCAACCTAGGAGCTTGCGACCTTGTTATTTCTACTTGATGGAAAAAAATCGCCACAAACACAAACGTACACATAGCGGAAATACAACAATTAAAATAGAAAAGACACAACGATTTAATTAGTTTGAAAAATTACATACATCCTCTGTAAATAGACCATTCTTCACTATTAATTTGGTAAATATTACACACTCAACACTCTCTTTAATATATCACCAATCCAAAACTCAATAACACCTTTTATCAAGAACTTTTTACACGATTAGTCAATTTCAAAGTATATATTACACATTTGTTCTACAATATCAATTATTATTAAATACATTCATTTTGCTTATGTGGCAATTTTTTTATGACTTTTATACCCTCATTTTGCTAATAGACCCATTTTTTCAAAGACCCGAATTTAGCTTACCATATTTATCCACTTGTTTCCTTTTTTTGTGGTATTGGTTAGTTTATTAATAACTAATTCTTGTTATTAATTCCTATTTAATATATATCATAATTGCTGATTCCTATTTATCAAATTCAAATTAATTCAAACACTTCCTAATACATAACAAACGTTAACAACTTTTTAAAAAAATTTGTGACATTTAATGTTTCATATTGATGTTATATTGTTTTCCACGCTGGCAAGATTGTAAATCTCAGTGGGTTTTTTTTTTTTTAATTATTTGCATGATTCAGTTATCAAAAGTTTTTAAGTGATTTTGGCAATTGTTTTTTCAAACCTCTCATTATTTTATCCTTTCTTATGTCTAGCATTGATTTTCTTTGTATATAATATGATATAAATTATTTAATATGATATTATATTTTTTTTGTATGGTAATTGATTTCATCTCAATTAGGAATTTTTGACATTTTTAATCTTGATTTTGTGGCCACAATTTTTACAGTTTAATAACTAATTTATATCAAATATCATTTTTTTTGTGAGATTTTTCAATTATTTGCACTAATTTGGTGGATTATTCACTTTTTTTTTAGTGATTTTGGTAATCTTTTTAAGACTTCTCAGTATTTTACTCTTTCTTATGTCTAGTATTGATTTTTCTCTATTATATATAATATAATATAATATAAAATATTTAATATGATGTTATATTTTTTGTATAGCAATTGATTTCATTTTAATTAGGAAGAGTTTTTGATATTTTTAATACAAAGTAACAAAAATTGTTACAGACATGCATAACCCCTATTTTGCAACTAAAAGATCCCCCTTTGGCAAATGAATAACTAGTAACAACATGATTTTATATGTATTCTAATATGATATTATATGTTTTGTAATATGATACTCGATTTTAAATATTAAACCATATATGCGGCTAATTCTTACTATATCACTAGGGTGATTGATTGATTTTGAATCATATGTCTTAGTGGCTTGATCCCATGCAACGTCGCAGACAATGTATAGTGATTATTAATATTATATTAATAATATAATATGATATGATTTTTTTTTATACTTCACTTTTTGTAATGTGATATAGAATGCTTTGTTTGCATACTATTTCGGTGCAAGGGAAAAAATGCTTAAAAAAAATAGTAACACTGAGGCTGGAAAAAAAAAAAGGACAAACATGACAATCAAGCCTTAAAAATTTAAAAATGTAATATCATATTGAATTGCTTATGAATACTCACATCGGTATTGAAATCAAATATAGATGGATTTTCATTGTTTCTTGATGATGATTTTGTCCGTCTACGGTCCGGTGATGGTGTTGCAGTAGTTGATGACATTGATCTCGTTGGGTCAAGCCTTGGAGTAAATCACATAGGTGTTGGCGGCAACATTCTCATAGATTTCGCAGTGGTGTTCAAGCGGCAGTGATTACAAGGTGGCGCTCGATTGATCGGTGATGTTTAGGGTAAAAGATGTCAGTGGTTCAACAAGACATGAATTTCTTCGTCGGATTTTGAAGGCGTTAAGCAAATATTTTTTGCGAATTATGAGTTGTTGATGATTTTTGCTTTTGGGGTGGGTTTTGGCGAGAGATTTGAAGGTGGGTTTATAATTTTTTGTTTTGAATATATGGGAGAAGAGAGCATCATTGAAACGTGTTTTGATTTTTTATTTTCAAAATTTTGCTTTTTATGGTTTGAGAATATGAAAATGATAAGCATTTATGGGTTGTTTCTATTTTTTTTTTAAATTTATTTATCAGGTTTATTTTTAAATTCAAATGTAATTATAATATCCCTCAATATACGGTTTTTCTCTTGAATTGTGGTTTGACTTTTTAAAACTACATATATAAAAGATGGGTTGGATTTAATGCATGCCCGTTTGTGTTTTTGACCCGAATTTATGGTGTAAGGGTATTTTAGTATTATTAGGTGTTAGGTTGAACATATCTAATATATGTTTTATATGTAGAACATTTGTGTAATTTATGTGTCATATATGACTATATGTGTTAATCACCCTTTTATCAATGTCTCTCACTCACAATCACTCAATTCACACAATTCACGTAACGCTCTCTTCTCTATCCTCTTTCTCTCTCTTTCTTTATGCGGCTACTAGTCTTTACTCCTTCAGCACTCACAATTGTTTTTTCTATCTATTCTCCAGGCTTATAGCCTCCCTTCTCAATTATGTAGACACTTACAATAGCTCTCCATTTTTTCACGCCTATAGCCGCACAAACTTAATCAGACATGGACACACTATAATAGGTGCACATATGGGCTATCTTCTCTAAGAGCCATACATAAGGAAACTTTTTTATTTCTTTTAATTCATTACTTTCAATACTCATCACATATCAAAGTATAAATTTGAGTAAACTTTCCTAACAATTTCCTCCTCTACTTAATCAAAATTTCTCTAACTCAACTCAAACCACTCAACAACATCGTAGCATCTATCATTGACACCCATCTTTGGGCCCCATTTTGGTAAACGAGCGTTGAGTTCCTCATCAAGCTTGACGCGAAAAACCGATGTTAGTGTTTATGATGATTGGCATTTTTATTGGTAAAATCATCTTTAATTACTCAATATTACTTTTGATTGCCTATGACTAATCTTGAAGATTGCTATATTATTTTTGCTGATTTGGACCCAAATGTATCTGGACTATACTTTGGACACTAGGAGATAGTGTTTCCTTTTATATCCACACGATGTTCGAACGCAGAGTATTTATGGCAAGTCCAGGTGTGCATCGTTGACTTGGTTGATCTTGTTTCTTTTATATCGCACGATGATCGATTACCTAGCTGGAATGCGTGATTATATATCTTAAATGGTGATTCGAGTCGATATTTGATTCGAGAATCATTATCTTTGACCAATATTTTATCGCTTGTTTAATGCCTTTTCTTTTGGAGATTATTCTTGGTCAGTTCTTTATCTTGCCCAACTATTTATTATCTGATGATTGTCGAAGAGAAAAGGACGAGAGATATAGTGTGTGAGTTAAGTGCTTAGTTAGAATTTGGGTTTGTTTACATACTCTGTTGAGTGGTGTTACTCACGGTGTTGTATAAACCATGTGAGTGTGGGTATGTTTTGAGTGAACTTTTATAACGGAAAATTAGTAAGATATTACACGAGATGTGTGATTTGTAAGGCAATGGAATCTCGTCAGGGTTGGATTGTAGGCGAAGAGATCTCGTTAAGGGTAGATCGCTATGAGTGTCGAGAGGACGATGCGGAAGATTGAGAGGGGTTGAAGTCTTGTATAAGTCCGAGCTTTCTCGTTTCCATTTTCTAATAGATCATTTCATCTAGGCGAGGCCTCACAGACGTACACGAAAACTAAATTGCATAACCAACTTTCGTGTGTCATTTTACTTATTTGCTGCACATTTCGTTACTGTTCACGTGTTTTAATTTTGCATCTAGATTTTAGTTATTTCTTGTGTTCCTTGTGTGTGTTCTATCATCGACAAGGAACATCTACTAACAAAACGGTTCTTTTAATTGATATATGAGAACCACAATTTCAAAATCCCTCAACTTCCTTTTCTTGGAAAGAATATCCTTTATAAACTTAGCATATTTGGGCATTTGTTCTAAAGCCTCCACAAGGGGAATGTTAATATGCAACTTTTTAAAACCTTAAAAAACTTCTTGAATTTATTGTCTTCATGTTGATTGTCAAATCGTTAGGAAAAGATGGTGGATGTCTTGTTTGCTGCAGGTCTGCTCTGCTTTGCTGAAATGACGTTGTAGCAAAGTTGACAATTCCAGTATTTTTGTTTTTCAACTTAGTTGCCCGTTCATCCTTCTCCTCTTCCAATTGGATTGAAGAGGGCTCATTATGATTAATAGACTTCTCATTAGGAATTTTCAACTCCTTTCAACTTTGTAAAGTGATATCCTTGCAATGCTCTTTTCCTTCACATCTTGGATTCTCCGTGTCACTCGATAAGGCACCTTGAGGTCTATTGTTCATTGCATTAGCGAGTTCCCAACTTGATTCTCCAAATTTCTCAATGAGGCCGCTTGGGATTGGAGCATTTCTGCTTGATTTCGAATGATGGAGGGCAATTCTGGCTGGTTGGCAACATCCCTTGACGACTAATGACAAAAATGAAGCCGTGAAAAGGCGGAGATTGAATGGACGGTTGAAGAAGATAAGTTAGCGAGTAGCAACTCCAAGGCATTAAATGCTATTTTTAGTGTCGTTGATGCTCATTAGTTCAAGTTTATCTTTAAGTGTGAGGTGGCTAAATAAGCTTGGGAAATCTTAGAAAACATACATGAAGGTACAAAGGCTGTGAAACTCTCTAAACTTCAAATTCTAACGTCCTATTTTGAAAATCTCAGGGTGAAAGAAGAAGAGACAATAAGTAATTTCAACTCTAGATTGTGTTATATCACAAACTAAGCTTGTGCCTTCGGAGAGAAGTACAATGCAGAGAAGCTTGTAGGTACTCTTAGATCTCTTCCTAAGAGATTTGCGTACAAGGTTATAGCCATTGAAAAAGCCAAAGATGTTTAGAACATGAAGTTTGAGGAATTGACGGGGCTCACTGTGAACCTTTGAAATGAACCTCGAGGAGGAGAAAAGCGACAAGAAGTCCAAAGGGATCGCATTCCAAGCTGAGAGTTGAGATGAACAAACAGAAGAACTTGGTGATGAAGACGATGACATTACTGAGACCATGGTTTTGTTGTCTAAAAACTTCAACAAAGTTCTCAAAAGATTTAATGCTTGTATGATCTTGATCAAAGTGTACATGATTAATTGGTTCTTAATTAGAGGTAGAAAGATAACAATTGGAACGTTCTCTAATCAAATTGACATAAGAAGGAAATTAAGCTAGAGATAGCTAATATGCTTGTGTGGTGCTTTGAATTCCCGTTAGTAATGCAATCTAGTATTAGTTTGAGATCAAGAGATGAAAACTTGATATTAGTGTTAGGCTAATCGATGCTCTAGAGAGATTGGTTAATACATTAGCGAATTCGCCCTCATCATAGGAATAGAAAATCAATGAGTTGAATTAACATATACGAGTAATTTGTCTAGGTGAAATCGAAAGCCCTAGGTTCTTTTACATTACTTTACATCTCTACTTATATCGCACTTTTTATTCGTTTATTCTTATTTTAGCTAAATTTCATTTTCTTCATTGCATTGTTCAATTAGAGTTAAGATTAGAGTAGTTTGGTACTTAGCGCACAAGTCCTCGTGGGATCAACACTCTACTTATCACTTTATTACTTGAAACGATATCGTGCACTTGCGATTTCGTACAACGCTAACTTTTAATTTGGACCTAATGGTGTATTTAAAAAAAAACAAAGAAAAAAAAAGAAGAAGAAGAAGAATGAAGCTTGGTATTTTTTTTTCCACTCGGGTTTTATTTTTTTCGCTTTCCCTCCCACTCACGCCGACACACCCCTCCCCCCTCTCTCTCTCTTCTCTCAACTCCTCCTCACCCACTCCCTCTCGATCTCTCTCCCTCTACCTCCTCCACAAATCGCCGGCGTCCGAGCCGCGCCGCCCCTCCCACGTGCCGTCCGAGCCACGCGAGTCCAGCCCCTTGCCAACGCCGTCTCTTTCGTGTGTCTCCTCCGCCCACCACGTCGCACAGCCCAACCTCGTTAAGACGCCAGCAGCGCGAGCCCCTTCACGCGTCTCCTCCCCACCGTGCAGCCATGCCGCTCTGCCCGCGAGTTCCGCCCCTGTCGCGCACAGCTGCTGCGCAGCCCCGTCGACGAGCCACGACGGGCCCAGCTCCTCTATGCCACCCTTCCATTCTGGCGAGGTCTCGTCGAGCGACGTTCCGGCATCGCGTAGCTCCGCTCAACCCTGACAGCAAGCCCAGCCCCTGCTCCTCCGTGCAGCCGCGCAAACTCCGCGCCCCAACTCTCCGCGAGCCGCGCGCCTCCAGCCCCGCCTCGGCGTACCGTAGTGCCGAGCCCAGCCATTCACAGCGACACTTCGCTACCTTCACTGTGTTTGGGCATGCCCGGGTCGCTGTTCAAGGTTAAACTCGCACTTGGAATGTTGATTTTCGTTCCAATTTCTATTAACTCGCGATTTTGTGACTTTGGCTACATGGCGGTTAGCATCGATTTGCTCGGCACATTTAATATTCTTTATTGTAATTAAATGAATTATGAGCGTAGTTTTGTTGATTCGTTTTCTTAGACGACTTGATTTTGTGTGGTTTGCGTTATGATTATTCGAGTCTTGTTTGGCTATTTGGTTGGCTTTATTTCTTTAGTTGTGAAATTTGTACTCGAAATTATTAATGTCAAAAATCTTTATTTTTTTTGCGGATGGTGATGGCGAGGATTTTTAGTATATTGATAGTGGATAAATTGTACGAAAGTTTATACTCCAATTATTTCGTGGCTTTAAAAGTCTCGGCAAGTGCTCTAGTTTTAATTATCCTGTTTTGGTGACCTGGGTGTTTTTATGTGTGTTTTGAGATCGTGTTTGATTTAGTTTTTAGAGTGTTTTGACCGTGTTTAGTTTCGGTGTCGTGAGAAATTTTGAAGCAAATTATAACCTTGAAAGGCTTGTGAATTTACGAACTTTAACAACTTGCTTAATGGAGAAATTGTGCGCGAGTTTGGAATGTTGTGACGTTTTGCAATCCCATTGAACATAATATTTCGATTGTTTTGGCGTTGTAAATTTTCATGGCTTAGTGTCGTTTGAGAATACAATTCGAGAATTTAACAAATTGACGAGAATTATCTTTTGGGTGGTTATTTTGTGAAATTTAGAGGACGCTTTAATTAATATGTAAGTTACGTTAAGTTTGGAAACTTTCAAATTAAGAAACTTTCGAAAGGAAATTCCTAAATGAAGATTTTGTGACCTTGAAGGTCGGGTTTTACGCAAACTTTATAATCTAATTGTATTAGATTTATTGATGAGTGTGGTTTTGCACACTCATTTACCCTTGAATTTCACCAATATCCGATGTAAATCCTCAAGTTTGAAGTTGTTTAATGTGACTTTTGAGCTTTTGTAGGACTAAACTCTCAATTTGACAAAAAGAGGCACAAAGCATGGAAATATCACTATAAAATAATCGAAGGATTTATTTTATAACGGTGAAATGTGCTTCGTGGCATGGCAACAACGCAAAGTGACCAAGACGGACACGAGACACCCTTAGGCCCATCTCGCGCGCCCAAGCCCATCAAAAATGCGCCATCGGGCCCAAAAGTTCGACCTTATTTTGCTTGGTCGCAATGCGACCTATTTTGGTCGCGGTGCGGCCAACATTTCAGTAATTGCAGACTAGTTTTGCGTATTGCGACACCACCGCGACCAACCCAATTCTGGGTGTCGCAATGGTGTCACGATGGTGTCGCAATGCGACCAAGGTCATTGTTTCAGGTGTCGCAATGGTGTCGCGATGGTGTCGCAATGCGACCAAGGTCATTGTTTCAGGTGTTGCAATGGTGTCGCAATGGTGTCGCATTGCGACCAATGTTTCAGATTGTGCCTACCACGTGCCCAACACATGCCAACTTCGAATTTTTGGCTCAAATTTAGCCATTGGATGTAAAATCAAGGGCCAAGATGACTCCATAGGTTAGGGCAACTTGCTTAAGTGAGGGGTAGCTCGAAATTGGAAGAGGGGACCATTCTAAGAGACCATTTTGGAGACTCAAAGAGGAACTTGGAGGAAGAAGAGTTTCCATGGGAGCTTGAAGTCTTCAACCACCATTTTTATGAGCTTTTAAGCTCATTAGTGTTTGATTTTCTTGTTCTCTTCTCTTATATTTATTTCTATTGAACTATGAAGTGTTTGTATTTTGTGATTTTTATTGAGACAACTTTGTGAGTGATATTTGGATTCAAGGGTGATGTAGTTCACCCTTGAAGTGCCATGAACTATTTAGTTTATTAATTGATGTTTTGTTCATTCTATTGTGGTGCTTGATATTTATTGTCTTTTAATCATTTTGCAATTTTCCTTTACCATAGCTATAGAATGGTTAGGTTGTTGTGGATGATTAATTGTCTTGGGAGAATAACATAGCTTGGAAAAGTATGTTAAAATCCTCGTATGAGCATGCACGTCTAATTTAACCTTGAGACCGGGAGGAGATAGGTGATTAGATAATCTTAAGAGGGAGCTTAAAGTGTGATTAATTAACCGGTTAGTTAGGGATAACAACTTGGTAAATTTAGTCACGTAAATTCTCATTCACGCTCGGAAGAGGTGAATGAGATATACATTAGGACCTCTAGATTAATGGAATGACTTAACTAGATTAATTGGACTTATAGGTAATGGCATGGATAGGTGAATGAAATCAACCCTTGGATCCACATTTATTTATTATTTTTATCGTCATTTTAATTTACCGCCTAGTTAGTGTTAGTCTGTTAGTCTTAATTTCCGCATTCGTTTCGTTAGTCTAGATAGCAAGTAGGACGAGCGAGGTAATACTCGACTCTTATCTCCGACCCAATCAATCCCTGTGGAGACGATATCCGAACTCAAAGTCCACTTTATTACTTGTGCGACCCGTATACTTGCGGAAAAAAATATCGCTAACATTTATATCTTTGTAAACTTATCCATTGAACTTAAAATGAGCATCGGATCGCGAGTTCGAGCGTTTCGCGTCATACTTTTGTTTAAGCTCGAAACTTGATTTGACTTCTCTTTTTATTCTCTCAAATCATGCAGGATTGCCTACGAAGCAAGTTTGGACGCACGACCCTTTATCGTCCTTTACTAAAGGTATAAATGGGCGATCGAACTCTAGAGCTTAATGCTAAATTGCCTTGGCGCTCCTTGCGACTTTTGTTTAATGTCTATGTTTAATATTATTATGTGAGTCCGAGCCACTGAGACTCGACATTGATACGCGAATTAAATTAAAATATAAATTATTCTGCGTGATTGTTGTAATGGACTGTGACCGAAATTAGTTCGGTGCTGGGTTGAATTAGGTGAAGGCTTCGGCCGGGATATCCGAAAAACTAGGAAAACTCTGCCGGATTTTCGACTCAAAATTTAGACACTTTTTATGGCTAAGTCAAAGACCGCTTAGGTCCAAGATTTCATTTCTCACCTAAACTAGTCATGCAACGTAACCATTGGTTGGGATTGTCGGTAAACCTTAAAAACGACGACACTCGGGATGTGAATGCTCTTAGGGGTTTCCCGTCAGACCGTTTGTCATTCCGCTGTCAAAAATCCATTCTTGACGACATGTCAAGCTTTAAAGTTTCCTTCCTCTCTAATAATTAGTAAACACGGGCATTGACCCTCAAATTTCTCGTATTGGACAGTGGTGCCACACGTCAAGCTCCACGAAGAAATGCCACTAAGGAAAGATCCCAAGGACCGAGGCAGGGAGCTTAGGACTTCAAGTAAGTGGATCCCCTCTGCAACTCAAGTAGGCTTTACTATAAATGATTGTTTGTTTATGTTGTGGCGTCGTGTTAGTTTGTGACATTGTAATTAGACATCATGTGAGTAATTGTGTCATTACTTGCCGTAAGTACGTGATATATGGGGTTACGTGCTTATACCTTGTTGTCTAACCCATAAGTATGGGATTATGGGTTTAAGTGTCTATCATGTATTCTGTCTGTGGATATGGGACCATGGACATAAAATTATCCAAGTATCCTTGTTGAGATTGCCTTGTAGGTGGAATGAATTTCAGAATGGCTCAAAGAACAGGGGAGCGTCTTAATTCTCGAATAGGCCCAACGAGGCGTTTGTGAAATTCATTCTGAGACAGCACGACAAGGCCATTGGCTGTAAGAGGTCTCGGAACGGCCCGAGGGGCTTAGAGGAGGTCGTCAGACGGCCTTCCTCACCTTATGTTGTTTAACGATCTGGATCAGCCGGACGGGATGAGTTAAAGCTAATAGTTCCGAACCAACCCGACAGGGTCATTGGTCGCGAAAGGTTTCGGAAAAGGGCAAAGAGGCCCGAAGGGAGACGATGTCCCCATAAGAATATAAATTGAACGAGACGGCCCCAAGGGGCCCAATATTACTATAAGTCCCGCAAGGGGCCCGATCGGGCGATGGTGAAATCAATTCCGAAACGGCCAGACAGGCCATTAGCCGCAGAAAGTTTCGGAATGGCCGACGGGCCAAATGAACGTTAAGCAAGGATTCTTTAAAATTTTAAGTCATGTCCACATGTATTCTTAGTGAAATAATATCACGATCTAAAGGCCTTAAAGTGAAATCAGAGGTAGGTTGAATCTATGACTCGGGTTTCAACCATTGGTTCGGTAACTCGATCTCTTCTATGGACATTCGAATGTTGTATTTGTGACTCATTGAATGTGTGATAAATGCTATTACTTATGTCCTTAATCCACTTATTGGGCTTTTAGCTCACTAGTGTGCTCGTGTTACAGATAAGTTAAGGGGAAGATCGAAGGGTAGACGGCAATGAAGGAAGACGGCGGGTGCATACGGGTCTGACCTTGTGAGCGTCACGTGGACCGCTGGTTATCCGGTGGCAAAAGTTTTTTAGCTCTTAATTAATTTTGACAAATCCTCATACAAAACTATTTTTGATGATTATGGAGTCACGGTTGGAACCCGTGTTTAGGAATTAAAATGTAGTTATTATCAATTGTGTAAAAAGTTCAAATTTAACCGTATTTTTGGGACATAGAATACTTCATATAGTTATAGATTACTTTAATTTATGATCTATTATGGTATTTTTTATTTAACATGTTTTGGGTCGTTACAATGTTGATATGTGATATCATGGTTTTGTTTTTGTTTGCTTTTCAATTTGATTGAATAGTTTTTAAAATATACGCTTCCGCTTAGCATAAAATCCGTTTATATATATATATATAAATATATATATATATATATATATATATATAAATATATAAAGAAGAACAAAAGACTCTAAGAACAAGAAAGAACATGTACAAGAAAATAAATTATAAACAGACCATAGAAGAACATTTATATGAAAAAAAAAAAAAAAAACCTTCACACAATACAATATGAAAAAAAAAAAAACAACAACAACAACAACAACAAATTGGGGACATAATAAAAAGGGGGATTTTGAGGAATACCCCATTCTTGACACAATGATAATCTATACCCCATGTGTGTTGCACTTTTAATTTATACCCCAAAATTTACACTACAAACATAGAGTATAAATGAAAGGAGCACACCACATGAGGTATAGATTATTAAGTGGCATTAAGAATGACTTTATTTTGAAATTCTCCCTTATTAAAATTAAAAAATAAAACTGCACGGACCCAAAAACAAATAATAATAATACTCAAAATAAAATAAATATCAGAACCAGCAATCAAGCCTTGCCCTCGACTCTTGCATGGGTGAGGGCAACACAAGCGTCAACAAAGTCCTCATTGATAAAGTCCGTCGAGAAAACCTGCAGCCGATCGGCCACGCCCTTGGCGACACACTGCGCCATGAAGAGCCTCGCGTAGCGGTGAATCCGGTCCGTCACCGTCCTCACGCACAGCTCGAGAGTTTCGGCCTGCGGCGTCACGGTGTTCTCCACCCTGTAGAAGAAGTTCCTCGACGAAGCCGGCGGTTGCTCGCTCAGATGCTTGATGTTGCTCTCGAATTTCGTCAACGGCAAGTCCGTGTCGATCCAGTTGTCCTTCAGGTGCCCTGTGTTCCAGAACGGACTGCCGGAGTTCGGCTGTGGCGACTCCCTCGGCTTCCAGACGCAGATCACCCGCTTCGGGAGCAGCTCCGTTATCGTCCTCCCGAAGACGTGGTCGTCTTGGTGGATCAAGTACTCCCCGAGCTGCTCCTCCAGATACCTCTCGAAGTCGTTGGGGTCTCTGTGGCCGAACTCCGTCCTGATCTCGAGGATTATGATCTCCGATTGCGTCTCGGAGAGGAATTTCTTGACTTCCATGATGACGACTTCGATGCTGTAGGTCAGGAGAATTCCGTGGCAAATCCAGCGGCCTTCTTGGACGCGTATGTCCAGAAGCCTTGTGCCGAGGCAGAGCTGGTGGTAGATGGAGAGAGACTGGCACTGAGCGAAGGGGCGAGTGAGTAGCGGGATTCCGATCTCGTTCGTGGCAGAGTTGTGAGTGCCGGGCCAGACGATCTGGTTGATGCGGACTTTGTCGGGATTGAGGCCGGCCATCCAGTTCTTCCGGTCCGCCGGATGGTAATCGCAGCCCGGAAACTCGACGCCGCATGTACTGTTGAGGTCGCAGAGAGCTTTCTCCTCCGTCGATATCGCTTTACTTCGCTCCATTTGCTTCGAGATTTGATGGCCCATGTTGACGGTGAATTGGAGAAAGAGGGGTTTCTGCAAAGGAAAGTATTCTAGTTGGTGGGTTTTAAATATAATGCATCGTAAGGTGGATAACATTTTATTCGTCGTTGACTTTTTGTTATAGCATGACATATGTGATGACGTTTTTTATCATCAAGTTGTCTGTCGGGCTCTTCGAACGTCCTTGTGCATCCCATCGGTATGCTGCAAAAGACTTGGTATTATGCGTTGGCTTTGTCTGCTGCCTTTGGTAGTTCTTCTTGGTCCTCAAAGATATATCCTGCAAGTCATTTAAAATAACTCTCTGAAAAAAATTTTGATGAAATGTTATTGGTAACAAAACAAAGAATAAATAATTCATACTAAAACACACCAGCCTCGTTGCACTAACCGGGGATTATGCGAGGATCACGGCCGCCATCATCGCGTCCATGGTAGCGAGCGACAGGCCCTGCAGTGCCATGAAGAAAATCAGAACGACAAAATTGATCACATCATTAAGCACCTGCAAAATCGAGTGAATCTGAAACCTTATTTCTTTCGGGTGTGATATCTTTAACATATCACATATTAATTAATTAAGTTTCAATTTGCAAAATATCAATTATTTGGTAATAAAATATTTATATAATCCTATTAAGTTACAATCAACACCAAAATTAGAATGTTAATATAGAAAATAGTAAACAAAGTCGTTTATTTCCAAATCAATGTCGTTTTCCTATCAAATATGCCATTTACAGCAAGTTCACTGTCGTTTTTTCGGTTTTGTTATTGTTTTCTTAGCTTTCTGTCGTTTTCGTTGTTTACTGTTGTTTTTGCAGCTTTATTATCGTTTTTATGTCCACCATAATTTCACACCAAACTTCAACCTAAAGCTACAACTAATATCAATTAACCTTACAAGTAATTGCAACACAAGATAAACATAATCGTAGGCGTAATCCCACATTTTACTAACCACAAATTCAACCTAGAATGTCCTTAGTCTTGCTAGAATGAATGCTCATTTTACTTTCTTCTGGATATCATGCAGTCTTTTGTCGTTTTATTGATCTTACCAATGGATTTTTTTCCATAATAAAGTTTTAACAAGACACCCTTTCTAATGGCTAGATCTTATAGGAGGTTTAGTAACTTTTCTGGTTCCTAATTGTACTTTGTATTATTTTTTAGTCAAGATGGTCTCAAAACTCTTGATATATATTGAACACTTTTCCCAACAAGTACGTTGCGCGGCATCAGAGAAGCTATATACAAGAAAACAGAAGGTCCATAAAAAGTAAATCAGAGCCAGTGATAGAGTTGTTGGTTATGTTTTTTTGAAGTTATAATTATCTTTTACTTTCAGAAAGAATATTATTATGACTTATGAGAACACGTCGTACTATCTACCTTTAAGAAAAAAAAATTGGTTGAGAGTATATCTTGTACCACGGTCTTTTTTGTTTTTTCGGTCTGCTAATTAATAAGAGGACCAAGGACTAGGTGTTTCTTCTGTGTGTTGTACTTCTAATTCCATTAATTTTTGCAGCGTTTAGTTTGTCAAGACATGCACTTGCACACAAGATACGTAATTGATGCTCTCAATTTACGGTACTGAGATTTCAGCAATCTATGGAACTATTAAAAGAATTGAGGGGGTTTGGACGTTTCATCCGGGCAAGGCGGCATCGTTTCGGCCTCTTTTTTTTTTGGCATTTTTCCGTTCGAAACACCAAAAAAAAAAAAAAAAACTTGTTTTTAGCGGGTTTAATGATTTTTTTTTTCAAAAATTGGGTCACTATAGAATTTAACAAAGTAATAAGGACTGAAATGCAATGAAATAGGATTAGAATGAAAAAGAAAAAAAATAATGATAGTAATTATTCTTGAAATTCCCTAAAAAGAATGATAGTAATTACTAAGAGAACGTTTATTAGCATGGAAATAGTGTTAGTACATGTTTTGTTAGATGCTAAAGAGTAAGAATGATGAAAACAATTAGAAGCACAGAGAGTATGTACGGAAGATGAAGAGGATTGTCCAAAATCAAAATATTTAATTAGAAAGATAAAGAATTAAAGGAATAATGAAAAAAAAATTGTGAAATTACAAGGTTTATTTTTTTATTTTATTTCTTTCATTGTTATTAACCAAAACTTAAAAGAGAACATGGAAGGATGGAGCTTGGTATTAATAGAAGGATGCATGTTGGTATGACTAGTTCAAAGTTAAATAAACTTTTTTTGTTATTTAAATTTTAAATAGGCTAGTTAAGAAATTAGCCACTTTAAAGGTAAAGTTTGAAGGATTTAGCCTTAGAATGTTAAAATTAAGGATTTAGTCATAACATACATGTAACATAATATGTTACATGCAACATACGTGTAACATAAATATAATACATGTATGTTACACGTGTAATATATTATGTTACACGTATATTACGTGTAATATATTATGTTACACGTATATTACGGCTAAATCCTTAATTTCATGAAACTATGGCCAATTCCTAAAAAATTATCCAAAAGTTTGGTTAAATCCTTAAAATTCTCAATTTTAATATACTTTTATTTACTTAAAATTTAAATAGTCGTTTTACTTGTCCGTCGAAAGTTTAATAAACTTGTAAGGGCGAATTTGAAAAAATGAACCAAATTTCAATGGGCCTTTCAAAAATAACACATGGTTCATAATATTTTTTCATAAAATTCTACGATTACCATTTTTTATATTCCGAAACATGTGTTAGTTTTTGAAAATATTAAAAAAAAAAGTAAGAATTTGTATCCTCAAATTGAGTCTGCATTGGCGAGGCTCGAGAGGATGAAATTTGTTAGAAGTACTGCGAAGCGGGTGTCGCAAGATGTAGGGATGGCAATTCGTGTTTCATGTCGTGTTGAAATTTTTTGAACCCAAACACGACACGATCCTTTTTTTTTTTTCAAAGAAAGTTTCGAGCTTAGATTAAATCAGAGAAAATTGTGTTCCCAACAGGGGTGGGAAGTTCCCCAAAAGAAGGAAAGCTTAAAAATTGGAATTGGCTTCCCATTTTGCTAAAGCATCGGCTGCCATATTTCTGTCTCGATTGATCCAAGCAAAAGAACAAGTAAAATTAATGGCCATCGATCTAATGTCTTCCAAAACCGGCATAAGCTTCCAATCCATTTTGAATTTCCCTTTTGGAGGGCTTCCATGATTGGTTTGCAATCGCCTTCTACTATGATCCGATGCCAGCCTTTAATGTTAGCAAGAGAAATCCCTTGCCAAATTGCCAAAAGTTTCGCTTCCATTGAGCTCGCCGCCTTGACTTTTCCAACCCATATTAAGAGTGGATTGCCTTTGAAGTTCCTTGAAATCACTCCTATAAGGGCTGCTTTAGTATGATAAGCATCATCCATATTTATCTTCATAAAATCTTTTGTTGGAGGTCGCCACTTTGTTTATGAGAGTAGCACCAGCTTGTTTTGTGGAGTCTGTTGATCTGAAGTTGAGTCTTTGTGTTTTGAACTACTCATCTCTCTTTCTCTAACTTTGTTGGAGATCCGTTGGAGGGATGAAAGAGGATATGCTTTTATTCCTAAGAAAACTAGCGAATTTCGACACGACCAAATCTCATCACGAATGAAGGCAAACATCGATCTCAAGTTGAATTGTTCCTTGTCATTGGTGTTGAACAGAGCTTTAAGTAACTCTTGGGCAGATTGAATCTGATCTGGCAACTGAGAGGGGACCCGTTGGAGGCAAACTAGATTGCACGAGCAAAAGGGCAAGCCCATAGCACATGCAATAAGGTTTCTTGGGTTGAGGTGCACAAAGGGCAGAGTATACTATTTGTGAGATTTCTCCTTGCTAGTAGATCCAGGGTTGGAAGTTTTCCATGAGATATACTCCATAGCAACATTCTAACTCTTTCCAGGATTTGTAACTTCAACAAAACTGTCCACCAAGGGTCTGGCTGTTGGAAACAGCTCTGCTACGCTGTTATACATGCTTCTTTTACTGTAAACAAACCTGCTTTATTAGTTTTCCACACCAGTAAGTCTGGTAACGGTTCTAGGCACACTTTTGTCTCTAGGATGGCTTTAATTGTTGAAGAATCAAACCAAGACGTCAGCTTGCCCCTATACCAGACACGTGAACCATCAATAAAGAGAGAAGCAACTCTTTGGTTCTTATCCAGGAAACTTGAATCAGACTATGAAATCACTACCCTACTTTTCAACAAAACTTGATCCAAAATACATATCTGAGTTCCGAATCCAACTAAGAAGGCAGAATTATCCTTTATCAGGTCCGCTGAAGAAAGGATATCTCTCCACCCTTGTGATGTCGATGAAGTAGCTGAGAACGAAAGAAAGGGATCCCAGTTGCAATACTTGGCAAATAAGATTTCCACCGATAAAGATTGTTGTTTGCTAGCTAAAGCCCACCCAATTTTAGCCAACAAAGTGTTGTTGTAGTCGTCCATTCTCCTGAATCCTAATCCACCGCTGCATTTAGGTTGGCATAAAGTATCCCATCTTTGAAGAGTACAAACTTGTTTTTGTTTGGACCACAAACCCACCAAAATCAGTGCATCATGCTATTTAGAGCTTCATTGAAATTCTTGGGAAGCTTGAAGGTAGACATAGCGTAGGAATAGCTTGTACCACCGATTTGATTAGAGTGGCTTTCCCAGCTCTTGAGAGAGATTTGCTCATCGAACCTTCGAGTCGATTGTGGACTTTTGTCTTCAACGCTTCAAAACTTGCAATCTTGTTCCTCCCCATAAAGAGGGAGAACCAAGGTAAGAAATATCCGAATTGAGTTCAGACATTGCCAAGGATTGCATGATATTTAGCTTGATAAGCCTGAAAACATTGTTGGAGAAGACGATCCCTGATTTCTGCTTGCTCACCATTTGGCCTGACCATGCTTCATAGGTACAAAGGCATTGTTTGATGTGCTCAATTTCTTCTAGATTAGCCCTTCAAAATAAATATAAAAAAAAACATTCATCCGCAAACATTAAGTGAGAGATTGGTGGTACTGAGCGGCCAATTTTGATCCCATACATACTCATCTCTCTCTCTTTTCCAACAAGCAATCGGGATAATATCTCAGCACCTATAATGAAAAGGAAGGGGGACAAACGGTCGCCTTGACAAAGACCCCTTGAATGAGTAAAAGGATTACACGGACTACCATTTAAAAGAATAAAGAAAGACACAGTGGAAATACATTGTTGGACCAGACTTATGAATTTATTAGAGAACCCGAACAAATCCAACACCTACAAAAGAATACTCTCCATACGATCATATGCTTTATGCATATCCAATTTGATGCCCAAGAGATTTTCTTTCCCCTTTTTCCTCTTCATAATATTCATTACTTCTCTTGATAGCTCTGCATTCTCCGCTATCCACCTTCCCGGAACAAACCCCGATTGGAAAGGTGATAGAATCTTTCACAACAAAGGCTTCAATCTTACAGTAATAATCTTGGTGATGATTCTTAGGCTGAAATTACATAAACTAATGGGTCGGAACTTGTAGAAAGACATTCGGAGTTTTAGGGATCAGTGCTATATTTGTACGATTAAAAGCCCGCAATAGCTTCCCCGATATGAAAAAATCTTTGACAAAATCTTGAACTTGAGGGCCTGCAATGTCCCAATAGGAGCAGTAAAAAACTCATTGAAACCCATCTGCTCCTGGGGCCTTTAAAGGATTCATACTCCATACACAATCTTTGATTTCGTCACCAATCGCAATTGCTGTCAACCTTTCACTATCTTCCACTGTGATTTTCGGAGTTACCATCTCTTCCAGATCCTCCGGAAATGAGGGATTACTTGAAGTAAAAAGCCGGCTAAAGTGATCGTGGAAATACTTCTCGATGAGCATTCTTGAATTCAGACATCTACCATCTTCCTCTAAAACCGACCAAATATAGTTTTGGTTTCGACGTACGACAGTAGAGAATAAAAAAATTTGTGTTACGATCTCCGTCCCAAAGCCATAACTCCCTCGATTTTTGTTTCCAACACTTTTCCAAAAAGCCTTTAATCTCTTCCATCTCCAGGATCACATCTCCTTCTTCGCTTAAATTGTTCGTTGTAGGATTTTGAATCTGAATGGCCACCAACTTATGCTCCAAATACTTTAGACGTCTCAATTAACCATTGAACTGCTATGTGCTCTATTTTCTAAGGTAATTTCTTGTACGACAAGTTTCCTGATGAAGAACGTAACTTGCATGGCCTATATCTTCTTGCTGCCATGCTTGACAGACCCTTTCGCGTCAACCTAGTTCATTGGACCACGTTTCGAATAAACGAAAAGGCCTAAAGAGTTTCTCCAATTCTAAATGAGTATTCAACAAAATAAGGGCATGGTCTGACGTGAGAATTGGGAGATTACGGAGTCCCCCTCTCGAAAATTAAACACACTAATTGGCACTTACAATGGCTCTGTCTAGCCGTTCCCACAAAGCCTGGTCTGATTGCCTTCCATTGGACCAAGTATATCGGCTACCTTGAGCTCCTAAATCAACTCCTCTTGTGTAAAACATGAAATCCCTAAGCACTTTTATCCCTTTCCCACTTCACTTGAGACCCTCATGTCTTCTCCGATTGGTCCATAATATGGTTAAGGTCTCCAATAACCCTCCACGAATATTGAACTCTATTCACCCTCTGGCTTAAGTCTTCCCAAAAGGCCTTTTGAACATTTGCCCAGGTCGGGGCATGCACACAGAAGCAACTACAGTCTGATTCAAGAGTGTTTCCCCAGAAAACTGCATGGATCAAGAACCTAGATGTGGCCCATACATCAACTAACACTCCCCTACGCCACCACAAACATAAACCTCCTGAAAGCCCAACTGGCTCTACAGAAATCTCCCCTCTCCCCTCCCCCCAAAAAAAAGCCAAACCTACTTCTCATTCTTTCCTTAGAACTACTCCCCACCATAGTTTCAAACAGTACCACACAATCCGGGTTGTATGCCCGAATCCAGCCCAGAAGGGCCGTCTCCGCAGCGGCTCGAGCAAGCCCGCGGTAATTCCACGAAAGTACTAACATGGGGGGGTGGGGGGCTTGATTTGGCCCAGCTCCTCGGCCTTATTTGGTTGTCAAGATAGAGCATCAGTGCCCTTGTTGATCCCTGCTTCCATAAAGGTTGACTCAGTTGCTTGGCTGAAATCTTGGCTATCTGAAAGGTCTCTGATCTGGACTCCCTTTTGAGCATTCTTTTTTCTTCTCTGTCTTCTCCCAACTATTCTTCTATCCATGCTGGAATCCTTTTGAGAAGGATGAGTTGTGTGTTGAATCAATGAATTACGTAAGAGCTCTGCTATCTTTAGGATTTCTTCTTCTCGTCGCCAGTCCAAAATTGATATAGTCTGTTGAAGGTCTTCTATACGAGATCTCTTGGAACCGTCTTCTCGTGAGGGAGAGGGCCTTAAATTTTTTCTTTTCGGCTGGCTTAGGCTCACTACTGGGTTAGGGTACCATTGGATTAGGTTACTATTCTTTTGTTGGCTACGTATGGTCTCTAGGATTGGGTTTAGAATGCCCAAGATCATTTCAGTTGGGCTAGAGGGGTTTGGGCTAGATGATGAATTGAGATTGGTCCTGCTTTCCTTTAACCTCTCTGGCCCAGTCCGATTTGGAGATGGACGGAGCTTTGATCTTCTTAGTCTCACCCGTTGTACTCTCTTTGTGCTTCAAATCTATTGTTCTCAGAGTATTACTTTTCAGACTTTGGTGAGAGGTCGCATGCTCTGATACCTGTCGGACTATTGTAGGCTGGACGTCCATCTGTTTCCCTCTGTTGCTTCTTTGCTGTTGAGGTTGCTTTGTCAGATCTTGTCGCTCTACTTCCCAGGTTGATACTATTGGGACCACAACTAACTCCGAACTTTGGTTTTGGACGAAGGTTTGCATCGTACTCCGGTGGAGCAGAGCTGGCTTTGTCGGTGGTAGAACTCCTCCGGTAACCTGAGTTTTGGTACAGGACTCCTCTTGTGAATCATGCTTAATCCATCGCCCATATACGTTTACTTACAGCTGGTTTAGAGTATCCACCTTAATTGGTTCTTCCTATAAGCACAATTTTTGTTCATACCCCTCCATTCCTCATTTGTAGCAGACGCTTGAAAGATGCTCGTATTTGAACTGTCTCTACACTACTTTGGACTTTCCACGATCGAGAAAGAATCCAGGTAGTAGGGGACTTTGTAAATCTACTTCGACCTTCAGACGTAGATAGTTTCTTTCATGAATACTATCATTGTTCTTCCGTTCATTGAAGATGTATCTACCAATGATTGGCCCGATCTGTCTGGTTGAGAAATCCGAAATGTATTTCGAGGGAAGAACATGGCATCTAACCCAGAATATGCATTTGTTTAGGTCTACTTTCTCCAAAAGTTTGTCTAGCTCCCAATCGTGGAAAACGAGTTGCGCTCCATTGATAGACCAAGGATTTGATTTCGGATCATGACATATTGTCTATCTACTTCAGTTCGGAATCAGAACTTGAAGATGGACGGCTTGACTTCCTCCACTATCCATTTGTGTCTGACTCGCCATGCTTTCTGGAAAATTTTCCATATAACATTGGTTCCTACTGGGTTCTTAAGAAAAAGCTTCGCTGCTAAAAGGAAGAAAACTTCGTTTGGGATTAATGCTCACAGTAAGGTCAACAAAAACAAGTCTTGTGGTCTGCTCGAGGACTCCTTGAAAATCGCCATCATCTTTCTCCCTGTCTTTCTCCTAGGATACTCTGTTTCCCTTGAGTAAGGGTTTTTCAATGAAGGTTTGGATTTGACATCGCTCGTTTCGTAATGAAAAAAGGACTCTAAACTAGACTTGACGCTGCCCACTAGAATGGTGCTGAGAAAGGCGCTAATCACTAGAATGGTGCTGAGAAAGATCCTAGAACTACTGAATATTAAAGGAAGGTTATAATCCCTAGAAAGGAAGATAAAGGTTAAAAGACTGAAATTTCTAAGATTCGTTGGAAAGGGGAGTCTAAGGACTACATGAAAGGGACTTGAACGCGGGGAACTTGAAAATAAATTCTTCTACCAACTAACATGGAGATGACACAAACATGATCCATCAAGACCTATTTAATAATCATATATTAATAAGTAGTGTCAACCCAAATACGATTCAAGTGATAAACAGATTTTAACGGGTCTTACATCCCATTTAGACTAATTTACGACCCAAATTTAAAACCAAAAGTTAATAATCCTATTACGAAACAAACACATTAAATTCAAGAAACAACAATAGAAAAAGCAAGAATATGAGTCCAACAAACAAACACATAACAAAACTAACCAACAAAACAAAACAAGATTATTCAAGTTGTTTCATAGTGTAATAATATGTTGTATTACAAGAAAAAATATAATATTAAAAAGATATATATTGTAAATAAACTTTTCTTAAAATTTTATTAAATATATAAATATATATGTGTTTTAAACATGTCATAATTGTGTCTTAAACGTGTCGTGTACATATCAACCCGTGAAAGACCCATTTACTAACCGCATCTTTTTAATGTTCTTAATCGTATCTTCGTGTTCGTGTCGTGTCACTCATTTAATTATCATATTAATTGTATCAACCTATTTAAGACCCAAACACATTAAGAGTAGATCCAAACCCGTTTATTTCGTGTCGTGTCTCGTGTCTGAACCCCAATTGCCACCCCTAAAAAAGATGCTTAAAATAATAAAAACAACAAGAAAAACACTACAGTACAAAATAGCTTAACCAAAGTTTGAATAGTGTTTTGTGAGAAGATGAATAGTAAATAAACTCTCTTTTATTATAGTTAGATTAGATTAGAAAAAGTACAAAGATAACAAAATAATTAAATGGTAAGAAAAGCAAGATAACGAGAAGAAAATAAATTAAGAATAAATGTAGAAAAACAAATAATTAATTAAATAATATATAGAGAATTCATACTTTTATAGAAAGAAAGAGAATGGATAATAATGGATAAAACATAAAACGATAAAATAACTTTACCTACAAATGAATAGTAAGAATTCAAGAGGATCAATAGTAAACTCACTCATCTTTATTATATAAGTGGTTATATTCACACACCCTTTTTAACTATTTACACATTTTTTTTTCTAAATACACACTCATTTTAAATTAAAAACTTTTTAAAATACTAATCTCACACTCTTGCAAATTCTAAAATCATCCATAATTCTACAATTTATTAAAATATGTTATTTTACTCTTGAAATATCTTTCCTCACCCGCCTACTTTCTTTTCTTTTTTTTTTTTCAAACTCCCTCACTAACTCATTTTTACAAGCTCTATTTTTCTCTTCTTCTTCTTTTTTTTTTTCAAACCCATCCACTAATTTATTTTTAAAAGTTTTATTTTTTTTTACCCACTAAGTTCTACGAGCGTTATTTTTTTCTTTGTAAAATTATAACACAACTATCAAAAAATATATATGCAAAATAAAATCTACATAATAAAAACACAAAAAAAAAAGTGAGATTTTGAGATGTGGAATGAGTGGTGGGTGGTGTAGAAAAAAAATTGAATTTCTTTTTCTTATTGAATGTATATTTAATTTCACAATGTCTATTTTTGTTATTATATATAAGGATATTATAATAATATTAAATTTTAAGTCAAAAGGGTGTTTCAAGAGGAAAAAAAAAAGTGTGTATTAATAGAACCACCCTTATTATATAGATATAAAAAATACAAAAAGACAAAATAACTTTACCTGAATAGATAGTAAACTCACTCATTTTATTACGAAAATGTCTGTAATAGGGATAGAAAATAATTCTGAATCGTCAAATTTATATTTTTTTTGTGGGTCTCACTATTTAAATAGATTATTAGATAATCCAAAATGGTTTCTATCACATAATCTTTCATTTAGTGTTGTAATTTTTTTAGAGGAGAAAATATCTCTATCCAAACAATAGCATTTTGACACGTCACATAATTATTGATGAAATGAAATCAATATTATTTAAAATTAATGCTACTTATCACCTTGAGTAACACTCATCACACACGTAAAAAATAATAATAATAATAAAAACATGTAAAATAAAAAATTTAAAAATATTTAAAAAAAACGAAAAGACAAAATAGTTTAAAAATTAAAAATAAAATATCATGATAAAATATGTACATGGTAATAATTACTATCACTATATGGTGTGCTAGCAACTTAGCAGTACTTGTTGGCACATCAATATATAATTTCACCAAATAATTTTTTTTTATCAAATTTCACCAAATAATTAGGTACTCAATTAATAATAATAATAAAATAAAATAAAAAACCCCAACAAACAATTTGAACCAACCAAATTCAACTTCCTATATCAAGGCACTTTTCTTCTTTATGTTTTTTTTTTTTTTGAGTATTTTCCTTACAAGAAAGTTGGAGAAAAACCCGTTTCACCATTGCTCAAAAAAAAGAAAAAAAAAAAACCTCCTTCTCCTCCTCCTCCTCCAATCTTCATCACCCGGTGGCGCCACCCAACTCCGCCTCCACCACCTCCAGAAAAAAACCTACCCATTTGACAATATCATCAATCTCCAAAGACAGAAAAAAACAACACTGTCCAATTGCACATATTTATGTGCATTAAGACGAGTCCAAGCAAAATATATTATTGCACGTTCTTCATATTGATTACAACATTATAAGTCCCATTATTGGTTCTTGTGGCTTTCCATCACCATCGTCTCTATGGCGGCGGCGAATAACATTGTCAAGGAGATACTGGCGCGGCCGATACAGCTGGCGGACCAGGTGACGAAGATGGCCGACGACGCGCACTCGTTCAAGCAGGACTGCGCCGAGCTCAAGGCCAAGACCGAGAAGCTCGCCGCCCTGCTGCGCCAGGCCGCGCGCGCGAGCAGCGAGCTCTACGAGCGGCCCACGCGGCGCATCATCGACGACACCGAGCAGGTCCTCGACAAGGCCCTCGCCCTCGTCGTCAAGTGCCGCGCGGGCGGGGGCGTCCTCAAGCGCGTCTTCACCATCATCCCCGCCGCGGCCTTCCGCAAGACCTCGACGCAGCTCGAGAACTCCATCGGCGACGTCTCCTGGCTCCTCCGCGTCTCCGCCTCCGCCGACGACCGCGGGGACGAGTACCTCGGCCTTCCCCCCATCGCCGCCAACGAGCCAATCCTCTGCCTCATCTGGGAGCAGATCGCCATCCTGTACACCGGCTCCCTCGACGAGCGCTCCGACGCGGCCGCCTCCCTCGTCTCCCTCGCCCGCGACAACGACCGCTACGGCAAGCTCATAATCGAGGAAGGCGGCGTCGCGCCGCTCCTCAAGCTCAGCAAGGAAGGCAAGATGGATGGCCAGGAGAACGCCGCGCGGGCCATCGGGCTCCTCGGCCGCGACGCGGAGAGCGTCGAGCAAATCGTCAACGCCGGGGTGTGCAACGTGTTCGCCAAAATCCTCAAAGAAGGCCACATGAAAGTCCAGGCCGTCGTGGCGTGGGCCGTCTCCGAGCTCGCCGCCAACCACCCGAAATGCCAAGACCATTTCGCTCAGAACAACGCTATCAGGCTTCTGGTGAGCCATCTGGCCTTCGAGACCATTCAGGAGCACAGCAAGTACGCCATTGCAAGCAAGCAACAGTTGTCCATTCATTCCGTTGTCATGGCGAGCAGTACTAACAACAACTCAGAAGCCAATGGCTCGAAGAAAGAAAGCGATCACGACGAAGACAACAAACACTTCTCTCACCCAATGGGGAACCAAACCACGCCGAGCCAGATGCACAATTTGGTGACAAACACCATGGCAATGAGGACTCCGAGCGGCGGGGAGGCAAGCCACCGCACCCGAACAACTCGGGGAAGAGCAACAATTGGAAGCAACAGAACCAGTACCACCACGGCCACCACGCGCCGGTGTCGCTCGCGGGGGCTAGCATCAAGGGGAGGGAGTACGAGGACCCGGCGACGAAGGCCGAGATGAAGGCGATGGCGGCGAGGGCCCTATGGCAGCTCTCGAAAGGCAACGTCGCGGTGTGCCGCAGCATAACGGAGTCCCGGGCCCTCCTCTGCTTCGCGGTCCTGCTCGAGAAGGGCCCCGAGGACGTCCAGTCCTACTCCGCCATGGCCTTGATGGAGATCACGGCCGTGGCGGAGCAGAATTCGGACCTCCGGCGCTCGGCTTTCAAGCCGACGTCCCCCGCCGGCAAAGGCCGTCGTCGAGCAGTTCCTGAAAGTCATCGAGAAAGCCGACTCGGAGCTGCTCATCCCCTGCGTGAAGGCCGTCGGGAAACCTCGCGAGGACCTTCCGCGCGACGGAGACGAGGATGATCGCGCCGCTGGTGAGGCTGCTGGACGAGCGGGAGCCGGAGGTGTCGATGGAGGCCGTGATCGCGCTGAACAAGTTCGCGGCCACCGAGAACTTCCTCCACGTCAACCACTGCAAAGCCATCATCGACGGAGCCGGGACGAAGCATCTGATCCAGCTCGTCTACTTCGGAGAGCAAATGATCCAAATTCCGGCGCTGATTCTGCTCTGTTACATCTCTCTCCACGTTCCCGACAGCGAGGTTTTGGCTCAGGAAGAGGTTCTCATAGTGCTGGAGTGGTCGACCAAGCAAGCCCACTTGATTGAAGATCCGGCGGTCGAGGCCTTACTGCCGGAGGCCAAGAGTCGTCTGGAGCTTTATCAGTCGAGAGGTTCCCGAGGTTTTCATTGATTAGAATTATATTAGTTAATTAGTTGATTAATTAATTACTAATGTTGTACACTAATGATTGCGGTTTATTGTTCTTAATCCTATGTTTTTTTTTTTTCCCTGAAACTGATCATGTCCTAAGAGTTTAATGTACATAAACTAGCTACCTAGGAGCCTTGATTTTGATCCTAATAAATTGTTGGCCTTCTTTTTAATTTTTAATTTTAGGCTTATGTTCAACTTTTTACGCAGTGTCTAATTAAGATTCATTTGCTTATGTTTGACAAAGCTAACGTAATATACAAGTTGTAATAGATAGAAAGAAAGACATTATTGCATTGTCAAAAATTTGGTCGTTGTTGATGTAAACAAATATTTTAGTTGGATCCAATATGTCCACTAGTTTTGTAACTATTTTTCCAAAAGAACAAAGGACATTTATGTGCTCAAACGTTAACTTGTCTCTATCAAATTATATCAACACCAAGGAAAAAAAAAAAAAAAAGGGGGGCAAAAAGAAAGAATAGTTCTTATACTCCGTATATATCATTGCAATTATCAACATATTGTCAACGAAGGGCATATCCTTTTGTACCAAACTGTTTATTCACTATCGTTGTCTTTTTCCCACAAATTTTCGTATCCCTTTCCCTTGGATCTACTAGTCCTTCAAGAAACGGCATAATTGCCATCTAAATTTGGTGTAGACACATTGTGATTTTGGAGATAAAAATAAAAAATCTGTGTGAAATGGACGTGCCTTGGTGACATCTCGGTTAATGGCCACCAAATATTTAAATTGGGCCAAGGCAAGTTCGAGATTTCATTTGTATGCAGACACTATTCATTAAATGCTTGAAAGAAACTAGACTTTTCAATGTACCTTCATAGGTCGAGAATGGTCATGATTGTATGGAAACATAACCACATGACAATGAAGCAGATGCGTAACTTTTGAATTTGAGAGGTGCTTTCTAGTTGGTAACATTCTTTAGGGGTGTCAATTCTAACTTTTGGTTCCTTATTTCTATAATGCTTTTAAATTGTCGCTAATTTATTAAACTGCCAATAGAATTTAGCCCGTTATTTGTGGCAAAATTGTGATAACTAACTTTTGCTTTACTACAGAGATTTTTTAAGTACAACAAAATGTCAAAATTTTTATTTTTGATATTGATCTTTAATTGGTTGATTTTTGAACTTTTTATTAGTCACTATTTTTATATTCTAAGAAAATCAGTATTGCTTTTTTTCTTGATAAATTCTTTGGTACTGTATGCCCTATGGTAAGGAACGATTATTGATCATCAAATTTATTTTTTAGTAGATTCCACTGCTTAAAAATATTGATCTAACGATCCACATTATTTTTACAAGTTTCGTGTAAAAATTCGTACCTATGGTTGAATCTTTCCTATTATTTTTACAAGAGAAGCCGTTTTTATTTCATTGATCGCATTTGAGTATTTGTTCAGTTTTTATACTACAAGGTTTTGCTACTTGAATTAATACCATTGTTTGAATTTTTACCATTTAACTTAATGAAGTTGTTGCTACAACTACAAGGGTAAATAAATTTAGATAAATAAAAGTTGTCCAGTCGAGATTGACTTTGTTGTTGGGGCACCATGTGAAAATGACCTAATAATCCGTAGTAGAGAAAAGCCTGCGTACTTATACAACTTCATGATTTCTGTACAAAATGTCTCTAGTGATATACATCATTATGACATACATATATATAGAGACAATGTTGCAAAAGTTTAACGACATGTAGACTCTTTTTTCCCTTTCAATATAGCATCTCTAATGCATGCGTTGCAAAAAAAACTGTATTCCAATTCAATGCTAAATTTAACATGTGTTATTTTAAATGTCAAATATATATAACATCATAGATATATATAGCATATGTTATATTTTGACATATTCCTGAAATTATAATAGTGTCACTGCATAATTACTTAATTGTCACTAACAATCATTAAAATAGTCAAATATAAGTATTTTTTATTTATAATTTATATTTGATATCATTTTTTATTTTTCTTTCATAAATTATTTTGTTTACCGTTTCTTTAAATAATATATATTTTTAAAAATAAATTTTTAGGTCTATGTTAACAATTTAGCTCTACACAAAAGTCAACATGTATACTATCAAAACCTAAAAACATGTAATTAATTAAGTGATATTTGATGTTTATTATAAATGTTTTCCTGCTAAATTAAGTGACTAATATTATATACTATTTATAAAAAAATTAATTGAAACATAAAGCAGATAAAAATAATTAGACTTATATAGAATTAAATAATTTATTTTAGTGTTCTGTAATAGAGATAGAGAAATAATATATTATCGGTACATCATATTTGTTTTGAAAGACAAAACTATAAGCAAAAGTTTAAAACAACACTGGATTTAGCATAAGTGCGTTGGGGCAAAATATGAAGCAGGTGTTATAAATTTAGCATTTTGGTATTGTAACATGCTAAATAACATTAGCACATATTTTTACATTGGAGACGGTCTTAGTTAGGAATTGAAATTCAAAGTATAGTACTATCTCATAGCATTTTGGAACCACATACTTCCTCGTGAGGGTAAATAGATGAGTTTTTAATTATCTGAAATTATTGGGTTTCCTAAGGGCACGTTTGATTTAGCGTATTATATTGTACTGTATTGTATTATATTATAGGGCCAGTTAGGTAAATAGCTATTTTAAACTGTGTGTTTTCAAAAAATAACCACAGTTTCAAAAATTTTAAAAACTAGCCATAACACAATGTAAAAAAATTTTGACAATAACAAAATTACGCATAAAAATTGTTGTCAGAAATTTCTGACACGTGTCAGAAATTTCTGAAAGGGCTAGTTTTTAAATTTTTTTGAAACTGTAGTTATTTTTTAAAATCATTTTGTAAACAGTTGCTATTTTCTTAAAATTTCTATATTATATTGTATAATGTTATATGCGAATAAACTTACACAGTTTGTATGTTGTCTAAAATATTATAGAAAACAAAGAAGAAATGATCTTACACATGAGTACATAATACAATTAGGGATGTCAATGGAGCCTTATGTGGCTGGATATTCATTCTCCACCTCCATATCCATAAGTAAAATCATCATCCATCTCCATCTAAATTGTAATAGAGATTGAGGTCGAGAATCTCCATTGGATGACATACATCCATCCCCGATCCATTAACGAGTAAAAAAAAGTATAAGAAACATTAATTTTAAAATAAACAGTATCATATCAAAAGTCTTGTAAAACTTAAGCCGATTTTTATTTAATATAAAGAATTTTCTTGTTTTGCTAGCAAATAGGTAAATCTGAATTCTATTGATACATAATTAAATATGTATAGTGAATTATAAAATTATATTTATATATATATATATGTACATGGAGCTCCATGGAGTAAATAGTAATCCCTCCATCCCCGCTCTATTTACCTTTGGAGAATAAATTTTACCTCCATTCTCACTATATTCTCCATACCAAACTCTCCATTTCCAAATAAATGGAGCAGATCTCCATAGATATCTATCCCCGTGGAGAAAATTAACATCCCTAAATACAGTCTAATACGAAGGATTTCATTTGTACTAGATAGCAAAATTTGTATTGTATTAATTAAGTGTATTTTTTGTATTATATAATACGATAGTTTGAACATACCAAACAACGTATTGTATTAGATAACACGATATTATGAGCTTATACGATGCACCAAATGTTCATTGGGAGAATTTCAAAATAAAGTCATTCTTAATGCCACTTAATAATCTATACCCCATGTGGTGTGCTCCATTCATTTTTACCCTATGTTTATAGTATAAATTTTGAGGTATAAATTAAAAGTGCAATAAACATGGGGTATAGATTATCATTGTATAAAAAATGGGGTATTCCTCAAAATCCCCTATATTCATTTTGTCATTCATTTCACTGGTTTATTTATTGATAAATAAATTTGCCTTTAATAAAATAATAATTTTCATAAATGAAAATTGAAATAAAATTGATATTATAGTTAGCCTCAATTGAAAAAATGAAATATGTTCGGTTGGATGAATAAAGAGAAGAAGGAGGAGAGTGAAGCAAGAAAAAGTGTAAAGAAGAAGAATGGAGACAATGTAAAAATGGAGAAAACACATTAAAAAAAATTGTAAGGTTTGATGTTTTATTTTTAAAAAAATTGAAAATTAGAATTTTCTATTCCCTCTATTTTCAAAATTTGTTTTCAATTTTAAAAGCAGAAAACAAAAACAAATATTTATCAAAGGCGTTTTTAAAAATTTTGATCAATTTTTGTTATTAAAAACATAAAATAAAAAATAAAAGTGTTATCAAACGGAACTAAGTTTTCCAATTTCCATTACATCATTCATGCACGCTATTAACTTCATGAGTCACCACTTCAAGATCACATTTTTCTTGTTCGACATTCAAAAGATGGTTTTTCAACCACAATGTGAACTAGGTGACATTTCTATCATCAAAAGCCTCTTTCCATTATATATTTATATTTAAGCCTCTTGTGTGTTCTTCCTCCTCCAATTGTATGGGTCTTCATAAGCTTTCTCTTCTTCTCCGCTTTGCTTCAACCTTTGAAGCATTTCATCATCCATCAACCACAAGAGTTTTGAGAGAGGGAAAAGGGAGACAATAACCAAAGAAAAGATAAAGATCTCCCACTCATCTTCTTCTTCTTCCTTCTATTATTTTTCTTCTTCCTCCAAATCGTGGCCTCTTACTCTCTCTCTTCAACTCTTCTTTTTTACTCTCTCTCTCTTTTCTTTTTTACTCTCTAGGTTTTCTGCATTGTTTCTCTTTCTTTTGCACCCTCTTGGCCGTGCAGAATGGGTTGTAATAGTCCTAGGGTTTTTCTTTTAATCTTCCAAGAGTGATCTATCAAAAGCTCTTGCTCTTAAGTGGTTTTTACGTCATTGATGGACTTCAAAGTTCAAACCCTTGTTAATTTTTATTCAATCAACTTTTGGCCTTCTATACAGAATTTCAGTCTTGGGCAGCCCAAAATTCGTCCACATGGCTAATGAATAAAGCATTAAAGCTTGCAACTTTTCTTAATTAATTGTATTTTTCTCCCACTTTGCAAAAATCATGTCATTTAAGCCATTGACCGCTAATTTCATCTTTCTTGACTTGACCCAAGGAAATTCTTTTGGGTTTTCCTTTTTATATCCAATAAATATTCATTCTTGAAATTTTCAAAATTTATGAAACTCATTTGGTATTTTTGAAGATTTTACGATTTTGGATCGAAAACGCAATATTCACTAAAATGACATTTTAACTTCTCCGAACGACTTCAAAACTTACGAGTGAGCTCTAAGTCCTTATTACTACATAAATAGGGCCTAAATACTTTTGTGACTTAACTTTGAAAGTTGGACCAACATGTACTTTTGCAATATCTGATTACCTACAGCTTGTAAGGTCTATAATGTGTAGCCATATAATGTAGTAATTATCACTTAAGTAATAAAGGAAGCTTTTTATTTGCTTAAGCAATAAAGGAAGCTTTTCACTCAGTTAATATGACCACTTACATATGCATGTCTTATGATCTAAATCTTTTAGTATCATCGTTGAGAATTTTTAAGGATTAGTCATCTAGAGGTTGAGCATGCATAAATTTTGGTGATAAGAATAGTGATATATATCACTAAAGTTATAAATTTATGGTACAATTATTGGCTCCCATTCTCTATTTAATTACGCGTTGTTATGTGATAATTCTTATGCTTTATATGAATTACAATATAACATGTATATAATTGTAATTAGAAAATTGTAATTACAGACTATAATGGGTCCTGTTAGGTTTATTTTTTTCAAATCGTTTGAAATTGATTAAAATTATTTTTGTTAGTGCTTTTGAGTGTTGACATGTATTTTTGGACGAATTTTGGCTTCTTAAATTATTGGATGTTATTTTGGCAACAATGGTCAAGTGTTCTTCTATACATGTGTCCCTTCAGGAGTTGCAATGCGTATATGTTTGACAAGTACATTTTTGGCATAAAAAAAAATTTGGTATAATTTATTGCTTCCTTTAAATCTCAAGGTTATCCATTTATATCAAGATTGTTGTTTAATTTGGATGAGATGAACGAATTTTTTATTTTTGGAAAGTAATGGATTTTCGGTGATTTTCTTGTCAAATGAATTTAGACGTGTTTCTGGTCTTGGGAGGAAAGGTGCTGTGACACCTTACATTTTTGGCAAGTGTAGATTCGAAATTAATTATCTTAATGGATTTAGATGATTTGGTTGACTCCGAAATTCACATTTCAAGACTCTTGCTTGGTCTTATTAATGCTGAAGATATTCAGTTATACCATCTACAATTAATGGTTGTTGAACAAGCTTTATAGTGTGATTTTCTTTCTTTGAAAGTCACAAAACTGTGGTGTTTTCTTGCTAAATAAATCGGAGAGATTCCTTAAGTGTTTCACGAGGTGTTGCGACACCTTGTTTATATATGACAAGTCTTGAATTCGTATATGACAAGTCTTGAATTCGTATTGATTGCTTGATCGGATTTTGTTAATGCGGCTGACTTCATAGCTTTTAATTTGAATATCCATTGAGCTAGGTTGGTGATAAAGAGATTCCAACCTTATCATTTGACCTTAATGATAGTTTACTAGCTTTATAGAGATATATGGTCTTGCCTATATGGAAAAAATTATTAATTGCTCACATCAAGAATTCACTCTATTTGAAGAAGTTGCAAACGTGAAGAAAGTGGACAGACGTCGAGAGAGAGATGAAGTGCAGAATCCAAAGTCTGAGTTTTTGGGTTTTATTGTTCAGGTTTTGGGTTGTGAGTTTATACACACTCTTGAGTGGTCTTTTCTCAAGGTCTCGTGACACTGCACTTTAAGTTTGAGTGTTATTGAGTAAACTTATAACGATAATTGGTGAGAGTTTGTACGGGATGTGTGACTTGAAATGCGAGGGGTCCTCGTCTGGGTTTATTTGTAAGATAAGGGGATCTTTTCGGGTATCACTGGATTGACGGGCGTGACGGTGAAAGAGAATAGGAGGGAGTCCATTCTTGTCTAAATTCGAGTGTTACGTAGCCCCATAGACGTAGGCGAAGCCAAACTGCATTACCAATTTCCGTGTGTCATTTACTTTATCTGCTGCACTTTTTATTACTATTCACTCATTATATTTTTCATCTCGGTTTTAGTTATTTTTAGTGTTCTCTGACAGTGTCGCAGCACTAACTATAAACACCTACTAACAAAACGGTTCTTTCAATTTTAATCATAAAATTTTTGTATTCTGCTATGCATATATTTGCATATTTTTCCAACAAACTTATCAAATATAAATGAGAAATAACAGAGCAATAGAACGACAAACGAAAGGGGTTTTATAGCTAAATGACCTAATTTTAGAATTTATTTAAAAAAATTTTAAAAAAAAGGGTCCACAATGTTCGTCTTTTTTAGGTGAATGGCCTATTTTGGGTTAGTTGATAATTTACCATGGCCAATAGATGATATATCAGCAAAAAAGTAATTGATATATGATCTACTAACCATAAGATATTGTCTTTGGAGAAAAATATATTATTTATTTAATAAAAAAAAAGTTGTGAATATTTTGTTAAATATGATTTAAAAATAGACTATCTCCCAAATTTTTGCAAAAGATAAACTTGATTAGATGTTGAGAGGGTTAAAACAAATAAGAGATTTGATTAAATCAATCGTGTATTTATTGAAAGTCGGCATGAAAATCCAACGGTTAATAACGGACCGAAAAAAATTCACTGGGTAATTACCTGTTAATTCACCGGAATTACCCAGTGCCAATTATCAGTGAAACTCCAGTTATTCACCAGAAATTGGCACGGGGTAATACCGGTGAATTAACCGGTCATTACCCGGATTTTTCGCCGTTGAGTTTTTTTTTTTTTTTTTTTTGCTTCTTCTTCTTCTTCGTTCCCCAGCTTCCCCGGCCTCCCCCCGGCCTCCCTCGCCACCGCGCAACCCACCCCCGACCTCTCCTCGCCACTTCCCCGATCTCCCCCGCCACCGCGCAGGCCCACCCCCGACCTCCCCCGCCACAACGCAGCCCACCCCCGACCTCCGCCTGCCATCTCCCCAACCTCCCACGCCACTGCGTAGACCTCCGCCCAAACCACCATCAGGAACCCACCCCCGTCGCGAACCTCACCCCCGTCGCCTTCCCCCACCTCACCGCTGCCTTCCCCGACCTCCGCTCGGTGAAAGTTCGGGGATTATTCGGCGATTCGCACCAATCGAATTTCGCAGTGAAAATACGGTTAATACCCAGATTTTCACCGCCGGTTAAAATCCGGATATTAACCGGATTTTAACTAGAAAAGTTCGGCGGTGAAATCCCTCGGTCAGTTAACCATTTCATATTTGCACGCCTAATTGAAAGGGTGAAAAAAAACAATAAAAAAGACTTATAATTCAATTAGAGAAAATTTGAATATTAATGGTAATATATAATAGAGTTTTTTAGGCATTTAACCAAACTTTTAGGTAATATTTTAGGATTTAGCCCTAAAATGTCGAAATTAAACATTTAATGTTACACTTTTTACACGTATATATGTTACATGTAACATAAAATGTTACATGTTATGGCTAAATCCTTAATTTCGTAAAACTATGGTATAAATATTGTTGTAAATATTAGGTACTATAAGAATAGATGTACAACTTTATCTTTTATATATCATCATTTTTATGATACATAATAAACATTTATTTCATGAACGTAAGCGTGGAAATATGAAATATCGAGTATTACCCGAAAACCTTTCACGGATAATTTTTGGGTATTCTGGGTAATACCCGGAAATATTTTAATGGAATAGCCAGGTAATTACCTAAAAAATTATCCGATTTCTTTTTTTTTTTTTATATTTTTTAATCGGTTTTTTATAAAAAAAATTTTAATAACAAGGTTTTTAACCGGGTAATTCCCGAGTAAAAGGCGAGATACTTTAAAATAAGAAAATCCTGATAAAATCCAAGTAATACCCGATTTTACCATTCGGGTAAAAACTGGGTGATACCCGGACTTTACTCAAAAATTTCACCGGGTAAAAAATTACCCAAATTTATTCCACCTAAATTTGCATGTCTACATGAACGATTATCATATAGGTTTTAACAATAGCCATTCATGAAAATAGAATATCGATATCGAAATATATAGCCTTAGATTTATAGTGCTGTTTTAAAATTCGGAATTAATTTTGAATTTTTTTTTCCAAATGTAGTCTTTTCAAACAAACTCGTAATGTATTTGCTTAGATCTTTGTTCACATCGTTGCAGCCAAAACCTCCCAAAGTTTTGAAAACTTTCAAGGTTCTAAGATGAGTCTGTACTGTGTGGTCCTCCTGAGAACTATTATTTGCTGCTCTTTATGGATAATGTAGAAACTATTAATAGCAAATGTATGTCATATCAATGCAAAACTCAAATGCCTGTTTTCAGCTATGAAATTAAATATGTATAGTATGGGAAAATGAGCCATTATTACTCTGTAATATGGAGTGACGGATCATACAGATACTCATTACAAAAAAGATACTCGACTAAATATATGAGAAGAAAAAAAATTATCTACAATCATATTTATTTCAATCAACTAAATACATTTTTTAACAAAAATAAAATAATAAAAGAAATTATAGTGAATACTCAATTTTTAATCTTAATTTAATTTATTACTCAATTTTTTAAAAAATATAACTAATTACCTAAGTGATTCAATTACTCTCACAGTAGTAATTGATTGTAATTAACTTAATTATCAAAAGCATGTGCAAGTAATTAACGAATTGACTAGGAACTTAATTACTTCAAGAGTTTGCGTATTTATTTTTATTGTTATATAAATTATGGGTATTTGCCGGTTTCATCCCAAAATAAATTCTAGAAATTAAACATAAGTGTCATATTTATATTTGAATTTAAATCAGAGAAAGAAAATACTAAGATTTATAGGTGAAGTGAGAATGTCTAGGAATTTTATATAATTGCAATAAATAGCAAGTTTTTTTTTTATTTTTAGAAAACAACGCATGTTTCAAAATATCAAAAAAAAAAAGCATTTGTCGGGAAGTTTATGACAAAAAAATCTTAACATATTTGTAATAAATATTTTAACATTTCATAATTTACTCTTAAAATTTGAAATGTTAAACAATCGCTTACATATGTCATATGTGCTAAGATTTTTTTTTGTCATAAAATTCCCAACAAATTATATTTTTTAATATTATTAAACATGTGTTATTTTTTAGGGAATTTTTAGAAAATAGCCACTGTTTACAAAATAATTTTAAAAAATAGCTACAGTTTCAAAAAATTTAAAACTAGCCCTTTCAGAAATTTCTGACAAAATTTTTGAGACGTGTCAGAAATTTCTAACAGTAATTTTATGTGTAATTTTGTTATTATCAGAAATTCTTACATGCGTTACGGCTAGTTTTTAAATTTTTTAAAACTGTGGCTATTTTTTTAAAACACATATTTCAAAATGACTATTTACCTAATTGACCCTATTTTTTAATGACCAAATCAATTTTTGCTCATTTTTACAACTCACTCTAATTTATCTATAAATTTACTGCTTATATACGACTACAAAAAAAAAATATTGAAAGTTTTTTGATAGATTATCAATGTGTCAAGAATAGAGCATCCTTAAAGAATTATTTGTATCTATGGTAAGTTACAAAATTTTACTAGTAAATTATAGGTACAAATATAAACCTTATCATGATCTACAAAGAATCATCATGATATTATGAGGGGTATTTAAGTTAAGAATAAGACAAAAGTTACTCTTTTTACTAGGGTTGTATTTGAAAACTCATTTTTTTATAGGGTAAAGATGTATAATTGAAAGCTTATAGGCACGGACAGATATACAATGGGGCAAGGGCGGCACGTGCCCCTCCTAAAAATTGATGAGAAATATTTCTTTCGGTATTATGGACTGATACAAACTAATGTAGAGAAAAATTATTAGTGAATTTTGAGGAATGCTCTATTTTTGACATATTGATAATCTATATTTTATGTGTGTTTGTACTAAATTTATACTATTAATATAGAGTGTAAATAAATAGAGCACATCACTTAGAGCATAAATTATTAAGTGGCATTAAGTATGGCTTTATTTTGTAATTTTTCTAAAATTATTTTGAGTATTATGAGCTGATACATCATTAATTGTCACATCACAATAGTAGGTTATCTAATGGTGAAACACACTGATGGGGAGGAAAAAAAAGATTAACGGTGTCACACACACTTAAAAAGTAAATTAAACAACCATTTCGTCTTCAAGGTCTCTGCCATAAATTATTAAGTGCCATCAAGAATGACTTTATTTTGTAATTTTTCTAAAATTATTATGGGTATTATGGGCCGATACATCATTAATTATCACATCACAATACTAGGTTATCTAACAGTGAAACACACTGATGGGGAGAAAAAAAATATTAACAGTGTCACACACACTTAAGAAGTAAATTATAGAAGTAAATTAAACAACCATTTGGTCCCCCCACCCCACCACCTCCCCAACTCAGCCGTCGGCCGTCGCCATAAATCTTTCAACCACCAGTCCCGCGACAACGCATAATGCCCCCCCCAATAAATTTATTTCCTAGATCCGTCGCTACTTATAGGGTATAAAGGTTAAAAAAATTTAAAAAAAAAAAGTGACGAACAAAAAAACATATCAAACGACGATGTAATCTCTTGAATTCAAATTTGTCGTTTTTTAATTGTGTTCTCGTTATTGTGTCGGTAATGAAACACGCCGTTTAGTCTTTTTTTTTTTATAATCATATTTCAATTTCTAAAAGGTTAGCTTTCTTTTAAAATTATATCTACTTTTACATAATTAACATTAGAATAATAATAGTGTTAGACATATCAACTATTTTATTAATTTTCTTAATACAAATCATATTATTATTAGTGAGTGTTTATCATATTTTTAAAAAAATCTGATATTTAACTAATAAAAATATAAAATTTTAGTTGTCACATCAGTTGGTACGACAAATCTCCTCTAAAGAGACGCCTACACGACCACGAGTCGTAAAGAGAACATCGTGAAAAACGACAAGATATAAACCACATAAATTGGCCTATGACAATATGTCGACAATATACAATTTGGCTCTTTTACTTTGTCAATCAAGATTCATTGCACATTAATTAGGTCGTAAATTCACATTCAGGGAAAAGACAAAAAGAATCCTGAATCTGGAAAATAAAAAAAATTGAAATATTTCTCTATTTTCAAAGCTAAAACGAAACCAAAAAAAAAAAAAAACCTTTATATTCAATAATAAACTTCTGTTTGTGCAAGATCTTATGTGCCAAACAAATACTATTTAAATCTAGCCCTCCAAAAAAAAACCACTATTTATGTCTACCTTGATTAGGGAAAGGTAATTTTTTTTTTTTTTTTTTTTTGGCATGGAAGAGAATAGTAATTAAGGAACGCTAATTTGCTTTTGTTCTTCGAAAACAAAAACATAGTTGGGTCAACATCTTGTTTGGGGATTAAAATTCCAAATAAATCTCTATAATCTAGAGAAATTTCAGATTTATCTATGCTTTTTCATAATCCTTAAATTTACTCTTCAATTGTAAAAACTAACTCAAAGACATACAACTTGTCAATGATCGGTTGCTTGAGCTGGGTGAAAGCACTTGATATGAGGTCCTCCGAAGGACATTCAATATTGTTCTCCTTCTATAAGTATGTACTTGCCCGTCTTTTGCCGCATCTTCATTACCTCTCTCTTAATTTTTGAAACGTTAGATATTTTTTTAAAACATACATTAATTGGTCTAAAAACTTTTCTTTTATTTCCATTTCATGTTTTCTTTATAATATAAATTAAATATTTTTTTTTGCCTTTTTTCTTGTTGCATTATTTAACTTAATAAAAAAGGCCATCTCATGAATTCAACTGTTCAAGTATGAAAATACACTTTTGTCTATTACATCAAATATAAAAATATATTACACTCACACGTGTATCAAAATATGATATATGTGTATTAAATATGAAAATGATTAATTTTTTTATTTTATGAAACTATGGCTAATCTTAAAAAACTTAACAAAAAGTTTGGTTAAATTCTTAAATATATAACAAATATTTTTTTATTAAGAAAATCACCATCAAGTAGTTATGAAAGATAAAATTTATTAGCACATCGTATACTTGCACCATGACTATTTTCTTATTTTTTTTAAAACACTAATTAAAATTTAAAAAAACTAAATTATTATCTAATCAACCCTAATTTAATTTTGAGAATTAATCCACCCTAATTTCCTAGTCGATTCATGCTTGGGACTTGGGTGATGTGAAAATTCTATTTCTTTTCTTTCTTTTTTATTTGTCTAGCTTTCAATTGGATATTTGGATAACATAATATGAATTTTGGGTGCATCCACGTGTCATGAAAGTTTTAAAAGGCTCATGTGTTAGAAGGACAAGTCGCATCAAGTCGATAAGACTACTAATCCATTTGACTGTCAACTTTCCCTTTGACCAGTCTCCTGCTACTTCGGTTTCTTATCACCTTTTGTTTTCTATCACCTTTTTATTATTTTCTTTTTGCCAATCCTTTAGTGGGAGGGTAGACAGACAGGTGGAAAAAAATTAATAGATTTTAAAATACCACTAAAAATATGAACAGATTAAAAGGACCCAGAAAATGGTAAGTAATCATGGAAATTTTTTAAAAATTTCTGAATTAGGTCGAAATTCTAATTTTATCTTCGTGGTTTTCAAAATTTTTAAATAATCTTTCGGTTTTCAAAATCAACTCTAAAGAAGTAAACATCGTTGATTTCATATCTGTGTTAACTAAAATACAATTAAAAAAATAGTTAAATTGCTCTTTTGACACAAATGTTGACATGTGAACCAAAATAATCCAATTCAGTTCCCAATATTTCAAATAATTTTATTTGATTCTCCATATTATATAAATTTGAATCAAATAAAGACTAATATTTGAAAAAGAGGAGAAAACAAAATTAAAAATGTCTTTCTGATCTATCTCATTCTTTTCACTTCTCTATCATCTCTTTCAGTCAAAATTCCAAATTCTAACACCGTCAAAATTCTGTCTCCGTGAGACCTATTGAACATGCCTAAAAACACATAACTCATGACACTTTATTTATAAAAATTACACGACAACTATCACCCATTACACATCATTTATCAACACCATAAAATAGAAAATAGATATTGAAAAACAAATCCCCCAAAAAACTAACTCTCTCGCTGATGCAAACTCGTGTGAACCCCGACGCTGTCGTGAACTTCGCAAACCCTAATGCCGCGAACGCCCCTGTACCACTTATGGATTTTGATGCTGTCGCAAACACCCATGCCATTGCGAACCACCGTGAATCGTGAACCTTGACGCCATTGCAAACCTACTCGGCATAAGAAGTACTTGCTTTCATTTCAGGTTTACACATTGGTATATTTGGATTTTGAATAATGAAAAGAATGAGATTTGTTTCCCTATTTGGGGTTTGGAATGAGATTTTTTTTTTTGTGTGTGTTTTACTTTATTTTATTTATAAAAGGATTAAGGTTATACTTGTTGAAAATTTATCAAATTGAAGCATTATTGAAAATTATGATGTTCAGTGACATAAATATATCCAACATTATAAATTATCCATGCATGTATAATCTTATTTAATTCGAGGGTATTTATGCCTTTTTATATGTCAAGTTTGATTAAATTTGATTGCAAGGACAACTTTGAGTCAATTGTTAAAATTAAAAGATTATTTAGGATTTTTTAAAACCTTAGGGATAAAACTAAAAATTTGATTAAATTTAGGATTCTTTAAGAGATTTTCCCAAGCAATCATCATGAGTTAATTTGTAGCTTTTAAAAAAGTTACTTTTACTTATGCCCTAAAATAAAATTTTGTGACCAAAATTAAAAATATATAATACAACTACCAATAGTAAACTTTACAAATTAGGTTGGATTTTATTTTAAAAACTATTTTAGAGTATCAATGTAACACGATAAAAGTGTATTGTAACGATACAAAAGGATGATATAACGATTATTTTAAATTCGTTATATCAACTTTTTATATCGTTACATTTTAATTGTATAATGTTATGTCTAACAACAATGGATATTGAATATTACAGAATTATCCCAAAAACTATTAACAAAAAAAGATGTTAAAAATTCATAAATATTATCAAATTGGCCTTATAAAGGGGAAAAAAAATGCATTCCTTATGGCAATATGTTACAATAGTATAGAAAACATCTTAATTACCACGAAGTCATAGTAGACTTTTTCTATCATATTTCATAATCAACATACCAACATATAATCGAGATTTGGTGAAAGCATTCTTACATAAGAGATTTTGGATATTGACTTACCCAACTATTATGAATTAGAAAGAACTTTTTTGCTAGGAAAAAGAAAAAGTATGAGGGTCATTTATTTTTATACTTTCTTCATCTCAAATAAGGAATATATAGTAAATGCAGTTGCACATGCAACTTAAACAAAAATGCATTTTTTAAATTTTTATATTTTTTTAAAAAGAGGAAGACAGATTACCAGAGGCAGTAATAATTTAATGCCTTAAAAAGTACTATTATATTTTAACCTAAACCCCAAAGGTAAGTGCCGCTTCTCACAGCCAAACAACAATAGGTTTGAGTAAAAAACAAATAAAAATAATACAAAAATCAACAACAAGAGAAGAGTTTTACCATTTGTTAATACTAGACATGAGTAATACTAGATATATTAATTTTTTTATATTAATTTATATATTATATTATTATTAATGAGTGTTTATTATTTTTTAAAAATAATTTGACATTCAATCAATTAATATATAATACTTTAATTATTACATCAGTAGATATTAAAATATTGGTAAAAAGAAAATTAGTATGCAAAGCTTTATTCTTTATTCACACGCTAATCGGAGAGAATTATTATTATTTGAAATAAAATTAGACCAATCAGCTTTCAGTCCCAGTCAAACTGCGTGTATGACCTATTATTCAGAATAAAACCCCAACCACAGGATTTTAAATCAAGCACAACCAACCGTCTCTTTGGGTTCCCAAAGACATCAACTTTTTTATTATTTTTTTATAGAATAATAAATAGTAAATTACATATACACCCTTTGAGTTTTATCAAATTAACATTAAGGACCCAACAACCAAAACAAATAGGGTCACTACCCGTTGAAATAAAGGAACAACATCAAGAGGCCCTCCACCTGCTTGACTAATAGAAAAAAAGGAAGGTTTGACCAACAAAATAACACAAATTTATTAGATTTATTTTGATAGAATAATCGTACTTAATATTATGTTTTATCTCCCTCTCTCTTTTCTTAGATCTACATCTGCCTTTTATAGTGTGTATATATATATATATATATATATTACTTTTTTTTTAATTATTTGATTGTTCTTCTTTAGATTTTCTTTGATGCATTTTTCTTATATTATACTTCAAAAAAATAGGAGTCATGACAAAGAAGCTATTATAAATCTCAACCATTTAGAAAAGTATTTTAGGGATTTTTTAGTTTGCAATTTAAATTAAAAATTTAAATGATTTGATTTAAGTTGAAAAAGTCAAAGTTGTATATTTAGATTTTAAATTTAAATTTTTGTTTGGTTATATTATTTGAATTAAATGGAATTTTAAGAAAATAGCCAGTGATTACAAAATAATTTTAAACAATAGTCACAGTTTCAAAAAATTTAAAAACTAGCCCTTTTAAAAATTTCTGACAAAATTTCAGACACATGTCAGAAATTTCTGACAGCAATTTTATTCGTTATTTTGTTATTATCAGAAATTTCTTACATGTGTTATGAGTAGTTTTTAAATTTTTTGAAATTATCACTATTTTTTTAAACACAGATTTGAAAATGGATCTATTTACTATTTTGTCATTTCTTGCTTAATGTTTTAAAGAAATGATCAATGTTTCAAAAAATTAGGTTATTAGCCACTAATATATAAAAGAATTAATGACATAAAAATAAATGCACATCATCATGTAGTTATGAAATTGACTAATTTCATAATTAATCGAAACGTTGATTATTTTATTGAAATATCATTCATAAAATGACTATTTATTTAATTATCTCTTAAAAATATAGATTTGAGATATTAAATTAAAATTTTAATAAAATATTTTTTACTATGGTCAAGAATATGTTAATGTGAATTTAGGCTACTCTAAACGTAATAATCTAAATAATAATTTTTATTGTAACAAATAATTTAAATTAAAAATCAATAATTTGACTTCTTATCATTACAAAAAAAAAAAAGACTTACTACCAAATAAGGGAGATTTTGAAGAATGTCATATTCTTGACACAATGATAATTTATTTCCTATGTGTGTTAACACTTTTAAATTATACCCCAAAATTTATATTACAAATATAAAATAAAGATATAAAGAACATATTATTTGGAATATAAATTATTAAATGGCATAAAAAATAATTTTGTTTTGAAATTCTCCCACCAACCAACAAACAAATAACCCCTCAATTTGAAGATGGCCGGCCCACTTTGGAGTTTGGTCATTGTGCACCTTAGGCAATAAAATTAGGAACAGATCTCACATTATAAATTTGATAAACCATGTGGCCTGACAATGTAATATCTCATAAGAAAATGGAAAGAAATCTGGACCCACTAATTTGGGGAAAAGAAAATAGTGTGATTAATAATAATAATAATATTATTATTATTATTAATATTATTCATTGGGCTGTTTAGGTTTTCGGGTTTGGGGATATATAAAGAGAGGTACCTGAAGAGGCCAAATTCAACACAAAAAGCCCCAAAAGAAAATACACAGAAATTACATGTCAGTGAGTGAGAGAGAGAGAGAGGCTTAGAGAGAAAGTAGGCGGTGGGTTTTTAGGGTTTTGGCAGAGAGAAAGAGAGAGAGAGAGAGAGAGCTATGGCGGATACAGGTAGAGTGACAGGGACGGTGAAGTGGTTCAACGACTCCAAGGGGTACGGCTTCATCACCCCCGACGACGGCGGCGACGACCTCTTCGTCCACCAGTCCTCCGTCCGCTCCGACGGTTTCCGCAGCCTCGCCGACGGCGAGCCCGTCGAGTTCTCCATCGAGTCCGATCCCAGCGGCCGCACCAAGGCCGTCGACGTCACCGGCCCCGACGGCGCGCCCGTCCAGGGCACCCGCGGCGGCGGCGGCGGCGGCGGCGGAGGCAGGGGAGGCGGCCGTGGCGGCGGAGGCTACGGTGGCGGAGGTTACGGCGGCGGAGGCGGAGGTTACGGCGGGGGAGGCGGTGGCTACGGCGGAGGGCGCAGCGGCGGCCGAGGCGGAGGCGGCGGCGGAGGAGGGGGTTGTTTCAAGTGCGGCGAGAGCGGCCACATGGCGAAGGACTGCTACCAGGGCGGCGGCGGCGGAGGCAGCGGAGGAAGGTACGGCGGCGGCGGCGGAAGCGGCGGAGGCGGCGGCGGCGGCGGGAACTGCTTCAACTGCGGAGAGTCTGGCCATTTCGCAAGGGAGTGCCCTAACAGTGCTCGCTGATGGGCTAGAAAAGTGGGCTCTCTTGGCTTTGTTTGACCTAATAGGGGTTTTATTTTAATTTCCTTTTGTTTGGGGTTCCGTTTGGTAATATTTAGTTTTTTTTTAGTTGGGTCTCATTTTGGTTTTCATAATGTTTCGGAGCGGTGAGCACTGTGTTTGTCTGGTCACTTTTTAGGGTTTTGTTTGTGGCTTGGCCTTTGGTTATTCTCGGATTTGGTCGTTGAAGTCTCTTTTTTATTTATTTATTTTATTTTTCCTAAAAGTTATTAGTGGTAATGTGTCTTGGTGGTAGGGGCTTTTGGTATTGTGCACCATATATGTTTCTAAGTGAGTTTTTTTCCTTAAAATCTCACTCTGTTTTCAAGTGTGTATACACAAAACCAATATAATATGTGCCGGTGTTTTCTCTTTGGATCTTCTTTTCTGATTCATTGTCTCTCATTTTAATATAATATATTGTGATTTTTGCTACAATGGGATTCTCGTTGAAATAATTGCCTAGAGGATCTGTTCTTGAGAAGTAGGTTTTTGATTATTCTAATGACAAAAAAAAAAAAAAAAAACCCACTTTTATGATTTCATTGGTTGGAAGAGAAAAAATTAAAAAGAAAAAAGGTAAAGGGTCTCTAATAGTACACTATTATACGAAATGGGTATTGTGATTTATTCACTCTTTTTTAGGGTATCAGAATTTGTCGTTGATTTGAGGCAATGTTCTATCTTTTTCATAAGCACAGAGGAGATGGGTCTTCTCACTCTCTCTACCTTTCCTTTTTCTCGAAGAAAAGGATTTGACTGATTGGTACAAAACTATGGCCATATTAATAATTCTACTAAATAATAGCCCAACCAATTGTTTCGCTTCCTTTTTTTTGCTGTTTTGAAAAACCTAAAAGAAAGTCGGTTAAGAAAACAAGAACGCCAACAGCCAAACATAAAGCAACATAGCAGTTTAAATTTTAAAATAATCAACTGGCAGTTTGTTATTGTAAATGAACAAATTAGTGGTCAAACTGAGTCAAAAAGAAGAAGGTTTTGAGAGCAAAATGGTTTGGCCTCTGTTTTCTATGTTGAATTGAGTCAATGTAGGAATTAATTGTTTGTTTGCCCGATGAAACAATTGTATGTCTGAATCCGTGGTCAATGGCAATATAATTCTCAAAAGCCGAAAAATAAAAATAAAAAACAAGTAAAAGCAAGAACATGAAAAATGGCATGTACTACTCGAGGCACTCGTACACAGCACCGGATGCTCAGAAATAGTACAAATCGGTGTACAAGAAAACCATTTGATTGCTAATTGACAATTATGAATGCATTAGGAGTTCGAGAAATTATGAAAAATACTATTCATGGACAACTTGTTTTGAATATTGTCATTTTAAAGGAAATGTTAGTGTTCATGTTGCATTTTGTAGAGAATTTAATCGAATTATATTTTTTGTTTGTTTCTTAAAGGAGGATTTTGCCAATCGAAGAAAAGGTATGACTTGCAATTGCGACATTAATTGTAAATTTGAATATCAAATATGGCATTGGATCAATTTTTCTCATTTTCAATTATAGCTCTATTGCATTAATCTTGTAGGAATAGTGGTCCTTGTTGAAGGGTGGAACCTGCGGTCTACATGGCGGATCGAGGCGAGTAAGCCCGAGCAGGGTCGAGGCAGCTTGCCCGGGGTTATTTTTTGAACACTTCTCTGATGAAATTTGAGTGTTCCAAAGTTATTTTTTGTGATTTCTAAGATTTCATTTATAGTTCCAGAGTATTTGGCTTCGAATTTAGGTCATTTAATAATTTTCAGAGCATGATGATATCATAGCGATGCAGCATTCAGTAACTTCTCTTTCAATGACCGTTGTATACCAATTTTTGATTTATCATAACTCCTTCGTTTATTGCGAGCCTATTGCGACCATTGGCCCACTAGGTCGTCCCAGAACTTAACTTCACCTACATCGTAATGATAACAATAGGGCTTGCTAGTTTAATATCTTTGGAGCCATAGCTACTAATAACAATCACACACATGCACAAAGACACATCAAACCAAAATCTATATTTGTGGATTAGCAATAACTATGATGCACGTCAATCCACACTCACTTACCAAGAGAAAACAACGATATTAAACCCAAAACATCAAATGCTACAAGAGAATCCATACACACACATAAAGTCAAACAAGCATGGTGAAATCTACTCGTGTTGCAATGAAAATCTACTTGACGTCCTAAACCTTCATGCCTTGGTATTCAAGGCCTTTTCCTTGTGGTATCCCTCCTTGGAACCTTTTTGTCCAACGCGCAAAAACACCAATCCCCACTAGTTACTCTAAGGGAAAATTATCTTGAGGGTTGACGGTCTACTCGTAAAGGATCTCTAACTACGAGTCAATAGACGAGATGTCGAAATATCACTTTAGAGGCATTCTCGTCTCGCGTATGGGAGACTTTAGTCTTACTTCTCAACTGGTAACTAACGAGTGTTCATTTGACCATATTAGATAAAAAAGGTTGTTCGCTCCGATTGGTTTTCCAAACTGATTCTAATTAGTGACTAAACTTTTGAGTAAAAAATCCGACAAAGTTTCTCCTGCTTTTCCTACATCATGGCCAAAGCCGTCACTTAAAACAACCCAACGTTGAACTCTTGTGTCAATAAATTGTAAACATAAACCACACAAAGTAAATTTTACCAATATAATGATAATTGATTAAAAACATAATACCTAATCAACACCCTCAGTAGTCAGATCCTACACAAGTGAAACTAACAACTAAACTGAGAATTGAAATCACACACTAAAACATCATTGCATTTCTAACTATGAGATGTTTCTAGTCGCCCGCTTAAACCATTGGTAAAAGACGGCAAAGGTTCGTACTTCGTTCAAACTTGCTTCACTAGTGGTCCTGCATAACTCGAAATGATTTAAACCGACAATGACATAGATTAAGTAGAAACAATTTTCAGAACAAGAGCTTGAAAGAATTTGAGCTTCGAATAAATTTGAAATTGCAACATAAACATTCAAAATAGTGATTTGATCCCAACAACTAGAATCATGCTTAAATCGACACAAACACCCCAAACTTATAAACTTTAGTTTCAAAATGACAATTTCGCTTGAGGCCAAAACCTTTAATGTTTTAAGATCAAATTCCTTCCTTTCCAAGTTCCATGTCTCAATGATCGCACATATGATTTCAATCAGACAAGCTAAGAACACTTTGTCATGACCAACTGACATTGGTCCTGACGTCGCTTAACGCATTCTTACTATAAAATAAATCCCAAAATAGGCGATTACAATAACATAACACTCTAATGATTCATACTGTACAAACATACCATATATAGTTTCCCAAAAAGTTTAAAAAAAATGACCGATTATATTTATATATCAAAAGCATCAAAACACTAGGCTATATATATAGTCCAGCGGTATGCTCGACATCACTTGCAACCATACTCGATCTTCTTCCTAAACTTAATTACAACATTGTATACAACATTATGCAATGCATCATAATACTTTAAAAAACTATCAGGTCAAACTGACTCATCTATAACTCATAACAATTCGTTACTCGAAGTATCATATTAGGCTATTTGTAACGGCTGTTTTCTGAATCGACGACTATTCCCACAGTCTAGCACGAGTCTTTTCAGCGTGCTTTATCCTTACTCGCACGTTTTCCAAAAAAAATTCTAGGAGGTCACTCATCCTAAAATTACTCTGGGTCTAGCACACTTAACTTCGGAGTTCTTATGAGATGAGCTCCCGAAAAGAAGATGTATCTGTTGACATAGACAGTACCATCATATATTTAAAGTCTCTCATCAACCGTACCGTTCTATATCAGTACGGCCTTGGAATTTCTTAACTGTATAGTCCCACAACTGCACAGTCTCAGAAACTTTACATTAGACCATCACCTTACTCAAATGGTGTGGAATTGCACAGCTTACTCTATCTTTCCGTTCTTTTTGGCTCAAGGGATGACGACTGTCACACTATTACTCCGGTCCAAGCAGCTGCATTATGCTTCGTGGGATCTATTAATGGTTACCACAACTTTCACTATCATTATGGCTCTAAGTCATGGATAGGCTAGCTCATCTTATAGAACATCTCACGACCAAATAACTTCTTTTCGTATTCGGGATGATACCACTATCGATTCAAAATTATAAGGTGTTCAAGACATAACCACCATTGACATGTAAGAGTTCATGGTGTTCAGGACGTAACCACCATTGACATGCATGCAATGACCCTTATGGAACCGACTGTACCATCTATATTATAAGGGTTTTACGCAAGCCTATCAAATTTAATTATTAGTTCAAGTGGATCATTTTGTCTTGCATTTCGTTGCTTCCTCCTGCCTATTTGTACTCAGGATCTCCATGCCACTTCTCTCATTACGTACGACTTTTAGTCCAGACATTTACAAATATCCTTTAACATATTACCGTATATTCGATCAAAAGGTCAGATACCTTTTTCTGTGCCATTAGGATAATCCTTGACAATCACTAGGCTTATGGTATATTTAGATGCTGTCTTGAATTACAAAACTAGATACAACCCCTTTTTTTTTTCCTTAAAACTCTAATCATTTGGGCATTGGACTCGTTATCTTGTGTAATATTTCTCATTATAGGGTTATGGGCCTACATCTATATAACGTTAAAAATGTTCAAGCAATATGAATGCGTACACAAAAACGCAAGTCAATATATCTACAATGTTACACGTTATGAAAATAAATATAAATAATTAGAGCATATTCGTTCTTTCATTGTAGATGTCGTTACGGATTACCGGTTGGTTGCAATTACACTGTTATGTTGCATTCTTCAAAATTCCTAAGTTCGTACATAAGATGTACAATTTATTAAAACCATCTAGTTTTCACTAAAATTCATTTTGAAGGGCCTAATAATATTTATACAAGTTGGGGGCATGTTTGGGTGGAGAAAATCCTTTAAAATCTCAAAAATAGTTAAAACGTCACTTTAGGGCCTTGTTTGGACAGCTTGGGCGCGCAACCGCACGCGTGCAACAAGCACAGAACTCCTATAGCACAACCGCACGCGTGCAACACGCACATATTGTAACATTGATAATTTGATAATGATACAAGATTAAGATCTACATAATTACAGATGTAGCATTTATTGATATTTATTAAATTTATTTATAACTTTTAAATTTTATTTTTTAACTTTATTTAATATTATACTTTTTATGTTTATTAACAAATTTTATAGTAATCAATTATGATTTATTATTATTGCTTTTATTTTTTATAATATAAAAATATTTTAATATATAGTACATTATTTATTTTATTAAATATGAATTTGTTTTTAATATATATTACATATATTTTTGCATTTCAATTATTTGCCTATATTTTTATTACATAAATTTCTAAAAATTATTATTCGTTTTTAGTGTCGTTTTATTTTCATGACACTTTTACATAAAATTGTTGTTTTATATAAATCTGTCGTTTTGATTATTTATGTGTCGTTTTTTAGTTTCTGTTATTTTGAAATTTCTTGTCGTTTTTTAGTTTCTGCTATCTTTCATGTTGCATGGTTTGTCTTAAGCATGTCGTTTTTACCATTGCTGTGTTGTTTTCTTACAAACTCTATTATTACTCATATATTATCAAAAAACTACCGAGCCGTAATTAACACAGTGCCATAAACCTCAAAATAAACCACAAAGTTCAACAAAATTAAGAGAAAAAAAAAATCACGAAGTAACAATTCCCACTACAACGAAATTATCAGCAAAGTTTTACAATACCCATAACCTAAAAAATCCACAAAGTTGAATAATACCTATAACAAAATAAAAATATCACATTTATAAAATCTAATCATAAAATAACTGAAATTTATAAATCGATATCATTCTTTGTGAAACATATTAATACATTCTATTTCTTCGTTGCCTTTGCCGTTCATCAACTCATCACATACTTTTACCATTCTTAATGCTTCAATACGCTAGTACATTTCATTCTAGTTAACTCAATTCATTGCTTAATTTACATACCTAAATCGTTACTTACGTTTCAATGCATTTTATCTCTTTCGCTTTGTTCTATTTTGTCCATCTCATTCATTTCGTTTATTGCTTGCAGTCTCTATTGGTTTACCCAGATTCTCATTAAAGCTTTACATTTTATTTGCGTCAAAGTTAGTTCATTGATATTGTATCTCTTCGCCTTATCTGATTTCTCTAGATTCTTAGTTGTATCATTTGCCTCGGATCCACTAATAATTACGCTAACTTTTACTTTATTGTGACGCCAAGTTGTAAGTGCGCCAGCTAATGTCCCTTTTTAGTCATTGTGACTACTATTTTTTAGTTTACACCTCAAGAGATGTGACCATGTTGTGTCTACCCGTCATCAACACACGCATGTAAGGTTCCTTAAGGAATAGGAGGTACCATCGACATTTTCAGAGTGTTTTATCCAAGTTTATCAGACCTGTAACTTAACTCAAGTCAATTATTATGTCTCGCATAACATCGTTTCTTTGGTACCCATTTCTTCTTTACCACCTTTTTTGTTGCACACGAGTTTGATCTCCGATGTTAAAATGCTTATTCAAGGGTTTTGGTCGAGACATATCCAAGGATATCCCTTAATGCATTACCACATGTTGGGTCATAAATGGACTAGATATCTTAATTATCTGTACAATCTGGATAATCTCAACAATCACGTGGCTCATGGTTCATTTAGATCTGTTCTTATGTTACCAAACTCAATACAACCCCATATCTAATTAGTTTTAAAGCATGAGTGTTGGACCCATTATCTATTATAATTTTCTCATTATAAGGTTAAGTAAATTATCACCATTATTGTATTGCAGGTGTTGTTCCACTTACAGATCTTTGCCGATCGGTTGCACTTTAGTCATTCCAACCCATTCCTTGAAATTTCAGAGTTCGTATACTTTAATACCCTTTTTAAATAAAAAGTGCAATGTGTTACAATCCTCCAATTTTCAATAAAATCCATACTTAATAATGTTTTGTACAAGTCTGGGTGGTAAAAATACTCCCAAAACAAAAGTTTGGTCCTTCTTTGGGCTGCTTGGGAGCGCATTCTTGCGCCTAGCATGCATGTAGCACGCTCAGCACGCCTGCAGTACTCAAGCCAGTGACGGAGCCAGAAATTTTGTGGTGGGGGGGGGGGGGGGGGGGGGGGGGGGGGGGGGCTATTTATCACGCTATAAACTTGTATTAAAATCACACATAATTAGATACTATTAAAAATAGCCATTTTTTATTAAGTAAATGGCCATTTTTTAAGTAAATGGCCATTTTTTAAGTAAGATATTATTAAGTAAATGACAATTTTTTAAAGAGTATTTTTAAAAAATAGCCAATGTTTCAATTAATTAAGAAATAGCTATTTTTTCAACTATATGATGCACGGATTTTATCTTTTTACCTTATTTTATATTGGCTAATGACTAATTTTTTAATTTTATGAAACTATGACCATTTTCTTGAAACATAAATAAAAAAAAGGTTAAATACTAAAATGACCCGATTTACCAATTTACTTAGAATATTAAGCAATCAAAACAAACAAATTATTAAACAAAGAGTTAACCATGACATATTAGAAAGACATAATACGATAATGTAAATGTATGCAAAGAGAATGTATAAATATTATGCATACACAAGAGATAGAAATAAGAAGTAAAAAAAGAGAACGACAAATCAACTTATTGAAAAAATATCCTACAAACACAGGTGTAATGAAAATAAATGTCCCGCAATCATTAAGGTGTAAGAATCTTGGAGCTTAATATGTAGATAAAACCACGTAGAAGAAGCAAACAATAATAATTGTAAATAGTAATAATAGCACATAAATTGTAATAGATTAATTTGGTGGAGTGAGAATAAAGAGTTTAACTGTAGTTTTTTGTTTTTTTTCAAAGACTGCAATCAGACTTTTGGTATTAGGCTTTTAGATGTGGAGGCTTTTGGTGATTAGGCTTGGAACTATAAGGGTTATTAGTTATAAAGTTTTGAACTGTGAGGGCTTGAGCTATTTTTTCTCTAAGTTAAATGAGTTTTGATCTAATTTTACTTGAGTATTGCAAAAAAATCAAAAGTTGAGTGGGGATTTCAGCCTCCACTAGTCACACCTTCCCTCCGTCCCTGATTCAAGCAGTCAATGCACCACGCCCGTAGCGCTTCGATAGCGCGATAAGCATGTCTTTCGGCCTCTAAAACACACCAAATCAAGTCTAAATGCCATTAGATAATTTTTCTAAGCCTAAAACATAGATAATTTTTCTAAGCCTAAAAACCAAAACAAAAGTTTAGCCATGTAAAATACTTAATAATCCACCATAATTTTTGTCCAAAATATTATAACAAAACAATGCTCAAAGTTTATAAAATCTCAGACATTCCCTTTATAATATTTTAAACCAAGAAGCCAACTCATTCATCCATGCCCTTACATGTTACATCCACTCATAAGTCAAACATTCCCATTTCCTATGGTTGATTTTTCTAAAGTGAATCCAACCAGTATCAACATAATCACCATATTATTCTAACCAAACCAAGTTAGCAATGAACAAGAAAAGATCTCTTGGTCAAAATCATGCCAATTACAATTTCAAACAACCAATTCAAGATCATACATCATTTCCAAGGCACTTCTAAACTTTTGAACGCTTCCTTCAACAACCCAACACTTTTCTTCAAAAGATTCAAACCTTAATCATGGTGTAAACCACCAAAAATGAGTCCAAACAGTACTTGAATGATGAAGAAGAACTAGGTCTTGAACACACTTGAGTTAGGGAAAGTTTTTACCTTGAAAATATTTGATTTTTGGTTAGCTTTTTACTACCCTTTTCTTTAGCTTCCGTTGGAGCCGGAACTCTGTATGTGTTTCCTCTCTTTTTCTTTCAAATTTCTGAATTAAAAAGGCCTTGGTTTTTTTTTTTTTTTTTCCATAACCCATTTTGGTGGCAAAATACCACTTTTTTACCCTTATTCCATGAATTATGCCACCTAGTGGCTTTGTTGCCATCCCAACCTTATTAAAGCAACTAGTTTTAGGGACGTGCTACGCACGTGCAATTTTTTTTTCAACCTATTAAATCATGATATAAGTAAAAATTAAGGAAAAACATTATAAAAATATGACCATTTAAAAAGTAAAATAAAAATAAAAATTTAAATTGGAAGACAATAATAATAAAAATAAAAAAATTGTGATATTAAAAGAGAAAAAAAAATTGGAGAGATAAAAAGATGAAGGAAAAAATATAGGATTTAAAATAAATATAGAGTAAGAAAAAACTAAAAAAAAAAAAGAAAGTTTGAAAAAACAATTGAATCAAAGAAAGAAACAATAAGTAAATAAAACGAAAAATAAAAAAAAAAACCAAAAAAAAGGAGAAATTTATTTGACATAATTTTTTTTTATATAATGTTGAAGGGGAAGAAAACCATACAATAAAAAATAGGAAAAAAAAGCCAAAAGAAAAAGAAAATAGAGAAGAAAAAAAAACAAAAAGAAAGGAAAAAAATAAAATAAAAATAAAAATAAATAAAAGGGCTAGGGTGAGGAGCGCGCTTTTGCACGCGCCAAATGGGAGTGTGGGGGGCAAGCCCCTGACACGCGGGCCCCCACGCACGCGAGCCCGTGTTAGGGGCACTTTTTAACTTTTGCTTCAAGTCTCTCTTTCTAACATTTTCGTCCCATTTTATTTGCATTTTTGTCCTTAAACTTTTTTAAAATTATGTAATAGCCCAAATTAAAAAAATCACTTAAACCCCCCAAAAACGCGTTTTTAAACCAAAAAACACCAAAAAAAAAAAAAGGCGGACGAAACCGCTTGGCTAGAAACGGACGAAACGAGGGAGAAAAATGCATCCACAATTATAACAAGGTTAATGATACTTGAGCGAGCACTTTTTACGAGTTAAAAACTACAGTTAGATCATCCGATTGGTCCATAATTGTTGTGAAATTTCACTTTTGCCCTGAACTTTTGATGCCTTTTATTTTGGTCCTTCCTTCTAGCAACTATGTGCTAGTGAGTCCTCTAATGGAATTTTTATTGATTTTCATTCAGTTTATTATAGAATATATTATTATGAGATTTTTATGATATTTGGAACTGATTTGTTTTGTTTTTTCGAGAATTTCTAAGTTTGGTGTCGAAAAGGTGATTTTCGCCGAAAGGACTTCGTATCTAGTCGCAACGATATTGAAACTTCCAATTGAACTAAAAACATTCATAACCATGATATTAGACTAAAAACTTATTTAGTGATCAATTTTGACCACTTTCATTTTTGGCCAAAGTGCAATTTTCTAAAGTTATGAGAACTATCTTTAATTTTCGCCATTGTGGTCCTAATCGACCACTAAAGCCTTTTTCATCACCAATTAACATTTTATCACTAATCTTACTTCTCTCACTAAGAATGGATAGGTTTCTTCTACTTGCCAAAAGAAACGGTTCACATGGAGATGGCACATGGCTTTCTAAATAGATGACACGTAGCATCCCTTGTGATTTTTTTTTTTCATAAAAAAACTGCATTTAAATATCTCTTTTAGGGGGTTTTGAAAAATTTTCGTAGCCATTTTTGTATATTTTAGGGGTTTTTTTTTCAATTTCTTTCTCATCTCTCTTTCTTTTTTACTTTTTTTGTTTTAATCGTTTCAACAACTATTTTTTTTTATCTAATCATCTCGAAAAAAAAAATTTATCTTAACACGGTTAGATTCAAAAATATTTTCTCAGTCATTTGACATTCATGGTCATATACTTTAGTAAACTTGGTTGCTCTTCACTTATCAATACATATACATGTTTTTAACCCCCTAATGAATAACTAGAAAATAGAGAAAGCAACATATCTCTATCTTTAGTTTTAATTTCACATGATCGAATCCCACAAAAAGAGTATAAATTTTGGAGATATATGCAAAGGCACGTCGATATCTATCTCTATAAGTTGATAATTGATATCATTGTCATGCTGCCTTTGGAATAACGAAGGAGACCATGTATGTGACACAACATTAGCTTCAACTGAAAAGTTACCAAACTTTTAATTTAATTTTCTTTTCTTTTTTCCTTTTTCTTGAATAGCATGCTCGTATAAAGTCATGAATGTATTTCTCATAAAAAAAGAAAACAACCTTTGGGAGATGAGTAAATTATTAGCTAGATTCCCACCAAACATTTTACCAATGTCAAAAAACAGCCTTATCAAGAGGCTATAGCCTTTTTCTTTCACTTGATCATTGGGTAAGTTTTTATTTGTATTTTTATTTATGGGGTGTTTTGGTTGGCCCTTTTATCAAAATCCAGCCACCTCTTATAATCATGGAAAAGGGTCTCGAGAAACATATGGTGAGGACAAAAAAGCTTTCAAAAATATTCTCTCTCACTGATGAAATATGTTTTACAATAACTTTGTTTTGTGACATATCGTTTTCAAGTTCAGATAGCCCATCACCTAAATCTTGGGGCGAGAAAGAGAGACAGAAAAAAAAAAAAAAAAAAAAAAAAAAAAAGCTGATAAGAGAGCAATGTGAGCGATTGGATTTGATGAAAATTTTGAAAGAAAAAAAAAAGGTATATAAAGCCAGTGCAGTCATGATCAATCATTGTAGAGAATGCTCGATATTTTATGCACAATTTTGCGTTTTTAGTTACTTAATTGAACCAAATGATTTTATCAAATTAGTTATGGCTGCTTTGGTATTGATGGAAAATACTCATACATATTGGATTAGTATCAATTGATTTACCATACTTATCGTTAGCCAAAGGATTTATATTTTATATACATGTTAGTATTTTAAGATTTATACCCTACAATATATTTTAGAGCTTGTTATTATATTATGAATGAATCTAAAAGTAGAATGTGTTGATAAATTTGTTCTTTATTTTAAAAAGTAATCGCTTGTGCTGTGAAACCATATATTTGGAAAACACGATAATGATATATTTAATTAACTACCTGTATATTGTAATTGCCTTTTTATTTTATTTTATTTTATTGACAATTACACATGTTTATAATATTTTATTATTTATTCTTGTACGGTTTCCATGCGAACAACAATTGTTTTAAAAAAAAAAAATACGACGTATAACACTACCTGCTTCTAATTACCATAACTTATTTAATTATGAACATGGTTTGCATCAATAATTTTGTAAACACATCAATGTAATATTAGTTCATATGACAATCAACATTCAACAATAACATGCAAATTCTCCAATTATTGTGTTGACAAATTATAATAATAGATCACGACTTTTCACTATAGATCATATTGCTACAACTTGGATGACTTTGAACTTTGCATATGAATGCATTCAATCAAATAGCAAGACGTGGAATACTATACTTTCTAGCCAAGTGCAGTATATAAAGAATTTGCACCTAAACAAATAAACAAAGAAAAAAAAAAAGTGAACGTTATTGCGTTGTTTCCCTGAAGAAGTCTGAGAATTATGTTCTTGGACAGAGAACAATAATGTTTAATATATATTAAAACATGGAACGTAATTATAAGCATTAGTATGAACTACAAGTACAAAGTCTTTTCTCCCTCATTTTCATTTCTCTCCGAACTAGGGATCTCGTAGCAAATTTATAGAAGGCCAAAAAAAAAAAAACTACTCTAAATTGGAAAAGAAGAAAAAGATACAAAAAAAAAAAAAAAAAAAAAGAAAGAAAGAAAGAAAGAAAAAAGCGAGAGAAAGAAAGAGAAAAAGTGTAGCTTTCTTTGGTGCAAAAAGGCTACAATTCGTACAAATTTGGCCATAGACATACAAGGAGATTTTAATCCCATTTAGACACTTTTTTTTTTTCCACTTTTTATGTCTAAGGTCTAAGGAACATCATGCATATATAGTCCATCACGGTGGGCCCCACTTAAAGAAATAATAATAATTTCTTTTTTCAATGACCATGGGGGCGAAGGGGGGCGTGGTGGGGCGGCGGCACCGCCGTGGCGTTGAAGGAATGCTGCGGCGGCGGCGCCAGCATCGCCTTCGGCGGGGGAGGGCATTGGTAGCATTTGGTGAAGATCCCAAAAGTGTCAATCTGGTGCACAAAGTTTATCATGCTCGCCCACCCACCGAATCCAAACCCGACCACTAGGACCCACCCAACCACAAACGCGTTGAACACGTACGCCCCCAACCCATCCTCCGAACCACTTCGGTGGTTGCTCCACTGCATTCTGCATCGTATCACAGCCGTCCATCATCAGATCATGTAAAATACAATTAGGGACAATAGAGTTTTTTTTTTTTTTTTTTAAATTAACACTGGATTCATCATATCAATTATTTTTTAAAACGTAACACCACTGAAAAAGTAAATCTTGGTGCCAAAATTATTTTCTACCATACAAAAAAAAATCTAGTGAAATCCCCTCAACAAAAATTTCACTTCTCTTCCTTAACAGGGTAAGATCAATAAAAGTGGGTCATACTTTATTATTATTATTATTTTTTAATGGGAAAGAGATTTGTACAATGTACTCCCACAGATACGGGAACCGATATTCTGCCTCATTGATTCAGCACGAATCTCGTGCTTTTCAGCGATGTACTATTTGCTCTGTGTGTATGAGATATTATTTATATTATTTAATTAACAAAATTAACCCAAAAAATGGGCTATGACTCTACGTGTCTAACACCATTTGGAAATAATGAATAGAGAAACAAAGGTTTTGAATATAAAGACTGTTTTATTTGCCCAATATATTTGCTTGCTTTCTATCGGTTTAGGAGAAATGTCCGGGGCTTGGTCTGCTAGACTGTGACCACACGCTATTGATCTGCTTTTTTTTTTTTTTTTTTTCAACACATTACTTGCACTTTTCTTCTTAATTAATAAATACAACGCCCATTAATGTTTCAATAAAATGCTATATAGCCATTAGCCTCTATGTGTACGCTGTTTGGTCAAACTTCTGAGTCTGACCGTATATGCTGATTTTGACAAAACTTGCTTTTATTATTCTTTATTGGTTGTCCTACGTGGCGTGAGCATCTCTAATTGGCCATATTTTCCATTTACATGCTTTTTTTTTTTAACAAAACAATATAATGATAATTAAAACGCTAAAATCATAAGTTATGCTATCATGGATTTAAGATGCATTAATTAAAAAAATAATAATAATGAATGTATTGATACCTCTCGGGCGGCGGCAGATTTGAAGGTGAAGATGTAAGCGAGGGCGGGGATAATGTAGACGGTGAAGCTAACGAGAAGCGACCCGACGGTGGAGTTGATGGGGCCGAAGAAGGGGAAAATGATGGCAAAGAACCAAATCGGGATGACCACGGGCAATCTCGCCGCCGCGCGCTTGCACAAGCTCTTGCACTCGTGCATCCCGATCAATTTCTCCCACACGAAATACAACGGCGTGCACGCAAATCCAAATGTAATAAACTACATTCGTAAACCAAACAAAAAAAATGTATCAGAGTTGTAACATCATCGAACCAAACCCTATAACATACAACTATACAATTGGTATAATAAATAAGTTTAAAAGTAAAAAGGGGTGATTAATTAATTTAGTAATTAGTAATAAATTGATGTAGTATTATTATTACCTGGTGGATGAGCATTAAAATGACAGCCATGTCTCTGAAGGGAGATTTTGGGAGCAGAGAAAAGGCGTTGGAGTGGTTGAGAAGCATATCCCCAAATGCCCAATAAACTGCTGATGCAGAGGGAAGTGTCAGTGTCAGCACATACAATGTGGCAAACAAGTATATGGCTTTGAACTTCTGAGGCTTCCACATTGCATGCATTATTTCCCTGTCAAATTTTACATTTACATTTAATCATTTATCATCAATGAAATGAAAAAAACAAAAAACAAAAAAAAAACAAACAAATTCCATCACTATTTGAAGTATCATATTATGTGCTGACTTCGTTATATGTTTCAATAAAAGATGTGAACTTGAATGAGTTTTGATGAATCTATACCAGTGGAGTTTAATTAATTAACCTAATGTATGTCGCAGATGTACTTAGTGACTTTTTTAGATTGAAATCTGCATCTTTGTTGGAGAATCTGATTTCGAAAGTCAAAGGTGGTCAAAGGTTGAAACTAAATAAGATGGATGGGATGTGAGATTTGGACAACTAAGCGACTTTTGTCACGAGGGGTTCATCATGAATTTTAATAACAAAATCTTTTTTTTTATAAATTAATAATTATCCTCCTTCAAAAAGGGAAGATTGTAATTATTGGAAGACCTTCGAATCTAAAGCACTAGGATTGACTTGAAGAAACCGGATTCCTTTGGTCTTTTTTTCTTTCATGATTAAAAAAAAAAAAAAGCATGAGCACTTAGAGGGGAAAAAGAAAAAAAAAAAGAGCATTGGCTTTTTTCCCAGAATTAAAAATAAATAAATAAATAAAAAGGAAAAGACACGGTGGGTTACCCCACGAAAACAAGGGCGTTCTGCCACCCACGCCTAATAAGGGCAATATAGGGATATAATGAAAAATATTTAGAAAGATATTAAAGTAGCTTTTGGACATATAACTTTCTTACCCTTTTTTCATTGATAAAAAAAAAAAGATCACACACAAAAAAAGATAAAAGATAAAAGATTTGGTAATTAGATCCTATGGTCAGGTCATGTCCAAAGGAAAGAAGGTTTAGTCACTTTCAGTTATGACGTTAAGCCCCACGTTTTATGCTCAAATCCAACACTTATAGGAAACTATATTCCAACCCAACTAACCAAGCCTAAGAAATTTAAGGAAAAAAAAAAATCCCAAGTTAAACAAAAGACTGAAAGAGTGGCAAAGTTGTAAATAATGACAACGACAACACATCTGTAAATATATGTATATATTTGTTGGTATATATATATACACTATAATATAATAGAAACAGAGCTATTGTCTTACACAGTGACGGCATGTCCCCCAAATGTGTAGAGAATGTTTGTGGCCCCAGTGAAGTATAGCACCATCTTGGTTGGACCAGAATGCTTCACTCCTTCAATCTATATATTATATTATCACCAAATATTAAAAATAAAAATATCTTCTTAAGAAGTAAAATATTAAAAGTCATTAATAACATCACGTAGTGAAAAAAAAGTGTTTTAATTTATTACCTGGCCATGATGGAGAGAGGCAATGGTTAGGTACCAAGCAGTGTAAGTGGTCATTATTAGGCCCAAAAAGGACCAAATTCTATAGTTGTGGAACGAAGGAATAAACACAGTTGTGGCACAGCAAGCTCCGAAGATGTATGTCCATGTCCTCTTGTCCAAATTGTCATTTATGTAATATATATTGCTGATAAATAAAAAAAAAACAACAACATTAATTTATGAAAAGAAAACAAACAAACAAAGATACCCCAGTTGCAGAAACAGCTAAATTCAAGTGTTTAAAAATTAAAACCACTACTTAAAGGTCAGAAATCATGTTACATATATATATATATATTTACCAAACCATATAATATATAATAAGAAAGTGATGATACCTTGCACAAGCTATGAGCTGAATGACAGATCCAAACATAAGAAATGTACAGTTAAACGCCAAGCCCACGTTCCTCCAGTGCTTTCCCAAGAGCCCATCAAGAACTTCAAACCACTATACCAAAAAATAATTAAAAAAAAAAAAGGATAACATCAAAATTCTTTATTAGTATTACTTATTTATTTATGAATGAAGAAGAACCAACAAAACCCATGTGAGACCAGTCACTAAACTAGCAAACTAGTGACTCAAAAGAGGTAAAAATATATATATATATTTATTTACCTGTATGACATGGTTTCTAAAATCAACTTTCTCTCTTTCTTTTCTAGTTCTGTACTCAACGTAGAGAATGCTAATCAAATAAGCAGTCCAACTTCCCATAATTCCATAGAAGAGTTGAACAAAATCCCTGATAACATTCCCAGCTGAGAGAACGAGTATGGCAAAGTCAGAAGAACTTGAGCCACCTGAAAAACAAACAAACCAAAAAATATATATTTACCATTAGTCCTTGTACGTGTGTGTATTTGCACTTGTAGCTCAAAAATTTGCGAAATTAACCTGGTTTGAGGCACAGCTAAACCAAGCGTCATAAACAGAACCGCCATGCCAGAAGAACTTGGAGAGCCTGGTTTTGACTCCCTTGGGTTGGCCTTCACTGCTCTCCATTTCTACATAATTCCCAACTATCACTGTCTCAACAACCTTATCTGATGAAGCCATTGATGATGTTATGTTTGAGGCTTTTGGTTTCTTTGGGGTTTTTTTTTTTTTTTTTTTTGTTGGTGAAAAATGGGTGTGTGTGCGATGAGAGAGTGAGGTTCGAAATGAGAGCGAAGAAGGGTATTTATACAAGACACGACGGGGTTTCTCGAAGCTTGGGAAAGGCAAGGCTGTGTTTTGAAAGGTATTTTTGAGAAAACTATTTTGGGAACCGAGTTAGATTATTTCGAGATTTTTTTTTTTTTTTTAAGATTAAACAAAGAATGGATTTCTTTATGGGACAGTGGACATGGACGAGCTTGGTTATAAAGTTTATTATGTGGTGTGGCCTTTTGCGAAATCGCCTTCTTTTTGGAGCCCTTCTTTTGTGATTAAAATTTTGTTCTTTTTGAAAAAAGAAATACTAATAATTTGGCCTTTTATTTTGCGCCAATGTGAATCTTTAAGATTTTGAAAAAAATTATGAAATTTCAATTATTTGGTAATTTAATCTCCCTATACTTTTAAGGGCAGTATCAAAATTAAAAATTTAGTCATAACATACGTGTAACATAATATATTACATGTAATATACGTATAACATGTAATATATTATGTTAAAAAAATTAATTCTTAAAAAATTATTTCATGAAACTATGATTAACGCAACTTCTAACATGAGAAACTGTTAAAATACAGACTGATGGGCTATAGTTTGATATTTGTGATTGGATGTTAATGCAAGTGCACAAAAATTATTATGTTCCGCATTCCACTCGATAGTTTCCCACATTTTATACTTTGAATCTACATCTCCTCATCCTTGGCTTCTGCAACTACCCCTCTGGTTGCCAAAAGCATGCCGATATTCGCTTCCGTACAACATCATCGCCGACATAAGCCTTGTTGGTGATGGTGGCGGAGAAGTTCGGCCAGGAACCGTGGTCGTAGTCGGCGAAGAACTTCGGAGCTAACTTTTGGGTCGGCCTCGAATCGTTGTCGCCGTCATCGAGGAGACCAAACACCATCATTGTCGTTGAGGAGCTTCGAAGAAAACCCCATCGTCGTCGTCGAAGAGCTTTTTATTTGGTCCGACCTCGAACCGCCATTGCCGTCGTCATGGAGCTCATCCGTCCGCCTCAATATGCCGTACCGTCGTCGAAGAGCTTTGGAGCAAACCTTATGTCTCTTAAGACTCGACGGAGATGCGTTTAAAAGACGTCCTCGTCGAAGAAATCATCATCCGATTGTTATGCTGGCATCGCTTGGTGCTTCGGAGTGTTTTCCGGCGAGGTTTCGCTGCCGACCGTTGTTGGTGAATGTGAATGTGATGCTGAAGGAAAAGAGGAAGAAGATAAATTTTCTTTTTTTAATTTTTTTAATATAATATTTAAATAGTAATCAAGTGTGGTAAGATGTATATTTTTCGTACACTTCTTTTAAACATTATCCAATCAAAATAGTCTCCCATGAATGGGTTTTTATTTCGATTCCCATGGCAGAAGTACCCATGATTAATTCTTAAAAAATTAACCAAAATTTGGTTAAACCCTTAAAAATCTCTACTTTTAATATGTCGACACTTTTAGTAGCCAAATTTCATTTATTTGGTAATTTAATATTTGGATTACACCTTAAACTTTTAATATATTAGCACTTTAGTAATGAAATTTTATTTATTTGGTATTTGATCTTTGCATTATTTATGATCTTTTTTCTTTTAACGGAAACGCATCTCCCTTAAAATTTAGTTCTTATCTTAAAGTCAGCCAAAACGTTTAGTTTTGATCTTAAAGTTTAGGTTGAATTACAAGAAATAAAAACTCAAGGACCAAATTATCAAAATGCAACAAGTTAGGAGCTCGTCGGTGGCAAGACTATTGGGTTTAATACTCTAATTAGTGCTACAAAGAATTTATATTTATAGAAAAAAAAATAGGAAATAAGGTGCAAACTCAATATCATTTTTTTAAGTAATTATTTGGGAGATGCTGTGCTTATAGAATAAGCACTGTGAACTGTGCAGATGAAAGAAGTTGCTGCACTTATAAGTAGGTAGAGCGTTTGGAAAATAATAATTTTGAAACTGATGTTTATAGCAGAAGCAGTATCAATATGTTTAGGTAAACTAATATTTAAAGTGCTGTGAATTGGTATAATTACCAAAATAGATACAATTTAGTATTAGTTTATAAATTAATGTTTGTTATTCATTTTTTTACATCAACGAAATATTCTTAATGATCACACTAAAAAAATTATTATTATTATTATTATTTTAAATATAAAGATAGAGAAAATAAAATTTCAGAAAAATTATCAAAAAAAAATTATCGTATAAATGTTAAAAGAAATTAATATATTTTCTTTTGTCACATTGAAAATTATTATTTATATAAGTAAAAATGATTTATTTTTGTGAATATGTAAAATATGTCTTCATCACTTAATACGTTTTTATTAGTAATAGAGTGTGATTATATGATTCCTATCTAATAGCTATCATGGTGTTGTAGTAGTCTACGGTTGTCTACGATTTTCAAGGAGGGCAATATTAATTTTAAAAAGTACAGTGAAAAAAAAAGTAGTTAATATGATAATTTGGTAATTTTAAATCCTCGAAGCAGATACAGTTATTCAAAGCATGTATTACTTGCTTCTCAAATTCTATAAAATTATATTGCACAGAAGCAAAAACGGTTACGTGCTTCTTTAAGAAGCATATTTACCAAACAATTAAATTGCTTCTGGATTCTTTCATAATCTAAAAGCAGGTCCTAAAAACAATGCCAAATTGGCCCTAAATAATCATTTTTCAATGATGCTTCAAGAAATAGTCAATATTTCCATTAATTAAGAAAATAATCATTTTCTTAACTACATAACTACATGATGCTTGTGATATTACCTTCATGCCATAAATTCTTTATGAACTAATGGTTAATTTCTTAATTTTTGAAAACGATCGCTATTTATTTGAAACATGTACTAAAAAATAACTAAATACCAAAACGGCCCATTATTTAGGAAGCGTGAGTATTCGTACGAGGGATTTCCTTGCTCCCCTAAGTTTATTATTGCATTTTTAAATTCCTTAATCACCATTTTGTCACTCCACTTCTACACCTTGTACCTAAATTTAGCATTAACATTCTCCTAGCTTTAGACCAAATTAATAAACAAAAAAATTATTACGTATAGCCATAGCAAAGAAAAAAGAGAAACTTGACTAAATGACTATTTTTAAAACACCTTTTTAAGCTATTAGCCAAAGAATCAAGAAATTAAGAGGCAACACTTTTATTTTTATTTTTTTAATCGGAATAGTGCAATTTTATTCTTAAAAACACGTTTGTTAAATCTGTTTTAATTTTTTTTTTCAATTTGACATAAATTTTAAAAAATAGAGAAATAAAGAAATCTCGCAGTAAAATTTTTTTTAAACAAAACCCAAATCTTAAGAACTTTTTTGTGTGTTTACTCAATTCTACACTCTCCCCATACTTCATCTTAATGTTTTTTTTTTTAATCTTTTCACTCTCTCTTTATCAATTACAAAATTCATTTTTTTAAAACGAGTAACAAATAGTGATTACCAAGCATGTTTTGTGATTTTAAAATTTTCAAAACAAAATAGTTAAAACACTTCCAAATTTTTGTTTATAAAAATAATAAACAGAAATATTAGCAAACATAGACCTAAGTTATTAGCTATTTTTCTTTTCTAGTTGTATTTTTAGGCATTATGTATTATTGATTTCTTTGTCCTCAGGTAATCGTAATATTTTTGTTACAGTCTGTAACAAAATATGTTACATAGTATAATAAATTTGTTAAATTTCGTTACAAAAATTATTTTCGATATATAACAAATTCATTATAATTCTTACGATCAATATTTGATCCTTTCAAGATCCGATCTACTAAATCCATAACTCTAACGTACAGATTCATCAGTTAACACTAAGAATTTCAAATCTCCAATCAGATTTCTCATTAACCAGATAGGCTATAGCCTAAAAAATTAGAAATTTCAGTTCAATCCTTGGCATAAAAGGCTTTACCTATTTCAACACGAGCATTGCGAGGCCAAAGATTCCACAGCCTCCAACATCGACGAAGTGAAGCCATTCATTCCTTTCGTCCATCCTTGCCAGCTCCAAAGTGCTCCCGTCCGTACGCTTTGACATCGAGAAGCTTTTAGTATTCTCGCTCGACACCGTGACACAGGTCTGAGCTGTTCGGAGGATCATTTGTGGCTCTGTTTCACTTCCTCCTGCGAAAGTCACCGAAAATGGAGGGTTTTGAGTGGTGATTTTGCCAGAAAATCCAATTTGCACTTTAGTTCGATGAGAGTTTAGGCCGTCAATATCGAAGAAGCAGAGTCCTCGTGGGATTCGTGGTCTATCCAGAGAAAATTTATGAGGGGCATTTTAGTCTATTTACATCTAGATTTTTGGACTAATGGTAATTTTGCTAAAATTTAAGAAATTTTAGCCATTTTGTTAAAATATAAGTTAAAAAAAAGACTAGAAATCAAACTGACCTAAGAAAAAAAATAGATCTAATTAAAAAAGCACGAGTTGCTTTTAAGAAATATTACTGTAGAGCAACAAGGTAGGCAAGGGAAAGAGTGAAGAGAAATTATAACAAAGTTTACCCAAACAATGAGTTAGATTATTAAAAGATTTTAAGATAAAACAAAAATATGGATTTCTTTATGGGACAGTGGACCTGGACGAGCTTGGTTATATATTATGAGGTATGGCCTTTTGCGAAATCCCCTGCTTTTCAAAGCCCTCTTTTGAAATTAAAATTTTGTTCTTGTTTCAAAAGAAATACTAATAATGTGGCCTTTTTGCGCCAATGTGAAGCTTTAAGATTTTGATAAATCTCACCCGGTTCACAAAGCAAATCAAAATTTAGATAGTAAAATTATGAAATTTTAATTATTTGGTAATTTAGTCTCTCTAAACTTTTAATATGTTGGCACCTTTAGCTATAAAAAATTTCATTTATTTAATAATTTAATCTTTGGATCAATCCCTAAACTTTTGATATGTTAGCACTTTAGTAATGAAAATTTATTTATTTGGTAATTTAATCTCTGAATTATTTCTGATCATTTTTCTTTTAACCGAAACGCATCTAAAAATTTAGTTCTCATATGAAAATCAGTCTCAAAGTTTAGTTTTGATATTAAAGATTAAGGCGGACTTACAAAAACAAAAAAACAAAAAAAACAAAACAAAACTCAAGGACCAAAGTATCAAAACGCAACAAATTAGGAGCCAGTGGTGGCAATTCTCATTATATTATTGGGTTCAATACTTTAATTAGTGCTCCTAGGAATTTATATTTATAGAAAAAAAAAAAAAATTAGGTGCAAAATCAATATTAATTTTTAAAGTAATTATTTAGGAAGCTTGAGTGGGCTGTCCGCACGAGCGGGTTTCCTCGCTTTCCCAAGTTTATTATTGCATAAGCAAATTATTGCATTTAAATATTTAATTGCCTAAACTAACCTTCATCAAATTCCTTAATCACCATCTTGCCACTCCACTTCTACACCATCATGTACCTAAATTTAGCATTAACATTTTTCGAAGCTTTAGACCAAATTAATAAACAAATGAAAATTAATCCATATACCATAGCAAAGAAACATATATATCTATACAATACTTAAAAGAATCTAGGGGGCTTGGACGTTTCGTCCGAGCATGGACGAAACGTTTCGGCCCCCGTTTTTTTAGCGTTTTTTTCGGTCGAAACGCCGAAAAACGCGTTTTTTTAAGGGGGTAAAATGAAATTTTTTTTCAAAAATTGGGTCATTATATAATTTAATAAAATAATAGGGACTGAAATGAAATTAAATAGGACTAAAATGTAAAATAAAGCGACTTTCGTGCAAAAAAAAAAACAGCCCCTGACGAGGGCCCGCGTGCGTGGGGCCCGCGTGTCAGGGGAGTCCCACTCCCTTCTCTAGCGCGTGGAAACCACGCGCCGGGCTTTTTTTTTTTTTTTTTTTTTCCATTTTTTTTGCTTTTTGTTTTCTCTTTTTTTTTTTCCAGTTTTTTTGCTTTTTTTTTTATTCTTCTTCTTTTTTTTTTCTTTTTGTTTCTTTCTTTTATTCAATTATTTTTTCAAGCTTTCTTTTTTAATTTTATTCCCTCTTTTATTTTTATTTTAATCTTATATTATTTTTTTCATCTTTTTATCTCAAAATTTTTTTTATAATGACACAATATTTTTATTTTATTTTTATTATTATCTTGTTTAATAATTTTCTAATTTTGCCTTATAATTTAAAAAATTATTTTTTATTATATTTTTAAAATTTTTATAATATTTTTTCTTTAATTTTCATTTATTTTATAATTTAGTATTAAAAAAAAAAAACTTACACGTGCGGAGCACGTGCTTAAAACTAGTAATTTTAAAAAGCACGAGTGACTTTTAAGAAATATTGTTGTAGAGCAACAAGGTACTTAGGGAGGGGGACAAAAGAAATAGAATAAAATAAAAGGAGAAATAAGCAAGGGAAAGAGTGAAGAGAAATTATAACAAAGTAGACCACATGATTGCAGCCAAACGGGCGTGGTCGCTTTAGATGAGAAAGAAAGCTGCTTTTATCACATGGCCTAACCCATTGGGGACTTGGAAAATCCACCCCCTATTCCCATGCCCCAAATTTCAAAAAAAAATAATAAAATAATAATAATAATAATCAAATAAAAAAGTAATCACTAAAATTATAATTATATAAATATCTATATTTACACCTTATTCTAGGCCAACAAAGTTACACAATTGCACATTTGTGTGTTTGTTGTTTTATGTCATTACATGTATTTGTATTCATGTTAAACATATGTACACATATAAGGACAAATACATGGGCAGATTAAGAAATCCTTTGGAAAGTTGCAAGATCATGTGCCCTTGGAACATATATATATATATATATATATTCATTTATACCTTTCTACTTGTTTTAGTATTAGTTTGTAACGTAATCCTAAAGAAAAATGTCAAAAATTTTTATTGTTTAGCATCACTCAAACCTAAAACCTTCTTTCTTTTTAGTGAATGATGATTTTTCCCTTTTATTTTCTTGTCTTCAATTATTTAGATTCTTTTACGTCTTTATGCTGACAAGTGACAAGGGTATAACTTTTCCTTTACTGTTGTCCTTTATTTCTATTTTTTTCTTAGGTGGGATAAAGAATTAATGTTTTTCTTTGTGCATTTAATATGGAAGCCAATTGGCACTACTATTTGGATTGAAGTAATGATCTTATTACTTGAAATTCAGATATTTAATTCTCTTGCCATTATCAAATCCTTAAATGCAAGCGTGTGAAATCAAACTAGACAATTTAACTGCAAATAAAGCTAAAGAAAAAACATATTACTAGTAATAATAAAACAAAAATATGCAATAGTGGGATTTTGATATAACAAAAAATGAATTAACTGAAAATAATCATTATCATATACAAAATGATAGAAAAAAATAATATTAATCTCCTAAATATTAACCAGAGTGGGATATAGTTCTCTTTTTGTATTTCTTCCAATTTTTTGAATATTAAATTCAATGTTCTGTACTTCGCAGCATATATAATTATATATATATATATATATATATTTTTTTTGAAATTGGAGAACAACTGGAGAGGGGTTAATTGATTACCTTGCATTGATCTAATGATGATATACCATAATGACTTTGTCTTTGCTCAAATTAATTTAATAAAAAAAACTGCAATTTAGGCAGTGCCAAAATTATTAGGGGGTCGGGAAAATAAATAAAAATAAGAAGCATGGGCTTTCAGGTCTTACGAAGGTTTGTTTTTGTGCAGTGCAACATATTGATTGGGTTTGTAGGGCATACCCACAATATATAGTATAGACTCTAGGACCAAAAGAACACACTTACTGTTACTTGTGTTCCCTTGACTTAGGTCTAATTCAATTTTTGAGGACCTAAGCACAACTCTGATGGATGTAGAGTAGCTGAAAGAAAAAATTGTCGTTTTTTGTTTGTTTATTTTCCTTTCTTCACTTTCATCTCTGAACAAAATTTTGATTTTAAATTTAAAAATAAATTAATAACACGAAAATAGATGATGTGAAATAGAAAAACATTATCGATAATGTACAAAATCGTCACTTATTACATAACCTTCCTAACATAAGTAGCCCATTTAGCTACTCTACGTCTTCTAAAGCAAACCTCAAACCACAATGATATCCTACTGAAATTTATAGTCCAAAACGTGTAATTTTGTATGGATGTATGTATAGTATCTACTATGTAGGATTGGATTGAGTATTAATTATAATGAAATGGGTTAGCTTAATATTTCAAAGCCAAACAATGTATAAAAAAAAATAACAAGTGGTTCCTGAAATTTGAATTTCTTTGTGTGTTATGGTCAAATGGTGCAACATGTAAGACAAGCATAGACAAAGCATGTTGTGGCTTTGAACATTGTCTTGGAACCATATTTGAAGCCTTTAAGGTGTAAAAAAGAGAGGGACATAAGAGAAAACGACCTTGTTCTAATAAGTGTGGTGCAACTATGACAAATGTGGACAAAGCATGTTAGTTGCTATGAGTTTTTTTGTCTTTCAATTTATTTGAATTCCACATAGTGGGGGACCAAATTATAAAAGCCAATATGTCAATGAAATTTCATTGATAATTCTATTAGTAAAAAAGGAAAAGGAAAAAAAATGTGTCTACAAAAATATTGATTAGTATAAAACAATCAAGTTTGATTTTAGCATGGTAACGCTTTAGCACGCTAGGCCCATTTTTCAGGTAGAAGTGGAAATGGTTCTTGCTAGGTCAACCTATGATGAACAATAATTATTTCTTGAGTTATAGTGTGACAAAATCTCATGGATGAGTTGCAATATTGACTATATAATATATATATATATATATATGTATATATATACACGTTAAATCTACTTTTGATATCTTTATACATGTACAAAAAGTCATCATACAGCTCATCAAAAATTCTCTTTGCTTAAATCCACTCTCAATGATGTGAATGCAAATCTAGGAACATTCTTAATATAAAGCCACAAATAACTTTTGTACATCTTAATTTCTTAATACTATCTAGTGTATACACTCTTGGTTAAATTTAGTGAAAGATTTGCTTAAGGCCTTTTTGTACTCGACAATGATTAAAGTTACAAAATGAATCAAACTTTTGTCATGCTCTTTTTTTTTTTCTTTTTTTCTTTTTAACTCTCTTTACTTTTTTATGGTGAATTATTTTAGCTGTAATTTTGTTGTTGTTGCGATGATCATAAGAGCTTCACTTTTTTGGTACTTATAAGTTATAAGACATTGACCCTGAAATGCAATTACAAGAGGTGGGTCATTGGTTTGATTGTGGTCAAACTCATTTCCAAAGTTGTTTTTGCTACCTAATCTTAACTATACAACAAAAGTTAATTTGCCATTTCTATTTTACTAATTTTTGAAAAGAAAGAATACAATTGGGTTAGAGCCAATACAACAGAAAACACCATAATGTTAGCTTAACTTTATGGCTTCCTTATGGAGAGCAAATTTTAGGACCAAAGAATCCAATCTTTAATGAAAATGTATTCCACTTTAGGTCCCTCTATGTAACGCATTAAAGCTGCAAATTGGACAATGGTTAATCACAAAGGAAAAAAAGAAAAAAGAAAAGAGAGAGAGAGAGAGAGAGAGAGAGAGAGAGAGAGAGAGAGAGAGAGAGAGAGAGAGAGAGAGAGAGAGAGAGAGAGAGAGAGAGAGAGAGAGAGAGAGAGAGAAAAGAGAGAAAAAGAGAATGTTTTGGGCATTGTCTAATGTAATTTATCTGTTTTCGAGCAAATTAATTTCCTTTTTCTTTGTCTGAAAATGACTTTGTGTGTTGTTAGTGTGGCAAGGAAATCCTAGTTAGAATTTTGAGAAAATGACACTTTTTTTTTTCTCTTTCCTACGTACTCAATTATACATCCCTTTATTAAATTTGCTCATATGTTCAAATTATAAATGACATAGAAGCTATGATAAGATAAATGCTTTATGCTATTAAGTAGACACTGCTTTTGGATAATCAAGCCTATGACTTCTTTTTTTTCTTCCACAATCTAACATTTGTTATGATATTGCTTGTGATTTTGACACCCAAAGTTTGGCACGGTTTCCACTTTACAGCAAGATATTTTTAGCTGAACTCAGGTAGAGAAACATAATTATGATATTTGTTGGCATAAACTTAAGGAAACTAAAGAGAATAAAAACGGTTTGTTTTGGTTAATAATAGTTTATTTAATGCTTACATGTCTATGAGAGTGTAATATTCCTAAATTGTTATTAGTGGGGTTTTTTTTTTTTTCTTTTTTCTTTTTCTTTTTCTTTTGGGTAGAGAAATGCACCAAACTTCCGGAGGTGTCTAATTATCGTTTGAATACCAACAAAGACATATTTATGTCCTTCAATATAGGACAAATCATCCCCACCCTAGATAGTGTGGACCCACAAAATAAATAGCAAATGTTTAATCAAAGAAAGTAAAAAATGAACAGAAAACTCCATCAAACCAACCAAATACTTAGACAAGAATGCTAAGTTCTTAACTATAATGGAATATTCCTGTATAAAAAACTACAATGTAATAATTTCATGTAATGGATTGAAATGTATAAATGTAGATCGTTTAAAAGTTGTACAACAGCATTAATGGCTCATATTCAAAGTTAGAACTTTATCAAGTTCTATTTTCATAAAGATAATCAATTGTCTTTATTTGATGAATTCTGTTTTTTTTTTTTTTTTTTTTTTTGCACAATGAAATGAAGGGTGAATTGAGGAGATACATATCTTGATTTACCTTTTTAATACTATAAACAAAGGAAAAAAGAATTGTTATCAAAGAGTAGATTTCTCCAACTAAACATCTGAAACTAAATCATGAATTTCACTTCAATTTGAAGATAATGTAGTGTTATATGATAGGTGAGATAAATGTTAGACATGATAATTGACAGAGAGATTAGAGTTTGTTAAAATGGGCTTTGTAACAGCCCATGTTGTTGAGGCCCAGATCCGTTTTTTGGGTCACCGGAAATTTCCCCATGATTATTGTACAACAAAATAAATAAAAATAAACAAATAAATTATAGCTGCTGTGATAGGTATTGATTTTTTATGACATTTATCTTTTATCCTGCTTTTAATTTTTTTCAACTCTAATCATTGTTTTGTCGTTTAATTTTAAAACAGTACTCACAAAGCGCCGTAAAAAGTTTGCTTCTTGTAGTTGAGTTTCCTTTGGGCTTTGCTTGTACGAAACATATAAATAATGGCTGTCCAATTGAGAAAATCTATTAAAAATTTGTGGCTGCTCTTATTAATCAGTAATGTGTGTGTGTATATTTTCTTTATTTCCTTCTTTTTTTTTTCTCTTTTTTTAAAAATATATTTTTTCCTTTTTCTCAATAAGATTCTCTTTGTTTGAGTGAAATGTTCATATGTCCTAAGTTTCCACGAGCCTGCCTTTATTTTTGTCTCGGTGATTATATAAATGATTTAGCCAATATGATATGAATCATGATCTTGATTGCTGTTTGAACAAGCTAGCTCTTCTAAGTCACTCGAGGATTTAAATTTGGGACAATTACATGGTGGTAATTAATTGTCGTATCTCACTAGGACAATATTTAGAAATGACACTTTGTTCTTGAAAACAATCCAAAGAATTTAGCAATTGTAGGTAAAAAAGTGAAGCTGATCTTCGTAAACAAATTTCGTTTATCTTCAAAGATAAATTACCATTTAGTTCGCAACTTCAAATTTTGATTAGTCTTCAGATTTAGATTATGTGATTCGAGTAAAGAATGATGATTAACTACAAAAGTGAGAAAGTGCATAAGAGTTCCTTAAACAAATTGTATTGCGCCGAAGAATGCATTGAATTTGAAATTTTGTACCAACATTGCTTTGAGGAGATGCAAAATTTGGAGTGCTTGGAAATGGAGTTTGCCAAAACTTTTAATGCTCTTAAAGATGATAACACAAATGTTGTTGCGTACATGATAATCATCGAAGCACCTTAAAAATCGGTGTGGATGGGCACGTTAAAACTGTCCATTTTACACTCATTCTATTTTTGTCGTGGAAATATATATATATATATATATATATATAGCATTAATATAAATATAATGCTAAGATATTAAAGTAATATATTTAGACAACAAATATAATAAAGGATTAGTTTGAGTTTTAGCAAATTTTAAACCTATGTTTCAACAAAATAGTCAACGTTTGCAAATATTAGTAAATTAGTCATAAGCCCAATAATTTCAACATGAACGGATCAAAATGCTCTTAACACTTTCATCGGACCACCAAATTTAGATTTTTCGTGTGATTTTTGTTAAATGCCCTTTAAATATATGATAAAATATCGCATAGAGAGTCTTAAAGCAAGTCTAAAATTTTGTGACAATGTTTGATCGAGTCTGAAAATTTGTGACTGGTGTCTCAAAATTTTAGTTTAATAAGCTAGCTTCTGAAAAGTTTGTCATTAAATTTGAGACTTAAGTAATGAAATGTCTAATATGAGAATTATAAAAAAAATGACTATTTTATTAATAAAAGCAAACATAGGCTAGTTGTTAAAAATCTTTAAAACGTTATAATAAATAGAGAATAATAATTTTATTAATTCACTTAATATTTTTTTATTCTTATTCTATTTCCCTTTTTTTTTCTCTTTTTTTTCTCTCTCTCTCTTCTCTTCCTTCTCTATAATTTTTCCTCCAGTGGATGTATGTATTTCTAAGGCAAAAGTCTTTATTTATAGGCATACAAAGATTTGCCTTTGTGTTCAATTTGTGCAAAGATTCTTTTTGAGCCACCAAGAGATGTCAGCAAGATCTGTTATAAAATCAATGACAGAAAACGAAATAAAGCACGAATAAAACACACAGATTTAATGTGGAAAACCCTTGACAGAAAAAAAACCACGGGGAAGAGAGAGGAAATCACTATGTCGAAAAAGATTGGTACAAAACGGTGGTAGTCTCAAAATTTAGGGAAAAAGAAAATCGGCAACTACTACATCAAGCCAAAACCCTAAAATACAAAATATGTGCGAAAATAAAACGGGTCGAAAGGTCCGTACCGTGGGGGCTCCGCCCCTGCACCTCCACCGGGCTTGGACTTAGTTGTGGGTCTCGGGATCGGGCATATCGGCCCGATCCCTCAACCCAAACAATTAAGTCCCCAAAAAATCACTCTTCGGGTCGCACCGCGAGACTTTTGGATCAGGCTAAACGAATTCGGGTTGCCGAACTCTAACAAGATCAAATACACATGACACTTGGCTTTGGTTACAAGTCTTATGTGTGCATGGATTCTTTTGTGGCATGTTGACATCAAGAATGCAAAGCTTGGTTGGATGATAAGAATATCCAATAGTCCATGGTAAAGCAATTTGTATTAAGCTTCGCATGGTTAGCAAGGATGATTAAGACTGTGTAAAGCTAGCATGCAATAGTAGTCTTTAGTTGGCATTCAACTAAATTTTTCAAGCGGGTCTTTACAATCCAATTGCATACAAGTCCAAGACTATAAGAGGAAGAACTTTACCTTGATGTCTTTTTTCCTTTGCTTGGACTTGTAGAACCTTTTCCTTTCAAACACCTCTCCAAGCTTTCCAAGATTTTGCACACAACAAAAGGGACATTATGTGCTTAGATTTTCTTTGGAAATGACAACAGCAAGAAGAGAATCCAAAAACCCTTACCTAACTTGCTTTAAAACGTGTCTTCTCCTTCTTTACCTTTTTCTTCTACTTCTTCTTTTCCTTCTTTTCTTTTTCTTGCTTTCTTTTTGCCTTTCTTCTCTCTCAAATTTGTGATCAAGTGGATAATGATGCAAGTGGTGGCATTATAATCTAGTTGTCGTATCACTTACTTAATGCCTTAAGTGAATCTTTTGCCACTTAAGACCAAGGTTAACTTCAGAATTCTTCTCCTGAGTCCAGCTCTAGCTTGGCCAAGAGGAGGAGAAACAAGCCATGCCATCCACTTTCGAAAATTTTGACCTTCGTTATCCGAAACGGATTTTTGTCACTTTAGTCTTTGGTTTTATTTTTAATCTTATTCTTTTTCCCTTCCAGTAAAATTTCTTGCTTGATTTCTCTTCTTTTATCCAATCATATGGCATTCTAGAAATTTTTAGAATTTATGGGACCTATTTGATAATTTTATCAAATTTTACGACTTTCGGTTCCAAAATTATAGTTTTTACTAAAATTTTAGCGCAACTTCTTCGTTTGACTTCGGAATGACATCAAATTTAATTTGAGCTTATTATAATGATATAAGCTCACAATATACTCATGTTCTAAATTAGTGACCCTTTTTGAATATGGGCCAAAATATTTGTAAAATTTTAGGCCTATTATGCAAATTTTAACCTTTTTATAATAGGCAGAATTTCAAAATAAAGTCATTTTTTATGCCACTTAATAATCTTTATCCCATGTGGTGTTCCCTCTTTGTTTTTACACTATATTTGTTGTGTAAATTTTGGGGAATAAATTAAAAATGCAACACACATAGGATATAGGTTATCATTATGCCAAGAATAGAGTATTCCTAAAAATCCTCTTTTTTAGTATTTCTCTAGCAAAAGCCTATCTTAGTCGCCAAAAGCCTTAATAAAATTCACTCATTGTAACCATCAACTATCCACTGGATTCCTATACCGACAGCCGACCACACCTAATTACAATTTTTTACTTGCAAGGAAATTTCCAACGATGAACATATTTAAATTTAACTGAAGAATATATTGTCTAATACTGAGGATTACTATGGAAGGAGAATGATCTGTTATTGATTTTCATTTACACCTAATATACTTCCAGTCTACCTTTCATGACATTGTTTGGACATCGGGGAGTTAGGAATTACATTTATGGCCTAAATAATGTGCTTTTTTTTTTTTTATTTCTATCATTTTTTTTTGTGTATAATTATAATAGGGTAAAAATTATAAGGAGAATGTTGTCATGTTCGCTCTATTTAAGGAACATTAAATTTCCATCATTGATAGGTTTTGTGCTAATTGTATGGTTGATCACACCGAATCCAGCCAAAGTATATATTCAGATTCAAAATTCGCAATTTTAGGTTTTATTGCCAGGTGGACTCTACATCTAGAAGTCGTCAAGATTTACCATCAAACTGGCAAAAACGCTCAAAAAGCCCAAACACTCATAATTTACACAAAGCAAAGAACAGTCACAACAAAACACCAAATAAAGCTTAGAAATTCAGTCCCAAACTCTAAGCGATTCATAGATATTATTTACCATGGCTAAAATTTCGAATGCTCGCAAAGCATTAGCATTTAAATTTTTGAGAAGATGAAAAATAAAAGAAATATAAAAAGATATAAGAACCATTGATACCGCAATTATATAGCTAAAACTAAGAACAAACAATAGAAGAAAGAAACAATCCCCAAATCAAGGCCCATTTTTTTCTGGAATCAAAGCCCTAAATTTGGCGGTGGCAGATATCTCGGCGCTGAAGCCTAGTGCATGAATAAAGTCACCACCACATTTATCATTAACCAACGCCCAATATTGATGGAAAATTTAATGTTCCAAACATTACCAATGTGTTTGGTAAGAGCGACAGGAATGAGTGGAATTTAGAATGATTTTTTACATATTAAGTTATTTGGTAGAATGAATTTTAAGAGAGAGTAGATTTGTGAGAGCATTTAAAATTTTTAATTCTAACAAATTTTAAATCACTCTAAAATTAGAGTGATTTGGGGAATAAATGGACTAATTCATCAAAATATCATATAAATTTACTATATTTTCATTGAAGTAGTTAGCTTATTAGTATAATTTTTCTATTTTTCCTCCTTCAATCTTCATACCAAACAAGATGAATGATTTGTATACTTTGTCCTTTCTTTTATACCAAACATGACAAAAAAAAAAAAATCTTTCAATCCTTTTTATTTTCTTACACTTAAGTGATATGTGTCCTTTTTTTTTTCTCTCTCTTTCCAAACACACCCTTAAGAAATAAAGGAAGCAGCCTCAAAATTATAGATGCAATTAGTCTGATCAATGTGGGAACCGGGAGAATTCCCACTCCCACTTTTGTGGGACTGTGGGAATATGGGAATGGGATGACCCATTCCATAAAAATATGGGATGGGTAATCTCATTTCTCATATTAAACGGGTAGAAATCTCATAATTTCAGATCCCGCACGTTTCTAAACGAAAAAAATTGAAAAATTAAATTTTATTTTCGATTTTTAAGGGCAATCTAACGGCCATTAAAAAAAAATGAGGAGGGAGCGGGAATTCTCATTTTTCCGCCTAAACGGAAATGAGAAACCCATTTCCGTGAAAACGGGAAACGAAACGGGATGACCCATTTCCGTGAAAACAAACTTAAGAAATAATAACTTATTGGCATTTTCAGTATATAACTTGAAAATTGAAGATGGGCTCAGCCGGATCATCTTTGAGGCAAAGTTGGGTGATCATCGTAATTGTCTTTTTGGTTCAGCAATTACAGAAGTCAAATTAATTGACACAACTGCGGGCCAATGAAATATGAATAGTTCTTTTTGAAGAGAACAAAGTAGACATGAAGTTTTGAAGATGAAAACAGGCTTTGCAATAAATGGAAAACGTACAAACAAATGCTTTAATAGCATAACAGGCTCTATCAGATGCTTGATGATAGCTTGCTTGTTCGGTGAAAAATGAAAAAATAATAATAATAATAAAGTAAAGAAAATAATCTTAGCCGTTGATTGTTGCTGTTATTGGGTCCCATTCAGGTGTCGCATGTTGATGGCCGGTTGTTGTTGTTTTATGTTATTTTCCCCACAACTTGTCCGCACCATGCCCTATGAATATTTTTATTAAATCGGTAATTTTGACAAATAAGCTACATGAGTGTTAAAAGAAACTAAAAAACAAAAATGTGTCTTTCAGGCCAAAGCCTAGTGAGTATTGAGTAAGATGAAAATTCATGAATTTATTGATTACTGGTATAGAATTGTGACAGCTGTATTAAGCTTAATTATGATAAAGTATAAAGGCCACTAACATTTTCTTTGCCATTAAGATCGACAATTACTCATGAATGAATTAAATCATCAAACAAAAGAAACTTCACAAAGTAAAGTAAACAAAACAAACACTGATCTCTATCTATTCTCTCATCACAAAAGAAAAGTAAAGTTCTTAACTTCTAAACTCTATCTAATCCAATCCAATCCAATTTCATCAAATTCCACTCTCTCTCTCTCTCTCTCTCACTCATGATGGATCGGATCATCTTCGCAGCGGCGCTTCTCGCTCTTCTAACTCTCTCTCTCTTCTCAGGTAATAATGGCCAAAACCCAACAAAAAAGTTCCGAACTTTCTCTACGCACAACCAAAACTCACGCTTGTTCTTATCGATGAAATCGCAGGAGTGGCAGAGTCAACGACGTTCAAGATAGTCAACAAGTGCCGCGACACGATCTGGCCGGGCTTCCTCTCCGGCGCGACCTCGCCGCCTCTGGCCACCACGGGCTTCGCGCTCCGGCCGGGCCAGTCCCGGACGCTGGGCATACCGGCCCACTGGTCGGGCCGGTTCTGGGCGCGGACCCACTGCCGCGCGGACGCCGCCGGGAGGTTCTCGTGCCTGACCGCCGACTGCGGCTCGGGCGCCGTGGAGTGCGGCGGCACGGGCGCCAAGCCGCCGGCGACGCTGGCGGAGTTCACGCTCAACGGCGACAACGGGCTGGACTTCTACGACGTGAGCCTGGTGGACGGCTTCAACCTGCCGATGCTGATCATCCCGATGATTGGCGGCGGTGGGGCCCGCGGGGGGTGTGGGGCGACGGGGTGCCTGGTGGACCTGAACGGGGTGTGCCCGGCGGCGCTGAAGGTGGTGGCGACGGGGAAGCGCGGGAGGGTGCGGCGGAGCGTGGCGTGCAGGAGCGCGTGCGAGGCGTTCGGGGAGGCGAGGTTCTGCTGCACGGAGGGGTACTCGACGCCGCAGACGTGCCCGCCGACGGAGTACTCGGTGTTCTTCAAGCACGTGTGCCCACGCGCCTACAGCTACGCGTACGACGACGGCACCAGCACCTACACCTGCGCCTCCGCCGACTACCTCATTCTTTTCTGCCCTTTGCCTTACACCAGGTTTGTGAAAATGACCCTTTTGCCCTTTTTTGCTATGTTAATTTGGTTATGGAATTTTTCGTTTTGAAAGTTTATAATAAATACTCATGTTTTTAAAAAATACATATATATAACAAAATGCGTAAGTAATTTACCTTTTGTTTGGTTGCTTCATTTCACCAATTTCATTTCATTCGATTTTTTCAAACTTTTTAATTTTGTAATTTATCTCATTTTATTTTATTTTTTTTAATTATTTTTTTAAATTTTTATACAATATTTTTAAATCTCAACTATTTATATCAGTTCAAAATTTATAGAATCAAATCATTTTATATTATTTTTTAAAATTATTTTTTACATTTCAAGAAATAAAATAAAATTGATGAAATGATCACCCCAAATAAATGGATAATTACTTATATGATGATAATTGTTGATAACTGAAAAGTCGTTAAAAATATGTTTTAAGTATTTCATAAATTGATTGATTATTTAATTACAATAAAAATTTAAGTATTTATTTTTATTTTTATTTTATATAAGTTTTGAGTATTCTCTTACTTAATTTCTGTTATTTTTTTTTATTAACACGGAATTTGATTGATTTTTGTGAAATTTCCGAAATTTTTTTTAAGAGAGTTTTGGTAGTTTTTATTTTAGATGTTTGATTTAAGCTATTTGTTAGCTTTAATTACTGCTTACTATTTGTCACATTATGATGCATTAAATTGTTGTTATGCGTGTTTTTTAGCGTATACAAAACTGCTTTGCGTTTTAGGGATATGTTTAATCTGTTACATTATTTTAATCGGAATAGTATTAAAGGGCTAATTAAGTTTAAAGGTAAAGTTAAAGAATTTAGCCTTAAAATGTCAAAATTAAAGAAATAATCATTAAATACCTTAATGGATATAAGTATTCATCATGATTATTTAAAAAAACGGTCAAAGTAAAATAAAAAATTTCCAAAAATTCAGCTAATTAAACTTAAAACAGCAAACTAAATCTATTATTATCAAAATTTTCATCGACTGTGATAAAATAAAAATGGCTAATTTCCTAAATTTCTAAAACTATGGCTAATTCTTAAAAAATTAGTCTAAAATTTTGCTAAATCCTTCAAAATCTCATATTAAAATTGAATATCCCACGTTATCATATATTGAATAATTTATATTTAAAAAATAAAATCAAGTGACACGCCCTCTGTTTTTGTCAAAATAACAGAAACACTCTCTTGATCAAAATTAAGTCGTCCATACCCCTTGGAATATAAATCTGGGATAATTTCAAAATAAAGTCATTCTTTATATCACTTAATAATCTATACTCCGTGTGTTCTCTTTATTTTCACTCAATGTTTATAATGTAAATTTTGGAGTATAAATTAAAAGTGCAAACATAAATAAGGTATAGATTATCATTGTGCCAAAAATAGAGCATTTCTCAAAATCCCCCTAAAATCTTTACGCTAACACCCCTTTGTCAAATTTAACAGAAAAGGAATCATTGACCGTTAAACTTTATATTAGTGACAAATTGCCCTCAAATGTGAAACTAAAATTACAGGCTTAAACTATATAAAAATGCGCACTGATTTTAATATATAATTCATTTACTTAAAAAAAAAAAATCATATATTAACAGTTCTTTAAATAGTCACGTTATTTTTTTTTTTTCCCCGCTCTTTTGGGAAGAGTCTCTGTTTTAGGCTTTTATGCCAATAACCACAAGATAATTTGTGGAGGTTTTGAAATCTTAACTACCTTATAAATAAACCCTACTCTGAAATTTACCTTAGAAATTTTGCTTTAACCTTAGAAATGTGGTGTCCACAACAATAACTAGCATACAACTCCCATTTACAAACTCAACTTTCAAAGTACAGCAAATTATCAAATAACAATAAGCACAAACCATTATGAAGCCAACAAACTATCACTCTGATAGTGAAGCCTCATGGTCATTGCCCACATCACCACTAGCATTAATTCCAACTTTCAAGTTGGATCATGGTGAGCTAGTGGAGATGACGTGAGAGATTTCCGATGGGCTCGTGAACAATTTTGGCTGGTCATAAGGTTATGAGTTTGGGGCGACTTTTCGTTGAGATCAAAACGAGCACACTGGCATGGCTTGGAGGGCTGCAAGGTTGTTTGGTGGCATGGTGGCCGCCGGTGGTGGTGGTGAACATGCTGGTTTTACGTTTTCCTCATAGATTTTTTTGACAAAGAGGGGAGTACTTCTCTCGGTTTTTTTTTTTCCCTCAAAAAATTTTATGACATGGAGCCCATTGTTTGTTATTTGATTGTAGATCTGATGGTTGGTTTCTGATGCGGTTAATAGTATGTAAAACTAGATTGATGGATAGATTAAATGGACTTTTTAATCTTAACTTAATTTTCAGAATTAAAAAAAAAGGATTGTTCACGGCATTAATTTTTGTTAGGGGGTATTGCTAGCATCTTGGCAAAACACAAGGGGTGTTTATGAAGTTTTCCCTTCATAAAATGAATAACATAATATTAACATTTTTTCTGTTTTTAATTTTAATAATGATGTATATTATTTTGCCCACTTTTGGTAACAAAATTCTGTAGTAGGATATGTCTTATGATAAGACCGAATTTGGATCATTAGACTTACGTTTTCAATGAGCTCTACTTCGTCACAAGGTTAATCTGACTATACAGAATCATCTCTCGCCGTAGAGATTCCTTTTACTACTTGTTATTGGAGAAGAAAACAGCATATATAAGGACATGTATTTGAGGGTGTTTTTGTAAATTTATTTAACAAACGCATGTGCATGGTTTTGTGGGATCAAAAAATTTGGCTCCATAATTTGGGGGAGAACTTTTCAAGTGGGACATTGCCACTCTTCATAATTCTCTACTTTATTTTTTATTGTCTCAATTTTGGGACCTCTCCTTATATTCTAATCAATAATGGGCACGGCATTTCTGACCACATAACTTGCTTTACACACAATTTAAATATCACAAGTGGCCTTGTGTTGATCACTAGAATTGCTTTATTCTTTTTCTTTTCTTTTCTTTTTTTTCCGTCTAGATTGGTATGTTAAGTTTGATATTATTGATCACTTATTATGAGTTATGACCTCGATGTTACTACTAACTAGTCATGTCGCTTTACTGAGAGATCAGTCTCTTATTATAGCCGTCTTTGCTCTCTCAACAAGAAAGGAACATATTAGAGTCCTAATTTGATTTTTTCTTTTTAGTATGGTTAAATGATTTGTATTCTAGCGCTCAAATTAATTAGCATGCATGGGGAGATAAAAGGAAACATCCTTTGCTTGTTATGAAGCCTACTTATGGCGGAAGGTTACCCTAATTATTCATAATTAACGTGAAAATAATGATAATAATAATAATAACTTGCAGTCAAAAGGTGTTGGCGATGCGGAAGGACGGGGCAAAGCTACCACTCGTTAACAAGACCATGATGTACTTACACAACCGACAATAGTAAACCGAGCTTCATCAATAAACAGGTCTAATTCGAATGCTACTTATCGCCGCTTATCGCCGTTGTTGAATCGAATGTAGTGGCTACTTTTGAAGCCTTTGTCTTATCTTGTTCTACTAGCTTTCCGGCTGTTCCTACTACTTATCGGTGTTTGGTCGATTCGATGGAGCGTTTCGGGTTGATAATCAGCAACATCTACGGCACTTCCTCGATTGCCATGAGAAATCTTGTACATAATTTTCTTCTCTCATGTTTTGGTTCATATATATGTAGGAGTCAAATTTTCAATGGCATGGCTTTTACCTGAAAAGTTGTTACACTAGGAAACAATATAATTTCCACTTATTTATTTGCCTCTTATGATATAAAGCTTTGGTTCATTATTACGGTACTAGCCTTTGATTTCTTGTTTCAATTCCATATATTTTTTTTCGTTGTCATCCCATTAGTCTCTTAGGGTTGTGATGAGCAGAAATACATTGCCATTTTCAAAAAGAAAAATATATTTGGCTTAATGGGATGGCATTAAGAGTTAAATGTCAATTGCTCTGCTTTGCATCTAATTGATGTCAAGTAAATTAAGAACAGAAAAATTGAAGATACATGTGAAATTAAATTGGACTTTGATACGTATCTTCTAAATTGCAATGAACTTATTGATATCTCAACGCCCTATAACTTAAAACGAAAACTCAACCAGACACTAGAACCAAGTTGATCATAATATTGCAAGGGATTTTGCTAAATACAGACGCAGCTGTCTGTGTGGGTCACACATGGGGGCCCACGTGGGATCCATACTCAAAGACAATTGTGATTGCGTCGCGTCTGTGCATAGCACAGGTCATGGTGTGAGATATCTATTGATTGCGGCCGGTTAGACGGTATTTGTAGTATTGACTTTTATCGGTTTGAGTTGACTCTTTTAAGGCCCGTTGGGTCATGGAATATAAATCTAGGGCAAGACTTCTCAGAGTTGCTCCCAAGACAATAAAATTAAAATCACACCACTTTATTATCATCATTTCCCATTCAAGGATGATGATTAAAAAGAAAGGTCTTTCTCGTAAGAATGATTGACACTAGGATTTTCTGTTTTGCCTAAGTCGAATTTAGCTATCGTTACACTAGGAATATAATGGCCTTGTTTTGCCATTCCCCCTAAAATATGTTTCAAGTGTTAGTATTTATAGCCTTGAATCAGTATGAGCTTCTAAGTGATGTGCTCTTTCACGTGGCTTAGGGCCTTTCAATCTTGGGTCTGCCATTGGTTTTAGCGCTTTAGACTAACCTATTTTGTATATCGGGCGCGTTCCTGGTGTGCACTTGGCCGAGCTCAGGTGCGTTCACGTCCCCATTTGATCCGAACCTTGCACCTTCGCTCACTTGTAAGTTCCAACTTCACTTGGGTTTAGTTACAGGTATAAACATGGAAAATTTATAAAAATGCCATTTGTGGATAACTTGTTTTAAATATTCACTTTAAAAAAAATTACAGTTTACACTACGCATGCAAATCCGGAGAAAATTACCTTCCCCGGAAACTCTCCCGGGTAATTTTCGAGTATTATCCGGAATTACACGGTCCCAAAATACTAGGTAATTCCCCGAAAAATAGGATTGGGTAATTCCGGGTAGTTACCCGGATTTTCTTTTTTGTTTTTCTAATTTTGTTCAGAGTACCCCGACTTCCTCTGCGATCTTCATCGAGACCTTTGCCGACCTCCCCCGCGACCTTAGCCGACCTCCTCCGCGGCCTTCGCCGATAGGCCCCGCGACCTACGTTGACCTCCCCCCCACAACCTCTCCACGCGACCTTTGCCGACCGCCCCTGGCGACCTTCGCCGACCACCCCCCGCGACCTTCCCCATCTTCACCCAGCCTCCCCGACCTTCGCCGACCTCCCCTGCGACCTTCACCAACCTCCCCCGTAACCTTTGCTGACCTCCCCCACCTTCGCCCAGCCTCCCCGACCTTCGCCGACCTCCCCCGCAACCTTCGCAACTGCGCATTGCGAAACAGCAAGTCTTAAGCAAATCCGGGTAAGAACGGGTAATGGCCGGGGAAATTTTTTTTAACTATAGCCGGGGAATTTCCGGGTAATACCCAGTTTTTACCCGCCAAGTAAAATCGGGTATTACCTGAAAATTCTCTGGTTTTTTCTGTCGGGGAAAAGGAACGGGAAAATCTCTGTCCCGTTTTTGCATGCCTAGTTTATATCACTTTTCAATAGTGAATTTGATTGAATGACTTCTTTTTTTATAAATGAGGAAGGCAAGAGACAAAAAGAGATAATTTGTTTATGAAAAAAATAACAACTTGCAATATTGACATAAATTATAAACTTGAATGTGAGGTGACATTAGTTCAAATTTTCTCAATAAATAATTGCCAAGCGCGATTCTAAGTTGATGAGCTTGGGTTAAGCTTTTTTCATCTTTTATTACGAGTGCCTCTCTTGGTATATTGAGTAATCAATGAATTTGTTCATCTCTAATTGCAGCCAACGGAATAACCTCAATCTCCTCTAAATTGGCCGGCTTTCATGTTTCATGTTTCATGTATTTGGTAACCCTTTAGCAAACAGCAAATGAAAATGGTGTAATGAAAATATATATATAGCATAATAGACGTATTCTTTAAGGAATGATGTCCAAGAGTATACAAAGACACTTGTTGGCAATCTCTATTTGGTGTTTACAATACTGATATCTAAAATAAATGAATACTCTCTCTTATGTAACTATAATCAATACTATGTACCTCTTATTATATATGCAACTTTACAAATAATAATACCATCATTTGACTGCCCAATTATCTTACCATATCAACTTTATGTCAACAACATGTTTTCCCGTGACCCAAAAAAAAAAAAAAAAAGGCCTTAATAATTCCAATGCCCACAGTCAAACTGAGTTGAGTGTGCACAACCTTTTAGATGGTCCAAAGTGCTATAATACATTATTTAAAGGGTATTGCTTTGTCCTTCTCATTCGCCCATTTTTAGCTGTCTCACGGACCCAATAAAAGAAATTAATATCTGCTCTCACTTATTGTAGCAACCTTAATAGTTTATAGTTACATTTGGTTTTTAATCTTGATGTTCGTAAATCGTAATGTCCATATTTACTCTGCAGTTTGCATCGTAACCAGAAAAGAAATCTCAGTATTTCTGTAGTTTCCAAGCTTTCGTTGCATAGATCGAAATATATTATTGTTATTGTGGACCAAGTTATTGTCAGAAATTACACATATAGTGTAACTTGTATATTAGAGAGTCTATATTTCAACTTGGTTTGGAAATAATAGTTACTTTTTTTTGCTACTAAATTTGAGTTTTTCATTAACAAGAGAGGATCGAACTCCTCAATTTTACATTAAAGTCTGATAATTTAGCTTGGCCCTGAGCATCATGCGCCAAAGCCCATTTACAAAAAACATCAGCAGAATGATTAGAATCTCTACTGATCCAAAAAATCTGAAAACTCTCTAGATGTGAAAGAGAATTCAAAGCACCAAAAAAGTTCGGCCATGCTGACCAATCCGGTGGAGGCTGTTTCAAAACAATAGCATCGACCGCAACCTTGCAATCCGAGAAAATTACTAATCTCTGTAGTCCCTTTTCCTTTGCACACGAAGCCGCCAAAGATATAGCTTCCAATTCTGCTTGTAGAGGCGTTCTGTCGGCATTAATAATAGAGAAACAACCTGTTGGTCCGTGATCTGAACGAAGAATTGCCACACTTGCAGAATTTCTCCCTTTAACTGAGCCATCGACAAACGCAGAAGGCCAGTTTGAAGGTATCTCTCTTTGATGACAAACTTGTGATGGCAAGATCACCTGGTTTGGACTTTGTTTTTGAGCTTGCTCCAATTCAGTATTTAATGACACAGCTTGATTGATAACAGCAATCGGATTTGGAGTGGAACCCCTGAATATATAGTCATTTCTTGCTTTCCAAATAGCCTGTAAAATACAACCCACAAGAGAAAACAAACCAGAGTTATTTTGAGTTTGGCTATGTTCTTTTAGGAGCCATTCCAACATTTGCTTCCCAGTCAAATTTGTAAGGGAAGTAATTTTTGCACCAAGAGGACTGCCAAACCAGATTCCTCGTGCAAAGCTGCATTCAAAAAACAGATGGGATGAGGTTTCTTCGGCATTGTTGCAGAAAGCACAGCTTGTGTTGATCTGAAAGGCTTTGCTCAGCTGAACTTTTGTTGGAAAAATATCTCTAGCAATTCTCCAGAGGAAAAATTTCAATCTTGTATGCAGTTTGAGCGACCACAACTTTTTCCATAAGGGATCTATCGTAGGGAATTTTTCATGCATATCACACCAGTATGCACTTTTGACCGAAAATTTTCCTGATTTATGCCCTTTCCATATCAATGTATCTGGATGAGGATTTGGTAAAGGGGTAATACGACAGATTTTAGAAGCAATGTCTTCATCGAACAAAGCAAAGATCAATTCTTTGTTCCATTCCCTGGTCCCTGGTTTGAATAAATCAGCAACTTTATCCACCACTTGTTCTTGGAAACCATCTGGGATTACTGCTACAAGATGAGCCATGTCGGAGAGATCCGGAATCCATGGGGATTTCCAAACGTCAATCTTAGTTCCATCTCCAACTAAGAAGCAAGCTCCTTTTGACACAATTTCCTTTGCTTTTAGAATCCCTCGCCATATGAAAGAATCTGAACTTCTTTGAGACGTTTGCCAAAAAGATCCATTTCGACAATACTTTGCGCGCAAAACTTCGAAAGTCAAACTGGTAGCATGACCCCCTAAATTCCAAGCCAACTTTGCGAGGAGTGCTCTGTTCATATCTTCGAATTTTCTAAACCCCAGTCCTCCGCAAACTTTTGGCTGACAAATCGAATTCCAGCTTACTAGCTTGAACGATCTCATCGAATCTGCATTACCCTTCCACCAGAATTCTCTATTAATCGCATCCATTTCCTTGCACAGCCTGGATGGGATATTGAAGGAACTCAAAGTATAAATTGGTACCGCAGCCGTCACAGATTGGATCAAAGTTGACCGACCAGCCCTTGATAGAAACTTTGTCTTCCATCCTTCAATACGTTTTAACAGATTCTCTTTGAGAAAGAAGAAGTCATTATAATGGTTCTTCGACAAGATTAATGGATTTCCCAGGTATCTTGCTGAGCTGTTCATCTCTTTCATGTCCAAAATATTCTTAATGTCCGAACGAATATGTTCATCGACATTATGAGAAAATAAAATGGAAGATTTGTTACAATTTACCATCTGTCCTGACCAAGAGCAATAAGTCCCAATACATCGTTTGAGAGCTTCAGCTTCTTGTAAAGAAGCCCGACATAGCAAAAGAGTATCATCCGCATACATCAAATGCGAGACCGCAGGGGCGTTTCGCGCTATCTTAATTCCATGCAAACTTCCATTTTGTTCTTCTCGGAGAAGCATTTGAGACAAAACTTCACTGCACAAGATAAATATGTAAGGCGAAAGTGGGTCACCTTGGCGGATACCTCGCTTTGGAATGAAAGTTTTTGTAGGACTTCCATTGAGGAGAACTTGAAAAGAAACGGATTTGATAGTATACATAATCATATCTATGACACCTTGAGCAAATCCGTGAGCCTTAAGAACCGCTTCGATGAAACTCCACTCAAGACGATCGTAGGCCTTATTCATATCTATTTTAACCACCATCAGCCCAAGTTTTCCTTTCTTGCCCTTAATTGTATGAACTACTTCTTGAGCGAGGATAGAACTTTCTGCAATCCATCTCCCATGAACAAAGGCCGATTGGTGAGGCGAGATTAAACTAGATAAAACCGGACGGAGCCTATTCGCAAGAAGCTTCGAGATTATCTTGTAACAAAAATTGCACAGACTGATCGGACGGAAGTGGTCAATGTGAGATGCTGTCTCTTTCTTGGGAATCATGGCAATAAACGTTCTATTAATCCCCTTAACAAAACTCTTGTGAACAAAGAAATCTTTCACAAAATTAACGACCTCCTCCCCAATAATATCCCAAAATCCCTTGTAGAAACACCCCGAAAAACCGTCTGGACCCGGAGCTTTAAGAGGATGAAGTTGCCAAACCACCCTCCTTATTTCTTCTCTGTCAGGAATCTTAGTCAGCCTTACATTGGCTTCTCTATCGACTTTGGCTTGTACCAAATTTTCCAAATTTTCCGGGAAAATAGGATTGTTGGATTGAAATAATTTGGAAAATTCACTGACCACAAATGTTGCCAACTCTCGACGCCCTGAAATAGAACTTCCCCTACCATCCTCTAGGCGCCATATATGATTACGCTTTCGGCGGATAATAGTTACTTGTTGATAGAAATTTGTCAACATGAATTTCTTATGGTCCATTGCTAGTCTATAGTCGTAGCTTCCGTAAAAATAAAATTAAAAAAAAAGAACATCAAAGAAGCGTTATTAATTAAGACACTTGAGATAATGTTTGCCAAAGATTTTATATTAAATGAAGAAAACACAATAAATAGAATGAAACAGGCAAGTAATTTTTTTTTTTAACTATCAAGAAAATATCCTTAGCAAGCTTTCATAGAGATACCACAACGTTACGCCAACAATTAGGTCAAAATAAATTAAGAGTTCTTTGGAGAAGGTCTCACAAATACTTAAAGCGAAGCTTCTATTAGGCGAGTCCATGAACTTTAGCTGCATAATATACATTACCATAATTCATAATCATGATTATAATGCTTCTATTTCAGTAATGATTCGGAAATCTCTGTCTAGGTTTATCTTTATGGCACTGTATATTTATTCATAGACAGTTAACTTTAATCTAAAGATAAGATGAAAAATGAACCACTTTTCACGTGGTTTGAAAATTTAAAATAAAAGAGGAAAAAAGAGACACTTTATTTTGTAGCTATGATTTCTTCGTTTACTTTTTGATTGCCTAAAAAGCTACCATAAGAAGATCGCCCCAATTTCCTTATGTGGGAACGTTGAAAATGGCCTATGCGATCGCGTATTTCGAATTTTGGACCCATCCAAAAAATTATTTGTTTTTTTAGGAGTAAACTCAATTTTTATTCTAACAAATGAGTATTGCTTGTCAAATATTTGATAGGGCTAAGATAATAATTCGGGGAAACAAAAGTTTTTCAATTTGTTTGTCTTTTGCCTGAAAAATATGAAGGTCAATGGATCATATGTTCAAACCGTTTTGAGAAACTGTTGTTATAAATAGCATAACAAACTCCAAGCGACAGTGAAATGAATATATCACTTTTTTTTTAATAACTTGATATGACAATTTTAAATGAGGGAATTAGTTAAATACGAGCTTAAAAACCCGCGCATGGGATTTTTAAAAAAAAGTAGTTAAGACATTATTAAGCAATAATTATTTTTTGATAATTCTTCTTAGGGAAATCGTAGGAAATAGCCAAAAAAAAATTTCGTTTTAAAAACACAACTTATGTTTCAAAAAATTAAAAAAAATAGTCATGTTACGAATTGTATAACAGAAAAGTGTCACACAAAATATAACATATATGTAAATATTTGTAAGATATTTTGTAACACTTCAAGTTATACTCATTATTTTTTGAAGTGTTAAGTAATATCTTATAAATATTTATAGATCTGTTATATTTTGTGTGATAATTTTCTGTTATACAATTCGTAACATGGCTATTTTTTTAATTTTTTGAAACACAGGCTATCATTTAAAACAAACATTTAATTTTGGCCTATTTTTGCAACTCACCCTTTTTCTTATATTTTCATAAATTAACGAAGTAGTTATTTTCTTAATTATATGATACTTTTATTTTACCTAATCTTAGTTCATTAAAAGGCAAGTGGCTAGTTTTTTATTTTTGAAAAACGTTGACTGTTTTTTTAGAAATAGCATTGGTCTCAATCCAATGCTATTTTTAATGCCAAATTTGACAAAGGATTAGCTTGGTGTAATATTTACCATTAATTTATATATAATACTAAATTTTGACATATCATTTTGTCTCTTTACTTTTCAGTATTTTATTATAGAAATTCGTTCTTACAATTAAAAGTATAAAATTATACAACTACAAAATAGTAATAATTGTTGTTAAAGTACACATCTCTCCTCTAAGTAATAAAAAAATAATTAAGGAATTTTTTTAAAATAACCATTTTACTCAAGTGATTTAATAATATGACTAAGGTTTTTATTTATTAAAAAAATAGACATCAAGTAATTATGGAAGACGAAGTTCATCTATAGACCGTGTACTTTACCATGACAATTTTTTAAATTTTTTGAGAAATTGCCTAAAATTTAAAAAGCTTTTTTCAAAATTGCCATTTAGCTAATTCACCCAAATAATTATATTTTTAGCATTTAAAATATCATTTAGTGCATTGGGGTAGTAATTAAATATCAATATCATATATAATATTTCCTTTAGTATCTAAGTTTTGAAATAAGCATTAACATTGAACATAATTTAAGCATTGCAAAATTTATAAATGTTCTACCACACTATTTTGTTTTAAAATTTTGGTAACACAGAAAGAAAATTGATATTAATATTAATTCAAAACTACTTGAAGGAAATTATAGCATATATGACTTTGGAAACTAAATATATTTTTACAACCATCAAAAAGTAGCTGGGAGAAGGCTTTTTTTTTTAATTATTTTTATATTTTAGTATTGTCTGTAGATACGTGAAGCACTTGATTTCTTTAATGGAGTTCTAACAACACACAAACGTGCACAAAACCCAAAATAACCCTCCCACCAGATACTTTAAATTAATTGCGAGGGACAATTTTGTACTTTTATGGGTTATTGTAGCGGCTACAGTGATAGGGGCTTCAAATTAGTAATATACGAGCTAAAAATCCCGCGCTTTGCTGCGGGGTTTTTTTTTTTTTTTTTTTTTTTTGCTTTTTTAAATGGTCAATTATCAGTTTGTTTGTTTGTTTTTGTTTTTTGTTTTTTTTTTGCTGCGGTTTTGAATATACTTACTATATGTTTTAATCGTTGAACAATTATATAAATTATTATTATGATCATTTCTTGATTATTTAGCCAAATACAGAAGTTCAAGACAAAAGCCCAATATAAAGTCCAAAAGCAACATCCTAATCACCTCACCTGAAACAATCAGGTACCATATGGATGAATCGAAGGCCACAAATGTTCCATATGCGAACCATGTAGGCCCACCTCTTTCCCCACACGACGCGCGCTCAGCACGAAATTCACGCACAAATGGCGTGCGTGTTTTCCATGTCCCAAGCACGCAAGTGGCGCGAGAACCCAACAGCCACCTAGCCCGGTGGGCCCGTGCGTCAGCATGGCAGCCTTTATTTCTTCCACTTGGTTCAAATTTACCAAAAAAAAACACTCAGCATTTTTTACCCCATTATAGATATAAGGGTAACCATGTAATTTAACAAAATTATAGCTTAAAGTGACCGAAAAGTCCACGAATTAGTTCCTGAAGTAAAGCAAGTATAGAGGGGCATTTTTGGGTTTGTGTTAGTTACTGTTCCTGCTACAGTATTCTCTTACATTTGATCCCTTCCTTTTAGTTAGGGGTGACAATTTGTGTTTCGTGTTGCGTCTTATTGTGTCGACATTTTTTTGGACCCAGACCCGACCCAACCCATTTACATGATTTACTTATCGTGTCGTGTCATGTTCGTGTCGTGTTACCCATTAGCGACCCATCTCGCGTCGACTTAACTCATTTGATAAATAGATATTAACGGTATTAAAACCATATACGACCTATTTAAATTTTAAACTCATTTATGATCCATTTAAATTTAAACTCATTTATGACCTATTTACGACCCAAATTAAAATAAAAAGATTATTCAATACATTAAATTAAATTCAAGAAAAAACAACAAAACTAACAAGACTGTGAGTCAAATAAAAAAAAAATAACAAAACCAATCAACAAAACATATAACATGACTAAATCAACAAAATATGTTGTTTTATTTTATAAGAATGAATATAAAATTAAAGATGATATATATATTTTAAATAAAATTTTATTAAAAATTTATTAAATATATAAATATTAAAAACTATTTACTAATCGTGTCTTAACGTTCTTAATCGTGTCTTCGTGTTCGTGTCGTGTTCGCCCATTTAATTATCGTATTAATCGTGTCGATCTATTTAAGACCCAAACCCGTTAAGGGTGGACCCAAACCCGTTTATTTCGTGTCGTGTCTCGTGTCCGGACCCAAATTGTCACCCCTACTTTTAGTATATATATATATAATATAATGTTATTTTGAAAAATATTTTGTTAAATTTTAGTCAATATTTTAAAAAATTAAGAGAATAATCATATATAAATACAAGAAGCATAGATAAATTTCGTCTTTTATAATTAGTTGATGACTTTTTTTTAATAACTAAAAGTATTGGGATATTTTTAAATCACCTAAATAATATGATTATTTTTTAGGGAATTTTAAGAAAATAACAACTGTTCACCAATTGATTTAAAAAATAGCAACAGTTTCAAAAAATTTAAAAACTAGCCATATAAGAAATTTTTTATAAAATTTGCCTAGCGTCAGAAATTTTTTACTGTATTTTTTATATGTATTTTTGTTATTGTCAGAAATTTCTTATAATTTTATGGCTAGTTTTTAAATTTTTTTAAAGTGTAATTATTTTTAAACACAGTACAAAATGATTATTTACCTAACTTTTTTTATAACTTCTCATTTATTTTAAAACCTTATGCCACATGCCTGATAATAGGCTAGGATCTTAGGCTAATAACAGGCTAAGATCTTAGGCAAAAACTATTTCGTGAAGAATCTTAGGTCTATTGTTCTCAAATTAATGTTTTTGTTGTTGTAAGTATAATAAAAAGTACGCCATGTTATTTTAAAACAAATATATATTTATGAATTGAAATTATATCAAAAATTATATTTTAATTTTAGTAAATTTTTATGTTTTAAATAGTGGCGCATTGTAGGTGAGAATGCCAACTTGGAAATAGTAAATCTTATTAATTCTTGAGTTAGAGCCAAAATTCCATTAAAAATCATACACCATTAATTTAGGTCTCTCCTAGAATCCAACAGATGCATAAAAAACTCAGGAATTATTTAATTCACCGCTTCAATTTTTTAATACCAATATATATATCATATTATTATTGATGAGTATTTATCATCTAATTAAAAAATATCACTTAAAATATAATATTTTAACTATCACATAAATTAGTATTAAAAAATTAATGAAAGAGTGTGTATTTCTATTTTTTTTTTTTTACGTAAAGTCCAAAATTCCTAGCCCAAAAAAAAAAAAAATGTAAAGTCGATATTTTAGGAAACATGAAAAGAATAGAGCGTTCTCAAGGAATCCAATGCCTTTAACATTATTGCGACACTCTTGGCAATTATCAGGCCAAGCCTCCGGACCCACACTCCTACGTGGCACAACTCAACGGTCATTTGATCTGACATGGCAAATCATGACCCTTGCTCAATCCGGACCCACAATTTCAATTGGTTGCGTACGGATGGAAATCATCAGAGTTGAGAATCTTCGTACTTTCGGTTAATTACTTTTTTGTCCCCATTCAAAGGGTCAAATTACACTTAAGTTCCCAACTTTTAAAATATCTATTAAATTTATTTAGAGATAGTTCCCAACTTTTAAAATATCTATTAAATTTATGTAGATATCTATTAAATAATCATTTTTCTAAATGAGTTGGTATTAAAATATTGGTAAAAGAGTCAATATATTTAGCATTATTTAAAAAAACAAAGCTATATTTTAATGATTAAGAAACTAATTAATTTTTAACTATATAATGATGTGTATTTACTTATATGTCTTTAATTCTTTTATTTATTATTGGCTAATATTTTAATTTTTAAAAATATTACTATTTTTTTTTAAATATGGATAAAAAATGGCAACATTCAACAGACTTTTAAATTTTAAATTAGTCATCAGTTGACAAAATTGTTCTATTTTAATCCTTCATCGACTAAGAATATGTTAAAATGGTAAAAAAAAAAATCAAATAAACCTTGTTTTAAAAAAAAAAAACATATCACATTCACACTTGATTTAAAAATTAAAAAAAAAGAATTGGGAGAGAATTCATTGGTTAATATATACATGTATAATGTTCAAAATATCTCAAACTAAACGTAGTTTAGAGTATAAAAGCAAAGCAATCAAAATGAGTTTATTCGTAATCGATTTTAAGAATATGAGTAATGTTAGGGATCTTAAAATTTTTTATATTGATATTTACGTCACGTAAATTGTTAACATGTAAATTTTTCGGACATAGTTTTCTAAAATTAAATTTACTAATTATATATTGACAAATCACATGTTACATTTGTTAGTATGATAAATTTTAGAATTCTGAACATTATTAAAAAAATATTCTCTCTTTTCACAAAATCGTATATTCAGCCAAGTCATTAAAACTCTACGTAAAATGTATTTGTGATCCATTTTTTTGTGTGTAAAATATAGAGGTTTTTTTAGGCATTATAATAAACAAAGATGTGAATTTGGTATTTAAAAGTTAAAAGACAAGGTTTTTCTTGTTCAGAATTTATAATATAACTTCGGGGATCAAAAACATGGAAAGTAGTTGACACTTCGACATGAACTTTCATACCTTTTCATTGATTATGTTATATTGTTATATTTAAGTGGCATGTCACCTGTTGTTATGGTGACTCTTCTATCAAATTCAATGCGGATTATTCAATGCGGAATAGTGGGAGAAGGATTAAAACTAAGAGGCAATTCCAATAAAAATAAAATAAAAATAAAAAAGAGAAATTATTTAAGTAGTTTTATTATAGAATCAATGTTTTTTTGTTTTGTTTTGAATATTCAAAACTTTAACTTAATTATTCATTTTACATTGTTTTGAAATTTTTGCTACCGTAAAAATCAATTGTTACAATTCGTAATGTAAATATTTTATCTTACAATCTAAATTTAAATACTATAAATAAACTCCTATCTAAATATTGAGAATTATAAATTTTATAAACAATAACTCTAATCATAATGATCCTTTTTTTTTTTAAAATCTAAATTGCACATCAAATGATAAATAAACTTCCTAAATAGAAGATAAGTCAAATAACTTTTAAACAGGGATTCACTCGGGTTTTTTTTTTTTGTGATGGAGAACAATTTTAGATCATCAAATTTGCCTTTTCAAGATATAAAACCCACTGAAAAGATAAATCTGACAATCTAAAATTGTTGCTGCCACAAAAAAAAAAAAAAACTCATTTGAGAATTTTCCCTTTTAAACATTAGGGACAAATTAAACTTAACCTATAATAGCAACTGAAAATATCAGAAACCTCTATGGATTATTGCAAAATTCCACTAATATCCCTTAGTCTATCATAATACAAAAAAAAAAACATTTCTTGATTTTTCAATACAGTCCAAAGCTATATCTTCAACCGACTAAAAAGTATATTTATTATTAGAGCTATGCTATGGTCGAACACGCGTGATGTGTTTGACCGATCCTACCCATCCATCATTGTCAGCCCCACAATGGGTATCACGTGGGGCCCACATTGATGGACAGTCAGGATCAATGTGTGACGCATTTGACCTTAGCAAAATCCTTATTATAAATACCATATATGTCTCGATTCTTGTGTAAGCTACTATTATTTAGGATAATTACATCATATTTTCTAAAAAAATAATACTTTTTAACCAAGTAAAAATATAAAGTTAAATTAAATTAAAAAAATAAAATAATATATTTGTATTAGAATAAACTTAGGGAGTATTATGGAATTTTGCAAAAATCTAACTGGGATTTTTTATGTTTTATGCACAAATATATTATTAAACATCTACATCATGTTTGCCCCATTCATTATCCTTATTTTATTCAATTTCATTCAATCATTTTTTCAACTTTTCTAATTCTACAACCCATCCCATTTTATTCTTTTTTTTTTTCAAATTTTCAAATCTTATATAATATTTTTAAATTCTAATTATATATAATACTTCAAAATTTATAAAATCAAACTATTTTAATTATTTTTCCAAATTATTTTTAGACCATCCAAAAAATAAAATAAAATGTACAAAATAAATTGCTCTGGAGGTTATTTTTGACCCGACAAATGTTTGTGTCAGCAAAAAGATGGTTTTGGTGGGTCCCACTATTCTCCAAAGGCCAATCTCTTTTGTTGACTTTTCTCCGTTTCTTCGAACAAATGAAATTATGAGATGGCCATACCATTCTTCGCCTCCATGATATCGTCTCATGGGGATTCGCGCAGTGGAAAGCATCGCCTCCACTGATGGTACTCTGTGGACTCATATACTCTGATACAGCTCACTATCATTTTCATAGTAGTCCCAATATTATTTTGCCCTTCTCTTTGTTGATAAATTACCAAATGTAAGGACTAATTAAAAAATTAGTCATTTTAAAAGTAAAATTCGAAGGATTTAATTCTAAAATTTTAAAATTAAAGAAATTATCATTAAATATTTTAATGAACACAAGTATCTATGATAATTATTTTAAAAAATTGCCAAAATCAAATAAAAAATCTTCGAAAATTTGGCTTATTCAACTTAAAAAAACAACGGCTCATTTGCAAATTGGTCTGTTAAAATAACATATTTTAAAGAAATTATCCAATTATTCAAAAATTAAGCTATTAGTCTGTTTACTTCCGGATTACCCAAAATACCTATGTTCGTCTAAATTATATTACAGATTGTAACAAATATTGTTACGACATGTAACAAATATTGACACAAATCGTAAGAGACAAATGTATGATAAAAATTAGATATTTTTTGACATATGTTTATCAAATTTTTTCTGTGACGGTCTGTATCAAATTTTGTTACTTATTGTAACAAAAATTATTACAATATGTAACATTTGTTACATTCCATAACAAATGACAAAACAGTCAATGCAAATGTTTAAAAAAATAACGAAAAAGAAAAATGACTAATAACTTAATTATAATAAACTCAGGTCAATTTCTTAAAACTAATGCTAAAAACATGTCATTTAGCTAAAAATCTCAAAAAATAAACCAAAGCTACTAATTTTTATCGAATATGATAAAATAAAAAATAAAAATGGCTAATTTTCTAATTTTTAAAACTATGGCTAATCCCTAAAAAGTTAGTCTAAAATTTGACTAAATTCTTAAAAATTTGTTTTTTTAGGGATATTTCAAGGTTAAAACCACATATTTTGTATTTTCAAAAATCTAGAACGTAGTATTTGATTTCAATAAAATGCAAAAGATAGTTATAATATTTTCTGTATTTATTTTTTTCACGTAATTTTCATCAACATATCTTACCCACGTAAGTGTGAGCAATTTATCACATGTTCTCTTTCTGTACTTTTGTGATTGCTATGCTCCTAATTTTGAGATTTTTTTTTTCTTTCAATATAAGAGATTTATTATCAGTAGTACGATTTACTTTCTTCAACACGTTATAGATATTTTACGTTTCACTGAGACAATGATTATTTATCGATAGTGACACAAATGTCTGAATTTGTTCGTTTGTTTTTGTTTATTTTGCTACCAATATCAATATGCACGAATTTCTTTCTTTTTTTTTTTAATTAAACTTCTTGAATCTTTATCGCAAATGTATAAACTAAAACCTTCATAAATTAATAACGTCGTGACTGAGGGCAACACCAACCGGAACTCTTATTATACGCCAAACTTCATATATGGCGTATTTTATTCTCCAACGCACTCTATATGCCAACGGTATAAAACTATAAATAAAGTAATGAGCGGGGGTACTTTAAATATAAAATATCACTGTTCATCTCTATTTTTTTATTTTTTAAAATAATTTTCATAATTATAATATGATCCATATTATTTATATATATATATTTAACTTATTTTATTATATAATTAACTGTTTATTAATGATTTTTTATCAAAAAATTCATAGTAAAGTCAATATTCTAAATTTGACAACAAATATATCAATAAAAGTAATTTCATTTCAAATAAAAATACATAAAAAAATCCTATTCATGAAAAAACGAAATTATTTTTTTGAAAAAGTTGTACATATTATTTTGTACATAAATGCCAAAAAAAAAAAGAAGCTAAAAATAAGTGAAAATGTTAGAAAAAAATTCGTATAGAGTGGCCTAATGGATCAATTGCAGATTTGCAGTGAATAAAAACCGCACCTTTTGTGAGGTCCTATAACTTTAAAAAAAAAAAAAAATTCAAGCAAAAAAAATTAAAAAAAAAAAAAGGTTCATAACCATACGGCTGCAATTGCACACAACGACCCCGTTTAAGTATTTCCAATTTTTTTTCTTTTATAAAATTTTGGTCGAAGGTATACAGACGTATAGTTATTGTATTCCATTTCACAATTCATCAGTTGTCAGTAGTCACTGCGCCTCCCTATTTTGGTACTTTCACAGTTTCACTCACTGCATTGTCTTCTCTTCTCTTCTCAGCTCACTGCTCTCTCTCCTCCCTACAATGCACTTCCACTCCCACACCTCCCTCTAATCTTCCCCAAGAAAAAAAAAAAAAAATCAAACCCACTCTTCTTCTACTTGCTTCAAGATAGATAGATAACCCATTACTAAAAAAAAAAGTGGTTCTACTAAAATCAGCAAATGGATCGCTCTTCTTCTCTCATTCTCACATTCCTAGTCCTACTTCTCACTCCTACAGGTAACCCCAAAAAAAAAAAAAAAGAAAACATTGAAAAAACACAACACATTTCGTTACATTTTCAACTCGCTACTACTAACTAGCACATTTTTGTTTTTGGTCAGCTAAACATTATGTCTTTGGTGCGACATTCACGTTCGTCAACCGCTGCGACTACACGGTGTGGCCGGGCATACTGGCCAACGCCGGGAGCCCCACGCTGGACAGCACGGGCTTCGAGCTGCCCAAGGACTCGTCACGCGCGCTCGTCGCGCCCACCGGGTGGTCGGGCCGGTTCTGGGCCCGGACCGGGTGCGCGTTCGGCGAGTCCGGGTCCGGGTCGTGCCTCACCGGCGACTGCGGCTCCGGCGCCGTGGAGTGCAACGGCGCGGGCGCGGCGCCGCCGGCGACGCTGGCCGAGTTCACGCTCGGCGCGGGCGGCGGGCAGGACTTCTACGACGTGAGCCTGGTGGACGGCTACAACGTGGCGATGGTGGTGGAGGGCTCGGGCGGCGCGGGGCTGTGCACGCCGACGGGGTGCGCGGCGGACCTCAACGGGCGGTGCCCGGCGGAGCTGAGGGCGGCGGGAGGCGGCGCGTGCAGGAGCGCGTGCGAGGCGTTCGGGACCCCCGAGTACTGCTGCAGCGGCGCGTACGGCTCGCCCACCACGTGCCGGCCGTCGGTGTACTCGGAGATGTTCAAGTCGGCGTGCCCGAGGTCGTATAGCTACGCCTACGACGACGCTACGAGTACGTTTACGTGTACCGGCGCTGATTATACCATCACCTTTTGTCCCTCCTCGCCTAGGTACTGCTATCATTATCTTGAAATATCTTCACTTTTGTTTTGTGTCTACCTAGCCTTTTTTTTTTTTTTTAATTTAAATTAGTCTTCTTATTTTTTAGGGTGACTGATGAGGAAAATAAGCAAGCGTTTTTTTTGGGGTTTTTTTTTTTTTTTCGGGGCGATGAGTTATCATTTCAACTGCTTATTTTATTTAATACATTCACTTTTGTGACAAACAAGATTTATTTTTTGGGGGTTCTTTGTCAAAGTAATGGAAAAAAAAAAAGTGTCTGTTTTCCCTACATTGTTTGGTTGGTTTTGTTTGGAAAAATGCTCTGCTTTAGCGTTATTCTTTGTTGTTTTGTTTAATCAAATCAAATCTTCTCATTTTCATTATGAATGAACCAAAAAATTGCTTTAACAATTTATTCTTTGTGAATGCTCTACTAGTGTTAATTCTTTATTATTATATATATGCTTAGTTAAATCAATCTTCTCATTTTTTAGCATTTAGTGTGTGAGTAAGCACATCTAAGCAAGTGATCTAGTAGCGTTATTCTTCTTTGTTGCTTATGCTAATCAATTTTCATGGGAATGAGATGAGTTGTTGGGAAATTGACGATTAGATGTTGCCAAAGATTCCCTTTTAATGCTTAATTAATTTTGCTTAGAATATTATTGGGTATTTTTTTTATTGAGTGCTGTAATTGAGGTTGTTGGGTTACTCTTTATGTCCATCTATATATATACTATAATATATATAACATTCAATGTGAAGTTATATATAATGTATTTCGTCAGAATGGAGAATCCGGACGACAAATCTGATGAATATTTATATCTTTGCTTAAGCTCCTGCAAGAGAGTGATTAATGACTCCCATTAATATTTATAATTGTAGTTTTGCTCATTTAATGCTCATATGGGTTTGTGAAAAATTTCCACTTAAAACTTTGCAGCCAGAAATCTTCAAGAGACAACACAACACCAAGCACAACACCGCAACAACAGCAACAACAACAGCAACAAGGCTCAGTCTCGGATTCCGGGTTGACATATTCGGATATGGGTTCAGGGTCACAACCCGGGTTCACATACTCGGATTCCGGATCCGGCTCGGGCTATGTTCCCGGGTCAGGATCCAGAGAGGCCATTTTGCCAGACGGGTCTTGGCTGGCTGGTTTGGCCATGGGAGACTCGCCAAGGCCACTCACTCCCTCACTTGTAGCCTCAGCTGCTTTGTCTGTTTTTGTTGTTGTCTTGTCGTTTAGAAAGTTGTAACCTTTTATTTTTTAAGAATTTAGTATTTAATTTTATCAAGCTTTGGCGTATTTTGTTTTGCTCTTGATCTTGGCCTCATGGTTTTTTTTTTTTTAATTTTATTTTAATGCTGTCTTAAGTCTGGGGTTAATTATTATTAATGAATGGAGTGTTTTTTGTTTTCTTTTTTTTTTTTTTCTAGGAAAGCTGACAGATTCATCCAGATTGTAAACCACCCACTTCAAGATTCCCTAGAAATATTCCTGTAACATAAGGTTTTATTTAAAAAAAAAAAAAGGTCTTCCTTTTCTTTTTCGGTTTTGAGAATATTATTTATTTATCAACTAGTTCCTTTTTCTCTCCCACCTATGACATAAGCAACTTCTTCTTTTCAAGGTTCTGCAACAATTTCTTTGGTTAAAGCAACCAAATCAGGATTGAGATCCACTTTACTATTTTTCTTTTTTTAAATTTATTTTGGGCTTATTTGCATTATATATATATATTTTTAGGCGGTTGTAATATTAAGTATTGGAATGGAAAATAGTGTGAATAGATTATACATGAATGGTATGGTTGGCTTTTGTTTTGTCTGCAATGTCTGGGAGAGAGGACACTTTGTGGGTTAGGCAAGCTTATGGTTTGTCTTTTGTCTGTCTGCTATGGAAAAGTGAAGGAATTCATTACAAAGCTCTATGTGTAATAATTATCATTTCGTTTAGTGGAGTAGTGGTATGATTTTGGTACCACTGATTGGATCTTCGAGGAGAGAATCTGGAGAAACTATTTTAAGACTGTTTGTTTTGCAATCTAAAATAAAAATTTTTTGGTTTAAAATATTTTATTATAGTAAACTCAGTTATAAAAATTTAAATTTAAGCTTATTTTTTTATAGTAAAATATAATTTGGATCAAATTGACATATTTGTAAATCGTACGTTATATGTTATATCATATATGTGATGACCTTCTTTGTATGGACATCCTATAGATACGATTAATAATAGCATCGCCCGTAACATTAGATGAAAACGCTCTGGGCAAGCAAGTATATCCATTTATTGAAAAATCGAAGAATAATTTTAAATATCGAGTGCACATAAGATTTTTTTACTAATATTATTGTATTTAGTGAAAAGATCCAAACCACCGAGATTAGGGTATGTTTGTATTGTAATCTAAACTAAAAAATTTAAATATAAACCTTTTGTTTTTAGGCTAAAATACCGTTTGAGAAGTTTTAGTAAAACTCGATACAAGCCTGATATCTTTAGTATTTGGATGGCAATTTGAATAAATATTTTTTTGATTCAAATCATGTTGTTACAGTAATTACATTAAAAGTCAAACTTAAATCACGTTGCTATAATTAATTGTGGTTTGCATTAATATACAAATAATAGTTTGCATTTTTTTAAAACTCAAATCTCACTTAAAAAAGGACATATACAAACAATGATTTGCATTTTTAACTCAAATCTCATTTAAAAAAAAAAAAACTCATTACAAACAGTATTTTCAACTTTTTTAGTCAAATCTTGTTATAAAAGTCATTACCAAACGCTTGATTTAAAATTTTGACTCAAATATTTAAATTTCGACTACTTCAACTCAAATTCATAAATTGAAAATTTTTGGTTTAGATTGCAATCCAAGCCTAAAAAAACCTAAAACATGAAGGCAACATACAAAAGTTTTGTACAAATAATAAATTTTGTTTTTGATGTTCATAATTCTTTATAACAAAAAAAAAAAAAAAAGCAAAATAGTAAGTTATTTTTAAGATCAAATCATGATTGATTATTAAATATTTAAACTTGGAATAAATACTTGATTTACTAAAGCAATAATCATCACACGTGCGTAAGCTCTACGATTATAAATTAACGGGTTATCGACTTCTCAATGAAATCGTCTTAATTCCTTTATTGTTTCTTAAGTTTTCTCAATTTTCATCTCTAGCGAAAACTTGCCGAATAATTTGACATATTAGAGATTATAACCTAAATGTGTCTATATACTATTCAAATAGGGTTCAATTCTCATTACACCCTACTTGTACTAGTATTGGGTCTGTATTCATTAAGTCTATGTTAAATAGAAGCCTATGAATTTTTTAAAACAGACCACTTAATTTACGTCTATTTCAATTCACTAGCATAATAATATAATTGAAAATTTGAAATTATATGCTGGCCACACATGTTAGTGAGTGTTAATTTTCTAACAAAAAAAATCGTACTTATGTGATGAGTTTTTTTTTTTATGATGGGAAACAATTCTGGATCGTCGGATTCATATTTTCGGTGGGTCTCGCATATCAAAAATATGAATCTAACCATTCAAAATTATTTCCCACCATAAAAAAAAAAACCCACTATAGAATTTTCCCAAAAAAAGTCGTAGAATAAAATTTAACAAACTACTTAATTAACGTAATATTCCTGAAAAAGTGATAAAACTACATTCATTATTAAATAACAACTTTTATATAATTGTACTTTTTAATTAGTTCTCTAGTGGAGTACACTAGTACGTCATAAGAGGTTTTTTTTTAGTGAAGTTCGATAAGAATAAATACAAACCATAAATGGATAATTACAAAATTCAGCTAATTGGTGCATTATTTAAGAATCTATACCTTTCAAATGGTGTGTGTGTGTTTTTTTTAATTATATGTTTAAGTGTAAAAATAAAAGTAAAAATTAAAAATATAATATATATATATATATATGAATTTATAATGTATCAAAAAGACATTATCAAAATCTTCCTATATCAAGTTTTACTTAACTATCATAAATTAACTTTTGTCAAAAGTTGGTAGTACATAAAATCAATGAAGTGTCAATTTTTTTAGAAGAATTATAAAATAAAGTCATTCTTAGTATCCTTTAATAATCTATGTTCTAAGTTATATGCTATATTTGTTTTCATTTTATATTTGTAGTATAAATTTTTTGGTATAAATTAAAAGTGTAACACACGTAAAGTATAAATTATCATCGTGCCAAAAATATGATATTTTTCAAAATTCTCCAATTTTTTATATATAAAATAACCATATCACCTATTCTTAATGTTTATGATGATACATTTGGTACACAAAATAATTTCTCAACGAGAAATGAAAAACTATCATTTGGGTTCCCCATTACAGACAAATCTAGTGCAATAATATAAGAGCGAATATGGATATAAAAAAAAAAAAGTGACTTATTTTGAGCGGTGTACTTGCGGCTTGAATTTTTAATCGTATTAGTGGGTATAAGAGTTGAGCTTTTTTGCCTAAAATTGTTCTGAAATTTGATGTGGAGTTGAATATTTATACGCCGAAAGATTCAACCTTTGAAAAGAAATGTAGACATTAATGCACTTTGTTGACCAAATTGCCAATGTTCTTATGCTTTACTCTTTCCTCTGTAGATTATACTAACTTCTAACGTCACTGACGTAAGCCAAGATCAAAGACTTATATGAGAGTTTTGAAGTATCGTCATGTTCATACATTAGACTGAATATCATATATACGAAATTTTGTGTTTTGGGTGTAAATTCGGGCTATTCGAGTTCCACTCGAACCCCAAAAAATTCGGTTATGAGTCGGCTCGAGCTCAGAATTTTGGGTTTTTTCTGCTAGACTAAAACCTAATTCAAAATTTTTTACCTTCAAACTTTCAGGCTTCTATAAAATAAAAAAGTATCAAGGATGAGAGAGTAAATAAAAAGCAAAATTTATAGGGTTTGTTTGCTTGCTTGTTGTTTGTTTGTTTGTTTTTTTTTTTTTTTGAAGTGGTTCCGCTAATAAACTATGCTTACATCTACTATTCATCTCACCAATTATAGTATACTCTCGATAAATTAATACTCGATTAATTCATAACCTCGATTAAATTATACTTTTATCCGGTCCCGACTCGGGACCAACATGGTAAATTAATAATTCGCTAAATTTATAAGATAATATTTAAAAAAAAAAACACATAGGTCTCACTTGATATATAAATTAATAATCTCACTATTCATAAAAATAATAAAGTACATGACTCAATTAGGAGGCCTTTGTAAAATATGACTCTAATGTTACTTGTTTTTGTTTTTTGTTTTTTTTTAATTTTGAAATTTATGACTCATCGAACCTCATCTCTAACTTTTCTTAGTGAATTAAAAAGCCCAAGTGTAGTTTTCTTGTGTTGTATTATAAAACTATTCAATGTGATTTGTTGCTAGGATTTCATCATTGCGGGAGACAGGCTCCAATGCAGTGCTATTGTCTTCAACTTCATAGTCTTTGTTATGTCCCATGATGTCTTCAATGAGTTGCTCGTCAGTCAATAACTCTGAAGTCACATCATTTTCTCATGGGTAGTTCAAAAGGTACTTGACATCAATTGTATTGCGATAACTCAACTCTTTGATCACAACTTGTAGTTGCTGAATGCGTCCAATAGTTGATTCAAATTCTCTGAATTCACGTTACTGATGGACCGAAGTTTTAAAGTGACGAAAATAGTTCGCGATTATCCTTTCTTGAATATATGTTGTCCAAGCTGAGATTGCAAGATTCATAGCATCCAGAATATTTATCTTCTCTGGATTTGGAGTACCGATTTCATAGCCTTCCAAAAGAGTTCAATTAAATCATCAACGATAATGCATCTTGAAAGCTCGAATGATCCCTGCATCACACGGTTAAATATTTGATGTAGTGTTAGGCGGCAAGAAAACCAGTTCAATATTTCTCAAGCCTTCAATATGTTTTGGATGAGCAGGACAATTATCGACAAGTAAGATAACTTTTCTACCATCCATTTTTCTATCAAGCTGTCGAACATATTCTTGGAATAATATCTCAGTCATCCATGCTCATTTGTTGGCATGATACTCGCAGTTTTAACTGCTAATACACATTTTTTAAACACCGTGGCTTAGCATACTTGCCAATGCATCATAAAGGAATTTTCTCGGAACCATTCTCATTACAGAAAATAACAATTGTAAAGTCTTTCCTTGTCTTGCTTCTTACCTTCAAATTGTTTTGTTGCAAGAGAATGATCAGGTTGTAGCCTATAAAACAACCATATTGCATCCATATTGAAAACGTCTTTCATTCCAAGAGAATGATCAAGTTGTAGCCTATAAAACAACCATGTTGCATCCATATTGAAAACATCTTCCATAGCAAATTGATCTTGTAACGACCCAATTTTTTGGATCGTTACTTTACTTCACTTATGCGGAAAAATTATAATAACTTTGTTTAAAAAACATATACACTTCATAAAAAGATATAATGATAATAACTTTAAGAAAAATAACTTATTTTTTACTAACAACCATAAATGTCATAAGCTTATTTTGCTAAACATAGATTATCATAATACTTTCAAATAACATAATTTTTTTTATTTGCAAGAAATATTTTCGTGGCTTTTCATAACTCGTCTCACATGTCTTGCACCGCCATTGCACAATCCAGCATCACACTATAGGTTTCTTACCTACAGTACGAAAGAAAAACATGTGAGCTAAAAACTCAGTGAAGCAACTATTTTCTCACAAAAAACTTATGCAATGCATGGTATTTTTTTTCTTCTTATTATTCATTCATTTCATCATTTAACTTATCTTGCATCCTAAAGGATCCTCATCATAGTGTACGTATCTCGTGGAGCATGCTCGATCAATAGTCGACGAGGGTATACAAGGTCCTCGCGACTAAGGCCAAAACATCATAAACATATCGTGTAACTCTCTCCTTAATGCCCTTAGGTCAACACAATAAGAACAGAAACATTTCATTAAACCGTGTCCTTAATGTCCTTAGGTCGACACAATGAGAACAGGCGATACAACACCGTTTTAGCTTCAGTTATCACTTGATTATTTAAGTGACATGCATTATAGTCATAAAGACATTGAACTTGAAAACATCATAATCATGTTTATAACTTATGAAAACATGATATCGTAAGCTTTAAAACTTTCATCATAAAAATATTTCATCATTCATAAAATGGTTCATACTTTAACAAAACATGCGTCACATAAAACATTTCATCATAATATGTTTCACAAAACAATCGTCACATAACATTGCATAACATGATTTTTTTTCTTTTGATCTACTTCGTACTGTAGTGAGGATGTACTCATCTTGTGTGAAGAGTTCCTCACGTAAGCTCTCTTGATAGTGTCGGGAGCTAGCGGGCAAACCTATTCATAAACTTATTGTAAGTATCTCGATATAAACTTAACTATCCTCGAACTAACTTCTCATCTAAAGGGGGCGGAAGTCTTAAAAACGAGCTTTATAAAATTATTTTCTTATTAATAACAAGTCCTTAACGATGCGTTAGTAATTACCGAAACGTCCCCAGATAGATTGAGAAGAGTGTTATGGTCCCGCTTTAGGCCCAACTTACTAAGACAGAACTCCCCAAGGTTATCAGGTAAGTGTGGATGAGATAAAAAAGCACCTCTTATTTAAAAACTAATCTTTCTAGATAGGTAGTTTCAATTTTTCATATCACCCCGTTGTAAACTCGTTCTTATTGGTAATTTATATGAAAATAGATTTACTAATTAGGAAATAAATAAAATAAATAATTAAATAAAAATTTCGTGGTAAAGGGGCCTAAAGGGTTGAATTTGACAAAGTTGTTTTGAAGAGAATCCCCTTATTTTTAAAAATAAGAAACTTTCCAATTATATATTTTTTCAAAAAACTTACCAATTATATACTTTCTTTATAAAGCTAATTTAACGAATTATGAAAATTGCATTATATCTACTGAGGGAAATCGAATTGAGAAAAAAGCTATTTCACAAAACTTACTCAAAATTAAATGTCCAACGTTTTTGTTTATAATGTCAATATCAAAAATCCGGCTTCTAAATTTGTTAAAATAGCAGAATCTCGATTTCTTGAAAAATAAACGTAGAATTTAAATCGGATTTTAAATCTCGAATTTCTAGCACATAAGAATCCTAACTTCGATATTTTAGAATTCAAAGTGACTAGGAATCTATAATGCAAACCTCAGGATTCGCCTTAAAGTATTTTTGGTTTTCCTTCGAGTTTTCATGAACGCTCGAATCCTATGAACTATAAATTCGAGTTAGGCTCGATCGAAAGAAAATCAAACTTAAACGTATGAGGCTTCGTTTTACCTTAACCTTGGCAGAATGACCTTCGAACTTCTCTACTAGGTCTGCCTCTTCCTGAAGAACATTCTCGAACTTTCTTCAGAGCTTTTTTTCACTCTTTTCTCTCTTTTTCTCTGAAGTTCTCAGGTTTTGGTGTGAGGAATGAGTGAAGCCGAAGCCTCTATTTATAGTGAGGGGTAGCGCTTATAAGGGGAAGGAAAGGGAGAGATTCTCTCTCATTAATTCTCCTGATCCTTGACTTATTCTCATAATCTCTAAATTTTTCTTTTTCAGTTTGATTCTGGTTGACTTTCTACTGCATTAATTTACTGAATCTTGACTCTTATTGCTCTAGAAAAATACACCCATATCCTCTATAATCAACCTTGATTTGTCTCAAAATTTGCTTCCTAAAATGCCTAATTGACCAAATCTTGAGTTGATACAATTGACTTACCTATTTTGGCAGAATCTTAAGTGATTTCTTTTCATTTTTCTCGTGGATTTTTGAAGAAATGAAATCCTCCATCACTCATCATAAATGGCGCCATTAAGCAGCCTAGAGGGATATAATTTAATTTATTTTATTGCCCTGAAAGTCTTTTGAAATTGCCCTTTAGCCCTAAACTACATGTAGTTTTTCTCTAGCCAAACTACATGTCGTTTTCGCTAGTGAATTTGCTCCGATACTATACTTTTAATTATCATTTTATGTGATGAAATTATGTATATAAGATATCGGGACAAAATTTCATAAATGTTACATGAAATGAAAAGGTTGGGTTTTTACATTTTCATACTAATATGACCTTCAATAGAGATACGATGCTCACTGCTGGTGTGAAATTTTTGTGTGGCGAAATAATTTTGTGAGGTTGAGTTTGTCTCTTTTTATGGGGAAGGATTCTGAGCCCTTGCGAATGCGGATTGCGATTGCTTGAGGTCGGGGCACGCTACACTTGACTTCTAATTTCTACACTTTTCTTTAATAGTTGAATAACAACTTCGTGTTGTCCAAACAAGTAGGGGAATTATGCGAGCACTCACGTTGTTGGGGTTTATTTCTCGTACAGACTCTTGTGATAAGAGAGGCTTGCTTCGTCCGTGGAATCACTCCATGTTGTTTGAAATGCTCCAATTCAAGCGTGTCATCGCTAATTCTTTATATTTCAGCTTTGAATTGGTTGTGTACTTAATCAACGAAGTTAATTCCCCACTCTTTGATTTAGGTACTGTTCTGCTAGATTTATCACCACGTATATTTGTGTTTAGCCTAAGCATATTTGGTTTTACGGTCTTGGTCGATCGATTTCCTTTACTGATTATAGATAGGTGTGCAATATTTTAGAATTCCATAGCATTCCACAGAATGAATAGTTCATTCCATGAAATTTCATGGTATAGCTGCGTAATTACCCGGATTTTAAATATATATATATATATATATATATATTTATAGGGAATAAGAGATGGAAGAGCCATTCCATGGCATTCCATAAAAATTACCCAGGTAAAAGCCATTCCATGGCATTTTAATTTTTTTTTTATTATGGGTAATTCCATATATATACCCGAATTTGCTATCCGGTTAATACTCAGAATTTACTCGGAAATTTCACCGGGTAAATAATTCCCCGGTACTATGCATTTCAAACGCCTAATTATAGATGTATATTAAAAAAAGCATGCGTGCTCGATATTTATTAGTAGTTCCCTTTGGTCTTCCGCTGTTGGAGCTAAATATGTTCTTTGCCCTTAAGAATGATTCCAACTTTGATTCGGGGCTAAATTGTCAATTACATTGAAGTTGATCACGTTTGCAATGATGTATGTAACTCTTCAATATATTAATGAAATATTAAAAAAAAAAAAAGAAATCCATACTTTGCCAAAAAAAAAAAAAATCTAATTGCCCTAAACTTCAAACACCGATATGTAAATGCGTCAATTAAGGATGGTAGATAATGGCCGAGTGGAAAATAAATTCTACGTTATCGTCTTTTTAGAAAAAACAATTTTTCAATTTTCATGTGGGTCCTTCACAAGAGACCAGATCTTTAACTCTCAATCTAAATCAATTATAGTCACATGCTTTTATAACAAAAAGTGTTTTTCCCAACGAAAACGTAGCTTTCAATGTTTATTTTAAATTTGCAATACTTCAACTTTTTCAATTCGAGTAATTGTCTTAGTAGGCATATTGTCTTAATAGGCATATTATTATTACGAAGTTTAAACTATGGCTAAATAAGAAAGATTTCTATGAAAGAATTTATAGTCAGTGGCGAAACATGGCGTCGCAGAAAGGGCATTTCTTAAAGGTCCAATGAGCCGAAATGTAAAACACAAGACTCACATGAAAAGGAATTAATTATACACAACCATTCAAAAAGAATATCACCACCTTTTCTTTTTCAAGAAGATTAATTACCTTACTTTGAATCATTCTCCGGTAGTATAAATAAAAACAAACCTTTTTTTTTTTTTTTTTTTGCTTTATTTGTTGATTGGTATTGTTAATAGGGAAAATTATTTCAAGAAGTCTATTCTCAACGCTTAATTTAGATAAATAGAGAATCTTTAAAACTTTTAAGAAAATGATTGATAATTGAGTCACTTATTTGATGATTGATAATTGAGTTACTGAGTAATTGACTTTTTATCAAATAACAGAAAGAGTTGGCTATTTGTCTGAAACATAATATAAAATTTGGCTATTTTCCTATGTGATTCTTATCATATGTCATATTTGAATACTAAAATGCCTAGTTTCTTCACCTTGAGAGAGTGAGAGTGTTGTGCTTGCACTTCTATTTTCATACTTGACAATGACTTTATATTCCCCTAAAAAGCCAAAGAAACTATATGAGCCATGATCATCTGTGAGGCCCTCCAAATCCTCAGTTTGCCATTCCTTTAGGAGCTCGTCGACGACATCGCCGGCGGGGAGGTTTCGGAAATTGTTGTCTGTGAGGCACATTTGGTAGCAACCATTGGGGTGTAGAGCACTCCAAAGCATGATTCCATTGATGGATGGGTGTGAAAAGCCCTCTCTTAGTACTTGCTCCAAGTAAATAGCCTGTTAAGTGAAATGCATAATTTCAAATATACAAAAAAACATTTCAAAAGTGTTGGGCATATTACCCTGAATCAAGATCTGTTGGTTTTCATTTTCTTGTTCCTAAATATGTGCATTCAATAAGAGACTGTCACGTAATTCTATTTTAATGAATAAGTTAATTAAAAATATGATTACAAAATTGAAAGGTGATTTTCTAGTGTAGGCAGACATGAATGATAAAATGTGAACAACAAACCTTGATTCATATTACCCTATGTTTGGCGCAGCAAAATAAATTGTTACATTAAAAATTTGATTGATTGGGTCCTATAAACTATGTTGAGTCTCACATATTACGTAATATAATAAATAGTCATTTTTAACTCATATTAAAAAGATGGCATAATCAATGTACACACTACCCTAGCATTTGCTTTACAAAATAACCAACGTTACAAATGGCTATTTTCCAAACAAGGAAAAATATTGGCTTTATTTCAAACATAATATACAATCTGGTTATTTCCGTAGCCCACCCTAATTACTCATTTAGTCACTTTTTTTATTTATTTATTAAACATGTAATTTTTGTTGTCTTATGTATGTTACAAAGTGATATCTAATAATTTATATACGTTAAAAACTGCAGAACATGACTGTAGTTGCTAAATATAAGCTCAAACTGGGTTATTACCTGAGTAGATTTGTCAAGGGTGTTGCTGATATCAACTTCAGTGAGCCAAATAGGAAGCCCCAAAGTGGCCAACTTATCTATTGTAGCTCTCATAAGAGCAAGGTTTGGTACTGTAAAATGGCCTTCAAGGCCAATCCCATCCATCGAAACAACTCCGCCGCTTTTGAGCTCTCTCACCCTCTTGACATAAAAATCGACCGTCGAATTCTCATCGCTGCAAGTCTCCACGACATTGAACTCATTCATAAAGAGTGTTGCCAAAGGGTCCGATTTGTGCGCAGTTTCGAAAAACTCTATGGTGGCATTGGGGCCTAGCTTTTCCTCATAGAAGTCAAAGTGAAGCATTTCATTGCTAACATCCCAATGAACAAATTGGCCTCTGTATTTGCTCATTAGGCTTTGTATTCTAGAGATCACGGCGGATTTTAGATCAGTACTAGTGAGGTCCTTAACCCATGATGGTGTGTATTTAGGGTCTTCCCAGAAAATGTTGTGGCCTCTGGCTACAATTTGGTGCGCGCGTACGAATTCGAGCATTTGATCTGCTATGGTGTAGTTGACTTTCCCTTGTTTAGGTTCGGTCGCATACCATTTGAGTTCATTTTCAAAGACCGCTGCGTTGAATCGCTTCACAAACCAGTTCTGAAAGAAAAAGTTTTAACTTGATAATCCATGAATTATTTAGTTTGTAACTGTTTTTTAGTATTAAAAAAGTTAGTAGTTACCTGATAAGGCGAATTTCCAAGTATGGTCTTCGCTATTGCCGAGCCAAAAGGGAAATCCTTAGACACTTGCTCTATGGTAACTATAGCTCCTTCTAATCCCTCTCCTTGTGGATTCGATACATGAACTGTAACGGCACGCTTTCTCTTCTACAAAATACAAAAAAAAAAAAAAAAAGGATATGTCATTTGTCATGTTACTAAATTAACATTTCTGGCAAATGGTTAAGTAGTTTAATCATCACGAGACAAATTGGATAATGCAGATATTAACAATTCTGGCAAATGCTTAAGTAGTTTAATATTCGTCATGAGACAAATTGGATAATGCATATCAACAATTCTTTCAAAAGCTTAAGTAGTTTAATCGTCATGACACAAATTGGATAATGCAGATATGAGTCTTTTATTATATGTAAACTCAGAACTGATAGCTTTCCCTTTAAGAAACCAATTGGCATTTTGAATTACTTATTAAAACCTTACAACTTGCAACTAGTTTAAAGTTTATTTACACAAGAAAATATATCAAGTTTAGTTACTAAAAAGAGTGGTTTAGGTTTATCTAAGCAAGTCATTGTGCTTACAGTGTTGACTATATATTGCTGATTCAATCTCCACTGTTGATCACTAAATGGTTGAAGTGAAGAGCTTGAAATTGCGATTCTTATGTCGCTATCGTCCGAATTCTGTTCGACAGAAGAGACAGACTTTTCAAATCTTTTATTTATTTGTTTTTCCTCCTTGAAGCTGAAGAAACTTACACACAACACATAAAGTGAAAAAAAAATATATATATATATAGTTACCTCAAAATATAAAATAGATAAATTAGAGGGTGAATTAAGGGAAAATCCACCCTTGAGGAAAGACCAACAACCAGGCTTTGCTAAAACAGTGCCTATGCAATTAAGCGTCTCATTCTCTGTCTTTAGGCTTGCCCTTATGAGACTTGAACTTGGACCTCTCTCTATCTTAACCCAACCTGTTCATCACCAACATATCTCTCATTTGTATCCAACATGAAAATTATTCTACAATTAAAAACATTTTATATTTTTATTTATTTCTTTAATTTAATTTAATTTCTCAATTAAGCATGATATTGTGCATCCACTAAAAATAGCAAAGTTTTTCACATGTTCTGAACAAACAAATGTTAGTATGTTACTACTCTACGTTTGTTTGATAAAATAATATTTTGCTATACATTCTTTCAATAATCCGTTGTAGTCTAGTTGGTTAGGATACTCGGCTCTCACCCGAGAGACCCGGGTTCAAGTCCCGGCAACGGAAGTTTTCTTTCTTTTTTTTTCAACTCTTTCCAAAAGCCCTATGAAAAAATATATATATTTCTATATAATATAGTTTTATGGAAAAGAGATTAAGATAAAGAAAACCCAACTGGAGAAAGAGTAGATAGTAGTCTGGGTGAGATTTCTGAGAACAAAAGCAGGCGAGTCAACACCACTTCCAAACTCACTAAAAGTCTCTGCCTTTGTTTTGATAATCCCACCATTGTATAACGCCCTCTCTGGCCTCGCTTTGCACTGCCAAAAAAACCCACTTCAATAATCACATATTTTAAAGTGCAAAACAAATTTTGGACTAATAACCAAATCTCTAACTAATTACCTCAGTGTAAGCCGTGAAATCATATAAAGGCCCATCTGCATGAGAGCAAAGAATGAAAATTATCTCTCTAGGGTTAGAATATATATACTCAAAAATGTATATAAACCAGTCAAAGGAAAAACAAAAAGGTACTTAAGAGAGTACTATATATTATACCAAATGAAGCAACAAAGAGTGGTCTTGTGAGAGAGAACAGGAGGGTCATAACGATGATAAGACCATATTCCATTCTTCTTGGTTTAATTATATTCGCCAAAATAGTGAAAGCTAATAACACATAATTTATATTCAATGTGAGAAAATGAGAAGATCCGTACACAAAAAGGGTTGAGAATTTGTGGACTGACAAATAATATTCACAAGGGAACAGAAGGACTGAGCAAGGTTTTTGTACGCAAAACCGTGCTATGTTCACATGCTTTGTATGTATGTGTTTGTGCTTGTGTTTTTTAGTCCTATTTTTGCATGTGACTCTCTATAAATAGAGGTATATGTCCCAAACCCTTTTGGCCTCCTCTTCTCAATTTCAAGCCCTCGTTCTCTCACTTGTTTCGCTTGTTATTTTTGCTTTTTTTCAATCAAGTTAAAATATTAAGGTCGTACCTTAGTTTTGGCTTCATCGATGTCTCTCTTCAACATTAGTCTCGGATAATTATTAGTAGCAATTATTAGCATTTTAGATGGCCCTTTACGTTCCATATTTAGAAGCCGTGTTGGTTTAATTAATTTGCCTCCAATTTTTGCTTGTTGAGATGATATTCATGAGAGTACCGTTGACATTGTCAATGCTGAATTATGTGCAAAAATGACCAACAATTAAATGAAAGGTTTAAGAACAAGGCATAATAATAATAATAATAATAATAATAATAATAGCAATACAAAACGGTGACGTTTGAGAAAGGGTGGTTTGGACGGCAAGTCACCGACTGCAAAGAGAGTCTTCATAGCTCAGAACTCGCATTCCCATTGGCACGCGCGCATGGTAACTATTGTGGACCATGAAGCACCAAACTCGTGAAACCTAAAAGTGGGAAAAACCAATGAATGCATATCGGTGAGGACAAAGTTTACAATATACAATATTCATACAACAACTAAGAAAATAAATAAATAAATAAAAGAATACATGATGGTCTTTTTGAATCCATATGTGTCCACACAATATTAGTGACAAAAAATAGCTAGTTCCAAGATTTTACTAATTGTGCACTGTCCTATACATTCTAAGTTAATTCATTCGTTTATCTGACATATTTACTTAAATATGATAAGTCCAATTTGATCATACCTTCATTTCCTTTGAAAAATTCACACAAGTTCCCACAATACCCACCACCGGAAATCAAATATTGCTCAATATGTTATTTAATTTATCGGACAATGTCATTAAATTGGAGACTTCCCATCATTAAAAGAGAAGAAACAAAGGTTCTCTAACTGCGCAAGAAAGAAAAATATCTTAATTGCTACACTTTTTTTTTGAGTAGAATGGTGTGCCAACTGCCAAGGTCCAAATCAATTTTGTTATTTCTCCTACCTTTTCATTAAATAGTTTTGTAGCTCTCATTTTGCAGGTATTTTTTTTTCCGGTTAATTTAATACTAATTTTTCTGTATCCTAGTTGTAAAGACGAAAAATGCTCTTCAAGGCTAATAATCAATGTTTGGTTCATATTATATAGCAAAACCAAAAAAAAAAAAATTGTTTGGTTGATGCTTGCACTTAAACATAGGTGATTATAATAAATGTAAACTTTGTACCCCCTCTACGCAACAATCCGTTGTAGTCTAGTTGGTTAGGATACTCGGCTCTCACCCGAGAGACCCGGGTTCAAGTCCCGGCAACGGAAGTTTTTGGTTTTTAACACTAAAATTTGTCTCTATTGGCACGTGGTAGAATAACTTCTTGGCGAAGTATTTTGCTGTTGTCGGTAGAATATGCTATTTAATGAGTTGCTCTTAATTGAACTCGCAATGAGTTTTTTTTTTTTTTTTTATAGTTTTAGCTTTCAAGTAATAAAAGAGTATTCAGATTTTTTTTTTCTCACGTAAACTTATTTAATGATCAAATAATTGATTTCTCAATACACAAAAAAGTTTAATAGATTATTAATGGTACATCAAATGAAAGCTCCTTTTCATAAGAGAAAAGGAGCAAAGTGCGTGAAAGAAGAAGAAAAAATTGATTAGAAAGTAAAACAGTTTGAGCGGTAAAAATTTGAGAAAAGCTACAACGAAATAATTGACACTGTAGTTAGATATAAATGAATGGTCGTTACTATTTAATGTAAAAAGAAAGTGAATCGTCTGTTTAATGTAAACGTAACTTGGAGCCTAAAGTGAACGCAAACTATAATGAATATGCTATCATTCAAGCCGATTCACAACTCACGAAATGTGGCCCAAACAAATAATGGACCGTAATCAAATAGAACACGAAAATTGCACAAAATTGAATCTCACAATTAAACTTGCTTAATCATACATCAATCAAACAATCCTCTTTTTTCCCTCCCTCTTTTTTGATGCACATTTTCTTGGGGAAGAAGTTTATGATATCTTTTGAATATTTGACAAACTAGCTTTGTACTGAATATAGGGATATCATATGGCCAAAAAAAGCCCATCAATCCGCTGATTTTTGTGTTTGTTTTGTGATGATCATCATTTGAGAGTACTAGGCGCTTTCTTTGGTTTCTTGCTCTCTTGAATCTTCTTGTAGAGATTTTTGGTCCTAAGCGACAACAATATGTCCAAGCCGAAACCGAGAATGCATGCAATAGCCATGATCACAAACACGAGCCTATAACAATGCGGGCCAACGCAAGTGTTGCCGCCCCCAGCTGTGGCGGTGGCCTCCATGTCGTAGAGGAGTCCCGCGAGCAGTCCCGAGAAGAGGAAGGAGCCGAGAGGGAGGTTGAGGATCAAAATGTTGTAGATCAAGCCGTAGTACTTGAGGCCAAAGAGCTCGGAGGCCGTTGGCACTGTGATGGCCAGCCGGATCCCGTAGCAAATGCCCACGACAATCGAACCGATGTAGAGGGACCCGGGCATCGCGATTGCCAATAGTATGTAGCCTACCGCCATGAGAATCTGCGAAGCAGCATTCCAAAGCGGCCTAGGCGTCGCCGCTCTCCTATTGCAGAAAAAAACACAATCAAGATTAATACTTGTTACATTATTTTACTTAATGTACATAAAAAAGTAGTTAATGAGTAGCTAAAAGTCTAAAACATTGTGAATTGCTAGGAATGTTTGTTAGCTTCTACCAAGTAACAACCTAACATTCAAACAAGGACATCAAGAAATATTCAATTGAGTGGAGGTAGGTTGAATTAGAATTCACAATATATATAATACCAAAAAAACGTTACAGAAAAATGCAACGATGATATAACAGGGCATTGGATTCCCAAAAATGCCAAACAGAAATAAAAGCCATCTTTTTCATTAATTTTTTATTTTTTATTTTTTCCTAATCTTTGCCCCAAATTTTGATAGGACAAAAAATGGGCGTCCTGTGTGGCCAAGTGTAGACGCAAGGAAGCTTCAATTGGACCACAGTACAAAACCCATGCTTCTTCCTAGCCATTTCACTTCGAGTTATGTAACAAATTGACATTTGGATTTTTTCTATTTACAATATTGGAAGTCATTCAGTAAAACAGAGCAGAGAAAAATATGCAACAGAGCTCTATTCTAGAGCATAAAAATCTTCTCCTTGGGGAAAGAATTTTATTTTTCTCTTTTACGGAGTCAAAACACCAAAATTCAAAAAGCCAAAAATCTCAAAAGATTTTTCTGTCTTTATCACAAAATTAAGGAAAAAGGAAAGAATAATTCAAAAAACAAAAACAGAAAATTCAAATCATTATGGAGATATTCTGCTTGAATTGAACATGGTAAGGTAAAATGCACGAAATTCCTTCTCTTCTTTTTTTAGTCTTCCTTAATTTGTAAAACAAGTCTTTCCGAGATCTAATCTTAAATCAACCAAGATTCAGCTTAAAACAAAAGCAAAAATATTAAAAAATATATATATATATATATATATATATAGAGAGAGAGAGAGAGAGAGAGAGTATTTGTAAAAATACCTGATGAAATACTCCGAAACCATACCCGAAACAATCCGGCCGAAGAAACCCCAAATGCTGGTCATCGAAACGAACATCGAAACGTCGGCGTATCCGAGAGCCAACCCAATCTGTCCCATGTTGTTCATCACCGCCAAGCCCGTCCCAACCCCACACAAAAACGACACAAACAGAATCCAAAAATCCACACTCCTCAGCGCCTCTCCGATCGTGTGCTCTTCCCCGATCACCGGCCTCGCCTTCGCCTCCGCCTCCGCCTCCGTCCCCGCAGCGGCCGCCGCAACCGCAACCGCTCCAGGCTCCTCCTCCGCCTTCGCCATCGCCTCCGCCTTCGCCTTCAGCAGCGGCTCCTCCACGTCCGAATTGGCGCGGCGCCCGCCGGAGAAGAGCGAGTAGACCGGTATCGCTATCGGGGAGGCCAGCAGCACGATGAGCACCGCGGCGAAGACGTGAGAGAAGAGGCGGCTCGGGCCGGGGATGAAGTCGTAGGCGAGGAGGTAGAGGGCGACGAGGAAGGCCACGCCGTTGAAGAGCCAGAAGAAGCGGGACTCTTCGTCGCCGGAGCCGTCGGCTTCGCCGCCGCCGCCGGCGGCGGCGGAGGCGGCCGGGAGCTCGCGGAGGAAGAGCATTGCGGCGAGGCAGACGGCGAGGGGTGTGAGGGAGAGCATGAGGAGGAACTTGGCCGGGTCGTCGTTGAAGAGCGCCGAGCAGATGTCGGTGAAGATGGCGGTGCTGAGGCCCACGTAGCCCTTGAGGATCCCGGCCACCGGGCCTCGGTTCTTCCGGAAGTTTCGGATGCACGTCACCAGGATCGCCGTGTTCATCCACGTCGTGCTGTTCCCTCCCATGCACAGTGCTATGCACATCTGTCCCACCCATTCACGTTAAAAAAAAAAAAAAAAATCTGACGATACAGAGTCGTTTTCTCCGAGGAACATGGAATATTTGCATCTAAGAAAAAGAGTGAAAGATTATATGCAGTTACCTGCCAATAGGGGAGGGGGGAGATTCGGCGGCTGACGACGAGCCACTGAGTGCCGTAGCCGAGGAGGCCTTCGAGGGAGCCGATGAGGAGGAGGAGCCAGGTGGGGAGGGCGTCGGAGGCGAGGCCGGCGAGGATGCCGAAGGCCTTGCCGATGTCCTTGGCGACGGAGAGGTTGTTGAGCTCGAGCTGGGTCAGGCCCATCAGCGTCTTCAGGGCGTCGGAGTAGTTGGAGAAGGTGTAGTTGTTGCCGGAGATTGACTGGACCCACACGGCCGTCACGAACCCCACCCACTTCATCGCCGTCGACACTCGCGCCGACGAGCGCACTTTCGTCCCAAACAGACCCATATCTGGAAACAGAGAGAGAGAGAGAGAGAAGGAAAAAGTAAACCAAAGGAGCGAAGCTTGTGTGTGTGTGTGGGAGTGGGTGTGCTTTGCGGTGTTGAGAAAGCGGAAACGCTCGCTGGTGTTGGGCCGTATTTAAAGGGTTTTTGATGGCTGTCGTTTGGGTTTTTGTGGAAATTTCTTTTTTTTTTTTTTGAAATTTTAAATATTTTTAATTTTTTTCTGTGTGCAAATAAATAAATATTTTTAATTTACTACTGGCTGATTCTTGCTTTGACGGTGACACGTAGCGCGCGAGTTCAAAGAGACTTTGGCCATCTTATCTTTTCTTTTTTAAGAAGAATAATACCAAAAGGTCCAAAACCAAAAGTATATCCACTAGTAAACTTTAGATTGTGCCTTTTATTGCCCATAGTAATTCTAAATTTAGTACTAAAAAATAAAATATATATATATATATATCATATTTGAAGATTGAATGTTCCCATGTATTTAAGAGTTTTTTATTTATTAAAATGCAGAATTTTAATAATAGAATTTCAAAATAATATTGCATTGGAGATGTTTCTAAAATTACAAAAAATATTATTTGTTTCTTTTTTAAAGCATATCAATATTTTACCTTATTTTTATTAATAATTGACATTTGTTTGCAACACTCAAAGAATACTTTGTGATGCATCAATATATTTTGGATATCTCAAGCAAATAAATATTTTTCAGGTAATTGTCAATAACTATAAGGTATCATTTTGATATGTTTTGAAAATATAGGGGACATTTTTTTATATTTCAACAAACAAAGGGTATAAATATAAAATTTAATACAAATAGTGAGTTTATATTTATATATATTTTTAAAAACATTAGTCTTTGTACACATGTTTCACACAGGTGTTAATACGTTATATATTTTACAGCCACATGTTTTTTACAGTAAGAAAAAAATATTGATAAGTTTACTTATATTGGCCAATTAATACAAAGTGAACAAAATGAGGTCTAATTAGTATTTAATTATTTTTTTTAGTACATGTTTTCAGAAATTAATCAATGTTCTAAAAATTAAAAAACTAGTCATTCATCCATTAAGAATTAGAGGTATAAAAGTAAAGTTGCAGCATTATGTAACTAAGAAAAATGACTATTTTCTTAATTAATAGAACGTTGGCTATTTTCTCAAAACATTATTCTAAAAATAGTTATTTGCTTAATAATATAAAGTACGGGAAAAAGGTTTCTTAAAATATTAAATAAATAAAAAGGAAAAAAATTAAAAAAACTACGGACCTTTTTAAAACACTAAAAAGTCTTTAAAAATATGAAAATAAACACGAAACCAAAAAATAAACATAAAAAGGCAAAAAACTAAATAAAGCCAAAAAAATTTGTTCGCGTCAAAATAAGTATAGCACGATGGGTGTCAAAAGAATCAATATATATATATATATATATATATATATTATAATTGACTAAGGAAAAAATATTGAGACCGATATGTAACAAAATAGCCGCAAACATAAAATAGTGTAACACTGTGTTTAAATTTATTTAAAACATTTCCAATGTGGTGAGGCAATTTTTTTTTTTTATATACTAAAAAAGAATGAAAAGAAGTCCTAAAAAAATACGGTTGAGATCCTTGTAAAAACCTTTATTCTCTTGTACAGTAATTTATTGATAATTATAATATATTTTTTATCGAAAAAGATGCACCCTACAGATACTCCAGAATTTATTTTTTCTCATAGTTGGCTCGAGCGCTTCAAATTAAAGCATGAGACCAAAAGATATTGCCAATTTGGAGACTGTGGATCAGTAGATATGGAGAGCTTGGAGAACAAATGCAATCTATAAGAGAAGAACTATGTCAATTTGCAATGAAAGACGTCTTCAATATGGATTAAACGGAATTATTTTAAACGGAATTATTTTAATCGGCGACAATCAGATCATTCTCTTGCAGCCAAGCAACTCAGAAGAGAAAAATACAAGACAAGAAAAAGCTTACAATTGTTATCTGCTGCAATGTGGATGGTTTAGGAAAATAAATAAAAAAAAGAAGCTTTATGGATCATTAGAAAGTATGCTAAGCCACGTTGTTTCAAATATGTAAACTTACAAACTACAAAGTATGAATTGTGAGTACTATGCCAACAAAAGAGCATGGATGAAAAAGATGTATTATCACCGTCACTTTTATCGTAATCTTTTAGAAGGTCATGAAATCGGGCAATTTAATCTAGAAAAGATAAATGTGTTTAGATGCCATGAATCTTGCAATCTTTTCTTGGACCACAGATGTTTAAACAATAGTACAATTGCAAATTATTTTTGACATTGTAAGATCAGGCATGTGGGTGACATGAATTCTGAGAAATTGAAAGAACTACCTTTAAATGGTGGAGATATTCAAGAACTTGAAAAAGTAATCAAGGAGTTGCATTGCCGTAGTAAAATAAATGTCGAGCAGCTTCTGAACTATCTAAGAAAAGATTACAATTATGAGATTTTAAATGACGAGCTGCTTATTGAAAATGTCATGGGAAATGACAAAGATGATGAAGCTACAGAAGATAGCACTACTCGCAAAGAATCACTTCAAATCATAATGACTTTGAATATTTTCTTTTTACAATATGACATGACAGCTAGAACTTTTTAGTGTGTTGCGAAAAGTTAGAGATGAAATACATTGCGAGAACAAATATAAGACAAAATATGCAGTATTAGATACATACTTTGTTAAGTCTTCTTAATATGATTATGAATTTCTTTGTATTTTGATTTATTAATTTATATATCAAATGGGCCTTAACGAGTTTTTTTACAATATATTATCTTATATATTTAGCGAAATATTAATTGAGTATGTTGGTTTTGAGTCAGCACTAGCAAAAATTATTATTTAGTCGAGGTTAAATTTCTCGAGTATTGTTTTATCAAAGGTTTACCATACATGTTTATAGGAGATTACTATTCATCAATTCAATAATTTTCGATTTAACTATACTATCAACATATATTATATTTCTCGATTTAACATTACACATTTTTGTAATTATCCCCCCATTCGTTAATTTTTTGACAAAAATATGTCATATGTCAATAAAATAAGGTGCATGATGGATCTTATGGTAGAGAAATATCATTTTACTTCTAGAAGTCTAAAAAATAATTAACTATACACTTTTTGACACTACCTGGGGGTAAAATTAATAAATTAACACCTTATTTTTTATTACTACTCAGAAGTAAATTAATATTTCTTTTCTATAAGAGCCATCAAACATTGACATGTGAAAATTTTTCATTAAAAAATTAACAGATATGTAACATTAAGGGGAGTAATTGCAAAAATGTGTAACGTTAGGAAGATGAATGACACTTTTTGAACTTCAGAGGCACAATAAAAAGAGTGCCAAAAATCAAGGGGATTTATGTAATTTACTCTTTTTTATACTTTTTATTTTTGATATTCTTTTTGAGCTTAAGTAATTTTTGTAAAAATTATTTTCTCAATTGCCGAAGATGATTACGTGGTTTAGAACATTTTCGAATTAAAATCAATAGATTCTCGCTTTTCTTTAGGGCGGTGTGCAATGCATTTGAAAGGCCTTTTGTATTCTTAATATGCCCTTTGCATGTATGACTTAACAAAAAAATTATGCAAGTAGTTTTTATTTAGTGGCGCTTGCTTTTGATATGAGATTAAGTAATACTGACACAAATTATATATACGCATATCTGACTTTATCCAATAGAGACCATGTGATGCTTCAAAACATTCACTCACAACTTGGTAGTTATATTCTATGATTCTAATTAAAGTTTTCACGTTAGGTATAAATTATATTTTTGAAAAATATCCCAAATCAAGACTACTTAGTCCACGCCCATTAATTAATGGCATTCTTTCTTATATTTAATAAATCCCCGTGAAAGTTAGTATTTAGTTTAACATAATAATCGAGTAAGGTGTTTCTATTTACGTCCTATTTTACTCTATACACATTAAAATTATTTTTTAAAATCTTTAAATTATCTATTTACATATTTTTTAATATTATGAAAATATCTCAAATGTGTTTAGGCATAACTCTAGCCCCTCTTACATTTATATATTTTCAATTCTTTTTTGGTCAGTTATGAAATTAACCATTTTAAATATGAAGTTTGAAGGACTTAACCTAGAATGTTAAAATTAAAGAGTTAACCGTAACATACGTGTATTATATTTATGTTACACGTGTAATATATTATGTTACACGTATATTACATGTAATATATTATGTTCCTAAAAAGTTAGTTAAAAGTTTAGTTAAATATTTAAAAATCTTATCTTATGTGTACATGCATGTAGACACATATTTTTTCTCCCAAAAATGTCATTTTCTTTTCTCTCATTTATATATAAAAAGAAGTGGAACGGGTGTTTGAAGACGCTACACAAAGAAAAAAATAAATAAAAGTACGTGTAGAAAAATAAAAGATGTGAAATATAATTGTGCATAAATAATGTTAGAAGTATTTAAGCACAAAAAAAAATATTAGATTTTTAGTTTAAAGATGTAAAAGAGTATAATATAGGGGGTGTAAATAGAAACATAAAAGATCCTATCATTCAACATAAGCTTTGAAGACAAACTGTAAGTCCACACGGCTTTGGCAAAAGACCTACATCTACCGACTTGCCAATTCGGATCCCACTAATTAAGGTATATTAATTAAAGTTATGGCATAAGTCAATAGGGAGAAGGATAGTGTTAGCGTGCTAAAAGAGAAATTTCAAAACACCAAGTTGGAATAATTAATTGAAAACAAAAATGGAATCACATTGTTTCTTTATTCAAGGGCAATATTTAACATCACTATATAATCTGTCATAATTTAAGGTCGAATCTAGTTTCCTATTGCAAAAAAGATTATTGAGGTTTAATTCCCATAAAAGAGATATAACGAAGACGAAGACGAAAATTTCAAGGAAGCTTTTGCTAAAGCACAGTGTTATGGTCAGTGTCAATATAAACCGTCTATTACCGTGGGTGAGGCCTACGGTGATGGACGGCTTGAATTGGTCAGACGCGTCTGATTTTAGCATTCTTCTTTACTAAAAGAGCAAAGCAAGAGATTACCATTCTTGTTGTCGTTTAAAGAAACACAACTTAGATAAATTTCCATAAATACATTGTTTAAAATAATAAAACAAATGGAAAAAAAAAGGTGTGCCGTTAAGATTTTGGTAGTAACTGATGTGTATTTAGTCTATTTGTTTTGAAAATTAATATTGACATTATCCTTTTTCTTTTTGAAAAATTACACATGATTAAATAAAGGGAGATTTTGAGGAATACCCCATTCTTGACACAATGATAATCTATACCCCATGTGTGTTGTACTTTTAATTTATACCCCAAAATTTACACTACAAACATAGAGTAGAAATGAAGGGAGCACACCATATAGGGTATAGATTATTAAGTGGCATCAAGAATGGCTTTATTTTGAAATTCTCCCTTAAATAAATTAAAACGCTCTATCACGAGTCAAATCATAAATCTTAATCTCTAAACCCTCTTCCCTATTATTTAAAAGAAAACATATAATCGCGAATTTCTTCGTTGTATATATTCATTTAACATGACAACTCCAATATATATATATATATATATATATATATATATATATATATCAACTTTGACGGCTTTCTACAAGCTAGGTAAGATTTTTATGGGTGGGGACCTAAAGGACTATATAATGTTTCACTTTCAGTTAGGAATAGTTTATTGACGTTACAGAATGAAATGCCAGCATTAGCAATGTGAATTCACTAGTTATGAAAATTTAAAAAAAAAATATATATTTCTTGGACTCCAATGGTCTTATTGTTGAAGATATTTGTAATTTAATAGCTCTCTTTTTTTTCTTTTTTTTTTTCTTTCTTCTAGAATGTGGTTTATTCTTTGACAATTTGTAGTCTGCATAACGTGGTTTTGACGTTCGGATTGACTCTTCTCAGGTAGCTTGGTGGCGTTGTTCTTGTTGATTTTCAATTTGGCAATTAGAGTAAATGAAATTTTCGATTTTTCCTAAAAAATCACAAGGTTAATGAGGAAGAAAAATAAAAATCGTATTAATTTGGCTGTTGTAAATTACAAGGTTAATGACTTGTAATAAAGAATCCAAAGGGTGTGTTTAGGGGAGTGGGATAAGAGAATGGTATGATAGGATTTGGACTAAATTAGTCCCACTCAATATTTATGATTTGATGTGCATTTGATTCGATTAATGACTATGAAACTCACCGCTATATTCTCATGTTCATGAGATAATTTATCCCATTTAAAGTGGTGAGATATTATGGGATGCGATCATAAAAAACAAAGGGCCAACTCTTTTATGTTATCATATTCACTAATAGAAATAAAAATATAAATTTTATAATCGAGATTTAATACTCTAAAATGATATGTCTAATGTAATGCTATTCCAAATAGATAGTATTATCTAAGTATATTCCCTTGTAATCCAAAACCAATCTCACATTCTTGTCGGGCACTTGCACGTCCCAACAGGTGCATGTAGCACACATATCCGCCTGAAATTGTACAAAAAAATTTTAAAAAAAAATCATATACATAATTAATATAGGAAGAATTTCAAAATAAAATCATTTTTTATGTCACTTAATAACCTATAAGTGGTTTACTCCCTTGATTTTTACTCTATATTTATAGTGTAAATTTTGAGGTATAAATTAAAAGTACAACACACATAAAGTATGTATTATCATTGTGCCAAGAATGAGGCATTCCTCAAAATCCCCTGTTGATGCATTTTTTCGTCACCAACTAAAACGGGACACGTGGCCGCGTACCTTGAGCGGGCGACCGTTGAACCACCGGTCAGAGAAATAGAGCTTGATGTTGATTTGATGATGAACGCTGAATCTGTGGACAAAACATGTGTAATTTGGATTTTTGACTGTACCCGGTCTTTGAGACTAGGCTGCCTACGTATCCTTTTAAGGAATCAAGCCACCGTAGTTCTTGTTTAGAGCTAAAATGGGGGTGCCGGAGATGGATGTCTCCGGCACGGAGAGTTTGAGGTTTTTATACCTTTTCTGATGTATAGTTGTGTGGAGTTGTCCGGAGTCGGATCCTTGAACCTCCTTAAAAATAATATTTATTGGTGTCTTGATGGAACCCACGACCTTCCCATCAACCACGTTTTTGAGCGGTTATGGAGTTAGTTATGGGTTACCACATTCATACTGTGAGAACGTGGGTTTTGGGTCAACCTCGTGATAGTTATTTGCAAGTCGTAACATTGATGCGCCGGGTATATCTAACTGGCGGATTGCCATGTGGCCGGCGGGATAGGCGGCGGGTTGTTGGGAAGGCGGCCGGCCGAGTAGACGGGAAGGCGGCCGATCGGTTAGGCGGCGGGTTATCGAGAAGGCGGCCGGGCGGGTAAGTCGATGTGTAACCGGTTGGCCTTTTGCTGCGCGTCGATCTTTGAATGTTCGTAACTTCTTCGTTACTCGTCGGAATAATGCATATGACACATCGTTGGAAAGCTCTTTCGAAGATCTTTCCAATAATATGCAATATGATATAGTTTTGTGACAAAATTGGGTCACCGGCCGGCCAGGTAAAGTGTGATCGGCAGTTTACTGGCCGGCCGGATAGAGGTGTTGTCGGCCGGCCGGGTAGAGGTGTTGCCGGCCGGCCGGGTAGAGATATTGCCAGCCGGCCGGGTAGAGGTATTGACGGCCATGTAGGTTTAACTAGTAGGTCTCCGTCGGGCTGAGTCTTTTATGGTTCATTGGGCTTTATGAAAATTTGACCCAACATTAGCCCCCCCAGTTTTCGTGTGGCGCTTGTCGCACTAAGGAAACTAAAAAGTTTTCCTTCTTTTATCTCTGTTTGCAGAACTTCGTTGAGTCTTTCATAAAAGATATTATCATTTGTCGTCTTGTGGTACTATGCCGTTGAAAGTTGGTGCCTTTACTGAGTTTGTCGTGCTTTGTTGATTTGCTAGTTGAGTTGAGTCTTGGTGACGCCGAGTTCGTTGATCTTCACCTCTGGTTGTTTGAAGATTGTTCAGAGCTTAGAAATACCAAGTTCTCCGAACTTCATATTGTAACGAGTCAGAGCTTGGCGGTACCAAGTTCGCTGATCCTCACAGTTTGGATGGTTCGGAGCTCGAGAGTACTGAGTTCGTTGAACTTTGTTTTAGGGCGGGTCGGAGATTGGCGGTACCAAATTCACCGATCCTCACCGTTTGGATGGTTCGGAACTCGGGAGTACCGAGTTCGTCGAATTTTATTTTGTGACGAGCCAGAGCTTGGCGATACCAAGTTCGTCGGTCTTTTTCCTTTTTTGTAAGTTTCGGGCTTAGGGGTTCTAAGTTTGCCGAATTTCATTTGTGGCGTATCGGAGCTTGGCGGTACCAAGTTCGCCGATTGTTTCCTTTAGATGGTTCGGAGCTTGGAATGAACCAAGTTCGCCGAACTTTGTTTTGTGGTGAGCCGGAGCTTGGCTGTACCAAGTTCGCCGGTCTTTTTTTTTTCTTTGTGTGGTTCGGAGCTTGGGGTACCAAGTACAAAAAACGATAGCAAATCTAATCATCAAATCCCGGAGAGCCATTGCCGCCATTAAGGAAGAGACCATCATCATCGGGATCTCCAGAGGCCCCACGACGAGGAAACTCGACGGCAACCCTCAAACAGTTGGTTATCTCCTCCCTACTGATCGGCATGTTCAGGAAGAACATCTTGAGATGATAGCCACTCGACTAACTGTCTTCAAGCCCCTTTCCCATGAGCCCGAGTCTCGATGTAAGTGCAGTCCAACTCATTCTCGGATAATTAATGGCTGAGCTCGTTCCTCCCCTTCTTGAAGGCCTATGCCCTCTTTTCAAAATGCGATGCCCGAACCTTGGCTCTCGACAACTCCCGGTTAACTTTCTTAAGCTTACCGGTGTCTACAGAAAGACGAACCGCCTACACAGAGAAGCTCTTGCGAAGAGAGCTCAACGGCCAAAATTTTCAACAATTATAGTTTCCTTAGTGCGACAAAGCGCTACTCGGAAACTGGGGGGCTAATGTTGGGCCATATTTTGGGTTAGGCTCGAAAGACCATGAGGAAGACCAAAAAACCCACGTTGAAGGAATCACGCTACAAGGCGCACGCCGCCCCCACTCCAAGGTGCACGCCGCCCCCGCTAGAGGGCGCACACCGCTTCCGTTACAAGGTGTCACGCCGCCTACGTTGGAGGGCGTCACGCCGTCCCTGCTGGAGGGCGTCACGCCGCCCCCGCTACAAGGCACCACGCCGCCTACGTTGGAGGGCGTCACGCCGCCCACACTGGAGGGCGTTACGCCGCCCCCGCTACAAGGCGTCACGCCGCCTAGGCTGGAGGGCGTCACGCCGCCAACGCTGGAGAGCGTCACGCCGCCCCCGCTACAAGGCACCACGCCGCCTACGTTGGAGGGCGTCACGCCGCCCCCGCTGGAGGGCGTCACGCCGCCCCCGCTACAAGGCGTCACGCCGCCTACGCTGGAGGGCGTCATGCCGCCCCCGCTGGAGGGCGTCATGCCGCCCATGCTGGAAGGCGTCACGCCGCCCCCGCTACAAGGCGTCACGCCACCCACGACCCGGCTCCCCGCCGGCCCCTTTCGGACCAGTAAGTCCACTACCGATGTTTTAACGAGAAAAACTCGGAATAACTCTCCCACGAACGGAAACCACCTTCAACTATCTCTCCACGACACCTGAAAAAATGGTGGTGGAACGTGGTTAAAAACGGTTACTCCCAGCTCTTATAAAAACAACCGAACAAGACAAACGAAGGTAACGCAATTCTAACACAAAAAATACACTCCACTTCAGAGTCTCTGGTTCACCCTGACTGGCTTGAGCGTCGGAGTGCCCGCACTGGGAACAACCCCAGTGCCCCCCGTCATGCTTTTCTGTCTTTTTTGCAGAACCGGAGATCATCTCAAATCACCACCGCACGTGGTTCAACGCGAGTTCGAGCTAAGAGGAGCGGCCATGTGTCAAACCGAGTTGGTACGAAAAATCGCACCAACATCCCCCATTAATAAATTAAGGAAACACATAATTACTTGGTTCAAGGGCGTAAATTTATCAAAGTCGTGTTTTGTTCGCTATGCAGTTGAAGGATTGAAATATTGAATAAAGATTTTACTAAAGTCAGACGCGTCTAGATCTTTGCCGTCCATCACCGTGAGCTCCACGTGGGATCCACTGTAGACCCCACGGTGATGGACGGCTAGATCGGCATATACATATTTTGATACCATTTGAATGGTTCTGTACGGACATTATTTACGTAAATCCAGTACAACATTATGTCTAAACTCACTTTGTTATTCCATATAAAACCGATAATGTGATAAATAAAAAAAAAAAAAGACCCAATTAGGCTCATTACCACCTCAACGGGTTAAAGGGTTAAAATGCTAAATAGCCTTGGCTAAGTGTGTTGGTGGCTTGTGATTGGCTAGTTTAGGGACTTGATCGGAAGTCTGGGTTTGATTGGTTGATGAGTCACCCTTATAAATCAACTAATTTACCCCTTGTTTAGCCGCTAATTCAAATGGATTGACCTAAATATTTTGCTATTTGAGGATAGTAGAAATGAGTCATTTGAAAGAGATTTAATAGTACACAAAATGGGGTATTTGGATGGCCTTCTACAATGTGTAAAAAAAGGTACGAATTTCTACAGTATACGCCTTGCGCAAATTCAAACATCCCAAATGAAACCATTTCAATTGGCAACTTCAAACTTAACCATTTGAACGTGTTCATTTAAATGGTTACAAATTGCAACACTTTCTATGTACTATTTTGACTTTTTTTGCTTCAAATGGTTTCCAACTAAATGATTAATCCAAATGAGTGCCTCAAACAATGGTTAATCCTTTTAACCTCCTTTTAATTGGAAGCTAACTAGGTTTTAACCATTGTACTTACGAGCTCTTGTCCGTAAGCTTTGATTTTCTTGTTCATCAAAACACGTTGAGAAATAGTCGCTTTGGGGTGTCAAATGAAATTTTTTGAAACATAAGTGTTGAAATAATTATTTTAGGTGACATATCAACATGGCAATATGGTCGTATTTTTAAAAAGTCAACTCAAATTTAGAGTCAGAAATAATTTTATAGATGATTTTGAAAACATAGGGATTATTCCAAAATTGAAAATAAGAGTGATAATTTTGAAATTTAGCCTAGAATCAAGAATTTTAAGGAATTATCCATAATTGAAAAACGAAAATGTAAATTAATAAATTGTGGAAAGATTACATAAATAGACTATTATTGTTCTATTTTGTTTAAATGCTCCATTCTTTAAAATGATATATTATTGTCCTCCAATTTATTGAAAACATACCAATTTACACTCTCTATTAAAGTCTGTTTGATTTCCGTTGGACATACTTATATGGCCTCGAGGGATTTTTTTTTAAGTTTTTAAATCCATTGTATCCCCTAAACCCTAAACCCCAATATATTTCTCTACAATCACGCTTGATAACTTTCCTACTGTGATGAATCACGGTTTTATCCTTAATATTACTCAAAATTTACTGACAATCTACTAATTACGACGGAAAAATCAATCATACTTGAACAGAGGGTGTAAATTTGTATATTTTTAATAATTGGCGAACAAATTTTAAAAATGTGGTTCATGTAAACAAAGGAACACAAAAATAGGGGTATATAAGTAATTTTTATAAATTATTGAATGTTTTTCATTTTTTTAGCTTTTTTCACTTAAAAAAGGTTTTCTTCCAAAAGAGGACCACTGAAAAGCAGGTCAGGAACCATGTGCCTTACAAAATCCAAATGATAAGTTGCACAATATATCATATAAAGGCTTTCTTTTTTTCTAAAAAAATTATCATTATTCATTTGCCTCGGTCCCTTTCAATTAATTTAATTCGCTTGCTATTTTTGCTTCAGATCTATATTTTTTGCTCATGCTTCAGATCTAGATTTTGCTCACTGTATGTAAACTGTGAAGTAAATTAACACACTCGCATTTTAATGTCTTGCCTTTTCCTACCAAAACAAATATATTATTAATTTTGCTAATTGTGCCGTTTTTACATGACAAAAAAAAAAGATAAATTCTCATACGCATTTATGTATTCATGTAAAGCGGACAATATCGTTTACGAATTGAGAATTTTAAGAAAATAACCACTGTTTACAAAATAATTTTAAAAAATAGCCACAGTTTCAAAAAATTTAAAAACTAGCCCTTTCAGAAATTTCTGACACGAATAATTTTTATATGTAATTTTGTTATTGTCAGAAATTTTTTACATTGTGTTATGATTAGTTTTTAAATTTTTTGAAACTGTGGTTATTTTTTGAAAACACACACTTCACAATGGCTATTTACCTAACTAACCCTTACGAATTTAATTTAACCCTTATAATTTAGCAACAACATAAATGTTATATTTTTAATTTGATAATAATAAATAATTTTTTAACCGTCTACACTTAGTAAAGATTTAAACTTCACGTTTTTTTTTTGTAACAATTAAACTAATGCATAAAACAAGACTTTAACTTAGAACCTCAACCTTTTTATTAGTGATCAGTGTCATTAATTTAGATGACGACTATTGAAGATTTCATATCTACGTGCAAGTAATGTTTTCAATAAGAAACAGATTCAAGTATTTGTCAGTTTATATATATAAAGACGGCTTACTCACGTCAAAAACAATCTATTAATGAGATTTTTTTTTTTTTTTTGCTCTTAAAGTTAAAATAAAATGATTTTGTTCTCACTCAATTTTTCCATTCTCCTTCCCCATGTCTTTTACCATCACTACTTAATTACGACAACCTCCCCAATTATTATGAAGAACTTTAAATAAAAAATCAAAAAATAAATAAATTGCTAAGATTTAGGGTTTTTATATTCTTATATAATTTTAGCCTACCATGATTTTGATCTAGTACCTAAATAATGTTTCATTACTTCAACAAGATAATCAAATTTCATGAATATATCTATACATACTGATGTGGACGTTGAGCTACCGTTTGGAATTTTCTCTTTATTAATTTTTGCAAAGCAATTACTTATTTTAGAGGGAGGGCAAAAAAAAAAAAAAAAAAATCCTCGTGATGAGACAAACACACTATTCATTTGATATAAAAGTCATGAGGTGGGGCATGAAATATCTTTATATCATCAAGTACTTATCGCATTGGCAAAGGACAATTTTGATAAGATCTTGAAACATATCACGTCTTCTTCATAGCTAATAACAAAGCGACAAACATGGTACGTACGGTGCTTATGCTGATAAGACCACCACTTTGATTAACCTAATATCTCCGTCTTAATTACTTATCTAAAACTAAATTTATGTACATAGGATTCCCATAGAGGATATATTTTAGAGGACTGCTACATGAGACGCGTCTAATGGTAGGTTTTTATATTTTATAAGTGATAAAGTCGGAATTTAGTTGAACTAGATGATAATACATAAAGCGTTTTTGGTAATGTTTTTTTAATTCTACTTATATTTTTTTTGTAAAAATCTGCAATCAAATTGTGCTGGGTAAAAACAACTTTCAACATGATTTAATTAACTTAGATTTTTCTTTTAAATTCTGTTGTGGTTTCTAACAGATTAATCTTTTAATTTATTTTAGATTTTTTTTAATTTGATTATTATCGCAGAATTTATTCATACAGCACATCATTCAGCAACTTTTTTCATACAACACAGCATTATTATACTGGCACATATATATTTATTATTTTGGAATTCACCATATAGTTTTTTTGTTAATGTTTTTTTCTTTTCAAACCAATATTTTCTAATGGGATATGTCTACTTTTTTTTTATGGATTATTCACATTATTGTCTTGAAAAAATAAATTTGAACGTCTAAAATCATTTTAAACTACGGAATATATTCTTGAGGTTTTAAACTTATATATAGGGTTTTTTTTTCTTGGTTTTTCAGATCCCAAATTATAGAGTCCGCAATGAGTTTTTATTAGTAAAAAAAAAAAAAAAAAAGACAAAAAAAAGGAAAGAAAGATGGAATTCATACTTTTGGAATGTGTTTCATACAATATCGGCCTCGGCCATTGAAAAAGATGTTATAATTGTGTAGAGTCACAGGATTTATTGAGAAAGAAACATAATTACTGATGATAAATAATTGAAGAGCATTTCGTTTGTTCAGTGATAATAATTTCATGCGATCGATTCATAGTTTTGGAGAGGGGGTATTTTCTAACTGAGCTATATTATAGAAAATTGTATCCGCATGCAGAAGCGTCAAAAATCTATTTTAATTTTCTTCATTACGAAGCAATTTAATTTTGGATGAAGTAGGCAAATACCCATAATTTATATAACAATAAAAATAAATACCCAAACTTTTGAAGTAATTGAGTTTCTAGTCAATTTGTGAATTACTTGCACATACTTTTGGTAACAAAGTGAATTACCACCACTTACCACTGTGTAAGTAATTACATCTTTTGGGTAGTTGGTTACATTTTTCAAAAGATTGGGTAATAACTTACATTAAGTTTTAAAAATTGAGTATTCACTATAATTTCTCTTTAATTTTCTTTATACACATTAATTTCATGACGCACAAAAATAGTATTACTGAAACACAATTCATAGTAGTAGAGACATTTTTTTATAATTCAGAAATTAAGGGATTCGAACTCTCTAAACACCGTAGAAATTAAATATATGAAATAAAATGTTTGTGCTGTCAATTCTTTAATATCATATTACTTTTTATTTAATTTTAATTTTTTAATTAAACTTTACTCCACGACACGATGACAGACTATCTTGTTTTGGCACTTTCTTCATATGGCCGTCAATATTACACAACTTGTGCTTGTACTTTGTAGAGCGCTCTGTTGAGGGCCCCACTGAAATTTATGACCGAAAAAAGAGAGAGAGAGAGAGAGAGAGAGAGAGAGAGACTGAAATAAATGACAAAAAGCCAATTTACATGCATCAAAGCAATTTCCAAGCAAGTGCGCTTTTTTCCTTTTTCTTTTTTCTTTTTTTTTTTTCCTTCAAATCTCTCTACTTTTTTTAATATATTTTTTTTAGATTTTTAAAGATTTAATCGAACTTTTGATTAGATTTTTAAAAATTAACCATAATTTTATAAAATTAAGAATTTAACTTTAATATATGCATAACATAATATGTTATACGTGTATTATATTTATATTACATGTATAATATATATATATTATATATAAAGTAAAATGACTAATTTTTTTATTTAAATTTTATTTATTTATTTGGTGATGATTAATGTGTACATAATTTGTAACCATCATAAAGAATAATCCACAAATATTTTTCCTTGATGGCCTTTCTCGAGCTTCGACTATGTGGTCGAGACACGTTTTTGCCGCAGTGGAACCGTGTTAGAATATTTCGCTTCTTTGTGGCTAAAAAGTTAGGTTCTAAAAAAGTAAAAAGTCTTACATGGAGGTTGTACAATGTTGTCCTTTGTTATCGCTACATATAGTATTGTATAAAGTACATTGAATTTATTTTTGTTTTAGAAGAAAATTAGCTAGACTTGTCGACAAATTTATTCCTTTGTTCTTGGTTGAATTGTATCGAAATTTCTAGTTATCAAGCTCAGCAAAGTTGGCCATGATTAACTTCAAATGGTATTTTTTTCAACTAAGTAAACTCTATGGGGCTATCATATCTAGATTTCGTCATTTTGCTTTTACAAAATTCTTTACTATCTAATTACAAAGAAAACATGTGATTAATGTTGCTCTCTATTTGTAATGCTTTCTATTGCTATTACCTTGGTTGAATTGCCGTAAACTCCAACAGTGTTATTACTAACTTGAAGGGTAATATCTTGAAGGCTCAGCAATGTTTATATATATATATATATATATATTTAGGATTTTAATTCATTTTTTTGTCATTTTGCTTTATTAAATTTGAGCACAGCCTAAAAAATGTATTATAAAAAATTGAAAAATTATAAAAAATAATCATTCTATTTATGTGATTTAAAAATATTGTCAATGTTTTTAACAATCGGAAAAATAGTCCTCAAGTATAGTTATAAATGATTAAGTTCGTCTTCACATCTTGTTTTTGGACCATGAGTATTATTTTCTTAATTATTTAAAACATGAGCTAAAATTTAGATAATCTTTTAGATAATAATTTATTTAGCTAATTGAACCAAACTCTAAGGGTAATTACAAGTTATTATACAAATTTTTTTTTTCTTTGACTCTTGATCCTATCATTAATGGAGATACGGAGACGAGACGAGTAGCGATGACATTTTTATATTTATTTGAAAGGAACTGCGAAAGACTTATTTTCATTTGTTTATTATTATGTGATAAGGAAATATTTATCTATTATTACCTCAGGAATATTGCTTTTTCTATGTATGATCTTCTTCGTGCATGGAAATTGGCAGAAAAATTCCCTTAGAATATCCCTATTTCAAAAAGGTTCTAAATTTACGCAAAGCCAAAATTTTCGTTTTAAATATTTATTTTTTTAAATAAAAAAAATAGCGTTTGCTTTCATAGATAATGTTGATGAGATCACTAAGGATGGATCATGCAGTCTAACCTAGCTGTTTTATTTGGATGCTTCTTCATCACTGTAAATCTGTAATGACAAAATAAAAACAAATGATTATACGTCACTTACAATAAGATCAAATCCATAAAATATCTCAACCACGATAGATAGCAACAAAGAAGATAAATCATAAATCAAGACCACATCATTATACGGTTATTTTCCTTGCTTAAAATAATATTGAAAAATATGCTCTCTTATGCATTTCTGTTTATTTATTTATTTTTATTAATATTAGATCATATATAAGAGAGAGTACATATAAAGTAGTGATAATTTTCCCTTTTGTCTTAACCATCTAATACAATTAGACAACAAATATTCTACCACCAGTTGTATTTTTAATCGTTCTCTGTACAGTCTAGTTATCCATAACTATAAACAAATTTATTTTTTTATATATTTGCCAAAAAAAAAATTATTTTTTATATAACAAAAAAAAAAGATATTTTCTAAAAAGATATACACACATATTCACATAAATACGTGTGTAATTGAACCTTGCTAATAAGCTTTCAATCACTACCAAAGTTCACGAAGAAAATAACTCAAATATATCTAAATGTTCCGTGTGCAATATATAACGTATATTCCAATAGCTCAAATTGCGTAATATTGATGCCATTTCTCTCTCACACGAGATGATATCATAATGTATGTGATGGTCCAAGAGTTTCACTTTCAAACGACAATCTCTTTCAATTGTAGATGTGCTTTTCAAAAAAAAAAAAATGTAGATGTGATACGAGTCTGTAGCGAGTTAGAATATATACATCGTGAATGTACCTATCATCAATAATAAATAGCAATAGTAAAAGTACGAATTAAGATGGTCATCGATTTGTTGAAATGTGGTACATCAAGATTAATGACACGGCTGTATGTTAAACTACATTATAAAATACTTATAATATATATATATATATATATGTGTGTGTGTGTGTGTGTGTGTGTGTAAATGTGTGTGTATGTGTGTTTTGGTTTACTGAAATACGTTGTATCTAGTCTCTACTAAAATGCTTTAATGCTTAGTAGATTATTTGAACAGAAGATATTAAAGAAAAATGTGGACATATATAACGAAAATTTTACACAATTGTTTTGACAAAAAATCATAATAAAGTTTTTTTGTTTTTGTTTTTTTAGCTTAAAAAACTAAAAATTATAATTGGGATTACTAAAACCTCAACAGAAACACTAATACTTGAGATAATTATGGATTTTTTTTTCTATGATATAATACTGATGCAAGCTGTATAATTTTGTGGACCATCAAAGTTATATAAATGCGTTTTACAGTAACTGTTCTATCATCTTGGCATTTTTATTTATTTATTTAGACCCCCAGTTGCATCCAAGGGACATTTTCAAATTTAGCACGTTGCATTAACTAATCCCAACAATTAGAAGGTAGCAGAAAAAAAATTTTAATCACAAAAAAGCTAAAAGGTTCACTGAAACATCATGCCCCAAAATATATATATCAAGAAAAAAAGTGCTGCTCCCAGTATATATGTCCCACCACAAATTGTAAACTTTATATTTGTTTATAGTTATAGGCGTCTATATATATATTATATATATATATTATATAATATTAGATATTATATATATATATATCACTTTCCGGCTTCCGCAATATATGTGCTGTACGGAGGAAATATTGTGATCGTTGAAAATTAGACTCGGAGCCGACCAATATATATTTTTGTACCAATAAAACACGACCTGCTATTTTGTTGTTATTCCCCCACAACAAAGACAAATTTTCTTCTCCTAGATATAGAAATATCTAAATTGTAATTTGTAAGCTAAATAAATTATTTTGAAAAATAATTTTTTAAATTTTAATTAACATTTTAAAAATTTAAGAAAATAATCATAATTTAAGTACAAATACATGGTTGAACTTCATCCTCTTTAAATTACTTATTGGCTATTCTTTTAATAAATTCTGAAAAATATATATTTTTAAAGTTTAGTTAATATTCAAAAAGTTATTAAAAATAATCATAATTCAAGTATAAAATACATGGATGAACTTCATACTTCTTTAACTACATGTTGATTATTTTTTTAATAAATAAAAAACTTTAGCCATATTTTTAAATTACCTAAGCAAAATAACTTTTATAATTTTCCTTTCTCTTTTTCACTTCTTTAAATCTTACATTCCATATAATTGTCATTTCGTTCCCCTTGTTTGCCTATGCCAATCACAATATTTTATTTTATTTTTTTAATTTTTTTAATCTTAATATAAGATTTTTAAATTTTAATTATTTATATCACATCAAAATTTATAAAATTATAAATTATTTTAAAATAAAATGATTAGAATATTTACCCAAACAAAGCATTAACTTTTACATCGCCATGGTCTAGTCGCTGTATTTTGGCTAAACATTAATAATGATTAATTCAGTAACTTTTCAAAAGTTACACCTATTTACTTGATTATATATTAATATTATTTTATGTTTACGCGTGATCTTTTAAGATCCTGCAATATCGCAAATCCAGATTCATGACCCTACCTATAAATGTCATTGTCGTAATATATAAATTGATTGCTGCATATTATATTTACAAATCGATTATATTTGGAAAATATAATTACGAATTGCTATAACATATAAATGCATATCAACTTAAAATCTACTAAGGGGGATCCGTTTCTCCCCCCATTGCCAAAAAAAACGCCTCACCATAGGATGACATGTGGCGTCCCCTGTGGACGACACGTGGCATCCCATGGTTTTTCTTTTTTTTTTTTTTAATTTTTCTTTTAAAAAATTTGCATTTTGGGGCCTATTTTAGGGGTTTCTAAGCAATTTTCGAGGACTTCTGTACAAATTTAGAGGGACTTTTATGCAATTTCTCTCTCCTCTCTCATCTTTTTCACTTTTTTTGTTCTAATCGTTTCAACGGCTATTTGTTTGACGTAATGATCTCGAAATTTTTTTTCTTGACGTGGTTGGATTCTAAATATTTTTCTCGATCTTTTGACACCCATTGTCATATACTTTTTTTTACTATAACTATTTATAATTTATTTTCTTTGTTCTAAGCTTTTTTTTTTATTTTTAAAGTTTGAAAACTTTTTAAAAGGCCCCTATATTTATAATAAATGATAAATTTAACACCTTAATTATTCAAAATTACAAAAATATCAATTTTTTTTAAAAATTTAATAAAAATATACTTTATAAATTTTTGTCATATTTTTTATATGTTATATTATTTTACATGTGCTTTACACGCGCGGAGCGCGGGTAAAAAAACTAGTCAACTTAAAATTGTAGACAATACTTATAAAGTGTCCAAATACTATGTATCTATCTTGATTTCTTCATACCGTGAGATAAATAAAACGGGAAATTCTGTAGTGGGTTTTTTTTGTGGTGGGAAATAATTTTGAATGGTGAGATTCACAATTTTAAGATGCGGGACCCACTGAAAAGATGAATCTGACGGTCCAGAATCGTTTCCCACCACAAAAAAAATTCATCACAGAAGTACCCAATAAAACTTGCTTTTCATAATAACCATGTCTTCTTTAGTTTATATTCAAAAAAATTTCGAATATAAAAGGTTTTCAAATCTCAGTGTCAAAATAAAACTCAAGAGTAGGTCATCTTCATAAAATATCTTTTGTACGACGTTGTATCATCTAGCGAATAAATATATATATATATAGACATTAATATTAATGGCGTCAATTATAATGTGAAAAGGGAGGATTTTATTTTCTCAAAAATAAAAGAAAATATCAGGAGAAATCACATTGAATTTTGCCGAATAAGAAAGTCAACTAAAAAAGAGAAATTATGAGATTATGAGAATAAGTCCAAGATCAGGGGAATTAATAAGAGAAAATCTCCCCTCTTTCTTTTCTCTTATAGGCACCATCCTCCTCCTATAAATAGAGGCTTAGGCCTCACTCATTCCTCACACTAAAACTTGAGAACTTTAGAGAAAAAGAAAGAAAGAGAGAAAAAGAAAGAAAGAAGGAAAAAGAAAGAAAATAGTGAAAACTCAGAAGAAAAATTCGAGAGTGTTCTTGAGAAGAGGTTGGCCTAGTAGAAAGATTTGAAGGTTGCTCTGTCGAGGTAAAAGTATAACGAAGCCTCGCACGTTTAGGTTTAATTTTCTTTCGATCTATCCTAACTCGAATTTATCATTTATAGGATTCGAGCGCTCGTGGAAACTCGAAGAAAAACCAAGAACACTCAGAGGCGAATTCGAAGGTTTGTATTCTAGTCACTTTGAATTCTAGAATATCAAAGTTAGGATTCTTAAGTGTTAGAAATTCGAGATTTAAAATCCAATTTAAATTCTACGTTTATTTTTCTTAGAAATCGATTTTCTTCCGTTTTGATGCATTCAGAGACCAAAATTAGATTTTAACATTAGAGACAAAAACGTAGAAAACTAAATTTTAAGAAAGTTTTGTGAAATAGAAGTTTTCTTAATTCGGTCTTCCTGACCAGATATAATGCGATTTTAAAATTCGTAATAATAGCTTTATGAATAATAAAGTATATAATTGATAGGTTTTCTGAAAAAGTATATAACTAGAAAGTTTATTATTTTTACAAAATAAGGAGAGTCTTTTTAGAAGATTTTGAGAAATTCGGTCCCCAGTCCACTTTACTACGAAATTTTACTTTATAATTTATTTTATTAATTTTCTATTTAAGTAAATCTATTTTATTTAAATTATTAATAAAAAACGGGTCTACAACGGGACGATATGGAAAACTTAAAACGACATGTCTAGAAAGATTAGTTATTAAATAAGAGATGTTTTGTTATCCCTTCCACACTTACCTAGGAACCTCAGGGTGTTCTGTCCAAGTAAGTTGGGCCTAAAGCGCGATCATAGCACTCTTCCCAATCGGCCTGTGGACGTTTCAGCAATTACTAACGCACCGTTAAGGACTTGTTATATATAAGGAAATAATTTTATAAAAGCTCATTTTTAAAGTCTTCTGCCCTTTTAGATGAGACGTTAATAGTTAATTCATGTCTAGATACTTACAATAAGTTTATGTTTTGGTTTGCCCGCTAGCTCCTGACACTATACAGAAAGCTCACGTTAGAACTCTTCACTCGAGGTGAGTACAATCTCACTACAGTACGAACTCTTCACTCGAGGTGAGTACAATCTCACTACAGTATGAAGTAGTTCAAAATAAAATAATATGTAATGTTATGTGACGGAAATACTTTCGTGATGATGTTATGATGATGGATTACATGTTGAAATGTTTCCAGTATGTTGTCATGTTTTATATTTTACAAGTTATAAGCATGACTATGTTGAATTATGATGTTCAAGTTATATGATCATGAAGCATGCCACTTAAATAAACAAGTAATAACCAAGTTAAAAGTTGTGTCGTTCTTCCCGTTCTCCTTGTGTCGACCCAAGGGCATTATGGAGATGATTTTCCCATGTTATGTATGTTTCGCCTTAGTCACCGAGGACATGCAATGACTAAAGGTGACACTCTGGTGCCTGCAATCAATGATCGCATTGTGCTTTCCAAGGAAGTCCATCCCAAAAAATAACATCGAAGTCTTTCATTTCGATGACGATTAAATCGACACGTAATGTGACTCCGTTGATTATTATCGGCGTTTCCTTAAGTACGTATTCCGACAACAAAATTTCACCCGAAGGTGAGGCTGTTCTCAAAAGTCTTGGAGTCCTATCCTTACTATCGCTTATCTTTAATGCCAATTTAGTCGAAATGAAAGAATGTGTAGCACTCGAATCAAAAAGCGTATAAACTTCGCAAGAAGTAAGTGAGGTCTGACCAGCAACGACGTTCGAGGTGCTAGCCAACGTGCATATTGGTGTAGGCATAGAGCTGTGCCTGAGGTGGGGGTGCTTCAAGTCGTCCTTGGGAAATTGAGGGTCCTTCTTGAGCAGTCTGAATGGCGTTGAGGAGTGGGGCTGTGTTTCTCTATTGGCTCAGCTTCCCTTGGGCTTCGTTCTGATTTGGGCAATCCTTGATGAAGTGCCCGCTTTGCCCGCAAGAGAAACATGTCGATGATCCTTTACGACATTCACCATAATGGTTCTTTTCACAGTTTTCGCATGTCGGGGCAGAATTGCCATTGCCCGTCCTCTGTTGGACCCTTCTATTGTCCGAAGCCTGATTCCCATTGGGCTTGCTACTCTTCTTATTGTTATTTCTCGTCTAGTCATGATTGTTGCCTTGGTGTCTTGCCCCATTGTTGTTATTTCCTCCTTGATACCTCTTGTTACCATTCTTTTCTCGATTTCTCTCCTCCATCCGGGCCTTATAGTTCTAACCCGATCTTCCTTCACTTGTCCTAGGCGATACTCTGCCTTAATTGCTCGGGCCACACAGTCGGCTACAGTGGTTGGAGGTTCGGGACTACTATCAACGGCCAATGCCAACTCTGGCCTAAACATCTCCATCATTCTTCTTACTCTTTCCTCGTCGGTGGGTACTAATCGTGGGCATAATCTTGCCAGTTGATTAAGCTTGGTGACAGCCTCAGACTCTGTCATACTCCCTGCTTTATATCATTAAATTCTTTCTGTTGGGCATTCATAGCCCTCTTGTTGAAGAACTTCTCGTTAAATTCTTCTACGGACTCAGCCCAAGTCATCTGCTCAACGTCTCTTCTTATTGCTACTGTCTCCCACCAGTAGCGTGCTTCCTTCTTTAGCACGAAAGACACGCATGTTACCTTGTCCATATCTGACGCACTTATAAAGTTCTATTATAACTTGTATCTGAGCAAGCCACTCATCAGCGATCAAAGAATCGAGGGACTCTTCAAAGCCTGACGCTTTCATGTGCCTAAACCTCTCATAAAGTTCGGGGTTTGCCGGTACAACAGCGGCTGGGCGAGTTGGGGGCTGTGGAGCCGAAGGTGCATGAGGCAGCGCTTGAGCTTGGGCTTGTACTTGTGCCCGTTGCAGCTGGTTTCTCAGCTCTTGCATTTCTGCCTCTTGGGCTTCCAACCTTTACTACATAATTGCGAGTAGTGCAGTAACTTCTGGTTGGGTGGGTGGCTGTTCCGCTTGTGCCCTAGCGACATTTCCTCTGCCGCGTCCTCGACCCCGTGTAGTTTTAGGGGCTCTTCCCCTTCCTCTTCCTTTTGCAACAGCTCATTGGTTAATTGTTGCTTCGAGAGTGGCCTCGGCAACTGTGGCCTGAGCGGCCTCGAACTGGACTTGCTGAGCGTTTTTCATTTCTTAAGGTTGGAAAATTATGTCATTTCATAATTAGTTGTACGAATAACTTTACTTAGACATATAAAAACTGTACAAATAAAGTTCCAAATTTTATTCTTTTTATGTCATCGAAAAAGGAATTTATACATAGTATGGCAGCGAGGGCCTTATTTCATAATCATAAAAACTTAATATAAAACTCTTTTCTCTAAATCTAGCCTAAGGAAGAGTATTCTGGCGCGTCGTCGTCGTCATTTTCAGCAAAAGTTGCTATCTCGAGAGCTTCGAGCATTGCTTCCTCCACATCTCGATGCTCAGAGGGTTCAGGTAGAGCTCCATTATGCTAGCGGGTAGCTCCCTCCAAAATAACTCAATCAATTCTTGCTGACTCTCGTCGGGTGGCGCTAGGTTCAGAATCTCGATCTTGAATCTCTCGACGTAAACTTCCACCGTCTCGTGGTCATACCTACGCCATCTCACCCAGTTCTCTAAGTACTTCATGCTTCTTTTTCTTTCAAGAGTCATCAAATAACGCTCTTTCAGTGCATGACACATTCCGATCCAATGTTTGTGTCCCGGTATCGTCTGTTTCCTAATCCTCCACTCGAGGGCTTATCCACTGAGTTATATGGTGGCTAAGATCGCGTAAAGGCGTTCAGGCACATTGCATGATATAATAATCATTCATTTGGCTTATCCAAGCCTTGATCCCATCTGGACTGCTTCCATCGAAGGTAGAAGGTTCCGTCTTCCTGAAGGCCTCTGTCGCCTTCCGATAAGCTTCAATCTCTATTGCAGATATCATTTCTGGGGTTCCATCGAATGTTAGAATTTAGAGAAAACATGGCATTCATAAAAAGATAAACTTACTTGAATTGTGCTGAATGGCCTTGTGCAAGGTAGTGAGTTAGGATGGCAGAAAAACTGCTCTGATACCAACTCAGTGGAGAAGCCTTCGAGTGGTGGATTAGGAAATAGACGATACCGGGACACAAAGATTAGATCGGAATGTGTCATGCACTGAAAGAGCGTTCTCTGACGACTCCTGAAGGAAAAAGAAGGAAGAAGTACATAGAGAACTGGGTGAGATGGCATAGGTATGACCACGAGACGGTGAAAGTTTACATCGAAAAGATCAAGACCGAGATTTTGAACTTAGCTCCACACGACGAAAGGCAGTAGGAATTTATTGAGCTCTTTTGGAAGGAGCTACCCGCTAGCATAACGGAGCTCTACGTGAACCCTCTAAACATCAGAGATGTGGAAGAAGCAATGCTCGAAGCTCTCGAGATAGCAACTTTTGCTGAGAATGACGACACGACGTGCCGGAATGTACTCCCTTAGACTAGATTTATAAAACAGGAGTTTTATGTTAAGTTTTTATGATTATGAAATAAGGCCCTTGCTGTCATACTATGTATAAATTCCTTTTTCGATGAAATAAAAAGAATAAATTTTGGAACTTTATTTGTGCACTTTCTATATGTCTATGTAAAGTTGTTCTTATAACTAATTATGAAATGACATAATTTTCCAACCTTAGGAAATGGAAAACGCTTAGCAAGTCTAGTTCGAGGCCGCTCAGGCCGCAGCTACTGAGGCTGCTCTCGAAGCAATAATTAACCAAGGAGCTGCTGCAAGAGGAAGATGAAGGGAAAGAGCCCCTAGAGCTGCACGGGGTCGAGGACTCGGCAGAGGAAATGCCGCAAGGGCACAAGCGGAACAACCACCCGTCCAACCAGAAGTTACTGCACTACTCGAAATCGTAAGGCAAAGGTTGGAAGCCCAAGAGGCAGAAATGTAACAGCCGAGAAACCAGCTGCAACGGGCACAAGTAGAAGCCCAAGCTCAAGCGCTGCCTCTTGCACCTCCGGCTCCACAGCCTGCGGCTCGTCCAGCCGATGTTGTACCGGTAAACCCCGACCTTTATGAGAGGTTTAGGCGCATGAAGGCGCCAGACTTTGAAACGTCCACCGATCCTTTGACCGCTGATGAGTGGCTTGCTTAAATACAAGTTATTCTGAACTTTCTGAATGTGCCAGATGTGGACAATGTGAAATGCGCGTCTTTCGTGCTAAAGAATGAAGCATGCTACTGGTGGGAGACAGTAGCAATAAGAAGAGATGTTGAGCAAATGACCTGGGCTAATTTCGTAGAAGAATTTAACGAGAAGTTCTTCAACAAAAGGGCTATGAATGCCCAACAGAAAGAATTTAAAGAGATAAAGCAGGGAAGTATGAGAGTGTCTGAGGCTGTCACCAAGTTCAATTAGCTGGCAAGATTATGCCCTCGATTAGTACCCATTGAAGAGGAAACAGTGAGAAGAATGATGGAGATGTTTAGGCCTGGCCGTTGATAGTGGTCCCGAATCTCTAACCACCGTGGCCGACTGTGTGGCCCAAGCAATCAGGGCGGAGTACCGCCTAGGACAAGTGAAAGAAGATTGGAAAAGAATGGTAACAAGAGGTATCAAGGAGAAAATAACAACAATGGGGCAAGACACCAAGGCAACAATCAGGCCCAGATGGGAAATAACAATAAGAAGAGTGGGAAGCCCAACGGGAATCAGGCTTCGGACCACAAAAGGGTCTAACAGAATACGGGCAATGACAGTTCTGCCCCGATATGCAGAAATTATGGGAAGAACCATTACGGCGAGTGTCGTAAAGGATCATCGACATGTTTCTCTTGCGGGCAAAGCGGGCACTTCATCAAGGATTGCCCAGATAAGAACCAAGCCCAAGGGAACCTAAGCCAACAGAGAAATACAACCCCACGCCTCAATGCCATTCAGACTACTCTAGAAGGACCCTCAATTTCCCAAGGAAGATTTGAAGCGCCCCCACCTCAAGCATAGCTCTATGCCTACACCAATGCAGACGCGTTGGTTAGCACCTCGAACATCGTTGCAGGTCAGACCTCACTTGCTTCTTACGAAGTTTAAACGCTTTTTGATTTAGGTGCTTCACATTCTTTCATTTCGACTAAATTGGCATTAAAGATAAGCGATAGTAAGGATATGACTCCAAGACTTTTGAGAACAGCCTTACCTTCGAGGGAAATATTATTATCGGAATTTGTACTAAAGGAAACATCGATAATAATCAACGGAGTCACATTATGTGTCGATTTAATCGCTATAGAAATGAAGGACTTTAATGTTGTTTTGGGGATGGACTTCCTTGGAAAGCACAATGCGGTCATCGATTGCAAACATCGAAGGGTCACCATTAGGTCCAACGGTAGTGAAGAGTTGGTTTTCAAAGGGAGGTCATTATCAAGCCCCAAAATAATGATTTCAGCCCTGCAAGCACAGAGAATGTTAGCAAACGGATGTATGGGTTTCCTTGCATCGGTAATGGAAAAACCAAGAAAAAGGAGAATGACCCAAGCAGCGTACCGATTGTAAGGGAATTCGTGGAAGTTTTTCGAGAAGAACTACCAGGAATATCCCTCGAACGTGAGAATTCTTTTGAGATGGAACTGATGCCAGGAATAGGACCAATATGGAAGACTTCTTATCGCATGGCCCCTACCGAATTGAAAGAACTTCATACCAAACTGCAAGAGCTTTTGGATAAAGGTTTACTCTCGATGGGGTGCTCCAGTACTATTTGTGAAGAAGAATGATGGAAGTTTCAAAATGTGCATAGACTACCGCGAGTTGAACAAAGTCACGATGAAGAACAAGTACCCCATTCTGAGGATTGATAACCTGTTCGACCAATTGAAAGGAGCGTTGATCTTTTCGAAGATTGATCTCCAATCGGGTTACCATCAATTGAGGGTGAAAGACTACGATATTGCCAAGACGGCGTTTAGAACGTGGTACAGATATTATTAGTTTACGGTTATGCCGTTTGGACTCATAAATGCTCCCGCAGCATTTATGGACCTGATGAATTGTGTTTTTCGCAAGTACTTGGACAAGTTCGTCATTGTATTTATTGACGACATACTGATTTACTCTAAGAGCCCATAAAAGCATGAAGAACACTTAAGATTGGCACATCAGACATTGAAGGAGCATCAGTTGTATACTAAGTTCTCAAAATGTGAGTTTTGGCTAAGAAAAGTCCACTTCCTAGGGCACCTAGTGTCTGCCGAAGTTATATCGGTAGACCATGCAAAGGTCAAAGCGATTAAAGAATGGAAAGCCCCACGAAGCGTCACTGAGATTAGAAGTTTTCTCGGCTTAGCGGGCTACTACAGAAGATTTGTGGAAGGATTTTCAAAAATTGCAGCACCGATGACCGCCCTTACTCGAAAGGGAAAGAAGTTTGAATGGACTCCAAAGTGAGAAGAAAGTTTCCGGGAATTGAAGCGACGTTTGACAACTGCTCCAATTCTAATAATCCTTACGGGCGGAGAACCGTTTGTCATTTATAGCGACACTTCCAAAGTCGGACTTGGCGCACGACTTAGAAATGGTTGTCATGGTGTTTGCCTTGAAGATTTGGCGACACTATCTTTACGGGGTTAAATGTGAGATCTACACAGATCATAAGAGCCTCAAATACATCTTCACACAAAAGGAGCTCAATATGAGACAACGAAGATGGCTCGAGTTGGTCAAAGATTACAATTGTGAAATCATGTACCATCTCGAAAAGGCCAACAGTGTCGCAGATGCACTAAGCAGGAAGGAGGAAGCCAGGCTCATGACCGTTCAAGATTACATAATGCGATTTTAAAATTTGTAATAATAGCTTTATGAAAAAAGTATATAATTGGCAGCTTTCCTGAAAAAGTATATAACTGGAAAGTTTCTTGTTTTTACAAAATAAGGGAAGTCTCTTTAGATGATTTTGATAAATTCGACTTCTAGACCCCTTTACTACGAAATTTAACTTTATAGTTTATTTTATTAATTTCCTATTTAAGGAAATCTATTTTATTTAAATTATTAATAAAAAACGAGTCTACAACGGGACGATATGGAAACTGTAAAACAACTTGTCTAGAAAGATTGGTTCTTAAATAAAAGATACTTTGTGATCCCCTCCACACTTACTTGGAAACCTCGGGGAGTTCTTTTAAGGTAAGTTGGGCCTAAAGCGGGACCATAGTACTCTTCCCAATTGCCATGTGGACGTTTCGATAATTACTAACACACCGTTAAGGACTTGTTATATATAAGGAGATAATTTTATAAAAGCTTGTTTTTAAAGACTTCTGCCCTTTTAGATGAGACGTTAATAGCTAATTCATGTCTAGATACTTACAATAAGTTTATGTTTAGGTTTGTCCGCTAGCTCGTAACACTATACAGAAAGTTCATGTTAGAACTCTTCACTCGAGGTGAGTACAATCTCACTACAGTACGAAGTAGTTCAAAATAAAATGATATACAATATTATGTGACGAGAATACTTTCATGATGATGTTATGATGATATATTACATGTTGAAATATTTCAAGTATGTTGTCATGTTTTATATATCATCATAACATATTTCAACATGTAATATATCATCATAACATTTTAAATTTTAAAGTTATAAGCATGACTATGTTGAATTATGATGTTCAAGTTTTATATTCAAGTTATATGATCATAAAGCATGCCATTTGAATAAACAAGTGATAACCAAGTTAAAAAGCTATATCGTACTGCTCGTTCTCCTTGTGTCGACCCAAGGGCATTAAGGAGATAATTTTCCAATGTTATGTATGTTTCGCCTTAGTCACCGATGACTTGCAACATTCGCTGATTATTGGCTGAGCGCGCTCCACGAGGTACGACACCATGATGAAGATCCAGTAAGAAGAAGTTAAAGCAAGCTAAAGTAAAACTATGTAATTTATAATGAAGACTGAATTATCATGCATTGCATACTTATGTTTTTGTGAGAAAATAATTGTATTCAGTGAGTTTTAGCTCACTAAGTTTTTCCTTCGCTCTGTAGGTACGACACCTATGTTTTGAGAATGGATTGTGCAGTGGCGGTGCAAAGCAAGCGATGCGGGCTATGGAAACCATAAAGAAAAATCTTCCACCTTATAAAGTATTATAAAAATAAGTATCCATTTCAGACAATTCTTATTTATTTATTCATATGATTATGTTTTCTCTCGAGACAATTATACATGCATATAATGTATAAATATATATGTTTGAACTACATGATAAACCAATAACTGTATATAAAATATATAAAAAAAACATTTTATTACAGAATAACGCTTTTATCGTCGTTCGTCGACTTATATATAGATAAACAAATTTGTCTTCCCCTCAACTTTGGAAGTATATATACGTAATACAACTTCTAACCTTTGCATATACCTTAAAATATTATAATTCTTCGTAGACTTTATACATATAGCCATGAAGACTAACATGTATATATAATGTGTAAATATATATATATATATATATATATATATGTTTTGGTAGATCTAGATTTATCATTATTTAATTCATAAGATAATATGATGAGGAATGTTTGCAAGTTGCCGTATGACGTGATTTACAATTTGGTACGTGAATGTCTTATTCTTACCTTTCTTCCCCATTAAGCGATGTGGACTTGGTTGTGGATGAAATTATTAAAAATTCTCATTCTAGAAAGGGCTTATTGTTTAACAAATTGGAAAAATACTACTTTGAGGTACGTTCACCGTGAAAATTACCTCTTAAAAAAAGGAAAGTTGACAATTTAAAACTATTTTCCCAACAATGTTCTCCAACACAAAATTTCCCTTAATATGTAAATAATAATTTATAGAATATTATTATATATTGAGTGGTGCCTATCATGTTCGTCTTACCTGCTTATGGAAAGCAAAATAACGGCCAGATTCATGCACTTAAGCCTCAATTGTCAATGTCAGTTTTTGTCAATTTTTTTAAGGATGGGTTGTAAAAATAGATTAAAATTAAATGAGTTCTTTAAAAGATAACTCATATTTGAAAAAAAAATAAGAAAATAGTCATGGTTTAATTACAAGATACATGGGTCTTTTATAATTACTTGATGACTATTTTTTTAGTAATTGAAATTTTTTATCATATTTGTAAGAAAAATTTTGGTTGGTACTATTCAAACCATTTTCAAAAAATGACCACAACTTTTTTTAATTAGTTGAATAATCTATTTTTGGTAAGTAGATAAAAAAATATCATAGTAAGTGAATGAAATACCGGCTATTTTTACTTGATATTTTGTCTATTAACCATGATAAATAATCTAAATATCGAAAATAAATTTTTGATAAACTGACAAAATACCTATATAGTAAGTGGATGACATCATTTTTTTTAACTAGAATTTTGCCTACTAAACACGATGAATAATCTAGATACTAAAAATGAACATTTACCTAAAAAAAAAAGTTATGTACATTTTTTCAATATGTTCTAAAATAATATGATTTAGCTACAAACTCTTTTAGTTTAAATCATTAAATGAAATGACCATTTCTAACAATTTTTTTTTAATTCACTTTTGTCAGTTTCTTGATAATTATGTGTTTAAGATGGCAACATATATTTTTTGCCAAAATCACACTTAGGCATGAAATAATGGAATTCCAATATCTTCTATGGAATGCCAACCGAAAATTACCCGGAATACTTCTCCGGGTATTTACCCGGAATAATCATCTTGGAATGACGGGTAATTCCTGGGTAAAACCGGGTAATTACCCGGAAATAGTTTTTTTTTGGTAATTTTTTAAAATGTTTTTTTAATAAAAAACTTTGTAAAAATAAAATTAATATTGATAATTATTTTTGTATCTTTAAATTAAGTTTTATAATTATGTTATAAGTTTTAACCTAAGTTTGATAATTTTTTTAAAATTATGTTTTAATAACACTTTGTAAGTTTTTTTAAAATTAACTATTGTTTAAGTTTATTTATATGTTTGGAAGTTTAACTTAGGAGTTATAAGTTAATTATCAAGTAATGTTTAATTTTATTAGTTGTAAATTTATTTTGATTGTGTGTTAGTTTTATTGATATAATTAGAAAATTTTGTACTTAATTTGATTGTTTATAACTTGTAAGGTTTAATTAATTTGTTTATTTTTATAAAATTGATTTTACCTAAATTATGAATAACAATTGTCTTACCTAAATAACATAAATTATGAATAACAATTGTCTTAATAATTAAAAAATACTACAAAATTTAATATTTTTACAAGTAATAAAAAAAATTCCATAGCTTGGTACCACCGCCGACATTATGAGGTGTTTAGTTTCGAGGGAGGGGGCCGGCCGACATCACTCCAGTGTCCACTCTTGAACCCGTTCAAAAAGCTCCGCATTGTGTTGTTCTACCGTATTCTGCATGCGTAGGTCCGCTAATTCACAATCTTAGCCCACTGTGAGAATCTCAACCATCTTTAGTTTTAGTCGGCTTCGATGAGGATCTATAATATTATCCGCCATGCTAAATGCAGATTATGCAGACACTGTTGATACGGGAATGGATAAGATGTCACGCGCCAAGTGAGTAAGCACTGGAAACTGTCCTGAATGAATCTGCCACCAAGCTACGAGATCCAGGTTGTCGTGTGTCACGTCGTTGAATTGGACATACAAAAAGACGTTTAACTCGTTGTGCTCGGGTCGTACTGGTGGGCTCATGCTTGACGGCGAGTCGTCCTCTGACTGACTCTGTTCGCAGAGTAACCTCCAACTAGCTGATGCCAGCGACGTCTGCGCAATCGAGGCATGTCCTGTAGTTCCCCCATACCGCAACTCGTAAACCTTGTAGGCCTCTTGCAATGCATTCGTGTGGCCTTCCAGATCGCTCGAATAATCAGGACCTAGTTGTCTTTTCAACAACTTTGAAAACCTCTTCAAACCAGGAACTCTACTTCGAGGATCTAATAAAATACTGAAAGCGTAGAGATGCGGTAAGGGATAAAAATATTTAAGGAACTTCGATACCATAGCAGCGACGGCCGTCCCGAGTCGTGGTGGCCCTTGTATGTCTTGAAGACGTCGCCAAGTAGGATCAACTCGTGCATCACAATAGGAGATGTTGGGCGCAATGATGCGGATAGATTTGTTGTCGCCGTGTGGAATACCTGAAAGAATGTGCATAGCACGGCAGCGTCGTCCCAATGCTCATCATGGAGCACATTCTGTCACCTCTCGTTATTGTACCAAACAGTGAACACATCGCGGAACGGAATGAGACTCTGCAGCATCAAATACGTGGAATTCCACCGACTGGGAATGTTTGTGGCTATCATCTTAGCCTCCAAACCGATGGCGCTGCACGCTTTCCTCCATCTTTCCTCGCGTTGGTGCGAACCGTTCAAAAATAATACGGCCCTCCGAATTTCTTTAAGCGAGGACTGAAGCTCGTTCAGGCCATCTTGAACCGCTAAGTTCAAGATATGGGCGACACATCGACTGTGGAAGAATAATGGGTCAGACATCAGGTTCAATTCCCATCGGAGAATGTTAATAGCTCGGTCGTTAGCGGCTGCGTTATCCATGGTGATGGATATAATCCGGCTTGTAACGCCAAAGTCGTTGATCGCTTTTAAGATTTTATCAGCGATTTGTTCTCCGCTATGACCTTCATCCATAACTTTGAACCCGATGAGTCTCTTCTGAACGGTCCAATCTTTATCGATGAAATGACTACAAATGCATATGTAGTTGTGAGATGTCCTACTGGACCATACGTCACTCGTCAACGCCACTCGTTGAGATGACTCCACAAACTGCCCTATAATCTCCATCCGTTTCCACTCGTAGTACTTGATCACGTCTGCCCGAGTAGTCGTCCGACTTGGGCACTGATACTGGCTATGGAAGGATCTTCGTACCAGCTGTTCCCAAGCTGGATTGTCGCCGAAGTTCAAACTCGCGCCTGTCGCCATGATACCCTGAGCAAGGTCTCGTCGATGTTGGTCCGGGTCAAACGATGAGGACGACCCGGCTGCAGATGTCGCCGCCTCGTCACCCACAGGTACACCGTCAACAAGTTGATCATACTTTCTGATGTGATAACGTAGGTGGTTGGTCCCTTGACTGGAATAACCACTCAATAGCTTCCCGCACCCTTTACATTTCGCGTATATTTTAAAAGTGCCGTTCGCCTGTTGTATTTGTACTTCCGTCATAGAATTTCACACGGTTGACTTCTTTCGCTTTGATCGCCGAGCTCGGACTTCCGGTTCCTCATCGACGTCCTCTTCTTCCTCGTCCTCTTCATGCTGGGTTGGGGCTGATGAACCGGCAACGTTCACTCCGTCTGATGACCCGCCGACGTTCACTCTGCCTGATGACCCGCCGATCTCAGGTCCGAATAAGGTCCGCGCTGTTGGTGGTGGACATTGGTGGATGTCCGGGACTGGTGTTGGCCCGGTATACGGGGGCACAGGGAAAGTCGACGGCATCCCGCTCGGACCAAATCCTGGTCTCCCCCCCCCCCCCCCCCCCCCCCCCCCCCCCCCCCCCCCCCCCCCCCCCCCCCCCCCTCCGCGAAAATTGAGCAGATGTCGGCATCCCCTGATAATAACCGCCCGTCGATAGATATTCAAACGTCGTCTGGCCCCGTCCCGTCTGTGGGACCAATCATAGAGCCGTCGAAGGAGCACCCAATATATGACCGGCGCGATCGAGTGCACTATCTGTAAATGTGTTCGGAGGGATCTGCGGGGCACCAAAGAATGAATTCCCCTGCTGTTGCATCGCCTCAACCCACGGGTCATTTGGTTGCATTTGGCTTATGTAGGTTGCCTGGGTATTGTCGTCGCTGTATTGCACCTGCGAGTCTTGGTATGGATACATTGTCGATATCTAGCATCAAATAAATACAAACAAGTAATTCAACTAAGCAATTAATAAGAATAAGTTAGAAAAATTATTAATTAAAAGAGTACTCAAATATGACTTAAAATATTAGTAAAAAAATGAACTAATTTTATTTAAAATACCTAAAAATTTGACCCCTAATTTAAGAAGTATTACGTGAAGTAAAAAAAAAAAAATATATATATATATATATTAAATTATTATTAAATTAAAAAAATATTTATTAAATTATTTAACTACATTAAAAACTACTAATAATTTAACAACTACTAATTGAACTTAAATTAAACTAAAATAACAACTATTAATTTAATATAATATAACTAAAATATTACTACTAATTGAACAATTAAAAAAGTTAACTAAAATAAAATTGCCTAAATTTTACTAAACTACTAATTTAATTAAAATAACAAATAATAATTTAACTAACATTTAACAAAAAGTATAATAACTAGTGATATGTAATAAATAAAATAACCTAAATTTAACTACAATATTCTAAGTAAATATGAACTAAAATATTACTAAAAAAATCACTACTAATTTTACAACAATTAAGTTAACTAAAAATAAAATAAAATCAAATAACAACTACAAATTAAATAAATTTTAACTAAACTACTAACTTAACTAAAATAACAAATAATAATTTAACAACAATAACAAATAATAATTTAACTAAAATAACAAATAAGCATTGAACTAAATTTTAAGAAAAGTTTAATAACTACTAATTTAATAAATTTAAACTAAATTTAAAGTACTAAATATTGATGTAATTTTTTAACTAACTATCAAACTAAATATTACATCATTTTACTAAATATTATAACTAATACGATAACTAATTATAAAACTAAGTTTCTTATTAGTTATTATACTATATTAAACTTAAAAATAACCAAACTTACCTATAGCAGAATAGGAGGCCGCCAACCACACAATCAAAATGAAGAGCAAAAAACAAAATGAAGACCACAACAACAATGAGGAGCGAATTTTTTTTTTCTGTTTTAAGAATGAATGAGTTTTGAAGGTCGAATAACTCAATTTATAGAACGAGTTTACAAGTTCTGTTGAATTTTGTTTTTTTTTTTTTTTAATATGAGTTTACAGCTGCACTGCCTTCACTGCGAACGCACGCCACACTGCAACATCTATTGACACCACACTGCCACACTACCTATTGACACCACACTGCCAGCGCCACTGCCCACTACACGCCACTGCCACACTGCCCACTGCCCACTACACACCACACACAATTGCACAGCAATTAAAATTTGTGACATACATAAGCATTGCCGTGACTAAAAAAAGTCATCAAAAACCGGGTAAAAGCTGGGTAAGTGATGGAATAACCGGGTAAGGGATGGAATAACCGGGCAATGTCAATATTTTTTCACTTATTCCAACTTTTTGCCAATTTTTTGGGTATATACCCAGTTGCTATAACCGGGTAAAATCCGGGTAACCCGGTAATTTTCCGGGCAAAATTTTACCCGGTTACTATAGCTTCCATAATTGCATGCCTAATCATACTGATCACACTAAAAACGACAATTCTTTTAGAGAAAAATATCATAACGATATTTATTGCACTTTATTCACAAAGTGATCAATATCACTTTAGCCATGTACTGATTTTCCTCTTGGAAAATGAAAGAAAGAAAAAGAGACAGTACAAAACGTGCTTTACAATAGAGTAATTTAATTTCCAACACAATGTATTTCTCTCTCTCTCATTTCTCAATCTCTTTTGTTTTTGGTTTTTTTTTTTTTTTTAAATTGGAGGAATGGGAATTCAAACTCAACGCTTCTTTGATAGAATTGGACGTGGAATTATTATTAGACTATGCTCGTAACTACACCATGTATCTCTCTTATGGGAATTAATATGGATAAATTATGATCTTATCTTGGTGTCTATTGAATTGTTGTGCTTATGATAATAAACTACACATAATTTTTTCAATATTTTTATTCGACAAACCACACATAATTTTATTTGTCAAACTACATATAAAATTGCATTACGTGACGGTTATCTTTAAAACAAAATTAAAAAAAAATAAAAATAAAAATAGCAGATCTAGATTCAATTTTCATGAAACTTTTTGTAAACCATTGAAGCGTCAGTGATAGAGAACCTATCTTCACGTGTGACGTGTCGCACATCATAAAATTGATATTATATGATGTTAATGGAAGATACTATTCATTGAACGACTATTTTCTTGTTTGTTATTATTTTCTTTCATTTTCATAAACGGGGCTGAAATTCGGTTATGCTCTTTAAATAACTTTGAGAAAATTCATGCATTTTCGTTGTGATAAAAAATTGCTGGTATCCTATCAGCATCTCCAATATATAGAAAAATTCTTAACCACTGTATTTGAATCCAAATGAAAAAAAAAAAAAAAAAACCCTCTTCATATCCTATGCCAAATGAAATTAAGCACATATTATACTTAAAAGTCAAATTTAGCATCATATACTGCATAAACTTCTTCATCTTTTCTTTTTTTTTTTTAACATTTTCACTTCATTTTTTTAATAACTTTTATTTTATTTTTTTAGTCCTAATGAATTTTAATTCATGTTGATTTTCACCAAATTAATCATGTTTGTATTTGAAAATAACATTTATATTTTAAACAAACTGTATCAAATATACAATTTCTAAGTTTTTATACAAATACAACATTCAGCTTGCCACTTATAATGTAAAAAACCCAAAAAAAAAAAAAAAGGGAGTAAATCCCTGAAAAATTGCTAAGTTTAAGCTAAATCCATAAAATAAAAAAAAAAAAAAACTTCTTATTTTCAAAACTTTTAAATAATCCCAATGTTTTCGAAATCACCGGTAAAATTATCCTTGAAATTAAAATTGCATTGACTTTTCAAAAAAATGACCGAATTTCGCTGTTAACATGTCAACTAAAACAATTATTTCAATCCCCAATATCTCCAACAATTGCACTTGACACCTCAAATTCTTTTTATTTAATATTTTCCAAATACGCGTAACTCTCTTTAGTCTCTACTATCTAACACATATACAAAAAATTCAAAAGAAGTGACATTAATAAATAAATAAATAAATAATAATAATAATAATAATAATAAAAAAAGAACAAAACTATGCAGCAAGAAAAAAAAATAAAAATAAAAATAAAACCTCAAAATGTGAAATAGCTCAACAGCAAGCCGCCACAACGTCGACGCCACTGATGATGCTGAGCCTCGACAAACCCCGAGCCTCGATCTCTGACAACCTACGACCCTGACCCCTGATTGGCGACCAACGGTCCCCAATCTTTGGTAAACACCAACTTCGCCAGCTCAATACCTAATTATGACAAACCCTTTACCAATCCTCGCGAACTTCAACGCCATCGTTTCAGGATTTTGTTTTGGCTTTGATTTGGGTCTATTCTCAATTTAGAGTTAGATTATATTTGTTGGAATTTTTTTAAATCAAGACATTATTAAAATTTTAAAAAGTTTAGTGGTATAAGTTTATTGGTCTATATGTAATGAATTTCGGGTGATGTAGGAAAGTACCAAAAATTTAAATAGCAATAAAATTCAAAAAAAAAAACTTAAGTTCTTAAAGTAATTGAGTAACTAGCCATTTCATTAATTACTTGCACGTATTTGGTCACTAAGTCAATTACCATCAGCTATCACTATGTAAGTAATTAAATTACTTGTGTATTTTGTTATATTTTTCAAAAATTGGGTAGTTATTATAATTTATCATGAATTTAAAACTCAAGGGCAATGATGTCATTTCATATGCCAAGTCAATATAAATTTAGAGTCGGGATAGTTTATAGGTGGTTTTGAAATACAAAGATTATTTAAGAATTTTGAAAAGAATTTTATGGGATTTAACTCAGGATATTTTTAGGAATTTAAAAAAAAAATCCATGATAGACACATTTCTTATGTCTACCTTATTGTACGCTGTATTTGTCATTTATATCATACTCATTACACTGAAAACATATAATAAATATATAAGTAGCACGCTACATAAAGTAAATTTTTTTTATTAATGATGTTTTTTGTAAATTATTTTTTGAAAATATTTTTTGTTTCCTGTGATATGTAATGGAACAAAAGTACCCAATAATTTTTAAATAAAAATTCAGCAAATAGAGAAAGAGGAATTTACCAAGGATGTCGAGGTAATTTTGCGCTCCTTTAAACTTTTACCACATGTGTGTTTCGAGACTGCCAATATGAGTTAAAATATACGCTCGAAACGAATTTATCGTGAGTAGAAAATCTTTTTTTTTTTTAGCTTAATACAATTAATGGTGGAAATAAAGAAATATTCCATTATCATATTTTCCTCCAAAGGTGCAGCCTAGTGAAATGGGATTTAATTTTTCAAATCGAATTTCAATTAAGATTACAATCTCACATTTAAATTAATATCTAACAATTGGATAAAAACCTTTAAATAAGCGTCCAACATTTATTTTTCAATTAACTTAAATTTTAATAATCACATGATTAAAATATTAAATTAATTAAAGCTATCTCAATATTACCGAAATTGACGCTCATAGGTCTCCATGTGATATTTTCTGTCAAAACACAAAAATTTAATAACACTTTATTTTTTATTTATGAGAAAATTAAGAATTAGTCAAGTTAATTATTTACAACAGCATCCTAACTTGGTTATTAGAGACGGAGTGGGAACCATACCTTTGATTTCAAACTCAAATAAACTCGGACATAATTAATTAAAGCTCTTCAATTAATTATAACTCAAATAAACTCGGACATAATTAATTAAAGCTCTTCAATTAATTATCCAGTTTATCATTCAATTAATTATCCAGTTTATCATTCTCGGAGTTACTTCACTAGAAACTCGAAAATGAACCTAAAAAATAACGGTATATTTTTATTCAAAGAGATTTGAATAATCAATTGATATAATCATTACATGAATTAGTTCATTCCTCCATAAATGATTCATAATTAGAGCTTTGTAAAATTACCACTTTAATCACCTATAATTATATTTTTTTCATATTTTAAGTACTATTGATTCACTAGTGAACAGTTAAGATCATAATCAAATTAGAAATTAAAGCGCTCAAATTACTCAGTTATGATATCAGCACTCTACGGTACCATTTTGACTTCTTTAGAAGCTATATATTCTGTATTTGCAATTTATATTGATAGCCCTAATGGATTAGTGGGCTTCCAGATGTATGTTTGGGCCCATTTACTAAATGAGCTTTAACGAGGAAAGCAAGAAACTCGTTAACCCATACCCAAAGATTTAGTTTAATCTTTATATAATCATCTTTGTGACATTGATTGGAGTCTTTATCATAGTACTCATGTTAGACAAACAATAATTTTTTATTTTAGATGTCCATAATTCTTTATAATCCTAAAATATCATAAAACATTTAGGATCAAATCATGCCAGATTATTAAAGATTAAATAAAAGAATAAATACCTGAATCCATGAAAACAATAATCATCACTTGTGCGGAAATTCTTCGATGTTCAATTAGTGGGTTATCGTCTTCCTCAACCAAATCACTTAAATTCCTCAATAGGATTGTTGTTTCTCTGGGGAGAAGGTAAATTGTATTATGATTTGGTACATTAGGGACTATGACCTAATTGTCCTTATGAACTGTCTAATTAAGGCTCCTATTAAACCCTAATTAGACTAATATTGGGTATTTACTCATTAGACTCATACTTAATAGAAGTCTATGAGTTTTCTAAAATAGACTAATTAATAAAAATCTACTACAATTGAATACACACAATAATATAATTGAATAAATATGTTGCCCTCACATATTAGGAAATATAAATTTCCTAACAACTCAAATAAAAACTAGAATCAAGTTGATCTTGTCCTATAATATCTTTATTATACAAAATACCTTTATTTATAAGTATAGCTACATTGATAATCCAAATACGATTATCACATTCATAATGGTCAATTAATAATTCAAATATTTATACTATAATTTATCACATACTAATTCAAATATATTAAACTCAAATGTTATCCTCTAGTATATAACTTCTTTATGTCCTAAAATAATAATTACAATTTTAATAAACATTCATTTTTATACTAGAGTATAAAATAATCAAGATTCACAAAAAGTCTACTTCTTTTATCAAATTCGCAAGGTTCTTAGGTAACATCTAATTCGAAAGCACTAATCCTTGTTAGGTTCCAATATCTTTCCATCTAATACCATTTTTTTCTTTTAAATCCTGCATTTATGAAAATAATCAAATGAGGTGCATATGCAAGTAAAGTAAATAAGTGGCATAAACCTAATCAAGATATTCAACATGAACATTTTTTCGAGAAAAAAATCAGGCATAAACTATTACATATATATCTTATTTGATAAATAATTCATTGGTTGTTTTAAAAAATATATTGAATTAACTTATAAAAATAAGAAAGTAATTCTGTATTAATTTCCAGTCGGCCTTAAGTATGGGCTTGGGGTCAGAGTGGAGTCTATCTCATCTGGTGTAATTACAAAATAAGGTCACTCTTAGTGCCAATTAATAATTTATGCCTTAAGTATTATACATTATTTGCTTCCACTTTATGTTTATAGTGTAATTTTACAGCATAAATTAAAATTACAATACACATGAGGTATAAATTATCATTGTTTGTGGCAAAAGCGGGACATGTCTCAAAATTCCTCATTTCATTTGGTGTTATCTACATGGGGTTTGTAGCTAAATGTCTTTATTTTTGAACCTATTTTTTAAAAAAAATGCCCTAATTTTTATTTTTTAGGTAAATGTATGTTTTCAGTATTCAGATTATTCATCATGGTTAATAGACAAACTACTATTTAAAAATGGCCTTATTTTGTCCACTTACCATGATAATTTGTCAATTTACTAGAAAATTCATTTATGGCATATAGATTATTTATCATTATTTGTAACGACCCAAAACTCCAAACGATGTTTTAGTCCCGAAAAATACGGACAAATTTAAACTTTTTAAAATAAGTTACATAATTGAGCTTTTGATAACAAACATAAGGATTATCAATCCTTATCATAACCAAAATGGATTTAATTTAAACATTTATAAAATATGCGGAATTTAAAACTTTCTTTGCCAACGATTAGCCGGTAGCTCACGTAAAATTTTACAGGTCGGTCCCGTATACACTCGCTGCTCCCGTCATTGTCGCCTAGCCCTCTTTGCTTTCGCTGCGCAAAATTCCTGCGACACGAGCACACTAGTGAGCTAATAGCCCAGTAAGTAGATTAGATAAATAGGTTGCTAAGTCTGCAGGTAACATACAACCAAAAGATATCACACGATAATTTAACAAAAGGACGGACTCGACAATCGAGTCGTCATAGTCCAAAGAGTAAACGTCATTCTTAAGCAACCTTGCCCGCGAAGTAGATTTCAGAGATAGGGTGCTGAACCTACGCGGGATACAATACCTGCAAAAGAGTTGTGACATGGAACGAGGTCGGGCTTAACGACCTATTAATCTCGACTCAAAGTCAATCTCATAATTTGTTATAATCTCACTCAAGTTCACAACTCTCTGACTCAGCTTATAAAAATACATGTGCACACGATTCACATCCAGACCCATTACGGGTCGTTCTAGAACTTATACACAATCTAGACCTCTCATGGGTCGTTCTAGAATTCAATACACATTTAGACCCATTACGGGTTGTTCTAAAACTTATTCACAATCTAGACCTCTTACGGGTCATTATAGAATTTAATACACATTTATACTCGTTCGCGGATCGTTCTAGAACTTTATACACATCTAGACCCATTCTCGGGTCGTTCTAGAACTTTATACAAATCTAGACCCATTCTCGGGTCGTTCTAAAATTTAATATAACTCTGGACCCTCTACGGGTCGTTCTAGAACTATACAACTCTGGACCCTCTACGGGTCGTTCTAGAACTTAATATAAATCTAGACTCATTCTCGGGTCGTTCTAGAACTATAAGCATTTTAGACCTCTTACGGGTCGATCCGAAACTTCTCACGACCGGTGGTTCCGTCGGACTGTTTCAGATTGATTGCGCAATCACCCCATCGGGTTAATTCGGGACATGCTATGGATCTTAGCCCCTCGGACCGTCCCGATATTCTTTATGATTGTGAGGACTCATCCTACTTGGGCCTCTCTGCCCATTCCGAAACCTTTTACGGCCAGTGACCCCGTCGGGTCGTTTCGGAATTCATTATTGCACTTTACCTCGTCGGGCCGATCCGGATCGTCACATCATAAACTGTGGGGAGGGCCGTGGCTCTCCTCCCCAAGGCCCCTCGGGCCGTTCTGAAAGGTGGTTCGTTGACCTCCGCGAGGTCCCTCGGGTCGCTCCGAAATCTGTCATACAAGATGGCCCCGTCGGGATATTTCGGAACCAAATCATGATCGCGGCCCCGTCGGGCCATAATCAAATTATCAAAGTAATGCGACAGAGGAAGGTCGTCCGCCGACCTCCCCAAGGCCTCTCGGGCCGTCCCGAAACGTAATCAGTGGCCCCGTCGGGCAATTTCGGAACCGATCATGACTTGCGGCCCCGTCGGGCCCTACCCGTGTACATACATTGCTTCCGCTTCCCTTGGCTTGTCTTAGAGTTTTCTCTTTGACCTGCAATAAAGTCTCAACAACAACAGAAACAGTTTTATGCATGTGGTCCCATACCCACAGACAGATAAGTCATACTAGCATATACACACACAAACAGACCTACACCCTACACTAGAACCTGAACTACGAAGTTGAGTAGTTTTATGTCTGTGGTCCCATACCCACAGACAGATAAACATATAAGTGAACACACGCACCAATACACACTTAGAAAACACAACCTATCATAAACGAACCTACAGTCCCATACCTGCAGGCTCGTTGCACAAACAATACGAACGTGATCAAGAGCCTGTATTCACGGCACTAGCAAGAATTGAGATCCATACAGTTTAATAGCCACAATTTTATAAGCATCGTATGCTTAATATAACCTCAACACATTCATAATTTATTCAGCATTGTAAAGTTTTGCCCGTGCCACAGTGGAGATCCACTTACCTGAGGTCCTAAGCCTCTTGCCTCGATCCTCGCGGCTCTCTCCTAGTGGCGTCCTCCCTTGAAACTCGTCGTGCGACAAATCTTTAATAAACGAAGGTGAGGGGTCGTGTGTCCTTAAGTGCTTCGGTGGTGATCCTAGCGCGAGCAGCGACGGCTCGCAGCGGCAGCGACAATGTCGACGAGATGGCTTTAGCGACGAGCTCGCTCGGCGGCACGAATCAACGACAGGCAGCGAAGAACTGGTCTCGTGCGGAAGCGGAGTGGCGAGGGCTGGCTGGCGCAGAGCTGCTCGCGCGGGGCTGCGCGAGCTTGGGCGACGCTCGTGAGTGGAGCGGCGCGGCTGCGCGGCGGGGAGGCAACACACGAAAAGGGGCTCGCGCTACTGGCTTCGCGACGAGGCGGGGGCTGGGCACGCGAGGGAGCGGCACGGGTGCTCGGGCTTACGGAGACGCGAGCTGGGCGGCGCGGCGGGACGACGTGGAAGGGCTCGGCGCTGAGAGGCGCGGAGTGGCGAGAGACCAGCGCCGGAGGCCGTGCGTTGGGTCGCCGCGGAGGAGCGCGACTCGGGTGCTGGACTGCACGGATCGGGGCCCCGCGCGGCTGGGCGAGGGGCGGAGGAGGCTGGCCGGAGCTCGGGCTAAGCTCGCCGGCGTCGCGCGTAGAGGAGGCGTGCAAAGGGAGCTCGGGGGCTGCGCATAGGAGAGCGGCGCTGGGTCGTGCTCGCGGCGGAGGGGAGCGCTGGGCTCGCCGGGGTCTCTCGGAGCGGCGCGAGGGGGACGTCGACGAGGCCGACTGCGCGTGGGGTTGTCGGAGTCATGCAGAGTGGCGCGCGCACACGGAGCCTCGCATTATGGGTGTTGCAGCGAGGAGAGAGGCGCGCAGAGGCGAGGCAGAACGGCGCCGGAGCTGGGCCGTGTGCTGGTTGCGCGAGGGGGAGGAGCGCTGCGTGGCTGGGGACTGGCGGAGAGGCTGGCCGGAGCTGGAGGAAAAGAGAGATGGGAGGGGGAAGTGGTCGGCTGGTATGTGTGGGAAAGAAAGAAGAGGAAATGAAAATAAAAACCTAATTGGAATTTGGGCTTTTCTTTTCTTTTTCTCTTTTTTTTTTTTTTTTGTGGCCCAATCAATTTAATAGTTGTTAAAAATTCCAAGAATTTAGAAAATGCGATAATTAATCTAATTAGAGGAGTTGGGAATTTTGAAATTAATTTCCAGCTGAAAATCAAAATTCCAAAGTTAAAACGTCGTCAATTGCAACAAAATACTTATACTTGTAAAAGTTGGCCAGATTTGCCGAAATTGAAATATTTTCCCTCAAAATAAAATACAACCAGGAGAAATATCACACGCAATTTGCCTCAAAATAAAAATAAAATTTTTCGTATGAGTAGTCCCGATTTCAGGTTATTACATTATTAGTAGACAAGATACCAACTAAAAATAACCAGTATTTTATTCATTCACTATGGTAATATGTCTACTTAGCAAAATCGAGCCATTCACCTAATCAAAACAAGTTGTGGATAATTTTTGAATCTGATCTAAAAAATGACTATCAATCAAAATTTAGCTATCTATATTAGTACTTGAAATCCCAAACTGACCCCACCGTCTATATTGATACTAAAATAAGTAGATATTTGCAAATTTATAATTTATGATTTAGAATTTTTACAATATATATCTTAACGTGAAAATTATTTATATGGACATGGATTTCTGTTAAAAATAATATTCTAATATTAAACAAGATTTGAACTTAGTTTAAGTTTAAAAATAAAATAAAAAATATAAACAAATTTATAATTTATGAGTAAAAATCTCTAAAATAAATTTAAATACAGTAAAACTTCTATAAATTAATGACCTTGGGACCAATAAAAATTATTATTATAGCAAATTATTATATTAATTTATTGATAGATTAATAAGTTAGAATTTATCAAGATATTTGTCCAATTTATACAAATATGTATCATGTATAATATCGTTTTGAATTATTATTATTATTATTATTTCATGTATTTGTTAAGTAAGTAAATCCGCAATGACACTAAATTTTGAAAAAGAACAAGTTGTACTAGATATATATTTTATAAAATAGTTTAAATAATGTTAGAAGTTTTGCTATTTAAGAAGAAAATTAAATTTATATATCAGATGGGTCTTAAGGGTTTTTTTTTTTTGATAATGTATTATATTATAAAGAGTTTTTTTGCACTAGTGCCCTTTGAACTTTACGAGATTTGACAACTTGAGCCCTAACTTTTATTTTTAGCATTTTGCACTCTGACTTCGAAAATTTTGACAAATTACTACAAATCGATAACGAGCTTGGATGGAATTTGACATATGCATATCACATGACCCATTATGAAGGATTTTTGGGTAATTTTATTATTTATCATCTTCTTATTTCCTATCTAATCTACATCTTTATTTGTTTATTTATTTATTTATTTATTTTTTGGCTTTCTAAACTCAGACTCAAAAATAAAACTCAAACTCAAATCCCTCTTTCTCTCTAAATCCCTCCCATGGCCACCACCACCACAACCATAAAAGCTCTCAACTTTCTCATCGCCATCCTCCTAAACCCCAACCCACCCACCTTTAAAATCCATTTTCTTCTTCACACTCTTAAATCATTCGCCACCAAGCCCCACAGAGCGCTCCTCTATGCAAACTTAAAAGATTCTTTAACCGAGGTTGTACTGTATTAGATTTGAAAATTTTAAATGTATGAACACGATATCAACTATTATCATTAGTGGTGTATCAAATCTTTAAAAAAAAAAAAGGTTAAACATTATTATGTTAGATAATTATCATTCATAGAAATTCGGATTGATTGAAAACAGAATACTTCCATTGTAATAAAATATTTTCATTATGATATTTTATAGTTTGTGTTAGAAATATTTTAATAGAAAATCCAAATTTATTGAAAATGAAACAATTCCATATAAATATTTTCATAACTTGCTAGAAAATCTAAATCGGTTAAAAAATTAATATTTTCATACACTATATGAATTAGTCAGAAATTAATTATTTTCATATATTTATAGAAAATCTATATTGGTTAGAAAAGAAATATGTTCATAACAATAAAATATTCTCTTATGAAAACCAACAGAAAACACATAGCAACTAGTTATAAAAACATTGGGAGCAAAAAAAAAAATATTGAGAATTCATAATATTTAATTTTTCATAAAAAAATTATTTAGCATCCATAATTTTATATAATAAAGAAAAAAAAAGAAAATTGTCTAAAGTAATTTATAAAGGGTTAACGTAATAAAAATAATATGTAATTTGTAAGGAAAATTTGAATGTTGATTGCTAATTTTCTCAAATATTTTTGTAAATAATGAATCAAATGAGCATAAATTATAATTTTCTCAAGACCTAATTGTTTAAAAAAATGTGGGGAGGAAAAGGAAATATGAGACATTCCTTTGAAAGCCTAAAACCCGATGTTGATGTAATTTATCGTCACCAACTTTCATGTGGGGTCACGTGATCGCATACTCGAACGAGCGTACGTTGAAGCACGTGCCAGATTGATCAAACATTGACCTTTAACTTTGACTTTGACTTTTTTGAACCTACAAAACAACAAAGTGTGATCGGAAAGGAGGACGCCCGGGGTGTTCTCCGCGTAGACTTTGTTGGTGTAGTATTTGAGCCAACGCCGTGATCCGTATCTCTAGATTGGAACACAGCAATGAATACGAAGAAGCGGTGAAGAACAGTAAAACACCGGTTAATTTTTGAAGTTGTTCGACCCTCCTATGGAGTAATAGCCTACATCCACTGTTTTTGGAATTTACTTGCAAAATGTTTCTTTACAGAGTGTTTTCTAGTATTTTTCTTCCAACCCCCTTCTCCTTCTCCTTCTCTTCCTTTTATAGATTTCTCGAAGGAGAGAGAAGAAAGTGCATTAATTGCGCCTGACCAAATATCCCTTAAATCATGGGATTAGGTGGCCTTATCTTAATCGACCATACCCTGCCCCAAATTACGGGAGTGGGTTACTAACTAATCAACTCACGTCCATCAAAAGTGAGACGTCTACAGTATTTGTCAGAAGTCTCTATCATCGGGAGTGATCTCACTATAACTATCCGCGCTTCATCCTTCGAGCGGGGACCTCCTGCTCCGTGAGGAGTCCCCCGACTCGCCTGATCAACCACCTTCTCGAGGCTCATCGCGGGTTCCACTCGTCCTCGGGCTTAAGGGATCCTTAGCTCATCAGTCTCTCCCCGAAGACCTTGCTTCATGTCGGGGTCTACCTTCGGTGTTGCCCCTACCAACAATCCTCGCAGACACAGGCACTAGATCGATCCGCGCTTCTGATGCCGTTGACGTTGGTACTCTTGTTGACGTGGCGAAGCCACGTCGTCACTTCGGCACTCTCTCCTGAGGTCGCCCGTGGTCGGGGAGGGCATCCTCGATGATAGATCCTCGGACGAAAATCAGCTTACAACATCTCTACGATGCTCAAGTTAGTAAAGAGATCAAGTGTATAAGAGTACGAACAATAATAGGTACTAATCTCTTGGAAAGAGGTGTATTTATAGAGGTAGTCTAATAGTGAATAGGGACGGGTTTTGCTTTAGGAATTTCCTAACTTGGATAATTCCCGAAATTACTCACAATGATTAGCTCATCAATCGAGTTATTGCATCTAATTAAGCGCACACGGTATCTACGCATTTTGGGAGTTTTGGGACGATAGGACCGGCTGCTGCCTGCCAACCGCCTAGGCAGCCATGTGCGTTGCCACCTGCTTAGGCATGTGTGAAGAGCAGCTACCAGGCACACGGATGTGGCGATCAAGGTCGACTATCAGCCGCATTGCCAAGTGTGTGCCGCGTGGCGTCCCCATGCTCCCTAAGTTGTTTGCCAAGAAAAAAAAATAGTACTCTAACAAGGATATGTAAAATAGAGCAATTTTTGCTCTATTTTGGAGCGAATTCTGCACCAAATTTATCAGTCATCTCCACTCATTACTCCAAATCTTACTCTATAAAGAATATTCTCTTCTCATATTCTTTTTTTTCTTATTATATTAATCAATTTATGTACTTGGATATTTAATGTATTTTCTAGTAATGATTTACGTTGTGCGATTTTAATTGTTTTGTTGTGAGTTTAGTGTTGTGTAGATTTTAATTTTCAAGTTTTAGTTTTTATGTTCTAATCAATTTTAAATTTCAAGTTTAATATTTTGAATCATCAAAATATACTTTAATCTTTACTAGTAAATTTATGTTAAAAATAAATATATTTATTTACAATGTAAATTAACATTCAAGTGTATCATAAATTATATAAGAGCATTTAACCACATATTAAAATAAAACACCCACATACTAAAATATTAATGTTCTTAAATCATGAACAAAAAAAAATTGAATAAAAAAATACCTAATCAAGTGTTCTATCCACTATTTCTTTGCATCAATTTGGTGCAATACTATTCATCAATTCTAAAATTGGCGCAAAAGAATGGAGATGGGGTGGAGCACAAAATTTGTAAGCCCCGGGATTACGTCTAGCATAATTTAAATAAATAAAAAATGAGAGGTTATTGTGCAAATTTTATCCTAGCATTTTCTTATATATTGGTTTTCCCTCCATCGAAAAATATGAATTTTTCGGCAAGGTTTCCGAGTCATCTTTATGATAAGGGATAAAATTGTAATTTTGCCCTTTCTTACACCGAGATGACCAAAGGGCTTCATAAATCATCCCGATATTAAGAATTGTTAGCTTAGTATATTTTGAAAGGCTAAAATCTCCGACACAATAAATTTTTAAAAACGATCCCCGAACTTTTTCAAAATTACAGTTTTGGCCCAAAAGTTTGAAACCAAGAAAATTAGTGGTAAAAACCAAAACTGACTTTTTGATGGGCTCTAATTATGATATTAGGCCTATGAATAAAATTTGGGATTATTCCGGTATAGAACGAAGCCGTTACGATCAAATTTCTGCGGATAAAGGGCCGAATCGTAAATTCGGAGAAAAATAGCAAATGATGTCGTAAATTTGTAAAAATTTACTGGATATCTTATAATATCATATAGAGTTAGAAAATAAATATAAATCTCGTTGAAAGCCCTTTTATACCTTAGTTGCTTTATTTAAAGGACTAAAATGCAAGAAAAAGTCATTTTTGGGGCCAATTTATAATTTATACAAATAGGATGCATGGCATATTGTGCTGGCAGTTTATTTTCAGAGTAAAAAGAGAGTTACTCTGCCCTCTTTACAGCTTGCTTGAGTTTGGTCAAATATATTAGGGAATATAGAGACAAGTGGCTAAGGATTTGACAAGGGTTAAAACTTTTTATTTAATTTTAAGTTAAAAATGCAAAGGAGGTGAGTAAGTGAGAAGTTATTCACTTCTACCTCAGCCAAGCTGCCGACCAAAGAAAGAGAGAGTGGACGAGAGAGAAAGGGAGAAAGAAAAAGAAAGAAAGGAAAAGAGAGAAAGAGAAAGAAGAAGAAAGGAGGAAAGAAAAAGAGAGAAGAAAGGGAGAGGAAGAAAGTAGAAGAGTTATTATTGAAGTTCATAGAGAAGGAGCTTGAAGATCAAGCTTATTATTGGTAATAAAATGTTCTTTCCTCCCTTTTATTTATCTACTTAGCTCAATACTAGGAGATTTTGAGGTGTTGTTATAGGATATAGTTTCTTGTTTAAAGTACATGTTTATAATTGTTTGATCAAGAACTTAGATTAGCTTCATGTGTAATATTTTAGTTTGTGTTTATGGTTGATGTAGAATGAAATAGATGACAAATTTTAGACCTTTGTGGTATGGTTGCATGCATGAGATTTTTAAAGAAAGTTGAGAAAGAATGGTGTTTAAACAATTCTGAGTGTTAAAACTCGACCAGTTTCTGATCACATTAAATTCGGACTAGGTAACGACATGCATTGTTATATTTTCTATTTTTACCTAAAACTAGACTCTTTTAGCTTTCTACACAAACAAGAATCACGTCAAAAAGATTTTTCTGGAATTATTTAGAAATTCTCAAAGTTAGACTTAGAATTTGTCTTAGAAACTGGATATAATTTATTAAATCGTATTTTCGAGTATGGTATAACTGGATAATGATATAAACATATTTTATCCTTAAATTAGATTCTTGTACTGTTTTACAGAAAAAAGAAGCACATAAAAAGGATGTTTTTAGAATTAACTAGAATTTTTGAAAGTTAGGTCAAGAATCTGCCTTGTTTAGGGAAAATAATCAGGAGACCCTATATTTCGGGTTCTTTTTGGAAAATACATAAGAGTAAAAACCATGCAAGCAATTACTGTTTTGAAAGATCTTTGAATTTACTTTCAAATGCAATTAGTTTTGTAATTTTTGAGTGCTTGATAAATATTTTATGAATATTCTCGTGACGGTCGACGAAACTGGAAAATACAGAGTTTCATAGTCAAATTAGGAAAGATAAAGTATTGTTTAGTTAGAGATGTTGTATGATTTTCTAAATCAAAAAAAGCTCCTAAGTTCTAAGGATCTAGTGTAAAGGTTTTTCAAGGAAATCTTGCTACAACACAAAGTTATTATCTAACTAAATAGGTTTATTTTCAAGGAAAAGTAACCGTTACGAGCTCGGAAGCTTCGACGGCAAGATCAAGACAACCGAACCTCGTTCGAGCACTCAGTAGTTGGAACGGCACCTACAACACCGGAGCGAGGATGATTGATTTATTTGTATTTATTCAAATGGCCTGTAATAATTTTATTTATGTTTTTCTTGTTTTGAAGTTGTATCAATCGCTCCCAAATGACTAATAGACGTAGGCCGTAACCCGAAATAATCTGGAAGACTAAAAATGGAAGATAATGAGGGTCCAACGCCCTTATGACTAAAAGGCTAGGGAAAACTTTAGTTTGGATATAATAAAATCGTTAAAAATTCCCGAGCCACGTTTTATGCTTGTAATCCCGTTCTTGATCTTAGGAACGAATCTTTTAGTCTTTCAAGTAAATGAAGAAAAGAATGCCAAATCTTAAGTAGCAAATATATTCCAGATATTGGGCCTCTTGGTCATAAAGTGAGGTGGAGTTTTGAACTCCCGACGAAAAATAAGCATAAAGTAACTCGAACATAAAGCAAATTCATAAAATTGTATAAAACTCTTAGACACGTCGATGGTATCGCCACATACTCCCATAAGCCGACGGTGGTACGTCCCGGGCAAAATCCTTATGATTTGGAGTTAAATCGTCGGGAGATGCTCTTGAGAGCTGGCCCACTTCCGACTCGGCGCCGCAGTCAAAGATATATTGCGATAACCATCAGTGGATCCCAGACAATACGATAGAATTGCTTAGAAATATATTTGATTAATGGAGTTATGAAATAGATATGTGGTAGTTATTGTATAATTCTACCGCTAAGAGATAAATAAAAATACAATGATTTTTATATTGGATAAAGTTAAAGATTTATATCTTTGGTAATTAAACTTTTTTGTGATGTCTTGTATGTTGCATTTTATTGTACACTACATCACGTCTATTGTTTCTAGTCTTCCACTTACTGAGTAAATCTCACTAGGAGTTTCTGGTGTTGTAGATAAAGGTAAGACAAAGATCGAGTAAAGAACAGAGATTGGACTGACAGGCCGAAGAGACGTACATATGGGCCCGACCTGTGAAGGCTAACCGACACTTTTGAGAATACATTTTCCTCTAATAGTAAAAGTTTAAATTTTACCGTACTTTTGGTAAAAATATTATGTATATTTCTTTTGAAGTACTGTGGCCACACTCTTAATTTGGTATAATTATATTTTGAGACTTAATGTTTTAACTATAGTGTATATGTAAGTAAATGATTAGGTCGCGGCCTGCGCAGGCGGGTCGTGACAAAATTGCTCCAAATTGGGGCAAAATTGGTGAAATGGCGTTGGGGTGGAGTTTCCCTTAAACAAAGCCTTTTTTTTTTTTTTTTAATCTTAATGACTTACCAAACCACTTCTAAATTTATGCACTTGTATCAGTTTACCCTTAGTTTTTTTGTTGCACAAACATCCCCAAAATTTGAAAGGGTCACAAAAAAGCCCCTTCCGTCAAATTCCATAAAAAAAAAAGGGACAAAATTAAGTATTTTGCTATAATTTTTATTGAAATGCACTTAACAATTTCGAAAATACTTCACACTAGACAATAGACATTCGTTGAGCAAATTCTACCCCCAAAATCATATTTTTTCGGATTTTTTTCCCAATCTTTTTTTTTTCTTCCAATCATTTTCGCTGCAATCAGCAAATATTGGTGTTATTTTAATATCTCTCCTTTTTCAATTGCTGCTATTTTTTTAATTTTTTGGTTGGAAATTGACGGTAGTTTTTTATTTTTTAGACCATTTCAGAGTTGAGGGAGCGTTCGTGAAAAAAAATAATAGATCAGGGGGGCAAATTGATACAAGTACCTAAGTTAAGGGAAATTTATGAAATTGATCATTCTTTATGTTTTGAAGCCTAGCTCAGAGAGTCAGTGGCGTTTTCATGGCGGATCAAGAACGAAGACGAAGAAGCTCTTGATCAGCCATTGAGAGAGAGAGAGAGAGAGAGAGAGAGAGAGAGAGAGAGAGAGAGAGAAAGAGAATCGGAGCAATGCGTCGAGAGATCTCCGTTCTGATTCAGCCGCGATGCCTTCTTCTCTTCCTCGTCCTATCCATCTTCCTCATCTTCGCGTTCTCGGCTCCCAAAAGAGTACGTTTCACTTTCGCGTCTTCGTTAGTCAGATCTGGCTGTGTATTTTGGAATTCCAAGATTGAATGGCCACAATTGATTGTGATTATGCGCAATTAATTGCTCTTCCCATTAGGTTTCGGATTTTTGCTATAATTGTTTTGGGATTGGGAGTTTTGGCAGTGACACTTCACAAGATAATTCCAAAACTTGTAGAATGACTCGAAATTTCGAAATTCGAAACATCAAATAGTAGTGGCATTTTACAAGATGAGTTCAAAAATTGTAATTTCTTGAATGTTTGAAACGGTTCAATGGAAGTGCTTTAGAGTAGAGGAAATCGCAGTCTTTCTAATATCTAATTATGATTAGAGAGATATCACTTTTATGCACATTGGACCTGAGGAAGTTGTTCATTGATAATTTTGTAGTTCAATATTGGTATTACAGGCAAAAACCTAATTCGTAATGAAGTGTCCACAAACTTATTGTGCCTTCTCTAATTTTTGATGCATAGGAGGTCGTGGAGGAGGAGAAAGTGGAAGAGGTTCATGAAATCACACACAGAGTATACCTCGATGTCGATATCGATAAACAACACGTGGGTAAGATTTCGTGTTTATAGCGATTCAAAAACCTGCCTTTTTTACAAAATTATGTCAAGAATGAGCTTAGCCTTTGGAGATGTTGGAGTTGACAAAAGCCAGTGGTTTTATAAAGGATTAAGCTTTAGCGGTCTATGTGGCTTATTTGATGTTTTAGCATATTATGGTTCATCTCTCATTTCCTTCGGCTGTTAATGTCTAATATATGTGTTTCTTTCTAATTATTTACAGGTAGAATTGTGATTGGGTTATACGGGAAGGTTGTACCAAAAACTGTTGGTATGCATTTGACCTCTGCTTGAGTTTCTTTTATTGTGGACAATATCAGATTAGCCTGAACTTGCCGTTGATTTAGTTCAAAAACTAAAAGATGGTATTACAACAATTTGGTATCTTAGTTATATCCTCGGAAGAATATTAGCAGTCCAAATTGACCACCCTTTTCATGAAAATATGAGCCGAATCTTAGTCAAGTGGTTTGGTTTATGTTCATTCTGATAACCAATTAGTGCTTGCACAACTAATAATTTGACAAATTTCCCTTCTCCCCTATGTTTCTTCTTTTATTTATTTTGTAAAGATTTTATGTTATCACATTTCGAAGTGGGTTTTACTTCACCATCAAGATTCAGAAACTATTATGCTCATTTGACAGTGGCCTAATACTTTTTTCTTTCTGTATTTTTTGGCAGAAAATTTTAGGGCGTTGTGCACAGGTAATTGAATTTCGTCTTTATACTCACGTGCCCTAACCCAAATGTTTTCACTTACGCGGGTACGAAGCTGTTTGTTATTTTCTATATATTAACTGTAACTTGCTTGACATGCAGGGGAAAAGGGTAAAACTGCTGATGGAAAAAAGCTTCACTATAAGGGTACACCATTTCATCGTATAGTATCTGGCTTTGTGATTCAAGGTGGAGATATCGTTTATGGTGATGGGAGGGGTTATGAATCTATATATGGTGGCACTTTTCCAGACGAGAACTTCAGAGTAAAAAATTCACATGCTGGTAATTAACTAGAATCTGAACTTTAGGGAGTACACAGGTATTTGTTGTCATACGTCTTTATTAAACTAAACTGCACACTCTGTGCAGGTGTCGTGGCCATGGTGAATACAGGACCTGATTCCAATGGCTCACAGTTTTTCATCACCACGGTCAAGGCGAGCTGGTAAATTTTGGTTATGGTTTGCATAGTGAAACTCTCTTTTTACAAACATTAGAAGCTGGTCTTAACAAAAGATGGTGTTTCTGGATCCATCAAATGGAAAATTATTAAAACCATTTAGCATTTTCAGCTATCATTTGAGAGAACAAATTGATGTGTTATATAAATAGACTACACTATATAGTAATCCGGCTTTCACTTGAAGGCTGAGAAACTGGTGCTTGCCGTCCATTTGTTATAGCTATAGATTGGATTCCAATAAGATAGCCTGGGGTGTCACTGAAAAATATCGCGGGCAAGGGCTTGAGGATAGTCGAAGCTATACCTAATCAGGAAAAAGAATATTGGGATAATTATTAGGATGAGAAGTATGATAAGAGAGCTAATAATTGGGGTGTCAAAAATCCAGGTTGGACGGAGAGCATGTTGTGTTCGGCAAGGTTATCCAAGGCATGGACACTGTATTTTCAATTGAAGGTGGAGCTGGGACTTACAGCGGAAAACCGAGGAAGAAGGTAATTGTTGCGGACTCCGGCGAAATACCAAAGAGCAGATGGGATGAGGAAAGCTGACACTTGTAACTAGTTCAATATTTTTTGGTTGAGTTTCTATTTTGGCTTTAAGAACTGATAAAATTTTATGAGATTAGTCAGTCTTAGCTCTCTTCCTCAGAATTTTTTGTCAGTCCTTGTTCAGTCTGCAATTGTTTATTATATATTTACACATTACTTTGTAATATAATCTCTACTATAGTTGTTTATATGTGATGACGAAAAGTTGAAAATCCGTGTAAGAATTGGAAACAGAGATTTTGAAAATGCCTTTTTTGACACACTATTAGTTTGTACCTTTTTTTGGGTTGTACTTTTAATTTCTACCTTTATTATTAGTTATTACACTATAAATTAAAGGTAGAAATTAAATGAGCATACTTTTGGGTATAAAATTATTAATGGTGCATCAACAGAGGGCAATTTTCAAATCATCTCAATAGGGAAAAAGATAACTAAGCCCTAACATTGCCTTAAAACCTTTTACATGCACTGCATGATATAATTAGGAGATGAACATAGCTTGTTTTCTTTCACTTATCTCGTCTCTGAGGCTTTAAGATGGTGCCTAGAACAGCTATACTTTGTTTTTACAAATTCACATAGTTCTTTTGCAGAGGCTCGTTCCATGCCTAGATTGGACGCTGAATTGCTTTTTGCATATTTTGCCAAAAAACTCACCGGATTTCAGACTCGTCTGGGTTGTGCTTGATAATGGCGATCAAAGTCTTACCAAACAGACAATGTTAGTTTCTTTTGCCTCGAACAGGTTGACGAGTCCGTGGGGCCAGTTAACGCCTCGGGGGCTTGGGGAACGTTGGGAGTGTCGGGCTCCTCCTCTGGAGTTTGTCATTCTTCGTAGAAGGCATCCGGGTACGTGGGTGGCTGCAGGTATGTCGGCGGAATTGACATTGAACCCGCACTTGATACCACCAAAATAATTGATGCCTCAAGTGGTCGCTCAATTAATTGACAGAGTTCGGCCGTTGTAGGTGATTCCCCTGTTGCTGGGCCAATCTTGGTGTTGTGGAAGCTCGGAAAATTCGACTCCCAATGAATACGACGCCGTTGAGAATTCGGAGTGCGCTCAATATCGAATTATAGTATTTTTCACAATGAATATTATAGTAAAAAAAAATAAATATAATTATTATATCAAGTCCCGTACCCGTCTTTGATACCCGCAAAAGGGGGCCGGGTACGAACCGGGTACCCGCATTTTCAACATTAAGCCAAGTCATTGCCGTCCCTCATGCGGATGAGAATGAAATTCCCCCGGATTCCCATGTCACGTGGAAACTGAGGCCCAAAACAAATCAGATCAGTCATGTGCGTGCGTGTTCCTTCTTCTCTTTAAGAGCAACTACGAGTCACTCACGACCCGACCGACCATGTAAATTCCAACTAATTTTCATTTCATTAAAATAACTTATTAAAAATAAAAATAAAAAGAAATTCCAAATCCAACAAACAGAATAATAATAAATTAATAATCCTCTTCATCATCATCATCATCATTATCATCTACAACAACAACAACAATACCACACTGCTTCCCACAGTCAACGACAACCCAAACTCTCTCTCTCTCTCAGAGCTCCTCCAATGGAAGAAAACGACAAACCCATATCCTTCTACGACACGTCGTCGTCGGCCACCCAGCCGCTCCTCTCCAAACCCCCCTCGCCGCCTCCTCTCGCCGAGCCTCCTCCTCCTCCGCCGCCGCCGCCGCCGCCGGAGCACGAGCTCGCCGATTCCGATGCCTCTCAGTACCTCCAGATCTCCTACAACGGCTCCCACAGGCCCTTCAAGGACATCCCTTTCCTCGTCCTCTTCCTCGTCTTCGCTCTCTGCACTTTCGGCTTCGGCCTCTTCGCCGTCTTCCACCGCAACGCCAACTACTCCGACCTCTCTTCCTACACCTACGATTCCAATTCCACTTCCTGCGTCAGCGACTCTGTCTCCTCGTCCGACAATTGGGGTGGTTCGTTTGCTTCGCTCTCTCTGTCTCTGTCTTCTTCTTCGAGTGTCGTTAAGGATTTGATATGGACGCTTGTGGCTACTCTGATCCTGAGCTTGCCCATTTGCCTAATCCTTCTCTTGTTGCTCAAGCATTACACCAAGCACATCGTCTACGCTTCGCTTCCGTTCTTCGTGTTGGTTCCGATCTTCTTCGACGTGTATTGGTTCGTTGCTTGCGCTGTTAGCTCAACTTGTAGTGAAGCGTTTCCCTTGGTTTATAGGATTTTGGTCCTGGTGTTTGTGCTTCTGGTCATTGGGGTTGTTGTGTGGATTTTCGTGGCCAATTGGCATCGAATCGAGCTCACGGTGAGCATAATTGGGGTGGCCTCGGATGCGCTCTCGAGGAACCTGGGGTTGTTCGGGGTTTTGCCGTTCATGACGCTTGGATTGCTGGTGTATTACGCGCCGATCGTGGTGTTCTTGGTGTTTGCGAGGCTTAACGGGAAGATTGTGCCCCGGGAATCGAGCAGCGGAGATTACACGTGCGTGTGGAAGCAGGACGGTTGGGTCCCTGCTTACTATGCGCTGGCGATTTTGACGATGCTGTGGTCTGCGGCCGTGATGGTGGAGGCGCAGGTGTTTGTGATCAGCGGGACTATCGCGCAGTGGTACTTCGAGAGGGCGGAGGAGACCCCGAAGCGGAGTATTCGGAGTTCGTTGAGGTGAGTTTTTTTGGCGTCTCAAATCTTTGATTAGCGTTGCTTGGTCATGTATAGGTAGTAGTTTTAGTGATAAGCTATTAGATTAACCTTAATACATGGAGCAAATGAAGCAATTTGTTGAAGTAGTTGAACATTGGGTTGCCGGTTTGAGGTGAATTTTGTGATTCGATTCTTTGTTTTGCGTCCTTTGTAGATGTATATGTGTAGCTCCAATTATTGAGAGGAAGGTCATTGCAGTCCACATTGTATTTACGAGAGAAAGTTCCGCTTGTTGAATGAACATGTTCTAAAGTATTTTCGTGCTCACTTATGTTTACTTATCAAGCTTGGTTAAAGCAGATATGTTGGAGACAAACAAATGTAGTTGTGTACTAGCAGTTGACATTAGGAAGGACTCTTTTATTAAGAGAATTTTTGGCTAGTTAAATGAACATGTTCTTAAGTTATGCTTACTTATGAGCTTTGATGAATCTGGGATTCTCGTGATAAGTGAGTGAATTAATTTAATGCATATCTTTTAAAATTTATGGTTTATAGAGATCTTGGTACCCGACGCCAATCACAGTATGTCGTGCTACTATTAACTCTTGCAGGCATGCCTTTGGCCCCTCCTCTGGCACTATTTGTCTAGCGGGCTTGCTCATCTGGGTCGTCCGAGTGGTGCGTACGCTTGTTGATAGCGCAAGACAAGAGGATATTCCTGGATTCGTGAACCTTGTGTTGCGTTGCTGTGTCAATGCGTTATTGTCAGCCATTGACTTTCTCAACAAGTTCACGATCAACTTCGCTGCTATAACTGGAGAAGCTTATTGCTCATCTGCAAGGATGACGTATGAGCTTCTGAAACGTAATCTTATGTCTGCTGTTTTCGTGGAAACCATCTCTACTCGTCTGCTGGCCGGAATCGTCTTTGTGCTCTCAGCAATATACACAATTGCGGTGAGTACCCATTGAATCTCTGTTCATTTTCTATCTGAATTTGCTACATTAGAGATAAGATAGTGGTGATTGATGATGGTTTTGGTATCTACAAGAGTTGTAATGTCTCAGCGGCCATACATCCTTCCAAGAATCATTATAAAAAGCTGGTTCTAAGCATTTCATTACTTTTTGTTTTTTGCATTTTTGGGTTTTCGATTAGAGAGGAATCGGAGAAAGAATCAAGAGGGTTGATTCCATTAGCGAAGAGTGACTAAATATGAAGTGGAAACTGGTTGAGTTTGGTTAGAATTATCTTCTGGGAATTGCATACAAACAATATATGGATGTCTTAACAAAAAACTTTAATTCCACCTAATCATGTTCTTTCTGCTTTAGAGCATGTTAAGCCATCGATCTAGCTATTTGAAAGAGTCGTCTAATACTGTTAGACCAGCATGTAATTTTTTGTTTTGTTTTCGTGTCTCATTAGTTGTTTTCTGATTCTATGTTCACCATATTCTTTTCATTCTCGCTCCACTTTTGCCACTGCTTCCTGATAATGCCTTGCATAAGCAGGCTTGGGGTATCTTAAAGGGCGTGACCGATCTCGGGGGTGACTCATACTTCGTGGCAGCAATGGCATGGGTGCTGCTGATCCTGGTGCTGGGGTTCTTCGTGCATGTGCTGGATAACGTGATCGACACCGTGTATGTTTGCTATGCCATCGATAGGGACAGAGGAGAGGTATGTAAACAAGAAGTCCACGAGGTCTATGTTCACCTACCAATTAGCAGAAACCACAGACCATCTCGTATTTCCAATGTATAAGCAATGTGATCTTTGTATTTGCAGTTGTTTATTTGTCTCTTGTTGTTATTGCATTGTGTTTGTTTCTGTATGAAGTCAGAATTTGATTAGATTTTGTGCATAAACTTTGAGAGCTTGTCCTTGTAAAGCTTTGGGGTTTTACTTGTGAATAAGGGGTAGAAAATTTTCTGCCAGTTTTTTAATTTTTTTTTGTTAAACATTTTTTTTTTCCAGTCCAATTTCTGATGTGTCCTTTAGCAGAAAGAATATAATGAATCTTTGCAAGGCACTTTGAAGAATGTAATGACTGTGATTGTCCTCCCGGCTCCATTATCATCTAACCAACCAAATATATCTGATCTGAACCATTACAACCAAAAATCAAGAAACATACAGTACATCCCCAACGCATTACTGCCATTTTAAATATTATTTTTATTATTTTATTATTTTTTAGTTGCACAATTCATTATAATAATAAATGTTAGCCAATAACACGTAATAATAATGACTTTTTAATATAAGAGAATTTTAAGTAATATAAAATTTTAATAATAATTACTTTCATATTTAATGATAAAAAAAAGTAAATTAGTGATAATTTTCAAATGCAAAAATTTGGTATGATAATATGCTTGGTGTCAAATTTTGACACTAAATTTAGTGTTTGCCAAATTTGGCATTGAAAATAGCATGAATTGAAAAATAATTTTTTCACTCAAATGTTAAATTTTGAAGGGAGATTTTTTGGTATGTCTATCTTTTGGTAAATTAATAATCTATGTATTTTTTATGTTATACTTTTAAATTATGCCTCATTTTTACACTATAAAACATAGAGTAGAAATAAATAGAGCACATCATATAATTATGGGATATAGATTATTGAGTGGTACTTAAAATAATTTTATTTTGCAAATTTTCTAAACTTTTGAATTGGCATATTAATTTAGCATTGTATAGGATCTAAATGGGTAACGAAACATTTCTCATTCCATTCCATTTTGTTATAATGGAATAAATGAGTTGAAGAATGGTTTGGCATGATTTGAAATGGTTTGTAAAATAGTTTGGAATGATTATGAAATAGTTTGAATTTGTAAATTTCGAGGTCGTATAAATAGTTAAGATTTAAAGATATTATATAGGGCCTAGTAAAGTTGAAAAAATAGTTGAAAAAAATAGAATGGAATGGAAAGAATTATATAAGGATTATGAAAGTTGAAAAAATAAAGGGAAGATTTGGGTTTTAGCCATTTTTAAGCTCATGTTTCAAAAATTTAGCCATAGTTTCACGAATTTAAGGAATTAGCTATTTTCGTTGTGTAACAATTTTCGTTACACGTGTAACAATTTTTGTTACCCGTATAACAAAAATTGTTACTGGGCGTAACAAAATTTGTTACACGGGTAACAAAATTTATTACACGTGTAACAAAAATTATTACATAACGAAAATGGCTAATTCCTTAAATTCGTGAAACTATGGCTAATTCTTAAAAAAATTACCAAAAATTTGGTTAAATCCTTAAAAATCTCAAAAATAAAAATTGTATAGGGATTAAAAAAGTTGAAAATATAATTGAAAAAAAATAAAATAGAATGAGACGAACTATTTTTCTCAAACAAGGGGTTCACTTACCAAACTTGGAAACAAGTGGAAATAAAACAAAACTAGCGGGTCAATTCTACAAAGAAAAGGAAACAAGAGAGGTTTTGGTAAAAAGTAATTAATAACAACTTCAAAGCAGCGCTTAAAAGGACTTTTCCATAAACTTGCTCTTTCAGTTTCCCATCGACCCTGCGCTCTCTCCGATTCACCGCTCTCCAAGCAACCATGGTTCTCGAGGTTTGCCCTTTTTCGAAAATGCCCATCTTCATATTTCGTCTTCTCTTTCATTCAATGCAATTAGTTTGAGATTTCATGGGAAAAATAATTAGGGCTACGTTTTTTTTTTTAAACTTTATTTTTGGGGTTGATTTTATTTTATTTATTTTTTTAATTTTTTTTAAAGGCGACTATGATATGTATCGACAATTCGGAATGGATGAGGAACGGAGATTACTCTCCTTCTCGATTCCAAGCTCAATCCGACGCTGTTAGTCTCATTTGCGGTGCAAAAACCCAGGTTTTTATTTTTCTTATTTAATTTGATTAATAAGTCAATATTTAAATTTCTTGTTAAATATATATTTTTTTTTTTGTGCAAAATTGCAGTCAAATCCGGAGAACACTGTGGGGATTTTGACAATGGCGGGAAAAGGGATTCGAGTTTTAGCCACTCCCACTTCTGATCTCGGCAAGATTTTGGCTTGTATGCATGGTAATTCTTTTTTCTTTTACTTTGTAAATTCTATTGTTTTTCTTTCTTTTTTTTTTTTTTTTATTTCAACGTGTTTTAAAGTTTGGTTTGGTAATTTTTCTTGGAATTATTTGATGGCGAATGAAGCAGAGAATTGTTCTTGTTAAGAAAGAAATCTCGTTTACCAATTAAAAAAAAAATTGAAATGAACCAATTGTAACGTAGAATGAGAGTTTGATCTGTGATTCAGAGAGTTTAGTTGAAAACGTCCTTTTTCCGGTAGAATTGCTGCTATCTTTTTTGCCGCTAAATGCTGGGTTATTAAGATTACGCCAGAAAAATACTTCGAATGGTTCAAAAGGAAAGATAATTTTAAAGGGTAAGCTTTTTCTCATAGGACTTCAAGATAAGCTAATAATGGTAACTTGGTGTAGTTCAGACTGGTAAGTGAGTGAGGATACTAGCGGTGAACCGCCAATGGGTTGGTGTAGCTGCAAGGACCTTGCCTGAACCCTAAACCATTGGGTTCGAGTTTTGAAAAGGACCAGAACCCCACTTTAAGTATCTTGCCCGGCCAATTGGCTGTGCAGCGTTGTGCCTGTGTTGGTGGGTGTGAAACTAGGCCCATTATTTGAGTAGAATTGTTAAGCCCTTTCAGTTTCGCTGGTGGCCCTGGGACTCATAAAATGACGATGGGGATAGGGGCGGTGATGACACTACTGATCGATCTTTTGTGAGAGCCAAAAAAAAAAAAAAAATGATTATAGAGGTGAAAGGCACTTAGGTACACAAGATCAAAGGAACATCTATGTGTATTTCTATATGAAAGAAAAAAGTCCCTATACAACTACTAATTCTGACTACTTGTTGAATGTGATGAGGTGGTTATACTTTTGTTTAACATTAGTCTTCTTGCTTCATACACTAGTTGGTTTACTTAAAAAAGTATTGTATAATTTGTTGCTCTTCCATTGCTGAAAGTGAAATCTTCATGCCTTATTTCAACTTTTTGTCAATGTAGAACTCGAAATGGGCGGTGAGATGAACATAGCTGCTGGGATCCAGGTAGCTCAGTTGGCTCTTAAGCATCGCCAAAACAAAAATCAGCAACAAAGGATTATAGTTTTTGCTGGAAGGTAAGACATATTAGCTTCCTTACTTGATTCATTTTTATTGAGAGTTCATTGATTATTCCTTTCATTTGTGTCAGTCCTGTCAACTACGACAAGAAGGTATTGGAGATGATTGGGAAAAGACTAAAGAAGAATAGTGTTGCTCTTGATATCGTTGATTTTGGGGAAGAAGAAGGTGACAAACCAGAAAAGTTGGAAGCCCTCCTTGCAGCTGTTAATAATAATGACACTAGTCATATAGTTCATGTTCCTCCTGGTGCAAATGCTCTTTCAGACGTGCTAATAAGGTGCGACTTTCATATGTTGCGTTGGTATTTTATTTAGTAGTTAAGATTAATTTTTCACTTGAGATATTTCAAGTTTCCATATTTGGCAGTACACCTGTATTCACTGGGGATGACGGAGGAAGCGGATTTGCGGCTGCTGCTGCTGCTGGTGGTTCTTCTGGCTTTGAGTTCGGCGTGGATCCCAATCTCGATCCCGAACTGGCTCTGGCCCTTAGAGTTTCTATGGAAGAGGAAAGAGCGAGGCAGGAGGCAGCTGCAAAAAAGGCTGCCGAGGAAGCTGCCAAGCAAGATAAAGGAGAGGAGTCGTCGTCCAAAGCGGAGGATGCAAATATGTCTGATCATGTTAATGCTTCTGCTTCTGAGAAACATAAGCTCGACGCCATTGATGAAGTTGTTATTAGCTTACTTCCACTTCTTTCTCTATATACGTGCACGTTTTTCATAGAATTGCATGGGTCCAGTTCAATTTTATTGTCATCTTCTCACCAATTGTTGTAGGATAGAAAGAATTTCCACAATCTTTTTAGCCTTATGTAACCTGCTGCACAGTAATAAAAATGCTTTTTCTTGAACAGGCTCTTCTGAAGTGGACGACTTGTCATACCGGAAATGAAGTATATGATTCGGAGATGTTAGATGCTTCTAGCGAGGATCCGGACTTGGCCTTGGGTGAGTTCTCTAAAGCCATTGAGGTCATGGTTGGAACATGGATGTAGTTAATAAATGTCAACATTTTTTTGGTACTTCCTGATTAATGATGCTATTTCACTACGTGAAGCTCTTCAAATGTCGATGCAAGAAAACAGTCAGTCTGATGCCAGCAAAGTATTGGAGGATCAGTCTTTTGTCTCATCTATTCTTACAAATGTAAGTTTTGCTTGTGTTAAAGTACGACCAAAGTCAGTTGCGGCATTAGTTAAGACAGTCCTAATATCTCATTTCTCTGGCAGCTTCCCGGAGTTGACCCCAATGATCCTTCAGTCAAAGAACTTCTCGCATCTTTGCAAGGTCAATCTGAGGTGTGTTCAAATATTCGAGGATTTCACTACCCCACTACCTTGACCTGCAAGATGTTTGCACATTATAATTTTGAAAATTGAAACCTTTTTCTTTTCTTTTTTTTTTTATTTATTTTTGCAATACCTGCTAGTCCCAGCCAAAGAAGGACGATGAACCTTCGAATGAGAACAAGTAAAGATTTTAAAATTCTGTTTCGCAACTGAGGTAAGGCTTTAACAAAGCAGCTGGTTATAGCTTTTGACGAAATCTGAGTTGCTAAAACCTTGATTAATTTCTCTATAAGAGTTATGTTCTTGTTCTTTTTTCTTGCAGATTGACAAGTTCACATATAATGACTCGCGTGTTCTTTTACCGTTTGGAAGGCTTCTCTTCATCTCTTAGGACGATGTTTCACTGCGAAAAGAGAATGAATTATGATTTCTTTCCTTTCTATGGGCTTTTTCATGGACTGTCATAATCGTGTAGTGGCAAAGGAAATTTTCAGACATTATAAAAATGAGATGAATTGTGTCATAAGAACTATGATTGCTTACTTAATGGAAAGAAGAAGAAAAGATGGTGTTTGGTGGTACTTATGTTTCTACTTTTGCCTACTCTCTCTTCTTGTGTTGTGTCTAATTTGTGTTTTTTAAGTCTTTAATTGTCTTAAAGACATCTGTTGTCTTGTGTAATCAAGGCTTGGCTCAAGCCTTTGTGCAATTAAGGCAATTGCCTGTAACCCCACATTGAAAGGAATAGCCCAATGATATTAAGCTAAAAAATTAAAGACCCTTAAAATACAATGTTAGGAGAGGGGGAAAAAAAAAAAAAGCAAGCAAATATAGTGAAGCTTTCATTAAATTCTAGAACTGCAAATTATGTTCCCTTTTCCTTTCATGTGTTGAAACCAACATTGTAGAATCAAGTACTACTCTTTCTTTCTCCTAAAATACAATGTTAGGTGGGAAAAAATAAAAAAAATAAAAGCAAACATAGTGAAGCCTTCATTAAATTCTAGAATTGCAAATTATGTTCACTCTTCCTGTCATGTGTTGAAACCAACATTGTAGAATCAAGTACTACTTTTTCTTTCTCCTAAAATTCATAAACCTTTGATGTTGCTATGTAACATGCACTCACTTGAAATCCCCTAGTTAGTAATGTGCAGTGACTCAATTCCTCAAAAAGGAAATACTTTTAAAAGTCAAAATCCAACCACCACGCCAATGCTTGTTTTCCTTGTCCTCAAGGTTGGTTCATAAAGCTTAAAATTAATACTATTCAATATTATCTGGCCCCCATTATATGCCTATTACCAAGGCAATTTACCAATCACCATTAGAGGTGGTTTTTCTTCTTCTCTCTCTTTCTACTGTATGGCCAAATGAAGTGAACTCTTCAATGTGAAAGTCACAAATAAAGCACAGTTAAGGATCCAGCTTCAACCACATAAAGACCACTAAATTGTCCATTTGAATCCCTACAGGTCTTTGCCAAAATTAAGCTTCCAATAGGATAAAGACAAGCTAATTTTGGGACTTTTTTCTTTCCCAAAATAAGTCGTGTCTGCACATTCATGCATACGTGTTCTAACATCATGTTAACACACCAATTCTCCTAAACAATTAAGCTCTTGAGAGGTCGGTCGAAACTCTTATTGATTCAACCAAAACTAAATCCTCCACGGTTCATCTTTTTATAAGTGATCATATCAACAAATTTTCATGAAAAAAGCGAGAGATAATTTTCTATAACTAGACTTGGCTAGGTTGTGAAAGTGTTAGATTTTAGAATAAAAATGATAGTAAAGTAAATGTGCTATAGCAGAATGATATTAAAGTAGGGTTTAGTCTGGATTGATTTTCTAAGACAATTTTGCAGAATAAATTATTCAAAAAGTAAGTTAAAATCATTTTTAGGAAACACCAAATTTGATTGTAGATTATTGTAAGATCTAAAAATAGAATCCAAAAGCATGACGACGCTAGGCCATAGAGTATTATAGATTTAAAAAACAATTATAGGAAAACCAAGTTGTGTGGGTTGAAATGGACATATTTGTCTAGAAAGAGGTCATTTCCACATGATGCGGTATGTTTTCCCATATACATGTCCATGCATATTTCTCTCTTTCATTACACATTTCATGGATCTTGGTTACTTGTACTTTCTCTACTCAAATGACTCATATCCCTATTTAATCGGTATCGATTTGCAAACTTTTCTTGTTTATTATTATTATTAGACTAATTCTGTAGTACTTCATACTCATCGGTGCTTCACTTATGAGTGTAGGACAGATGTAAAGAATCATTACTATATGTTTTAATATCGTTACTAATCATTAGTGTTACGCTGGCACACCACTAAGTGGAGCATTGTAGAAAGATCATTATTATTATTATTATTATTATTATTATTATTATTATTATCATTTTCTTTCTCATTTGATGAATGTTAGTATTAGTGGGTACTAACATGCCCGATAATGGCATGTGGAGAAGGCTCAACTCTATGAGTGTGTCGAGTAGACTCGACATGTGCGCTTATCGAGCAGCATGCATGTCTCGCGCGCCTGCATGCCTTATGAATAGGCTCAAACCCGAGCAAGGCCGAGCAGACTCGTGTTCGAGCAGGGCAGAGTAAACTAGCGCCTGAACAGAGCCGAGCAGGCTCACACTCGAGCCGGCTTAGTGCCGAACAAGATCGGGCCGAGCATATCGAGCAAGTCTGAGCAAGTATGTGCCAAGAACGTTTGAGCACGACCTTGACAAGCAAGACCGAGCGGGTCCAAACTCATTTGTGCCAAGCAAGCTCTGCGTGGTCCATAGCAGATACAAACTTAAGGACGATAGTCCCCCATGCATGCCGAGTATACAGATTTGCTCCTGACAAATGTGTATGTCGAAATGTGTCATCCCACTACCTATTAGTACCCGACAAAAGATCGCTACCATAAATCGTAGAATCAGAAGTTACAACCCGTATGTCCATATGCCAGACACTACGTGACCAAAGAAAACGAACTCACATCAATACCCGAATGACGGATCCGACATGCTACTCTATTTATAAATACGACCTACCCTATTGTATTAAGTATGTTTATTTACTTGTGCGAATTTGCGTCAACTATTTTACATCAACAATTAGGATGCTGTTTCTTTCCAACTACAGTGTCTCTGGACAAAGTTGTGGAACAACTCGAGCTCTAGGAGTATGGGAAAAAATTAAATAAACTATGCATGCTTGTGATTTGCGAAGAATATTGTTTATGGACACAAAAAACAAACGCAAGGATATTATCAAAGTGGGCTAATGAAGTAACATGAATAGATATTGTTAATTGGCGGCACATTCATTGACTCATTTGTACCAAGAAACACTTTCTTTTTTCTCCCTTTTCTTTTATCTTTTCCTCTTGGTTTCTTTTCTTTTTCTTTTTTCTTTTTTCTTTTTCTTTTTTTCTTTTTTCCCTCCTCATAAGGTGATAACTCCTACTTTCTTCGTTGCTTTCACGCAAAGACTTTTTGAAGAACACAAAAATCAGATGGGGAAGAGGATGTGGGTGTGTGATCCAAGCTAGGACCACCACTTTATCTGTTTTAAGTACTTATGTTTTCAATACATATAGTTCATTATATAGTATAGTAATTTATATTAACAAGAATTTATGTAAACATGAATGTGTAAATCTGTTATTAGGTCAATGGTATATATGATATGCTCAACTTGAGATGAGCTATCTGTTTGAGATTGCATTGAATATTTGATTGCTTCTCTTTGATTATCACCTTCTATCATTATCTCCTATTTAATATTCATGAAGAAAATGAATTAGACCTTTATTAAACATAATAATAATCCCTTGTTTGTTGATCATTATGTGATACCTTATATCAATTATAGCCTAAAATCCCGTAACAAATAGGGTGCAAAAACTTTAGACTAAAATAAGAATAAATAGAATTATGCAGTGGTAAATCAAACAAAGAAAATCAGTGGCCAAAGAAAGTTATGATGTACTATTTTGGCATGTGCATTGTTCACTACAATATGGTGTGGGTTAATGAATATTTTAATCATATTTTTGTCTCTAAATTATATATAAAATATTATTTTGATTTCCGACTTTTCTAGCGTCTTTAAATTGGTCTCTAATCTTGATCAAACTCTAATCTATAAGATTATCGAGATTTATCTATTGAAATTATGTTAGATAACTCACAAGATTAACACTTATTATTAAGTGTATAATATATATATAACATAAATAATTATAATAAAAATAAAAATTTATACCAATTTTCTAATTGTGTGCAAGTTTTCTATCCAATTTGAATTGGTGTGTGTTGACAAAGGATCTTCAAAACTCAGTAACCATTTTAAGAAATTTTTCAAAGTTGGGACCAAAATTATATATAACCTATAATTGACTCAATTTCTTATATAATACCTCCAATGTATGCCTTTTTGTGTTGGAATTCAAGCAATGTCCAGGAAACTCCTCTTTGTCATGTGGCACCGTAAATTGGTATATAATTTCCAATAACACCATGAATAGGATAAACACAAGAGAACTGAACAAACCTAAACCAATTATAGATGTTCAAGATAGAATGAAAGAGAGGTATTAAAGTCAATAATAATAAGAAAGGACCAAAGAAGAAAAATGACTGATAATTAAGAAATGTCTGTGTTCTTGGACCTTGGCAATATGCAATATTGTGTGACTCAGAGATATAAGATTGGTTTCAAGTTAATACATAATTAGCAATGAACTACAAGCTAGCCCAAAGGATATAGAGATAGTTGGGATAATTGATGGGGAGAGAATAAAAATTAAAGAAATTAAAGAAGAATGGTAACCTATCATGTTCCAGCTAAGTTTCATTAACGCTGTAAAAGAAAATAAAATATGCATAATTTTACTTTTTAACACTTTTTTTTTAATAATTTTTTTGCACATTTATTAGGCAAACCTTTTTTCTGGTGGAAAATTGAGACTATGATAAATGCTATATATAGATTGTGGGTCCTTTAATTTTGTGGATATGCATTTTGGTCATGGTAATGAGAACATGGGTGTTGAGTTGGAACATGTTATTTAAAAGAAGACAAATAGCAAAAGCCCAGGTGCTATTAAACCAAAGACAAACAAAATTTGCTAAATTTGAGGGCAATTTGGTCATTCAATGAGCACAAATAATCATATACCCCATAGTATAAGCGTAAATGTGACATGGCAAAGTTGTAAATAATTGAAACAATAATGGCATTTCCACTCATTAATCTTTATAAAAACACCAATTGCCACAAACTCAAAGAATTCAGACCAAACTTCAACTCTCTTCTTTTTTTTTTTGTTTCCTTTCCTTTCAACTTCAATAAAAAAAAAAAATAACAACCATGGCTATGGCTTTCAAGATGGTACATTTTTATTTATTTTTTTTATATCTTTTTTGTCTTTGAAACCATCAAATACCAAAATCTAATCACATATTATTATGCTAACTGTGATGACAATAATGTGCTAATAATTTCACAGGCGACAACAGGGATGTGGGTGACAGAAGAGTGCAAGAATTCATTCATGGAGATGAAATGGAAGAAGGTTCACAGGTACATAGTGTTCAAGATCGACGAGAAATCGAGGCTCGTCACCGTCGATAAGGTCGGCGGGCCCGGCGAGAGCTACGCCGATCTCGAGAAGTCCCTGCCGGGCGACGATTGCCGATACGCCGTCTTTGACTTTGACTTTGTCACCGTCGACAACTGCCGGAAGAGCAAAATCTTCTTCATTGCATGGTAATTAATTAATTCCACCCTAAAAACAATAGGGAAGTCTCGAGTCTCGAGAGACTCGAGACTACAATCAAATTGAGTGATTGGTAAAAACCGTTTTTTTTACGTGACTGTATAATAATTTGTTGTGCAGAAACTGTTTTCGAGAAATTTTACTTCTTGTTGTAACGTATTTATTTTCAAAAATTGTCTTTTTTAAGTGCTTTTTAATTGAATTTTATGTGTTTTTTTTTTTTTTGGTTTGTTCTTTTGATTTAATGTATGAATTTGAATTTTTTTTTTTTTTTAGGTCTCCGACAGCTTCAAGGATTAGAGCAAAAATGTTATACGCAACATCAAAAGATGGGCTGAGAAGAGTTTTAGATGGAATTCACTATGAAGTTCAAGCAACTGATCCAACTGAAATGGGAATGGATGTGATTGAAGACAGGGCAAAATAGAATATCATTAATAATATTAGATCATCTTATAAATCATCTTATCAATTGTGCTTTGTTTGTGGAGGGTCTTACTTTGTGGGTTAATTAATAAGTCCATAATACCAGAGATATGTGCTTTTTTGCTGCTTTTTTTTCTTCTTCTTCTACTTCTTGGTGCCATATATCTTTTGTTAGACTTTGGTGGTAATGTAAGTTAATCCCCTCTAATTTTGTAATAATGATAAGTAAATTATCATGGTTCAAATGTGCTAATGTAATTACAGAGAACCTTTTCATGTAAGTCTCTCTTTAATTTATCATGTTTATGGTGAAAAAGAAAAAGGGGGGTGAGTCACTATTTCACTTTTTGTTGATCATACTCGTTGAGATATAGTAACTTATCCATCTTTATTAAACACTCAAAAAAAAAAAAACCCCACCAAATTTGCATACCTTTTTATTTTTGATATAATGTAGTATTTATAGAAACATGTAGGAAATATATAAATTAGAAGTAATATTTAGAAACGTCTTGCATTTTACTTCTGATATAATGTAGTATATAGAAACACGTAATAACGATAGGAAATCCAGAAATTAGAATTCTCATCTTTTTGTCACTATTATTTTATAATATCACGATACTATTTGATTTTAAAATAATGTGATATCAGAAACATACAATATTAGTGGAAAATCCATAATTTTTTTTAGGGAATTTTAACAAAATAATTTTAAAAAATAACTACAGTTTCAAAAAATTTAAAAATTAGTCATGTCAGAAATTTATGACAAAATTTTTTGTGTCAGAAATTTCTGATAATAATTTTATGTGTATTTTCGTTATTGTCATAAATTTCTTACATATTTTATGGCTAGTTTTTAAATTTTTTAAAACTGTGACTATTTTTTTAAAAACACACTGTCCAAAATGACTATTTACCTAATTAACTTTTTTTTTAATCACTAATGCTTAGTAATATTTTATATGTTAAAAGTCATTTTTTATGTTGCTAAGTTCGCTATTTTGGTAATTGATCAAACTCTTGGATTTATTGAAAACGACCTTAGTTTATCGCCTGTAAATTTCAGTGGCCCCTGATGGAAGTCAAAAATAAATGATAATAAATCAGTATTAAAAATCTAGTTTATTTTGCACGAATTGAACGCTAGCTCAAAAGGCCCTTTAGTCACTCACACACCATAAAAAAACTTGAATGGCCTTCTTCTCAATTACTCTTATTGAATGGTTAGCTTTAGTCACTTAAACTAAGTATATGTTTGGATAGCAATCCAAACTCTAAAGATTGGGGTGGTCAAATTCTCTTGATACAGTACCAATGTTTTTAATTTAAATATAAAAAATTAAAATCAAATACTTTTGTTACAATAAAAAATAACTTTTTAAATTTTCAGTACAAACTTTCTCTCTTATTATCTTAGTTTAAATACTAAAATAAACAACTCATATCCAAACGTTGATTTGGATGAATTATTTTGTCAAATAATAACTGGAATACTATCCAAATGACCTCTAAATAAATCTTTCTTTTAGTTTTTGGTTTCTTGTAGCATTGGCTTATCTTAATTGCTTTGCCAATGAACATTGGTTTATTCAATGCTTAGGCCAATAAAAACTCAAAAAGGGCAATAGTGGAATGATTTTAGAGTTTAGATGAAGGATGCTCTGTCTCTGTCCCACCAACCTTTCAACCAAGAACAAAATTTAAAAATAAAAAAAATGCAAAAAGAAAATGATCAGAAAAAGAAGATTGGTGTTACATCAGTCGGTAGACCTTTTTCTTTTTTTTCGTTTTTTTTTTTTTTGCCCTTTTTTCTTTCTCCCTAAAATTGTAGATCTTGATTGATTTACCCACTAAATAGTCTAAATTACATGACACCACATGTGTGTATATATAGATAGATAATATGATTAGATATTGTAATGGGTAAATAGGATAAACTTGTCGGACTTGATTTGGGGGAAAATGTTTCCTTTGCTTTACTATATATCTTGATTATCTTTTTTAATTATTGAGGGCACAAGAAGGCATCAAATGATAAGAATAAAGGTTGCTAGTTGCTACTAACTAAAATATAATTGCGTTGAATTTGAAGGGGTCAGTTAAAAAGAAACAAACAAAACACATAAACAATTTTTGGCACCATAATAATTATAACTGATTATTCCCAATAGTTTGTACCTGCCTTTGCAAGAATCCAACCTAAGATTTTCAATTAAAAGATATTGTCCTTGCCAACTTACTACTATTATTGTTTGTTACAATTAGAAATGTTTATTTCCCCTAATATATTGTTTGTTACAATTAGAATGTTCATTTCTTTTAATATAATTTAAAAAATGCTCTCAATTTATGCGCCATTAATAATTTATATCTCAAATGATGTGCTTTTTTTATTTTTATTATTTTATATAGTATAATAGTAGTTATATAAATTAAAAGTGCAAAAAAAAAAAGGATAAAATTGATAGTGTTAAAAAAAATGGTATGTTTCAAAATTTCCCTTATTTTAAGGGAAAGTAAAAAACAATGTCATTCTTAGTGTCACTTGATAATAATTTATGTTTCAAATAGTATGTTTATTCTATTTCTACTATATATTTGTAATATAAAATTTAAGAAATAAATTAAAAATACAACACACATTAGACATATATTATCTTTATGCTAAAGAGGGCATTCCTCAAAACCCACTTTATTTTATCATTGAGTTTGGGCTTTGTTATCAGCCCACTTGAGAGCTGGCCTTGGTATCCGAATGCTAAGGAAACTGGCATATAATTGGGGGATTTTAAGCCTTGTTTATTTTTTGATACATTAATAACTAATACTTTTTTTATTATATATTTAATTTATCTCTACATTTTTATATTATAGAGATAAAATAAAAATAAAAAATCACACTATTTAAAATATAAATTATTAAGTGATTTAATATATATATATATAGTAAATTCCTATAAAGTTCACTATGAAAGTCGACTCGTAACCCATCTCAAACTAAAATTGCACCAAAAAACAAAACAAAACAAACAATGATTGCCGAGCCCGAAGGTTTTGGGTTTAAGAATTTGAGTACTTGCCCATAAACCTTGACTTCTTTTTTAATTTTCTATACTTCTTCGTTTTTTCTGTAAGTGTTTCTTCTCTAGAAAAAATTTATTGATGCTTTATGTTTCTGCTTATTATTTGGCATTTAATCTCATATTTCATGTAAATATATTTATCATTTTGCATTTAGAATGTCAATATATATATACATATATATATATATATATATATTTATATACATTCTCTCTTATAAAGGTCAAAAGACAATAAACTAGGTTTAGATACTATTAATTTAGAGGTCATTTACATATATAGTCACATTAGAACTTAATATTACACATATATTCATCATTTATAATATATATTAAATCTATTCAATCATCTTATTAATAATACCATTATACCTCTTTTTAATATATACCCATATTATAGATCCGGATCCACAAATAGGTAAGAGAAAAACGTGGAAAAACGAGAGAGAATTGAATGCTTATACGGGCATTAATACCAAATTAAAATAAAAAATTCAAAATCAAATATTAAATGAATAATATGAAAGCCTAACTATACGGACCTAGCACTAAATGGGGTTTAATTAATATATATATATATATATATATATAACTAAATGTGATTTTCACTGGGTTTTGAATTTTTTTTTTTAAATTAGTTGCCATTCAAGATTAATAGGAAAACCGTTTACAAATAAAATTAATCCCTTTAATATTATATATTCCCTCAATTTATATTTAAACAAAAAATTGAAACGTCAGCCCTTAATTCTCTTTTGCACCCTGCCCTTGAATTGCAAAAACATTGTTGACCATTCTTTTCTTCAAGCAAGCCCTGTCGACTACCGCTGCACGAGAAACATTGCGCGAGCATCTTTTTACGGAACGCAGTCGTCCGACTACCACCGTGCAAGAACCGTCACATGAGCACCCTCGCTGTAATGGCCTGAACCGAAAACACTTTTATAACTAGTGAATTTTTAGTTTTGAGGCGAAACGACTCATGACATTACTATAATTTCGAGGAAAATTGACTCGTTTCGTCAAATCTGACCAATTTTGGACCAAGTAAGAATATTGGAGCGATAATTTTATTGTTGACATTTTTGGAATTTTAAAACATGTTATGAAATTAATTTCAACTTGAAATTGATATTAAAATTCCTAACTTCACTAGTTGAGCCAGTTAGGGTATTTTCATGAATTTTGAAAATATACCAATTATTTTGTTAAGTATTAGCTAAATAAACTAATATTTTATATCTTATAACCCATTAGGGTTTATTCTTATTTCCCCCTCCCCCCTTTTTGCGCCGTCACTCTCCTCCAAACACAAAAAAAAAAAGGAGGGAAATCTCACTAATCCCTTTCTCTCTTTCCCTCTGCCGAGCCCCCTCACTCTCTCCTTTCTCTCACTCCCGCCGGCGACGAGCTGCCACCACCCAGCCTCCACGTGTGCTGCCCGCGCCAAGCGCCGCCCAGCTCTGGCCTCCTCCGCCCCTTGCCCAGTCGCGCATCGCCCGATCCACGCCGGCCAAGCCCGCCCTCCTCCGGCACCTCCTCCACGCGCGATGCCGGCGAGCTCAGCCCGAGCTTCGCTGGGCCTCCTCCGGCCCTCGCCCAGTTGCGCGTCGCCTTTGCTCCGGCGCAATCCAGCAGCGGCGATCCCTTGCCAAATCGTCGCCGCGCCTCCTTGCGGAACCCCGACGAACCCCGTCTTGCCACCCCGCGGAACTCCGACGAACCGCGTCCCGCGCCGCTCCCTCGCGCGCCCAGCCCTCGCACCCTCTTTCGCACGCCGGTCCACCCGCCTCCCTCGCACGACGCCGTCGGCTCTGTGCGCGGCCCTCGCCTCGCCGTGCTCGCGCCTCCTTGGGCGCGCTCCGCGCCAGCCAGCCCTCGTTGCTCCATTTTCGCGCGAGACCAGCGAGCTTGCGAGCTCGCGCAGCCTGCGCCTCGCCCCAGCGAGACCCAGCTCCGCCCCGCCTCGCTCACGGCCTAGCTTAGCTCGAGCTCGCTGCCGTCGTCTCTTCGACGATGTTGCCTTGAGTCAGCTACGTCGAGATCCAAGCTGACACCGAGGTAAAACCTCATGCTCGTTACGACGTCGTTGTGTACTTTGAATGGTGTCTTGATTTTCAGCGCGGTGTTAGTTTTCGATTGTGCTGGTCGTGCTCGGATTAATGCCTTGATTGGTTTATTTGTGAAACTTTCTATTTTTAGAATTTTATGGTGGAGAACTTATTTACACTAATTTGTGATTTGTGTCGACTCACATATTTTAATGAACTTATTTAAGTGTGACTTGAACTCATTGCGAGATTGGTATAATAAACCGTTTCAGAGTCTTGTGAATTATAAACGTGTTGAACTTGCGACTTTTAGTACTTTGGCATTGTGAAATTCGTGGGATTGTGTCATTTTGGAAAATGAAATTATCAAGAGGGGTAATATGAATTCGTATTTTAGAAACCATATGAAAACTATGATGGTATTTGAGTTGTTCGGTTTTTGAAAACTCATTGTGGTAAACACATAAGGGCAAGGTTAAAATTGTGCCCGTTGGCATGCTTTAGATGATTTGTTTATAGTGACTTTAAAAGTGCTTTTGCATGTGTTTTGGGATAACGTTTGGTTGGACGAAATTATGCCAAGGCTTGAAAAACTTTGGTTATTATTAACTTAAAATATCACGGCAAACGGGCTAAAATGAGTTAGCATGTTTTTATGGGCTTGGTGCTTTATTATGTTTCGTGGCCTTGTTGAACTTGGTAATTCGAGTGCCTTTGAATCATTACCTTAATTGACAAAAGATTTAGAATTTTCGTAAATTAAGATATTTAATAAAAAGAAAATTGTGTGACCCTGAGGATTTGGTTTTGTTGCACGAGCCTTGGTTGTATTGGATTGTATTTTGTAAACGTGCCCGTTTGAGCTTAAACGAGTATCAAGTCGCGGGTCCGAGCGTTTCGCGTTTTGCTTTTATTTAGGCTGGAAACTTGATTCGAATTCTTTTATTCTCGTGCATTGCGCAGGAACATCAACAATGCAAGTTCGAACGCTCAACCCTTCATTGCCATTTTTCTAAAGGTATAAGCGGGCGGTTGGAAACAAGATCCAAGCATTAAGACTCAATGACACGTTATCTGACTTTTGTGATTAGTTTAGCCGCCTATTATTTTATTTTGTGTGGGATCCGAGCCACTGAGACTCGGTGTTGAATTATGATTATGTTTTGAAAGTAATTATGATAAATGATAAAAATTGCCTGTGTGGTTGTTGTGATTGACTGTGACCGAAATTAGTTCGGTGCTGGGTTGAAATTAGGTGAAGGCTTCGGCCGGGATATCCGAAAAACAGGGGAAACTCTGTCGGATTTTCGGCTCGAATATTTAATACGTGATAAAATAAAGTTAGAAACCGATTAGTTTAAGGAACTCATTTCTCACCTAATATAGTCAAACGAAAGACCCGATAGTCTGGATTGATTGTTACGTTAAGTCAACGACATTCGGGACGAGAATACCCCTAGAGGGATTTCTCGACGAACCATTGCTCGACCCACTGTCTAGTGTTCCATTCTATGAGTCCATTAACTCTTAAAGTTTCCTTCCTCTCGAATATTTAGTGGACTTCGACGTTGGCCCTCTAGTTCTCGTGTTCGACAGAAGTGTCACACCATATACTCCAGAGAGGGACGTCGAGAGAGGAAAACCGCGAGGACCAAGTCGGGGAGGCTTAGGACCTCAGGTAAGTAGATCTCCTCTGTGACACAAGTAGACTTGTTCAGGCTTGAATATATTATGCATGTGCTGAGGTTGTATAAAGCGTGCGACGCTTCTAAAATTGTGGCTACTAAACTGTGCGGATCCCCATTCTTGCTAAGGTTGTGAGTTCGGGCATTTGATTGTGGTTGTCTTGTTTGTGCAACGAGCCTGCAGGTATGGGACTGTAGGTTCGTTTATGATATGTTGTGTTTTTCTAGGTATGTATTGGTGCGTGTGTTCATTTATATATTTATCTGTCTGTGGGTATGGGACCACAGACATAAAACTATTCAACTTCGTGGTTCAGGTTCTAGTGTAGAGTGTGTGGCTATTTGTGTGTGTATATGTTAGTTTGACTTATTTGTCGGTGGGTATGGGACTACCGACATAAAACTGTTTATGTTGTTGTTGAGATCTTATTGCAGGATGAGCTAAATTCCAGAGACACGCAAGGGAATTGAGGGTTTGATTCGAACGATTCCTCTTCGTCGCTGTGAACGTTCCAGTTAGGCTCAAAGAGTCCGAGGAGTCGAATCGAATGATTCCTCCTTGTTGCTGCGAACATTCTAGCTAGGCTCTAGGAGTCCGAAGAGTCGAGCCGAACGATTCCTCATCGTCACTGTGAGCGTCCTAGATAGACTCAAGAAACGGCTTGAAATAAGGCCCAGTCCGAGCGGAAACACTATTAAGTTTTGGAACGATCGGATGTAAAGTAAAGCCAAGAGTTGCGGGGGCACCGTATGTTTCTGAAGACCGAAAGGAGGCCGCGATCATGATCGGTTCCGAGATCGCCCGACGGGGCCATTGTCTGTGTGAGGTTTCGGGACGACCCGAGGGGTCTCGAGGAGGTCTGCTGACGACCTTCCTCTCCATATGCTGTGTGTAGTGGTCATGATCGGTTCCGAGATCGCCCGACGGGGCCATTGTCTATGTGAGATTTCGGGACGACCTGAGGGGTCTCGAGGAGGTCTGTAGACGACCTTCCTCTCCATACGCTGTGTGCCGCGATCATGAGTGATTCCGAGATCGCCCGACGGGGTCATTGTCTGTGTGAGGTTTCGGAACAACCCGATGGGTCTGGAAGAGGTCGGTAGACGACCTTCCTCTTCATATGCTGTGTGCTGCGATTTTGATCGATTCCGAGATCGCCCGACGGGGCCATTGTCTGTGTGAGGTTTCGGAACGACTCACAGAGGGTCAAGAGTCGTATTAGTTCTAGAACAACCCGTAATGGGTCTAAATGTATATTAAATTCTAGAACGACCCGCGAAGGGGTCATGATGCGTATTAAGTTCTAGAATGACCCGCAAACGGGTATAAATGTGTATTAAATTCTATATTGACCCGTAAGAGGTCTAGATTGTGAATAAGTTGTAGAACAACCCGTAATGGGTATAAATATGTATTGAATTCTAGAACGACCCATGAGAGGTTTAGATTGTGTATAAGTTCTAGAACGACCCGTAAGGGGTCTGGATGTGAATCGTGTGCACACGTATTTTTATAAGCTAAGTCAGGGAGTTGTGAACTTGAGTGAGATTAGAACAAATTATGAGATTGACTTTTGAGTCGAGATTAATGGGTCGTTAAGCCCGACCTCGTTCCAAGTCACAATTCCTTTGCAGGTATTGTATCCCGCGTAGGTTCAGCACCTTATCTTTGAAATCCACTTCGCGGGCAAGGTTGCTTAAGAGTGACGTTTACTCTTCGGACTATGACGACTCGATCGTCGAGTCCGTCCTTTTGTTAGATTATTGTGCTGTGATATCTATTGGTTGTATGTTACCTGCAGACTTAGCAACTTATTTATTTAATCTACTTACTGGGCTATTGGCTCACTAGTGTGCTCGTGTCACAGGTTAGATGAAAGAAACGAAAGGGCGAGGCGACAACGACGGGAATAACAAGTGTATACGGGACCGACCTGTTAGATCTTACGTGGACTACCGGCTAATCGTTGGCAAAGAAAATAATTTAAATTCCGCAATAATTGTAAAGTATAAAATTAAACCCACTTTAGTTATAGTGAGGATTGATAAATCCCATGCTCAGTATTAGAAATTGGATTATGTAAATCATATTAAAAAGTTCAAATTTATCCGTATTTTTCGGAACTAAAACTCCGTTTTGGGTTTTGGATCGTTACACTCGCGCATCGCAAAAACCCACCTTGCATCTATGTGGAGGACGATTGCCTTATTCAGTGTCGATAAAAGACGGGCAATGAAAGTAAGAGATTTAAAGGGAGCTGAAGATTGCAAAAGATCTAATGTAAGAGATTTATCTCGTTTTGATATGGTTTTCATGATTTCATATTGAAATTTTAATATCATGTCATTGTTTTTGTTTCTCAAAAATTTGTAATATTATTTTTGCAATATCATATTATAATAAACATTACATATTCGTTTATTATGTGATTTTATACATAATGACGAAAATTATTTGTGTATAATATCAAAATAAAATTTAAATATCATATTACAATACAAAATTTGTGCTGCCATGCATAACTCTTCATATCATATTATATTGCTAATATAATATTAAGAATCGTTGGTTATTTTTGTGTCTTTGATTCCCAATAATGCAATATTGTGATATACATTTATTTTATTAACTCTATATTTAATATTTTTCTTTATATGTTTTGCAGATAATTTGTGAGATTTTGAATTCAAAAAAATAGAAAATGAAAAGGCAACGAAGAATAAGATGGGCGAGAGTTGTTGAACTAATGACAATGATAATAAGAAAAACAAAAAAAAAACAAAAAAAAACAAAAAAAAAAAAAAAAAAACGGGTCGGATCCATCAACAAGGGTAGTTTTGGAAGCAAAATTTATGCCACGTAGGCAAAATGAATATATTTGATATTAATTTAAATTTAAAACAAAATATGTAATATACAATTGAAAGTTGAATGATCATGTAAATAGTTCTAATTTAGATTATCCAAAAACAACGCTGCCAAAACATTTTGAGTGATTTTGGGTTTGGAGTTTAGCCTTTCAGCTGTCTGTAACAAAATCAAAACTATCCAAGAATTTTGAAATCCACCCCATGCACACACTCGTATTGGCAATTACTAAGGTCATCTCCAACCACAAACTCGATTTTTTCTTTAAACTATATTTTTAGAGTAAATGTCACTATCAAATAGTATTTTATCTCCAACTATAAACTCTATTTTTAACTCCAAAAAAGAATATTCTCTCTATATTTTTTTTACCTCTATTTTTTAATTACTTTTAAGTAATTTCTAACTATTTACATATTGCACCTCAAACGAACTTTTTCTAACATTTTCACTTATTTATAAATTTTAACATTTTCACAAGAATTTTTTATGTATGTTCATTTGAAATGAAATTAGTTGTATTGATTATATTTGTTTCCAAATTTAGAATATGACTTTACAATAAATTTTTTTGTACAAAACAATAATGAAGAGTAAATTATATAATATAGTGGGTTAAATAAATATATGTATAAAAATAATAGGGACCATTTTGTAATTATGAATAATATTAAAAAAAGCTAAGAAAAAAAATAGAGATGAACAGTGGTATTCTATATTTAGAGTATCACTGTTCATTGCTTCATTTATACCGTTGGAAAATAGCGTTGGTCGGAGAAGAAAATACACCATATATAAAGTTTGGCGTTGAAATGGAAACTCGGTTGGAGTTGCCCTAAATGTACCTTCTTTTTTTTTTTTTACCTGAAAGGCATCTTTCTTTTAACAATGATTTAATTAAAGAATAAAAAAAATAAGACAAAAGGACAAGGCAAAAAATAAAAATTAAATAAATAACCCCTCATTTTGTAAAGAAAACTATTTCTAATTAAAAAATAAAATTATAAAAAAATAATAATATTATTAGAAATAAAAATATTTTAATATCAAACGAGCCTTTAAAAGAAAGGAGGGAAAAAAAAAAAAAAAAAAAGGTTGTATGCCTATCCAAATGAATAGAGAGTTTTACCTTCTGTTGAGAGAGAGAGAAGGGTGGGGGGAAGAGAAAAGTAATTCTCTGTATTGGATGAAAAGTGTTCTGAAAAATTGATCTGTATTGTAACTAAGACTGGCTATATATAAATAGCATAAGTTTATCGTAACTAAGCATCAACTAATACTCTCTTAGTGGCGAAACTAGGATTTTATCTCAGTGGGAGCACATTCAAAAAAGAAAATTCTCATTAGTGGGGACATGTCTATAAATTCATTCAATTATTTGTAAGTTAAAAAAAATTATAAGGGCAAATTCATAATCTTTTGTGCGGGGGCATATTTTAAATTTTCAATATTTTATGGAGAATACTCATAAAAAAAAATTATAGTACAAATTTTGATTTTAAAAAATTCAAGTGTTGGCGATTGCCCCCACTCGCCCCCTCCTAGCTCCGCAAGTCTCCTTCAAGATGGACTTTCACATGCATCTGGATAAGAAAGGAGAAAGTAGAGAAGCAGGTGAAGGCTTGATAAAAATATCAGCTAACTAATGATGAGTAGGAATAGGAAGAAGTTTGATCAATCCGTGAGTAAGTAATGACAAAATGATAATCAATCTCAATATGCTTAGTGCATTCATGAAACATTGGATTGGAAGCAATGTGGATAGCCGTTTGATTATCGCATAACAACAATACGGGCGAAGAAACCGACACACAAAAATCAAGAAGCAATTGATGCATCCAAATCATTTTCACTAGTAGTGGATGCTATAGCGCGATATTCGGCAATAAGAAATAGTATTTTGCTTCTTGGCTTTCCAGGAGACAAGAGAATCGCCAAGGAAAACACAAAAATCAGTACCAGGCTTTCTGGTATTGGGACAAGAACCCCTGTTAGAGTCATCCTTGAGCTGTAATAGAACAATAGAGACTCAACTTGAGGAAAAAAATTCATTGGCGAGCTAGTTCAAGGCCAAGAAATTACGGTAAACAAGAAGATCAATAAAATTAGAAGAACCAATCCTTTGGTGAAGAGAGAATAATTGAAGTTTGATTGAGTCAAACCAAAACGAAGCAGTGGCTGTGAAAACTTGGAGTGCCATTGGCGAGAGCCTTGTTTGAGACCATAGATAGACTTGTGGAGGCGACAAATAAAACAAATCTCTCGCTTTATTTATTGATTTTAAAATTGAACAAAAAGAATATATTATTCAGACTTTATTTTACATTGATGATCGAGTATATTTTCCCCAAAAAAATCCAAATATTTTAATGCTCAATAGACTATATTTGATGTGAGAAATAAAAAATATAAACGAGTGTGAAATTTCTACATATTCTTTAACATTACCATATACCGTGAATAAACGTGCTTACAGAAAGTCATAATATTTTTTTTCATTCAATTTAAAAAAATTGAGATGAATTTGATATATCACAAACTCAAGAAAGGACTGCAGTATTTGAGTGAAGCACAAAAAATAATTTTACGATATTTTCTCATCAAAAAATTCAAGATCCGTCGCCGAAAGTAATTATCGCATGTTGTAGCAATTTGACAAACATTAGTCTTGGAATAATCATAATATATACTTTCATGTGAGAAACGGACAACAATCTCACAAATTAACAATTCTTTGATATATTTTTAAAATTCTCACATAATAATTAAAAATAAAAGTGCGTGAGGGACAAATAAATGGAATTCAAATGGACAACCAATATCTTCTCATGCTAATGTGGTATTGATAGACATAGTAGCAGTATGGTTAGATAATTATTTCTAATGCCTCAAACAAAATTATGAGGAAAAAGGTAAAAATAAATAAACATCTTAAGTGTTATTTAATAATTTATGACTCAAGTGATGTGTTCTTTTTATTCTTATATTATATTTATAATATAAAAATATGGATAAAAATTATAAATACAGCACAAAAGCGTATATATTAATAATGTGTTAAAAAATAAACATTCATCAAAATTTCAATATTAATAATCTACGTCACGTTTGTGTTGAACTCATAATTCATATCCTTTACTTTTATACTATAAATGTAGATTACAAATTAAAAAAGCACAATACTTAAGACAAATTATTAAATGACACTTAAAATGATGGGTCAGTTAAGGATCTAGCCATTTTGCAATCTATGTTTTAAAGATATAGCCCACGTTTTGAAATGTTAGCAAAATAGCCATTAGGTCAACATCTAAATTTCTATGACTAAAGAAATAAAATTTGTGACTAAATAAATAAAATCACAGTCATAAAATTTGTGACTATAGTCACGAAATTTCAGAAAATTTGAAATAAACACAATAAAAAATTTAAACATCCATTAACAAAATAACCAACTCACAAATAAATGATTGCATATACAACCAATTTCATAAAACTTATTACTAAATAAAAAATATCTAATAAATAGTAAAAAATATATGCAACTAAAGAAGTCACAAATTTCATGACTAGAGACACAAAATTTTAGACAATATTGTCCGCAATAAACAACAAAAACAGAATTCAACAAATTAATGACTGCAATCTCAAAAATCTAAACACGAATGTATGGCTATTTTACTAATAAAAATAAACATGGGCTAATTGTTAAAAATATATATATATAAATATGACTATTTATTTAAAAAACCGTAAAAGGATTTATTTATTTATTTTTGCAATTCCATCTGTATAAAACACTTAAACCCACTTCAGCATTTCGGATCAAATTTCGGGGTTGAATGGTCCAGGGCTCTCTTGGCCCATTTGTGACAAAGACAGAAACAGAAAATAGCGTGGACTTTATTAATTATTATTTTCTTCGTCATGCTATAGGCTTTAGTTGGCCAGAGATCAGAAACAAAATTAAAAATAAAGACATAAGAGGACTTATACTGAGACAGAAACTTTCGAGAAAATTTGATCTCATACTACATTTGACATTTAAGTTTATAACATATATCACTATTGTATATCATGTTCTTTTTTTAATTAACAAATAACTATGATGTCTATTTTCTCCTCTCTTGTCGTCCTTATTTGTGAAAAAAAATAAAAAAATAACAATTCGGTCAAATTCATTACTAAAAAATGATATAAACCATAAATTTCTTTCAAAAAGCATTTTCAAAACAAGTTATCGAGAATTGATATTTTTCAAAAATTTTCAAAACTTTCCTTTTCCGAGCCAAAAAAAAAAAAAAAAAAGTAATAGCTCAAATAGTCTCTAAATTTATGATAATTTGATCCTTTATCTTTTTTTTTATTAGAAAAAATATCTAAGAATTACCTATTTAAAAAAAAACCTCATGCTTAACATTGTTCACTGCTTGCTTACATTTAAACTTTTTTTTTTTTTTAAGATTCTACTATAGTGTATAATATTTGTTGCACCTAAGTAGCGCAACTCATAATATTTTTTTTAAAATGCAAATGGATGATTTTTTTTTTCTCCTTAGCACGTCACATAAATGTTTTCACATTACTAATTCATTCTCAAGCTCAAACACCAAAATCGTGTTAATTTTTTTTCCCCTTTTTTTTTTCATTTTCATTGGAACATAATATTGATTTTTAATTTAGAATATGAATTAGTAATGTGAGAATATATGATTTGGTGTGCTAAAAAGAGAGGAAAAAAATCCATTTATTTTTTAAGCTATTATGCGTAATGGACCATATTTACCATGTTTAGAATCTATAATTTGATAATAAAAAAAGGAAGCACGACATACAATAATGATATAAATTACAAACTTGAACGTCAAATGTGACATGAGATCAATTTTCTCAATTTGATCGTTTGAGGATAAAATGGACCTCCACTGCTCCATGCCTTTACTAGTAGAATCCTTCCTTAAATAAATTGAAGAAAATTAGAATCTACATTATTTTTTGAGTTCTTATATTAATATTTTGTGATTCATGTTATTTGTTTTGTTCTTCCTTAAATAGATCAATTGAGCATAATTATGGTGTTAAATTTATAAGATGAGTCAGTATTGCGAAAATAGAAGAATTGATATGTTAAGATACAAAAATTTTTAGAGATGATTAAATTAATAGTCATATTTTAAATGATATTTTAAGAAAATAGTTAACGTTTCGATTAATTAATAAAATAGTCATTTTCTTAATTAAATAATGCTGTAATTTTACATTTATATCTTAATTTTATATGGACTAATGACCAATTTCTGAATTTTTTAAAACGTTAACTATTTTCTTAAAATTTAAGCCAAAAGAATGACCAAATACCAAAAAAGACCCTAAACTTCATAGGCTTATGTATTTTTTTAAAACCATTACGTACTTAGCACTATAGAACACAACAGTATTTTACACTACTGCAACATTGGCCTTTAGATTTTTCTGATCTTGAAAAAATATACAAAAATACCCATAACTTTATGCTATTATGTTTAAAAGCATCTTATTGTTTAAAATACATTTTTTGCCCTACAGTTTATTGAAAAGCATCAAAGTTACCCGTCCTCTGTCAGTCAAACAATGACATGTCACCTAAAAAATTAAAGTTTGACCACTAAGCTTTCTACAAATTTTACTAATACTCTGATTTTGATAAATATTTACTATATAAACTTAATTTCAATTTTAATAAAGATCTAAATAAACTAAAAAAAAAACCTTCTGAATAATTTTATAAAAAAAAACCTAAATCCTAGATCTAGATCAAATCTCTTCGACAAATCAAGTACCAACAAAAACTAAATACATAAAATTCTAAAAATTCAAAAATCAAATATATCTCTCTTCTCTGTTTCTCCGAACATACGTATAATAATTGAGTCAAAACCGTATGCATCATATGCGCAAATAAATAATAATAATAATAATAATAATAATAATAATAATAATAATAATAAAGACTATTATTGTTTCTAGCAAATATGAATAAAGATAGCTAGGCCCAAAAAAAAATTAAGCAAACATGTACAGACAATAATTACTATGATATATATATAATAATTTAAAATTTTTACACAAATAAAAAAATGATGGTTAAAAGAAAAAAAATATAAATGATTTATTTAGGATGTTCAGTGTTTAAAATTATAATATTAGTAAAAATTAAGGTATTAGTGAAATTTTTAAACAATTTAGTAGTTAAATTTCAACTATTTTTTATGACTCGTCATGACACATCAACATTTGAAATGAAAAAATTTGAGAGAGGGTTCAAATTGGTAATTTTTCAATAAATCAGATTGGCAAAAATATAGTGTTTTAAATATAATAGGTTGTATTTAAACACAATAATACGAGATTGCGGGTGTTTAGTTACTAACCTTATGTTTGGCAATCCCTCTCAAACCATCACATTCCATTCTATATTATTTCAATTTTTTTTTCTAATCCTACAAACTATTTCATTTTTTTTAGACATTTTTTTCAATTTTGTAAATCTTTATATAATATCTTTAAATCTCAATCGTTTATACCATATTGAAATTTACAAAGTCAAATCATTTTATTCATTTTTTTAATTATTTTCAAACTATTTTTGACCATTTCAATAAATAAGATAGGATGGGCAAAATAATTTGCCCAAACATAGTCTAATTAATTTTTAAAAAAAGTTCCCAACAAATCGTTTATTACCGTGATTACCGGCAATTGAGTCTAACAATTATTGCCGTACCAGTACCACGATTGACCGCGTTATAGTTATTTCTCTGACTCTCAGTCGAATCTCAACTCGGCAAAAAAGCCGTACACAATTTCAGTGGTCACAACCTCAGACAAGTTTCCAAATCCCACCTAAAAAGAGTTCACAGAATTATTTAAAAAAATAAGAAGAAGAAAATATGATGTCATCAAAAAGAGCATCAAGGCAATAAGTGGGACCCAACATGACAGTGTAGAGATATGTATGAAGTGAAATAATCACATGTCCCGGGCACGCGACAATCGGTGACCCCACTGCTTGATTTTCAATCGCTACCGTCCATCCCAGGAATGATGGCCCACTCAGTGATGATTGTGATTTGAGAAGCAATCCGACGTGGCGTGAGACGAAGCTATCATCACATCTGTATCTGGAACATTTTTGGACCATGGACAGACTTTCGTGGTCCTGCTCTGTTACTCGCTTTTTTGGTTCAGCCAAAAATTTTGTCCTTGTTCGTTTCTTTCGTTTTTTATTTTTTATTTTATTTTTATCATGAATAAAGAAGAATCATTTATGCTTCTATGTGTTTTTTCTTGGTGAGTTATAAAAATAGGTCAAAATTAAATATTTATTTTAAATAATAATTTGTATTTTAAAAAATTAAAAAAATTATCATGTTACAAATTATATAACAGAAAAATGTCACATAAAATATAACAGATCTCTAAATATTTGTAAGATATTATTTAACGCTTCAAAAAATAATGAGTAAAACTTGAAGTGTTACAAAATATCTTACAAATATTTATAAATGTGTTATATTTTGTGTGATACTTTTCTGTTATATAATTCATAACATGACTATTTTTTTAATTTTTTAAAACATGGAATGGACTTTAAAAACGAAATTTTTTTGACTATTTCTTACGATTTCCCTTTTTTCTTTGTTTATTTATTTATTTATTTTTTATGTTTTGTCTTCTTACTTTTCTTTACCTTAGAAATGATTTTATGTTATTAATGATTATGATGTGTCGTTGTTTATGCATATACAAATATAACAGGTAACTGAAAATTAAAATTTTCTTATATTTTTATAATATATATATATATATAAACACACAATTTGATAAAATATCTTATTTAAAAAATACAATTGTAGATAATTTATATGAAGAGATGAATATATTGAAATGTCAATTTACATTTGATGGATCTATTAGATATTTAGTCATTTTTAGTCTATAATTTAAATAAATGGTTAGTGTTTACAAAAATTAAGAAATTAGTCATTAGCTTATAAATAATTAAGAACATAACGGTAAATTCACAAGGGTCATGTAGTTAAAAAAAAAAAAAACTATTTGCTCAATTGAGGGTATTTGAAAATGCCGGTCAATTTTTAAAAGCACATGCTTAAAAATGGCCATTTATCAAAGATAAAATTTGATCCAATGCCACCTTTGAAATCCAAGTTAACAATCCATGACACTATTACAAAACATGCCACCTTTTTTCATTATGAATTTATTATTTCACACCTTCCGTCTTATCTTCTTCATTTGTAAAAAGGTAATTTGATCAAATTCACTATAAAAAGTGGCATAGAGTGTAATATTTTAAAGCGGACATTTTTAAAAAATATTGTCAGAAAATGACATTTTTTAAAATTTATCTACTTCATACGGACCCTTAAATTAATTAACTAATATGTAATCTAAAAGGGTGTAGCGTCGATAGTAAGCATTTACTGTTGCGGAGAGCATCTTCAATTCAATGTTAAAATTTGGTATTTGAGTAAATATTTTTTTTTCTCAAATCTAACGTTATTCTCAATGCCAAATTTGGCGCCAAGTATTTCGTAATGCCAAATTTTAACATTTGAAAAGGAGAACTGGTTTTCTAAACTTTCATCATTAAATGTGAAAGTAAGTTTGATTATAATTTTATGTTATAAAAAATGTCATATATCAAAAGGCCGGTCTTACTATATGTAGCATTTCTATTGACTAATATTTATTGCCTTTAATAGGTTGTGCAACTAAATAATAATTGTTGGTGTAGAATTTGAACCAACGACGAGATCCGCACTTCTACAATGTGACGCGGCAATGAAAATAAAAGTTGAATGGAAATGTAAAAAGGCATGAGAGTTTTTAGAGTGGTTCGCCCCTCTTTCGGAGTAATAGCCTACGTCCACTATAGTGTTGGATTTCTCCTTCTTTCTCTCCTTTTTTTTTTTTCCTGATCTTTCCCTCCTTCTCTTATAGATCGAGGAAGGAGGCTACAGTCCGAATGAGACAAAACATCCCATCCCCTATTTCACGAGTTTGGTTCACCTAATAAAATTGCAACTCTGGTGGGAGCAGTTATCCTGAACTTTGCAGGAGAAAACTGCTGTTACAGTAAATCTCCTGTTTGGGGTCAAAAAGACGGAAAAATAATTGACATCTAAGCTACCACGAACAGACTCTCTATGATCGAGGTCCCCAGCTTCGAAGGCCGAGTCTGTCTTGAGCGATCTTTCGTCTATGGCAAGCTCTCCGGGGATGGATCACCTTCGGGGATCCTTGGTCCATCTTTGGGGATCCTTGGTCTTTTTTATCCGCCGACTCCTCTTCGAGGGGCTTGTCAGAAACTTAGCACTACCTCCGGCGGTGCTCTGTTTACACTCAGGGGTGTAGGATCGAGGATCATCTTCGATAATCTTCGCCCGTCCTTCGCCTGGGGGAAGCTCCTGCGATGAGGTGGCATTGCTCTGTCGGTGGAATCGGGGGCTTGTGCCTCTACTAAATGTGCCTCGGAGACTCCGCCCCCGAAGACATATCCGCTGACGAAAAATCACTGATAATAATAATAAAATAGTAAAAATAATATTTAAAATGACACTAGTACTTGGAGTATTTTACGTCAAATATAGTATTTTGATCATTTTTTTCGCCAAATATGCATCAGCATTGGCATTTGTAGATGATCTACGTAATTAATGCTTACAACTGCATATTTATGAATTTGATCCCTAGAGAGGTAGAGAAAGAAAAAATAATAATATGGACCTCTTAGTTCATCCCCCTATTTTTTTATCGTTTGGATACAAAATCAAACCAAATTTATTATTGCAATATAATTTAATTTGATTATCTAATAGTGTAAATACTATAGTAACATAATTTAAACCAAATGTTTTTTTTTTAATTTGGATTGTAATCCAAACAACCCATAACCTAATATGTCATGCAATTATTGAAACCAGATTTTATAATAAAAGAATTAAGTATGGAATGTTTTATTTTTTTAAATTGAACATTCAAAATGATAATTTATTATGATTTTCTTAAATATATACCATATAATGAGATTTAAATGTCATATAATGTTTTTTTAGCATGTAGATGATACTTTTCAATGGCACTGTTCTTCGGCTGGAAGCCACAGGTGATTAATTTTATTATAATGCCTAACTTTATAAGAATTTTTCATGTGGGTGAGTTGTGAAGATTCAAAGCTCTTTAAAAAGCAAACAAGTTGGTTATATGCTTAATGCTTGTTTGCTACACTTCTTCAAAACCTTCTCAATTATTCTATTTCTAAAAGCAAACAAATTTCCCATTAATTTTTGTGTCCTACAAATTCACAAGGATGGAAAATACAAACGTAATTTTAATACTGTTCCATTTCCCTCGAAGTGAAAAAGTACATAGATGATTGTTTTATATTTCAAAAGCAAATTTATTGGCCGTATTTTTACACTCTCCTATACTATTTACATATTCCCTTTCATTTTGTGTGATTGCTTGTGTTTTTCGTAGCAAGTAAAATTACATGAATGTAAGAGTTAAAAAATTACAGTTGCAGAAAAAAATAAAAGAAAGGTACTATCATGTAAATGTTACACGTGCCAAATGCCAAATTATTAACCTTACATGACCACCAATGCCGGAATTAAAAAAAAAACTAAAAGTATTAAACAAAATCATATGGACAAAAAAACATAATTAAATGAAAATTCTTCTAATTGAAAAAAATTGAAACTACAAAATTAAATTATTACCAAATGAATTAAAGGGTAATAAGATCATGCAAATTTATCAGAAAACTGGTAGGTGAAACTCTTGATCTTCATGCATTAAAATCTAGAAGTATGAAGTACATGACCTGTATCATTTATTTTATGAGCTTGCATTTTTATGACTCATACATTGCGTGAAAATGGAAATAGAGTGTGTGAAGAAAGAAAAAAAAAAAAGAATAATTCATGCCATTGTGTGATTAACCATAATTGAGCCTTATTAACTGAAAACAAACATTATGTCTGAAAAATGAAAGTTCATTATGGAAAAGGAAATACTCCATGATTATGGAATATTTGTTTTAATTTTTGGATTTTTTTGTATTTAAAAAAGTTCTGAAAGCTGCAGTCGCATTAGATTTCGTGCAATTGAAATTCCTTCTTCTTTTTCCATTTTGAACCACCTTTAATTCTTTTAATAGGCAAAGAATAAAGAAAAGGAAAAGACCATCCAAATTCTAAGCTTCATAGTCAATTACAATTATTCTTATTCTGTGTTTATATATATATATATGTATTTATATATATATCTTAAGACTCTTACCAATCCGATGACCATAATTTCTAATTATGACCGTGGGCAATACAAAATTGAAACATGTAAAAAACATAAAGAATGTTACATTTTTTTTAAATGAAAAGATAGACAAATACAAAATTGAAAATGCAAAAAAACAATGTTACGCTTTTATGATATAGTTCCTTAAGAGTTAAGACTCAAACTTGACCAACGTTTTGTAATAATTTCAGAAATAAAAATTAAAAGGTAAAGCAAACTTCCGACAAAATTCAATCAGGGAAAAACAAAAAGCTATCCCTTTGAATTGCATTTTATTTGTTTGTTCGTATGGTTTTTATTTTTTTTATTTATTTTTATTCTTCCTCTCAATTGTTAGTTTTCCTCTCTAAGAAATTTTATTAAAAAACGGGAAATCAAATCTAAACGCAGGTCATTTTCATTTTGCAGGTGTCTTCAATCTTCACTGCAAAATATTCTAGTAATACGACATCGTTTCCCTAAAGAACCATAATTGAGACAAACCCTCCCTTATCTCATCACAATCATTCAATCAATTGAATTGAAATGTCCAAAAATAGGACCCCGCAGAAAAGGGGGCTGACTCATCAAGCCCTTCCAAAGCGACAAAATCATATCCACAGTCCCACTTAATTACACTTTGTTTAATATTTTTTAGCCCCACAAATACAATTAATTAAATTAAGGGAATTCCATAATCAATAATCTAATTTAATTAAAAAAATTATTAAATTAAACACGTATGAGCTTCACTTATATCAGTCCCTTCTCTGTCGGTAAGTCCAAGCAAAGCCACTTCACTTCACTTCACTCACTCTAAAAATGGCCTCATATCTCTCATTCTCTCTCCTCTCTCTCTTCCTTTTCTTCAACTTAGTCCCCAAAACGGTGTCGCTTTCCTCCGATCAGATTCACAAGCCATCGAAGACCTTCATTTTCCGAGTGGACAGTGACTCGAAGCCCTCGATCTTCCCGACCCACCACAACTGGTACGAGACCGAGTTCGTGGCCGAGTCCGACTCGGCGCGTCTCCTCCACGTCTACGACACTGTGTTCCACGGCTTCTCCGCCGTGATGACGCCGGACCAGGTCGCAGCGGCGAGCCGCAATCCGGCGGTGCTGGCGGTGTTCGAGGACCAGCGCCGGGAGCTCCACACCACGCGCTCGCCGCAGTTCCTGGGGCTCAGGAACCAGCGCGGGCTGTGGTCGGAGTCCGACTACGGCTCCGACGTCATCATCGGCGTCTTCGACACCGGGGTCTGGCCGGAGCGCCGGAGCTTCTCGGACCTCAACCTCGGACCGGTCCCGGCGCGGTGGAAGGGCGCGTGCGAGGCGGGGACGAGGTTCACCGCCAAGAGCTGCAACCGGAAGCTGGTCGGCGCGCGGTTCTTCTCCAAAGGGCACGAGGCGGCCGGCGCGGGCGCCATCGGCGGAGGGCCGGTGGGCGGAGTGAACGAGACGGTGGAGTTCCGCTCTCCGAGGGACGCCGACGGGCACGGGACCCACACGGCGTCGACGGCGGCGGGGAGGTACGCGTTCGAGGCGAGCATGGAGGGCTACGCCGCCGGGATCGCCAAGGGAGTGGCGCCTAAGGCGCGCGTCGCGTCGTACAAGGTCTGCTGGCGGAACTCCGGCTGCTTCGACTCCGACATCCTGGCGGCCTTCGACGCCGCCGTGAACGACGGCGTCGACGTCATCTCGATCTCCATCGGCGGCGGGGACGGGATCTCCTCCCCCTACTACCTCGACCCCATCGCCATCGGGGCCTACGGCGCCGTCTCGCGAGGCGTCTTCGTCTCCTCCTCCGCCGGCAACGAGGGCCCCAACGGCATGTCCGTCACCAACCTCGCGCCGTGGATGACCACCGTCGGAGCCGGGACGATCGACCGGAATTTCCCTGCCGTCGTCGTTCTCGGAGATGGGAGGAAGCTCGCCGGAGTGTCGCTCTACTCGGGAGCTCCGCTGAAGGGGAAGATGTACCCGCTGGTTTACCCCGGCAAGTCCGGGATGCTCCCGGCGTCTCTGTGCATGGAGAACTCTCTGGACCCGAACATGGTGAGGGGCAAGATCGTAATTTGCGACAGGGGGAGCAGCCCCAGGGTGGCGAAGGGCATGGTGGTGAAGAAGGCCGGAGGGGTCGGGATGATCTTGGCCAATGGAGCTTCCCACGGCGAGGGCTTGGTCGGAGACGCCCACCTTCTCCCCGCCTGCGCTGTCGGCTCCGACGAGGGCGACGCCGTGAAGGCCTACGTCTCGGCCAGCAAGAACCCCACCGCCACGCTCGATTTCCAGGGCACGGTGATCGGTATCAAGCCGGCCCCGATCGTCGCCTCCTTCTCGGGCCGCGGCCCCAATTCGCTCTCCCCGGAGATCCTCAAGCCCGATTTGATCGCTCCGGGAGTCAACATCCTCGCGGCGTGGACCGACGCGGTGGGGCCGACCGGATTGGAGTCCGATTCGAGGAAGACGGAGTTCAACATCCTCTCGGGGACGTCGATGGCGTGCCCGCACGTCAGCGGCGCCGCGGCATTGCTGAAATCGGCGCATCCGGATTGGAGCCCCGCGGCGATTCGGTCCGCCATGATGACCACCGCGAGCACGGTGGACAATCGGAACCAGCCGATGACCGACGAGGCCACCGGGAAGCCCTCGACGCCGTATGACTTCGGCGCAGGGCACCTCAACCTCGACCGGGCGATGGACCCGGGGCTATTGTACGACATCACCAATGAGGACTATGTGAATTTCCTCTGCTCAATCGGGTACGGCCCGAAGGTGATTCAGGTGATCACGAGGACCCCGGTGAGGTGCCCGGCGAGGAAGCCGGCACCGGAGAACCTCAATTACCCCTCGGTGGCGGCGCTCTTCTCGACGGTGTCCGTCGGGAAGACGAGCAAGGTGTTCATCCGGACCGCCACCAATGTCGGGGCCCCGAACTCGGTGTACCGGGCCAAGATCGAGGCCCCGGTGGGCGTGGCGGTGTCGGTGAAGCCCGCGAAGCTCGTGTTCACCGACGCCGTCAAGAAGCGGAGCTACGTTGTGACGGTGACGGCCGATAGCCGGCACCTCAAGCTCGGCGATTCCGGTGCGGTCTTCGGGTCGATTACTTGGAGCGACGGCAAGCATTTCGTTCGGAGCCCCGTTGTGGTTACCCAGATAGAGCCGTTGTAGATGATGGCGTCATAATCACTACTTCAAAAAAAAATATTAAAAAAAAAAAAAAAGATGAGACAATGTCAATCGATCATGTGGTTTTGATCGTTCAGGTTCTTTTGGGGGGGTTTAGTTTTTAAACGTTAATTAGCGTAATATAGGTCTTAACTTACAATGTTCTTTATTTCTTTAAATGTTTGTTTGTTTTTTTTTTTTTTTTTGTTATTTTTGTTTTTTGTTTTTGTTTTTTAATCTTGTTGGAAAATGTAGGTTTCTTATGTGCTGCGTAGTATTCTCTCTCTCTCTCTTTTTTTTTTTTTTAATGTTTTTGTTAAATGTTTGGAGATGTATTTATAGACTTATAGGCGTCTATATATTCTCAATTTCAAGAACTTGTTTCTGTCACAAAGTTTAGCGGATTCCACTTTCTATTTTATTTTATTTTATACTTCAATCTTCATTACCATTTGTAGCCATGATTGTTGCAACTTAAAATGTCATGGCAAATGTTTGACCAATCTTAACTTTAAAGTAATTTAGCAAAAAAAAAAAAAAAAATCTTAACTTTAAAGTAGAAGAAAAAATAAAAAGGGTTAGTTTCACCAACCTAGTGAGGAAAATTGAGCTGCTAAAAGTGATTAGCGGCTTTCACGGCACAGGGCACTGGCTTACTATTGACTTTTTGAAGCTTTCTCGTAAGAAAATGATTTTGTTAAATTTATTTTCTGCAATCAATTTTATATTTGAAAAATAAATAAATTTGACGGTTCAAGATTTTTCTTAATAATTTATCTTCAAAAGAGAATTATCCTTTAGTGATGTGATTGACAAAGTTGCCAAAAATGTTCATGAAGTAAAGCAGGAAAACAAACCTCACTCTCCGGTTGGACTAACATAAGATATTAAGAAGCTAGTTGAGTAGACTAGGAATTGAACTATTTTTTCCTTGTACCAATAATCATGTAATAACAATCTTATTTTTATTTAAGTTAAACTTTGTTATTTTGGGACCATTTTTTGAGATAAAATAGGGATATTGAGATAATATTTTGTGACAAAAATTTTTAAGATTCTTTCAAGTTTCAACAATTGAAGTACATTTGAATTTAGATATATAAATATTTTCGTTCTAGTGCTTTTTAAAAAAAAATTATATAATCATTTTTGTCATTTTGAACGTTACATGCTAAAAATGTTGTTGTCACTTGGTCAAAGTTTCCGTTCTTTTCCCAGTTTTCTAGTCCATCCCTTCTATGAGAATCCAAATACCATATGTACCCTTTTCTTAAAAAAAAAAAACCTATAATCTAGTATCATTTTTTTTAATCTATTATCTATTATCATTGGTATAAAGTATTATTATCTATAGGAAAAGAATTGCAATATACCCTAGTACATCGAATCTCCGAATAGCATTCTAAGCGAATTAAATTAATTATTGGGTGTAGATTTGGGACATTGTGCTAATACTAAGGAATATGCAAATAAACTAAAGAGCAAGCGTCAAAATAGGATTATGGTTTAGACGGAATCAAATTAACAATATGGGTAAACATTTTAATATTCTATATTTTCATTTTTCACTTAAAATAATGTATGTATGTGTGTGTGTTTTTTTTTTCCTTTGTTTACTTTTAGGCATATATCTGATATGTTACGTGCTTTGCAAAAATAAATAAATAAAATTTGTGCTCATGGGAAGACGTAAGAATCTAAGGGTGTATTTGATTAGATGGATTGAGAGACGAGAGAATAAAAAAGAGTTAGAATCAACTTGTTTGATTAAAAAGAAGAGATGAGCAAGAGAAAGAGGTAAAAGAGCATATCACATCCACCGGCCTACTAAATTGCATATTTCTATAGGTAAAAAAATGCAATTTCTCATTTTTTTATGATTAGCATAAATTTATTGCGCTCTTTCAAATAATTAATACGAAACAATAAAATAAATAATATAATAAGTATATAAATTATGACTATTTATTTATTTATTATTCCTTCCATCTAACCAAACATCTTAAAAGAATTATTATAAGGAAAAAATACCCATTTGCACCCCATATTTGTGCTACTTTTCTCGATAGCACCCTATTGTTTTTTTTCGACATGTTTGCACCCTGAATTATGTAACGTTTACCACTTTTCACCCTCCGTCTATATCCGTCAGCTAAATGATGACGTGGCACAAAAAATAATTGTAATTTGAACCTTAATTTATTTAAAAATTTCACTAATGCCCAAAATCTTTAACAACTTAACAAAAACAAATTAAATAATTGAAAAAAAAAACCAAAAACCCAATCTCCTCCGACTGAATGACCACTCAAACCCACGCCGACCCCGTGCGCCTCCCTCCTCCCCGCTGGCCGAGGTTCGAGCTCCCAAACGCACTCTGCCCTCCCGACCGAGCTCCGACTCCCACGTCCCCTTCGCATTCAACAACAACCACCTCCGCCACCGCCACGAACCCACCCCGCCACAGCCGCGAAACCCACCCAGCCGCAAAACCCACCCCCGCCACTGCCGCGAAACCCACCCTTGCCACCGCCGCGAAACCCACCCCGCAAACTCACCCCGCCACGAAACCCACCCCTGCCAACATCCCCAACAAAACCCACCCCCACCACCATTGTGAAACCCACCCCGCTGCGAAACCCATCTCCGCCGCGAAACCCAGCCCCGCCACCGCCGCGAAACCCACCTCCCCGGCGAATCCCACCCCTGCCACCGCCGCGAAACCACCCCGCGAACTCACCTCGCCACCGCCGCGAAACCCAGCCCCGCCAACCCCCCCACGAAAACTCACCCCGCCGCGAAAACCCCCCTCCCCGCCACCCCGCCGCGAACCCCCCACGAAACCCACCCCGTTGCGAACCCACCCATCCCACCACCGTGAACCCACCCCCGCCACCGCCACCGCCGTGAAACCTACCCCCGCCAACGCCGCCGCGAAACCTACCGCCAACCTCCCCGTGAAACCTTCGCGAACCCACCTCCGCCAACCTTGCGAAACCCACCTTCGCGAACCCCATCCCCGCTATTGCCGCGAACCCACCCGCGTGGATCTGTGCCTCACCCCCTCATGCATCCCTTTACCAAAAAAACACCCTCCCTTTCATCTTCAGATCAACACATCCCTTTGTTAAATGATTTAGTCTTTGTTAAGTTGTTAAAGATTTTGGGCATTAGTGAAATTTTTAAATAAATTAAGGTTCAAATTACAATTATTTTTTATGCCACGTCATCATTTAGCTGACGGATATAGACGGAGGGTGAAAAGTGGTAAACGTTACATAATTCAAGGTGCAAATATGTCGAAAAAAAATAATAGGGTGCTATCGAGAAAAGTAGCACAAATATAGAGTGCAAATTGGTATTTTTTTCCTTATTATAATCATATATTCATATTCATCTTTCATATTCTCTATCATTCCAACCAAACATATCTTAAAAAAAAAGGAATTGATTTATGTTATAAGTTACCGTTTGGAATCTTAATAGCGTCTCGTTGAAAGAGCTTTAAACGGCTTAAATTGAGATTTTTACTGCAAAGACAAGTTAGAGATATGTTCTTCTTCCAATGTTAAACAAAACTAAACTGCTCAACCATCTTTATTCTTTCTTTTTACCTTAAGGGAATTCAATTGTATTACTTCTCTTATCCCTATGGATGATTAAGAGCCTCCTTGTCATACTTGTTGGACATTTAATATAATAATAATAAAATGGATTGGTTTAAATTAATGGAAGCAAAGAGACGATATAATTTTAATAGTCTACAAATAGGAACATCACCTTTATTTCATGAAAATGCTTTTAGTGTTATGTATCTTTTGGTTTCTATAGGCTTTTTCTTTTGTATAAAGAAAATAAAGGGAATTTGAATTGGGGATACTTTTAGTTTGATTAAGAATCTGAGGTGATATGTCCTTCCACATGGCAATAGCTAATTATACTTTGCTTTTAACCTAATTCGAGATTTCTGTCACATAATTATGTCCATAAAGTATGGTGGTTTTGGACTTTTGGCCAAAAAGTAAAAAAAAAAAAAAAACAAAAGAAAAGAAAAGAAAAGAAAATAAAGATGGTAGTTACGAGTCCGATTTTAATTTGTTTAATTAATTGACATGATAATCAACCATATATGTGCCTGAGAGATCTAGATATTTATAGAGAGCCTGACATTTTCTGTGAGAAATAAATAGGAGTGGAACAGAAACTAGTACATAATAAACACAAGATTTGTGGCCACTATTTACTATTAAGTCATGAAAGAGACCCTGAGACTTGCCAATTTATTAAAGATCTCAATCATTTGACCGATATAAATATAATAGGTGAGACTTGTCTGGTCAAGAATCAGGTAAATTAACATATATTATACGCATATGTATTGTTAAACTCTATAAAGTAATAGAGATTTTCAACGTTCATCCATGGAAATGATTCTGAGATGCCAAATTAAATTTTTTTTTTTTTTAGTAAACTTCACAACTTAAAAATATACTTATGATGAATTAGAATTATTCCAACACGATTAACGTTTTCGCTTGAGTATTCTCATATTAATAACCTCTATGAATTTATGCAGGTAAAAAATTTGTGTTTTTTTTTTTGCTACATTTATGTAGAAATATATTGATAATTCTTAATATGGATCAAATCAATAGTTTTGATGCTTTGGAAAAGTATATATAAAGACATTGCTTTGCTTTATGGATTTGGTTCATATGACACGGACTGTTAAAGCCTTTAATTCTAGCATACTCATCTTTGAATGAGCTTCTATCAAATACAAACAAATTAAATTAAAAAAAAAAAAGTCTCTTACCCCCCGTTTGCCCACCTATTTTACCCATTCCATTTCATTTTATTTTTTCACTTTTTTCAATCCTTTAAACCATTCCATTCCATTCCAATTTTTTCAATTATTTTTTTCAACTTTCCAAATCCCTATACAATATCTTTAAATCTCAACCATTTATACCACTTCGAAATTTGTAAAGTCAAACCATTTTCCAAATCATTTTTCAAACTATTTTCCAAACCATTTTCAAACTATTTAGAATGGTAAAAAATGACTAGAATGATTTTTTCAAACACAATTTTCAAACTATTACCTTTTAATAGGAGTGGTTGCCGGGCGGGCCGACCAATTTCGTTACTTGCTAAAAAATATCCCTTCATTCCTATTTCGTTTATCGGGTTAAATGAACATGGATATTCTCACGGATACTCATTTACCTATTTATATAAATTATTCAAAGTACAATAAAATTAAATCAACATTCACAAAATCACACTTTTTAAAGTATTACCATATTAGAAATACTAATATGAGCAACATATCACCAACAAAAAGTCTTAAGGTCAATTTAACATGTCAAGAAAATAAAGTCTTCAACGTAAATATGATCTTCCGTATTATGAAAATGTTTAACATTTTACTTAAAAAAATAAATAAAACTACAAAGCATAAGAGAGAAAATAAGGTTTGGAATTAGGTTAACGTGTGTTGTTTTAGTATATATACGAGCTCACAGATCTGCGCTTTGTAGCAGAATTGATTTTATTTTATTTTAATGAAATAGGTGGTATTTCTTTCAATAAAAGTAATTTAATCTTCTCATTTTTTGCAGCATAGATTGAATTTTAGTTGCAATCTAATTCTGTTAGATATTTTATTAAACCAAAAAATTACACCACAATATTGGTATTGGCAAATATATGTACATTAATATCTAAATATAATGTGTTGAAAATTTTATCGTATATGATGCTTCTCTTTGTAAATTAGAAACATAGATATTATATTTAAACTATATTGAAGTCACTAAATTCATTTTCGTTATTTAATGATTTTATATTTGATGGCATGTACTATTATTGTTTTTGAAACGTCTTTGGTTTTTATAAGTTTAATTAGAAGGAAGTTGATTTTTTTTTTTTCCATTTGACTACTAAGCATCCAATAAGAGCAATAAACATGGCCATAAATATTTGATTAAATTATTGTGGTAAAAAAAAAAAGACACTAATATATGATAATTAATATCATAAACTATTTTATAATTTTTTTTTGCCAAGAGAAACTATTTTTATATTTAGAAGCGCTGTTTTTTTTTCCTATGCGGTAACTATCTTGAATTCATTGATAATTGTATCTTTAGTACAATTTAAATTAATTCAAATAATTCTAATTAATTATTTAAATCAGAGCTATTTAGCTATATAAATTACTCTATTGAATAATATTTATTCATTTTTTAAAGTTATAATTTATATTATTTATTAATTTGATCATTTAATTACCTTTTTGACTATGTGTTTGTGTTGTTCTAGGTTCATTGTCGTTTTCTTACACTGTTATATTTTAGACTCTGCGTTCTCATTCTGTTTAATTTGATGTTTATTAAAAAATCTGTCATTTTCAACTTTTTGTTCCTTTTAGCCTAAAGATGTCGTTTTGTTTCCCATAAGTCGTTTTTAATTTAAGTTTTTTGTTTTTGTTTTTATTTTTTTATTTTTATTTTTTGGGGTCTGTTAGCAAAATGGCCAGTTAGAAGCCCATCTTTTAAGAAAATGACCTTAGTATTTAATAGGAGAATTTTAAAATAAAATAATTCTTGATGCCACCTAACAATTTATACCCTAAATGGTGTGCTCCTTTTATTTTCACTTTATGTTTGTAGTGTAAATTTTGCGGTATAAATTAAACGTGCAACACACATGGGGCATAGATTATCATTGTGCCAAGAATGGAGCATTTCTCAAAATCCCCTTATCTAATATTTGGGTTATTAGCCATCAGACCCACTCAAATAACACTGAAATGCCATCTTTACCTCTAAAAATTTCGGACATAATGAAAATATACCTATCCAAAATTCAAACCCCAAATTAATTACCCAAAACGCACCCCTGTGCAAAAAAACCCTAGCCGCCATCGGAGATCGTCCACCAGATTCCCCGAAGCTGCTCGATCGTGTCTCTCTCTATCTTGTTCTTGCGGTTCTTGCCGATTGATTCCCGCTCGGAGAAGACGACGATGACCAGAGCATCATCAGAGAGCAATCTCTGCGACTTCATCATCGCCGCGACAAAGAGGAAGTCAATGAGACAAATCCTCGACATGTTTGAGGAGGACGAGGAGGAGAAGAAGCTAGTGAAGGGTTTATGGTCAGATGTGGAGCGAGAACATCGTTGTTTGGTATGGATGGAGAGTGCGAGGTCGATAAGGACCACCGGAGGCTGAGTGTGTCGGTCAACAATAGAGTCGGCGGCGGCGGAGGAAGGATCTATGTAGCGGTAGTGGCGGAGGAGGAGGATCAGACGATGGAGGTGATGGAAGCTCGGGGTTTGGGACGGTGGAGCTCTGAGTTCAAATGTTCGAGCTTTCTCTCTTTGGATTGTTACAGACGATGTGGATTGGTACGAAATTATCATAACAAATGGTAACAAATTTCGTTACAGGTCGTGACAAAATTATTACGACATGTAATAAATTTTGATACAAGAGTAAAGGTCATGAGGGGTCATGAGTGTCGTTGGTCAATCTTAGATTTAGACTTTGACTTTCACTTGTTGGACCTACAACAATAAAGATCGTGAGGGGTCATGAGTGTCTTTGGCGTGGGTTCTCTGATGCTCAAGTCAATGACTCACACGTGATGTTTACGCTGTGCGGGGAATTCGGAGAACGAATAAGAGCTGCTAGCAGCCATTCGAATTATCTTGTTCGACTGCTAGGCGTTCGACCATGCGTGTTTGGCTAGACATCCGGCAAGGTCTCCGAGTGCGAAGAAGTGTGGCCACTACGCGCTTGGGGTGTGTCGTGCAGCTGCCAAGCGCATAGGAGGCCATGTCTAACTATTAAGCACCCGGGGTGGCTGTTGGCCAGCCAGTCGCTCGTGTTCGGATGCGCGGCGCGCAGGCTGGCCCGCCTCCTTCGGCCTTTAATGATTTTTTTGGTGTTTAATTTGGGCCGCAACGTTGCTGGGGCTCTCAATGAGTCGTCCAAACTTGGGCCCATTGGGCCAGGTCAACACTTTGCCTTTTCGGATAAAATTGGAGTTCGGTCCCTTGGTGAAATTTGAGCTCAACAATTATCATTTTTATGTCCTAGGATGATTTTTGATTTGGGGTTTTTAAGGAAATTTTGGAAAATGCACTCCAGACAACTTGTTTTGAAAAATTTCATTTGAAAACAAAGTTTATGGTCCATGTAACTTTTTACTAGTGAATTTGATCAAATTGTTTGTTTGTTTGTTTTTTTTTTATTTTTTACAAATGAAGAAGACAATAGTAGGATGACAACATGGTAATTTGTTAATAAAAAAAGTGACATAACATGCAATAGTAAAATAAATTATAAACTCAAATATCTGGCATGAAGTCAAATTTTCTCGGGGTTTGTTTGTTTTTTTTGTTTTTTTGTTTTTTTGTTTTGTTTTTTAGGAACTATGAATATGATCATATCATACCCACCAAAGAAAGTGACATTCATGAACCTGAGTGAGTGAGTGGGTATTTGTTGTGAAAGTTATTTTTTCCTTGTCATTACTCATTAGATGCTGAATTGATAGTTGTTTATTTTGTTAAATACGTCGATAAAATAGTGGTGATCGACTAATAATGCTACCAGTGCTGTTTTATTATTTTTATTAATGGTTTCATTCAATAATTGAAGAATGCTTTCAGATTTGTCTTTGCTTGGTCCAATTACATACAAATACATGCAACCATACACAATTTGCTTTTGTTTTTATTTTTTGTCTTTTGAAAATTGGCTTACATTTTGCTTAGTTGAAAGCAGTTGCTTTTCAGGCTTATTAGCAATCGTAGGACTGGATAAGAATACTAAATAATTTAATAAATTAATCCGCACCTTAAATTTACAAGAACTTATATACTATGGTAAATATAACTAAGAACTTGACAACTCATTTGAGAAAGATAATAATATGACAAATTACTAGAAAATCGACTTTAGCATTGCCCACCAATCTCTTACATGCTTTTCAAATAAAAAGCTATTACTCATTAATTTAACCATATTTTAATTTTAAGAAAGTTCTTTAACATACTCTATAATTTAATTCTTTTAGAACATAATATATATATATATATATATATATATATATATTTATATTTATATATATATATATATACATTATTTTGGGCACTATCAAGTAACAAAATTAGGAGACAAAATCTCCTCCTTCCAACTCTATTTTGGAACCAATATTAACGTTTGGAAGGAGATTTGAACCGAAGTTACAAGGAAATCTATTAAAAGTAAGCTAATCCATTATCTTTATCTAAAATCCTAACTATATGTTAATGCTTCAGAGTTCTCAAGCCATAAAATGCTTGATTCTTCATTAGGCTCCACTTTTGCTCTCTCACAGCCGTCTGATGAAGATCATCTAATCATCATTGAGTACTCTCATACTAAAATTTGGCAGCCAAAGCCTGAAGATGATAGAGATGATTGATTTTAGCTGTACAACGGCCGATTGTTGTTTCTTACCAGAAAAGACCAAAATGTTACAACACAAACGACATAAAAAGCTAGAAATAAACGGCATGTCGTTTCTAAAGTAGACGATACGATATCTATATCAACAACAACATACTTTGCTCTAATATCAATTCACCCATTTTATTTTTAATATTAAACTCAATTCCTCCCTTGTTTGGTATATATAACAGGCTTTTAATATAAACTACATGTCGTTTCAAAAAATCTAACGACATCAAGAAGACTCTTTCCGCAACAAAATTTAACGACAAACAATCATACATATAATAACAAATGGCTATCAAACAGCACGAACTTTAACAAAACTATATTACTTGCGCCTTATGATGGATTGAAGTTGTAGGATCATCTTTTTAGGAAAAATACTAAACAACTAGAATTTTTGGCTAGAAAAATTTAGCCAAAATCACTACCGGTAATTGGTCGTTGAAAGCTATCCGACCAAAAAAAGTGTTCGTTGATACTAGTGACCAAAGATGATCGTCGATCATTTGGTCAAACCGACCACAATTCGGTCGCTTACTTTTATTATCAGCGACCACTATTTGAAATTGTGGTCGCCAATACTTTTTATTTATTTATCGACCATCTTCTGTCGACTTTCCTGTTTGATGCTGATGTATAACTCGAACTTGTCGTAATTCACTTTTTAAAGGGAAATATCGCAACACTTTGTGGAGTACCTTCTTACTATTTTATGTTCTTTCCACCCACCGACTATGTCCACACACCAGGCAAGCTTCATAAGCAGCATTGTCCTTCCAAAACAACGCACAATTATACTTGCACATATGGATTGACTCGTACCAAAGAAGCTTGCAACTTCTTCTTCACGTCGTAGTATGAGTCCAAAACTTTATTTTGATCACGATGTGACAGTTTTTCCAGATTGCTCAACGAGTCAAACGACTGATTTGTCTATTTGTTTATGACTTTCAAATGCATGAGCTTAATACGAAAGTTAAATGATGACATTTTGGTGCATCCGAGCCAAAGCTCTAACTGGAAGTCTTCAAACATACCATCAAACGTGATGCTTCTGGATCGACAAGTTAAGTGTCCTCAACAATATCGTCATTAGGCGAATTGATCTCATTAGTGAGATCAACAAGTGCTTCAGCTATTTCATCATCGCCTCGACCACCACTTCCACTACCACTAGCTGAAAAAGTAGGAAGTTGCGAGTACATCTCCTTCTCAGCGTGGTAAATCTACACTTTGTAATTAGGATGAAAGTCGTGGTATATAATATGAGCACTGATCTTGCTTAACTTCTCTCACGAATGGTTTAAAATTTTTTTTTACACACACCTTATTAATATGTCCAAATTAAAGTGACGGCTTACGAGGTTCATGATCTTCTTTATAGCGTGCCAGTACTAATCAGACAAACGATTCGTCAAGTTAATCTAACTCTTATCCAACGACATTGAGCTGGAGATTGAGGAAAACACTAATATTTTATATCACATTATTGTCATCCTTATAATAACATTTACATTTGATAATTTGTTCATGATATTATTTTTTGTATATTAGTTAAATTTTATTTAGTTTTCAAATACTATTTATTGTTACTTATAATGTTTAACCTAAATAAAATGTATAATTATTTTACAAATACTTTTTATTTTGTAATTATTTACTCCTATTATTTTATCACCAACACTAAAACTAAAATGTTCTCATAAATAAGTCCCCGTTTATGTCGTCTTCCTTACTAATTTTGCTTTCCTACTGCATATTTCGTTTTACAGCATGTTTACTGTCGTTTTTTTGGGTTTACTGTAGCCTTTGATGTCGTTTTTCAGTTTATTGTCGCTTTTCAGCTTGCGGTTGTTTTTTCAGTTTGGTGCCGTCTTTCCAATTTACTGTCGTTCTATAGCTTACTGTCGTTTTTCAGAAATATAGTCATTTCCCACTTTATAGTCGTTTTTCAGTTTTTGGTCGTTTTCTATATAATTGTTGTTTTCCTGATTATTGTCGTTTTTTTATATTATAGCCATTTTTCATATTATTGTCATTTTTTCCAGTTTTATTGTTGTTTTCATGCCTTTAACCTAAAAAATCAACCAGGCTAACTAATAACAAAGAATAACAACAATATCGACAAACTATCAAATAATACCATAAACTTTGCAATCTCAAAATATCAATACATTTTAACCAATTATTAATTATTTTACAATCAAAATATTTAATTTAACATATTATATAACATGAATTTTCATAACACATTCACTAGAATTTCATTAATTAACAATAGTATTTTAAACAATGTGTTCAAATCCTTAAACTAAATTTTAACTAACAATGACAGCACATTCACCATCCCTTAATTATATGGGTCTTTTGGTATTTGGCATTTTTTTTTCATGTTATAAGGAAATGTCCAAAGTTTTTCAAAATTTAAGTTATTAGCCACTTATACATAAGAAAACTAAATGTATAGACGTAAATACACATCATTATGTAGTTAAGAAAATGACTAATTTCTTAATTAATCTAAACGTTGGTCATTTTCTTAAAATACCATTTAGAAAATGGTTATTTACTCAATTATCTCTAATTCATATTTTAGAAATTTTATAATATTAATACCAAACTTACAAATAGGAAGCAAAAACAAAAAACAAAAAAAAAACAAAACCACAAACATTTTAAATATTTTTAGGCTTTAGCAATGGGTAACTGGCGGTAGTGGCTATAATTGGCAGCGATTGGGTGGCCCGAGTAGGCAATTACAGAGGGCGGCGGACGGTGGTCGGAGTAGGTATAAATCTTTAAAAGAAGAAAAACACAACACATTAAATAGTTAAACAAAATAAAGTCCAAAAAACATAAATAAAAGCTAAATGAAAAAATAGAAATTTGGAAGAAAAAGAGGAGCAACTGAGGTTAGAGAACCAAAAGAAAAAAAAAAGGGTCAGCTGCGGCTTATCAGCGGCTAACGGCCATGACTTGGATTTATCCCTTCGGGGTTTCTTCAATTTTACAAATCAGGAATATCCAAAATAACTATTTTCTAAAAATAAATAGTTATCATATATGTATTTTTGTATTCATATTAGTAATTAAGAAAACAAATTGTAACTTATTTTGGACTAGAGTGGCCGGTCATATATTAGAAAAATAGGAAACAATATTTTCAATAAACAAATCTTTATTTCTCTAATTTGTTAAGTGTATAAAAAATGCACTCAAATTTGAGATAATAAGAAATATATTACAAATCTTTATTTCTCTAATTTGTTAAGTGCATAAAAAATGCACTCAAATTTGAGATAATGAGAAATATCTTTTTCTCTCTCTTTATCTATAATATGCGCTGATTCCTTGTAGCAAAGAATTTTATTTTTCAAATCTTAATCATATTAGGGTCTAAACCAAATAAAATATCTAATATTTAATTTAAATAGCAATTATCTACTAATTAGATAATAATGAAAAAAACTCTTAAATAAATATTTAACTCTTAAATATCTCTTATAAATATCTCATATTTAATTTATCAAATTATAAAATAATAAAGCCCCTTCAAAATTACCCAAAAATTGGTGCCTACATAAATATGAGTAGTAGTGAGAAATTAAATAACTAACTACTAATTATTCTTTGAGAATCTCGATTTATTGAGACAAAGCGGGGGCCATGGGCATGTGGACCCAAGCTCTAATAAATTTAAAAAAATTAAATTAAAACTCTTTATTTCTCTGTTTATTAATCTTGAGATTACTCAACTAAAAATCCAGAATTGAGCTCTCGAATTACAATCATATTATTTATTCGAAAAATATTGCTAACTATTCATTGATTTAATGATTGTATGATTGTCAAACTTTAACTAAATGGTTCATGATTAGAGCCGAATGATTTACCGTTTTACCCCTTAATCATATCTTAGTCCTTAAGTACCATTGAGTTCACTAAAATATTGCGAACTATCCATTGATTTAATCATTGTATGATTGTCGAAATTTAACTAAATGATTCATGATCAAAGTTGAGTGATTTACTGTTTTACCCCTTGATCATATATTAGTCATTTAAGTATGTAATGGCCTGAACCGAGACAACTTTTACAACTAGTGAATTTATAGTTTTGAGACAAAACGACTCGTGATAACATTTTGGTTCCTATTATCTTGGCTATGTTAATTTCGAGAAAAATTGACTCGTTTCGTCAAATCTGGTCAACTTTTGACCAAGTAAGAATATTAGAGCGATAATGTTAGCTTTGACATTTTTGGAATTTTAAAACATGTTATGAAATCAATTCCAACTTAAAATTGATATTAAAATTCCTAACTTCACTAGTTGAGACAGTTTGTGTATTTTCACGAATTTTGAAAATATACCAATTATTTTGCTAAGTATTAGCTAAATCAACTAATTTTTTTTATATTGTAACCCATTAGGGTTTATTCTTATTTCCCCTTCCCCCTTTCACGCCGTCACTCACTTCCTCATAACAAAAAAAAAAAAAAAGAGGGAAGACTCTCACTCAATCTCTCTTTCTCTCTTCCCCTCTGCCGAGCCCCTCCCTCTCTCTCTTTTCTCTCACTCCCGCCGGCGACGAGTCACCGCCGCCCAGCCTCCACGCGTCCCACTTGCGCCGAGCGCCGGCCAGTCGGCCCTGTCTCCCGTCGCGCACAGCTGCTGCGCAGCTCCTCCGGCGCCCCTCGCGCGACACCCAGCCGCACAGCCCGATGCCTCCTCGCGAAGGCGGACCCAAACCCTCCCGGCGAGCTTCTCCGCGTCGTGCCTCCCTCCCTCGCACGACCCCGACGCCGCACGAGACCCCGCCGCCGAGCCCAGCTCCTCCACGCGACGCCCGTCGCGTCCCTTCGCGTCGACGCGTACCAGATCCCGCAGTGCCTTTGTGCGCTCCGCGCGCCCCCTTCGCGCTCCCCTCCTCGCTACGATGCGAGCCGCCGTCCAGCGCCGCTGGCGCTGCCTCCCGAGCGCCGACCCAGCCCCGTCCGCGCCCAGCTCCCACCGCGCAGCGCCCGAGCTCCGCCCGAACGCCGCCTTGCCAGCGCGAAAAACCCTTCCGCGCGTCTTCCACGCGCAGCGCCTCCTCCGCGCGTCCCCGAACCAGCGCGTTGTGCCGGCCCAGCCCTCTCGCGCGCTGCCCTTGACGAGCCGCCGCCCTTCTCTTCTCCGCTCGTGCCTCTGTCCTCGAGCAGCCCCGGTGAGACCCCGCGCCACCTCAAGCGCGCACTCCGCGCCAGCCCCGCGCTCTTCCTCCGCCCAGCTCTAGTCAACTCGCCGCGAGCTCCTCCGTGCCGCCGCTGCTCCGGCCCGCTGGTTTTGCCCCCTCACCGCCACTGCGAGGTCGAGTGCGGTGCGATTATTTCCGGGCAGCAGTCGTGCCGCCTCACGCTGCGCTCCTCGCGTGCGGACTCAGAGCTTTGTCGACGCGTGCGGCATTTTCTCGGTTCCGCTACCAAGATGAGATTCGACCCGAGATCGAGGTAAAACTCATGCTCGTTGCGACACCGTTGGGTGTTTTGATTCGCAAGATTTTATTTTTGAGTATGTCGCTAGTTTCTCGATTTCGTTGGTCGTGTTTGGAATAATACTTCGTTTTAGCTATTCCTTATCCATCAATTATAAGGTTTATAACTTATGAAGATTAGCGTTGAAAATCTTTTTTCACATGGGATTTTGATTTGCAAGGATTTTAGGAAATTGCTTGTGGTTTAGTTGTGCGGGAATTTCGATTTCCATTTGATTCGTGGTTATGTATTTGGCGGCGAAATACACTAGTTTGAGTTAATGTATTTTTGTGGTTCGATATTTTGTTTATATCTCATTTTGTGGCTGTGTTGGACTTATACGATCGAGTGTTTTGGTATTATAAAACTTCGTGGATTTATGACGTTTTGGAAACTAAAACTTCTTCAAGAGGTGTCGTTCTCAAATTATCACTCGAGAATTTATCAATTCGGCAAGAGCTATTGAAATCGGGTCACGGGTCCTTGTATTCACTTCCTTGTTTTTCTTTGAACTTGGAACTTATAGCGGTTAAAGTTTTTAAACCGAGAATCATCGATGTGACTCATTTCTTTATTATTCTTCCCAATTGTACAGGAACGTCAACGGCACAAGTTTGGACGCACGACCCTTCACCGTCCCCTTTTTACCAAAGGTATAAACGGCGGTTGGAAACAAAGTATTAGCGCTAAGCCACGACAACATTCTCTGTGACTTTCTTTTGTGGATTAAATGTCCATTGGTCTATTGTGAATCCGAGCCGCTGAGGCTCGGTGTTGAATTATGATTATATTGAAATTAATTATGATAAATAATAAAAATTATTCTGTGTGGTTGTTGTGATGGACTGTGACCGAAATTAGTTCGGTGCTGGGTTGAAATTAGGTGAAGGCTTCGGCCGGGATATCCGAAAAACAGGGGAAACTCTGCCGGATTTCCGGCTCGAATATTTAATACGTGATAAAATAAAGTCAGACACCGATTAGTTTAAGGAACTCATTTCTCACCTAATCTAGTCAAACGAAAGGCCCGATAGTTTGGATTTATTGTTGCGTTAAGTCAACGACATTCGGGACGAGAATACCCCTAGAGGGATTTCTCGACGAACCATTGCTCGACCAACTGTCTAGTGTCCCATTCTATGAGTCCATTAACTCTTAAAGTTTCATTCCTCTCGAATATTTAGTGGACTTCGATGTTGACCCTCTAATTCTCATATTCGACAGAAGTGTCACACCACATACTCCAAAGAGGGACGTCAAGAGAGGAAAATCGCGAGGACCAAGTCGGGGAGGCTTAGGACCTCAGGTAAGTGGATCTCCACTGTGGCACGAGCAAACTTTACAATGTTTGAATAAATTATGAATGTGTTGAGATTATATCAAGCATACGATGCTTCTAAATGGGGGCTGTTAGACTGTGTGGATCTCTTTTCTTGTTAAGACCGTGAATACGGGCTTTTTATCATGTTTGTCTCTTTCGTGCAACGAGCCTGCAGGTATGGAACTGTAGGTTCGTTTATGATAGGTTGTGTTTTCTAGGTGTGTACTGGTGCGTGTATTTATTTAAATGCATATATGTCGGTGGGTATGGGACCACAGACAGAAAACTACTCAACTTCGTAGTTCAGGCTCTAGTGTAGGGTGTATGTCTGGCTTGTGTGTGTATATGTTAGTATGACTTATCTGCCGGTGGGTATGGGACCACAGGCATAAACTGTTTCTGTTGTTGTTGAGACTTTATTGCAGGTAAAAGAGAAAACTCTAAGACAAGAAAAAGGGAGCGAAAGCATTGTACATATACGGGTAGGGCCCGACGGGGCCGCAAGTCATGATCGGTTCCGAAACAGCCCGACGGGGCCACTGATTTCGTTTCGGGACGGCCCGAGAGACCTTGGGAAGGTCGGCGGACGACCTTCCTCTGTCGCAATATTTTGATCATTTGGGTAGGGCCCGACGGGGCCGCGATCATGATTTGGTTCCGAAATAGCCCGACGGGGCCATCATGTATGACAGATTTCGGAGCGACCCGAGGGACCTCGCGGAGGTCAACGAACCACCTTTCAGAACGGCCCGAGGGGTCTTGGGGAGGAGAGCCACGGCCCTCCCCACAGTTTATGATGTGACGATCCGGATCGGCCCGACGGGGTAAAGTGCAATAATGAATTCCGAAACGACCCGACGGGGTCACTGGCCGTAAAAGGTTTCGGAATGGGCAGAGAGGCCCAAGGAGGATGAGTCCTCACAATCATAAAGAATATCGGGACGGTCCGAGGGGCCAAGATCCATAGCATGTCCCGAATTAACCCGATGGGGTGATTGCGCAATCAATCCGAAACAGTCCGACGGAACCCCAGTCGTGAGAAGTTTCGGATCGACCCGCAGAGGGTCCAGAGTTGTATAGTTCTAGAATGACCCGTAGAGGGTCCAGAGTTGTCTAGTTCTAGAACGACCCGCAGAGGGTCCAGAGTTTAGTTCTAGAACGACCCGTAGAGGGTCCCGAGTTGTTTATTTCTAGAATGACCCGCAGAGGGTCCAGAGTTGTTTATTTCTCGAACGACCGCAGAGGGTTCAGAGTTGCTTAGTTTTAGAATGAACCGTAGAGGGTCCAGATTTGTATAAGTTCTAGAACAACCCGCGAACGGGTTTAGATGTGTATTAAATTTTGGAATGACCCGTGAGAGGTCTAAAGAAGGGGTAAGGCCGATGCGACCTCCCTAATATTATAGAATCAAGAATTCTTAAATAGTAAACCGTGTGCACACATATTTTTATAAGCTAAGTCAGAGAGTTGTGAACTTGAGTGAAATTAGAATAAAGTATGAGATTAACTTTATCGAGATTAATGGGTCGTTGAATCCGACCTCGTTACATGTCACAACTCTTTTGCAGGTATTTTATCCCGCGTAAGTTCAGCACATTATATCTGAATTCTACTCCGCGGGCAAGATTATTTAAGAGTGTTGTTTACTCTTCGAACTACGACGACTAGATCGTCGAGTCTATCCATTCGTTGAATTATAATATTGTGATACCTCTTGATTGTATGTTACCTGCAGACTTAGAAATTTATCTATCTAATCCACTTACTGGGCTAATAGCTCACTAGTGTGCTCGTGTCGCAGGTATCTTGTCACGATGCAAAAAGGGCGAGGCGACAATGACAGGAACAACGAGTGTATACGGGACCGACCTGTAAAACTTTACGTGGACTACCGGCTAATCGTTGGCAAAGAAAGGTTTTAAATTCCGCATATTTTGTAAATGTTAAAATTAAATTTATTTTGGTTATGGTGAGGATTGGTGAACCTTATGTTTAATATTAAAAGTTTGGTTTTGTAACTTAATTTAAAAAGTTCAAATTTGACCGTATTTTTAGGAACCAAAATACCGTTTTGAGTTTTGGGTCGTTACAAAGTTGGTATCAGAGCCACGGTTTAGCCGGTCCTGTAGACAACCCCGTATACACGAGCGTGATTCCTTCGTTGTCGCCAATGTGAGTAACCATTATTTCTCCTTCACGTGCAATGAGATATTAAATTTAGTAAAGTTGATGGTAGGTGTACTCAAGTACGAGCATGATGGGACTTGAGGATGATGCCGAGAATTAAGACTCAGAGTGACGGTCCAAAGGACACTCTCGTTCAAAGTGGTAGCTCTCTACTACCTGCGCTGCCTCGAGTAGGCCAACGTCAGTCTGTCGTTATTCGCAACTAGCGTCAATTCCTAAGGGTTGCAATTCTTGCATTATTGGCCGTCGAGGTCACGTGAAGGAACGCGATTGCCATTTTCGAAAGGAACGAAAGTCATTAAAGTCACACCAATCACAGATTTTTCCCAAGTGAGAGTTCCCTTTGAGGCGCTGATTAGGCTCTACTAGGCACAAAAAAAAAAAAATGCAGCCTACCTTCTTATAGAGCCAAGTATAATAGGCCCTATTCAAAATAACGAGCTAACGATAGAAGCAACCAATCGTCATGCTGCCACATTTTTCCTAGTATCCATCATAAGGCTATTTCCATCAATAACAGTAGTTTACTTCAGTCCGACCGAAAACGAGCAACAGGGAGCTGATGTGACCTAGTACTTGGCGTCTCAAATTTCGTCTTACCCAAGAAGAAAACTGCTAAACTATATGCTTTTTCACAGATCGCACAAGTATTGGCCATAAGAGTGTCGTGCCCAATTGTGATGATTATCAGAGTGACGCAGCGGAAGCGTGGAAAACAATGCTTAAAAAGAGATTAAAGGCCATTCAGCACACCCAGGCGGGACCCACATCGAGCCTACACCACTACATTGGCGCTAGTAGGCTCTAAGGCGTTTCACTTCAATTGCGAAGGGCGTGTCAAGAGGTTAGCTTAGACAGCTGACGCGATAACTTAATCATTCGAGGCTTCCACCCAGACGGATGAGACCATAGAGTCGCGAAGGCCACCGGTTCACCTCACTTATGCTAGGCGTAAGAATAGAGGGAATATAAGTATTGACGTATAGTAGAACTCATATTAATAAATCTGGTCATGTGTGATGAGAGTGGTTGGCGTGTGAATTACGTATCAAATTTTGTGATGAATTAAATTGGCTTACGTGAATGTTTGGAATGTAAGAGTTACGCTGTAAGCGTATTGGTTATCTGTAAAATTTTGTTATCGCAGAGCTCAGCTCTCGTGGGAGAGATCCAAGCCTCTCAAAAGCTTGGGTTGCTTATTTCTCGATAACTTCCAGATCTTAAATAATACGAATTGCCCTTTTCTAATGCTGTGTTGATTTAACTATGTGAACTTTACTGTGCTCTGTGATAACTATCTTGGGATGGTTGTATACGATGTATTACGGTTTTTATTAGTTGGGTTATCTAATGGATGTTAATTATTTATAGATTTCTTTTCCTCGAGATGCGAAATTTCGGTGACATTATAAGCATGGAATGATAACCCAGATACCATTTGGTGATGAATTGTGGAGGGAATAACGTGCCCTTTACAACCCTTAGAACGGATAACTCCAAGCTTAAAGAGTCATCAATGGGGTTAGTCATACCCGTCGTCTCAGCTCGTGGGTTACGAATGGTGATTGATGAGGACTGTCAGGGATTCCTCGCTCGCATTAGGACGTGTCCCAAGAGGACACGCGTCAAGCTTCGGATATCCCGAACGTAGGAAATTTCGTCCATCTTCTTTCCAAAGACCTTTTGGGATTACCTCCTAACCTCAAGATTGAGCTCATTATTGAGTTATTACTGAGTACCACCCCACTGTCGACGGCGTCGCATTGCGCGATCCCTACAGGATTAAATGGGTTTAAATTCAGCTAAAGAGCTGCTCAATAAGGGTTTTATAAGACCCGGCCACTCGCCGTTGGGAGCCTCGGTACTCTATGCTAGAAAAGGAGGGTAATTGCGGCAGTCACAATCCCTTGAGCCAAGAGGAGAGCAAGACAGGGTAAACTGCGCAATGCCTCACAGCGTGGGTTAGTAGAGGTCTAATGTACCAGTTCTTGAGGTGAAGACTTGCAATTGGGCTATCTCTAACTAAATGCACGATGAATATTTGCCCAAGTCTGCTTTCCGTATCGGTTGCGGACACTGTGAATCCTTGATGATGTTCTTTGGACTCACCAATACCCCAGCCGTATTATGACTTTAATGCATCGCGCCTTTGAAGATTATCTCAAAAAGTTTGTTATAGTCTTTAGCGATGATATTCTCATTTATTCAAAGTCAACGGAGGAGCTTGAGAAGCATCAACAAGCCATTTTGCAGAGAGTAGCCAAGAGAAAGCTCTATGAAAAGCTCAAGTGTGAGTTTTGGTTGTATACGCTTCATTCTTTAATCGCGATGGTGTTTATCGAAAGGATTTTTGCGAATCCGTCAAGAATCAAAGTCGTAAGTTCGTAGAAATAGCCCACGAAGACCATATATGTTCGTAGTTCTTGGCTGTAGTCGGGTGCTATAGACGATTTGTGGAGGGATCTTCCTAGCGTGCTCCGCACTTAACCACCTCACTCAAAAGAGTATTGAGTTTTCTTGGACTCTGACGCGTGAAATGAGTCTCTAAAACCTCTTATGGCGTCTCACTAGTAACATAGTATTGGCTACCCCAAGGGGTACCAGCATTTAGAGTCCGAGATCGAGATAGCGGATACGCTTTCTCACATTTGAAGAGTTAACTTAAGATAAGGAGTTGAGTGTTAGGACCGTTCCGAAGGTCAAGATTCTGTGGGGGAACCACATCGGAAGAGAGGCAACTCGAGAGCTTAAAGCTAAAGTTAGAGAGAAATACCCACCATTGTTCTAAGTTTCGAGGACGAAACTTCTGTAAGGTGGTAGGATTGTAATGGCCTGAACCGAGACAACTTTTACAACTAGTGAATTTATAGTTTTGAGACAAAACGACTCGTGATAACATTTTGGTTCCTATTATCTTGGCTATGTTAATTTCGAGAAAAATTGACTCGTTTCGTCAAATCTGGTCAACTTTTGACCAAGTAAGAATATTAGAGCGATAATGTTAGCTTTGACATTTTTGGAATTTTAAAACATGTTATGAAATCAATTCCAACTTAAAATTGATATTAAAATTCCTAACTTCACTAGTTGAGCCAGTTTGTGTATTTTCACGAATTTTGAAAATATACCAATTATTTTGCTAAGTATTAGCTAAATCAACCAATTTTTTTTATATTGTAACCCATTAGGGTTTATTCTTATTTCCCCTTCCCCCTTTCACGCCGTCACTCACTTCTTCATAACAAAAAAAAAAAAAAAGAGGGAAGACTCTCACTCAATCTCTCTTTCTCTCTTCCCCTCTGCCGAGCCCCTCCCTCTCTCTCTTTTCTCTCACTCCCGCCGGCGACGAGTCACCGCCGCCCAGCCTCCACGCGTCCCACTTGCGCCGAGCGCCGGCCAGTCGGCCCTGTTTCCCGTCGCGCACAGCTGCTGCGCAGCTCCTTCGGCGCCCCTCGCGCGACACCCAGCCGCACAGCCCGATGCCTCCTCGCGAAGGCGGACCCAAACCCTCCCGGCGAGCTTCTCCGCGTCGTGCCTCCCTCGCACGACCCCGACGCCGCACGAGACCCCGCCGCCGAGCCCAGCTCCTCCACGCGACGCCCGTCGCGTCCCTTCGCGTCGACGCGTACCAGATCCCGCAGTGCCTTTGTGCGCTCCGCGCGCCCCCTTCGCGCTCCCCTCCTCGCTACGATGCGAGCCGCCGTCCAGCGCCGACCCAGCCCCGTCCGTGCCCAGCTCCCACCGCGCAGCGCACGAGCTCCGCCCGAACGCCGCCTTGCCAGCGCGAAAAACCCTTCCGCGCGTCTTCCACGCGCAGCGCCTCCTCCGCGCGTCCCCGAACCAGCGCGCTGTGCCGGCCCAGCCCTCTCGCGCGCTGCCCTTGACGAGCCGCCGCCCTTCTCTTCTCCGCTCGTGCCTCTGTCCTCGAGCAGCCCCGGTGAGACCCCGCGCCACCTCAAGCGCGCGCTCCGCGCCAGCCCCGCGCTCTTCCTCCGCCCAGCTCTAGTCAACTCGCCGCGAGCTCCTCCGCGCCGCCGCTGCTCCGGCCCGCTGGTTTTGCCCCCTCACCGCCACTGCGAGGTCGAGTGCGGTGCGATTATTTCCGGGCAGCAGTCGTGCCGCCTCACGCTGCGCTCCTCGCGTGCGGACTCAGAGCTTTGTCGACGCGTGCGGCATTTTCTCGGTTCCGCTACCAAGATGAGATTCGACCCGAGATCGAGGTAAAACTCATGCTCGTTGCGACACCGTTGGGTGTTTTGATTCGCAAGATTTTATTTTTGAGTATGTCGCTAGTTTCTCGATTTCGTTGGTCGTGTTTGGAATAATACTTCGTTTTAGCTATTCCTTATCCATCAATTATAAGGTTTATAACTTATGAAGATTAGCGTTGAAAATCTTCTTTCACATGGGATTTTGATTTGCAAGGATTTTAGGAAATTGCTTGTGGTTTAGTTGTGCGGGAATTTCGATTTCCATTTGATTCGTGGTTATGTATTTGGCGGCGAAATACACTAGTTTGAGTTAATGTATTTTTGTGGTTCGATATTTTGTTTATATCTCATTTTGTGGCTGTGTTGGACTTATACGATCGAGTGTTTTGGTATTATAAAACTTCGTGGATTTATGACGTTTTGGAAACTAAAACTTCTTCAAGAGGTGTCGTTCTCAAATTATCACTCGAGAATTTATCAATTCGGCAAGAGTTATTGAAATCGGGTCACGGGTCCTTGTATTCACTTCCTTGTTTTTCTTTGATCTTGGAACTTATAGCGGTTAAAGTTTTTAAACCGAGAATCATCGATGTGACTCATTTCTTTATTATTCTTCCCAATTGTACAGGAACGTCAACGGCACAAGTTTGGACGCACGACCCTTCACCGTCCCCTTTTTACCAAAGGTATAAACGGCGGTTGGAAACAAAGTATTAGCGCTAAGCCACGACAACATTCTCTGTGACTTTCTTTTGTGGATTAAATGTCCATTGGTCTATTGTGAATCCGAGCCGCTGAGGCTCGGTGTTGAATTATGATTATATTGAAATTAATTATGATAAATAATAAAAATTATTCTGTGTGGTTGTTGTGATGGACTGTGACCGAAATTAGTTCGGTGCTGGGTTGAAATTAGGTGAAGGCTTCGGCCGGGATATCCGAAAAACAGGGGAAACTCTGCCGGATTTCCGGCTCGAATATTTAATACGTGATAAAATAAAGTCAGACACCGATTAGTTTAAGGAACTCATTTCTCACCTAATCTAGTCAAACGAAAGGCCCGATAGTTTGGATTTATTGTTGCGTTAAGTCAACGACATTCGGGACGAGAATACCCCTAGAGGGATTTCTCGACGAACCATTGCTCGACCAACTGTCTAGTGTCCCATTCTATGAGTCCATTAACTCTTAAAGTTTCATTCCTCTCGAATATTTAGTGGACTTCGATGTTGACCCTCTAATTCTCATATTCGACAGAAGTGTCACACCACATACTCCAAAGAGGGACGTCAAGAGAGGAAAATCGCGAGGACCAAGTCGGGGAGGCTTAGGACCTCAGGTAAGTGGATCTCCACTGTGGCACGAGCAAACTTTACAATGTTTGAATAAATTATGAATGTGTTGAGATTATATCAAGCATACGATGCTTCTAAATGGGGGCTGTTAGACTGTGTGGATCTCTTTTCTTGTTAAGACCGTGAATACGGGCTTTTTATCATGTTTGTCTCTTTCGTGCAACGAGCCTGCAGGTATGGGACTGTAGGTTCGTTTATGATAGGTTGTGTTTTCTAGGTGTGTACTGGTGCGTGTATTTATTTAAATGCATATATGTCGGTGGGTATGGGACCACAGACAGAAAACTACTCAACTTCGTAGTTCAGGCTCTAGTGTAGGGTGTATGTCTGGCTTGTGTGTGTATATGTTAGTATGACTTATCTGCCGGTGGGTATGGGACCACAGGCATAAAACTGTTTCTGTTGTTGTTGAGACTTTATTGCAGGTAAAAGAGAAAACTCTAAGACAAGAAAAAGGGAGCGAAAGCATTGTACATATACGGGTAGGGCCCGACGGGGCCGCAAGTCATGATCGGTTCCGAAACAGCCCGACGGGGCCACTGATTTCGTTTCGGGACGGCCCGAGAGACCTTGGGGAGGTCGGCGGACGACCTTCCTCTGTCGCAATATTTTGATCATTTGGGTAGGGCCCGACGTGGCCGCGATCATGATTTGGTTCCGAAATAGCCCGACGGGGCCATCATGTATGACAGATTTCGGAGCGACCCGAGGGACCTCGCGGAGGTCAACGAACCACCTTTCAGAACGGCCCGAGGGGTCTTGGGGAGGAGAGCCACGGACCTCCCCACAGTTTATGATGTGACGATCCGGATCGGCCCGACGGGGTAAAGTGCAATAATGAATTCCGAAACGACCTGACGGGGTCACTGGCCGTAAAAGGTTTCGGAATGGGCAGAGAGGCCCAAGGAGGATGAGTCCTCACAATCATAAAGAATACCGGGACGGTCCGAGGGGCCAAGATCCATAGCATGTCCCGAATTAACCCGATGGGGTGATTGCGCAATCAATCCGAAACAGTCCGACGGAACCCCAGTCGTGAGAAGTTTCGGATCGACCCGCAGAGGGTCCAGAGTTGTATAGTTCTAGAATGACCCGTAGAGGGTCCAGAGTTGTCTAGTTCTAGAACGACCCGCAGAGGGTCCAGAGTTTAGTTCTAGAACGACCCGTAGAGGGTCCCGAGTTGTTTATTTCTAGAATGACCCGCAGAGGGTCCAGAGTTGTTTATTTCTCGAACGACCGCAGAGGGTTCAGAGTTGCTTAGTTTTAGAATGAACCGTAGAGGGTCCAGATTTGTATAAGTTCTAGAACAACCCGCGAACGGGTTTAGATGTGTATTAAATTTTGGAATGACCCGTGAGAGGTCTAAAGAAGGGGTAAGGCCGATGCGACCTCCCTAATATTATAGAATCAAGAATTCTTAAATAGTAAACCGTGTGCACACATATTTTTATAAGCTAAGTCAGAGAGTTGTGAACTTGAGTGAAATTAGAATAAAGTATGAGATTAACTTTATCGAGATTAATGGGTCGTTGAATCCGACCTCGTTACATGTCACAACTCTTTTGCAGGTATTTTATCCCGCGTAAGTTCAGCACATTATATCTGAATTCTACTCCGCGGGCAAGATTATTTAAGAGTGTTGTTTACTCTTCGAACTACGACGACTAGATCGTCGAGTCTATCCATTCGTTGAATTATAATATTGTGATACCTCTTGATTGTATGTTACCTGCAGACTTAGAAATTTATCTATCTAATCCACTTACTGGGCTAATAGCTCACTAGTGTGCTCGTGTCGCAGGTATCTTGTCACGATGCAAAAAGGGCGAGGCGACAATGACAGGAACAACGAGTGTATACGGGACCGACCTGTAAAACTTTACGTGGACTACCGGCTAATCGTTGGCAAAGAAAGGTTTTAAATTCCGCATATTTTGTAAATGTTAAAATTAAATTTATTTTGGTTATGGTGAGGATTGGTGAACCTCATGTTTAATATTAAAAGTTTGGTTTTGTAACTTAATTTAAAAAGTTTAAATTTGACCGTATTTTTAGGAACCAAAATACCGTTTTGAGTTTTGGGTCGTTACAAAGTACCATTGAGTTCACTAGTGAACGGTTAATTTATAATTACTCACGAATTAGAGCGATCAAACTGTTTAGTTCCAGAAGTCAACACTTAAGCGAACCACATTAACTTTTCGGTTGTGAATTCTATATCTGTAATTCATATATCCAGCTTCAATGAATTGCGGACTCTCAAAATGCAAATATTGAGCCAAGTTATTTTTTGCGCCGAAACAAGCAAAGAACCCGTCAATCCAAAGGATAAGTCTATAAACTACTTAGGATTTGGATCGACCATCATGTGGTCATCTAGTGACCTTAACTTGAATCGTTATAATGGTACTTAGATAAAGATTCTAGATTAAGGTCGGTCCAAGTCCTAAATAATATATTATATAAATTACCTCTATTCTAGTGTCACATACACTGACCATCCGGATTAGACGGTCATGTTCATAACGTCAAGAGATCATTACTCTTTGATCTATCACTGGCTAGTTTAAGTATGTTAACGTATAATTTTAATCATCTTATATTTAAACCTCTTTACATACTAAAACTATAGTTTAGTTAACATATTTTAGATTTTAATAAACATTCAATATTATAGTAAAATAAATAAACAAAATTAAAAAATAACTACTTCTTTTATTTATTCTTAGAAAGTATTTAATACATTTGATTTTAGGGGCATATCCCTTAAGTATATAATAAAATGCAGTCATCTTCATTAGCAGGCCCAAGATGAAAGCAAACTAGTATAAATATGGATATTTGTCCAATACTTTTTGAACTTCACTTCCATCTTTTCCACCATCGGACCTAATAATGGTGGACCTCATACGCTACTTGAAGCATGTAGAGATTTCTAATATGTAATGTAATGCTAGGTTAGTAGTTTGACTATACACAGCAAATAATGAAAAAGTTACTAAGTAAAATGTTTTGAGAAAATTTAGCATGATTTCAACTGTAATAACCCAATCCTCACTAATAAAACAGAGGGCATCCGCGATTAAATCAGTCGCGGATGTTGGCTTTCAGCAACTGATTAGGGTAGAAAATCAGTCGCGGATAGTTAAAAACTTGGAGAAATCGGCTATACTTATCCGTGACTAATATTTCTTAAAAATCAGTCGTGGATAAGGAAAATAAAAGCGGGATCAATTGGCGCGAATTATTCTAACTATCCGCGACTGATATTTCTTATAGATCAGTCACGGATAGTTGGCGGGAAATTTTTTGCCTCACAATTATTCGCCATTCTCCAAACGTTTCCGCGAGTGAAAATTCAGTCGCGAATAAGTGTCGGAAAACTGAAAAGACGCGACCAATTGGCGTATACTTTATTTTGTGGCGACTGATAGATCAGTCACGGATACATATATCCGCGACTAAATTATCAATCACGGATAGTTTAAACGCGTCCCGATGCTAAAAAATCGGGACATTATTTCGCATGCTTTTCCCAACTGATCTATCAATCACGGATACATGTATCTGCGACTGATATGTCAGCCGCAGAAAGTCCACGAAAACTTCGATAAATCATTTCGATGCTCGAGACTTCCCATGCTTCTCCGGTCCCCTGCTTCCCCTGCTCCTCCGCCTCCGCCCGCTCCCTCGGTCCCCTGCCTCTACTGCTCGCCTACCCCGCCGACGCCGTACGACCTCTGCGACTACTCCCCTGCTTCGTTTGCCGTCGTCTGTGGCGCTGCCCGCCGCGCCGCCGCGTCCGCTGTCGCATTCCGCCATCACTGCCGGTAAATAGTTTATTAATTTTATTTATATGTTTTATTTTTAATTAGTTTATTTTTATTTTATTTAGTTTTTTAGTTTTTAGTTTTTGTATTTGTTATTACTAGTAAATAAATATTAATCATATTTGAAAATAATAATAAAATGATAATTAATTAATGAAATATTAATTAACTATTAGATTAGTGAAATATTAATTAGTAAATAATCAAATTGAAATTAAAATTAAAATATTAAATACTAAATAAATAATTTAAATAACTAATAATTAAATAAGAAATAAATTTATAATTTATTAATTAAATAAAGTTTAATTAGTAATATAATTAATTATAAATTAATAATGTGTTTAAACGTAAGTAGTAAATGTTGGCGTAAAATTTGAACTAACGATGAGATCCGCACGTCTGAAAGTGATGCGACAATGAAAAATAATTGTTGGTCGGAAAAAGAGAAAAAGACAGAGTTTTTTAAGTGATTCGGCCATCTTCCGGAGTAATAACCTACGTCTACTGTAAATTTTATTTTGTTCTTTGGAATTCCCAGTAAGAATCGACCAACCAACCCATTCTTATATTCATCATTTCCTTTATATAGTCGTGGAATGACAGTTCAGAAGAAAGAAAGCATAACGCACGATCCCATAAATCTCGGGATTAATTAAATTAAATGCGCAATTATTTCTTCCTAAAAACTCAGATCTCAATAGTTATATCAATCACGAGTCTTACGGGCTTAATTACAGAATATCCCACGATCGGGGCTAGAAAAGCGGAACAAAAGAAAGACCTAAACTACCACGCGTGGATTTCATCTTCGATCGGGGGTTACCAGCTTCGCAGGTCGGGCCTTCTGTTTTGAGTGAAGTCCTTGTTTCCTCTCTGAGGCTAGCTTCACGGTGTCGGATCCTCTTCGATGATCCGTGGTCTTCTTGTCTGTCAATCCTGCTTTGAGAAACTGGTCATAAAATCGACATCATCTTCGGTGATATTTGTCCTGTTTATCATCATGGGAATGAGGTTGAGAATCATCTTTGATGATCCTTATCCCATCTTGGTTCGGGGGAGATTCTCGTGGTGATGTGGCATTCCTCTTTTTTCGAGAAAGTGTGCGTAAGCTCGTTCCTATTGTGCTTCGGAGCCCCCGATGCTAGATCAGCTGACGAAAAATCACTGATAACAGTAAATAACTAATAATTAGTAACGTATATAATAATAAATTAATAATTAATAACGATGATAATAATAAAATAGTCATTAATTTTAATAAGTAGTAAATAAATAAAATTAGCTAATAAGAAAAATAATAACACAATAATAACTTAAATAGAAATAAATTAATAACATAATTAATAAAATAATTAATTATAATTGATAAAAAAAATAACTTAAATAGAAATAAATTAATAACACAATTAATAAAATAATTAATCGTAATTAATAAAAAATAGCCTAAATAGAAATAAATTAATAAAATAATTAATAATAAATAAAAAAATTATTAGTTAATAAAATAAATAATAATAATTAAATAATTAATAATGAATAAAGTTCTTATGAAATTGACAGAGTAACAATAGATAAGAGTTGGACTAAGATGACCAGTAGAATAAATAGATGGTATGTAGACAGAGCGAAGGAATTTTCAGAAATGTCGAAATTATATGCTGACGATGAAGGAAGAGCATCATGTCCGTACACCAAGTGCTTGAATGCGAAGGGTCAACCGACTGACACAATATTTTATCACATTGTTCAGTTTAGTTTCAATCAGTCGTATGAAATTTTGGTAAATAATGGTGAAGTACTTCCGGGTTTTGAAGATATTGAAGAAATTCACGAAGTGGCGGACAATGTGGCGAAGTAGATAATGACAACGTGGAAGACTTATTGCATGATGTTTTTCTAGGTTCAGACGATGAATGTGGTTATAATGCCAATGAAGGGGCCAATCGTAGTGCTCGACATGATGATCCTGACGTTGAGAAACTATTTGACGATACGGAGAAGCCATTATTTTTAGGATGTGAAGATTTTTCAATTTTGAGCTTCTTGTTGAGGATGATGCATGTGAATGTAACGTGTAAGATGTCGAACATTGCAACGGATATGATGTTGCAGTTGCTAAACGAAGATTTTAAAATGGCAATTTTGCCAAAGAATCATTATGAGACAAAAAAATATATGCACTCGTTTGGTTTGAGGTACGAGTCAATCCACGCTTGTGAAAATGATTGCACACTATTTTGGAAAGAGAATGAATATATGAAGATCAGTCTTGTTTGCAAAAGTAGTTGTTGGGTGGAAAATATGACTTCATAGGGGAAAAAATTTCCAAAGAAGGTTCAATGTTGTAATGTTTAATTTTGATATTTGGTTGCAGGTCGAGATGTTGCTGTTTTTGATTATCTGTATGGCCACCGCTGCTGCTGGAGGCAGATCTGGCGACTATCCCACATGCCGACCGTGGGTTCCGCCAGGATGCAATGACTCGTCCTTATCGTCCACTTCAGCTACAGCGCAAAGACGACCACAGCGTATACTTGTTCGAAAGGATACAGCCGCGTCTGGGAGTATTGGTACATACAAAAATCTTTACAATGTGTATAAAAAATTGACTATTAACATTTTAACAAATATAAGTTAAAAAAACTTAACAGAGACTCCTAGAAGACGCGGGCCAAATGTAAATCTTCAAGCTGCAGCCGAACTTGTTAGTAGTGCCCCGGGTTCACGCATCACGCTTCAGCAAGACGAGCACACACTGAAGTTTGTCGGAGTGTCAGCAGTGTGGTTCGCAACCGAGTGCGACATTGTCGTCCGGCGAGATTGTCTGATGGAGTACCATTTCTAGAAGGATGTGCCGACCGAAGTGAAGACGAGGATGATTCATCGGCTAGCTGTAAGTACTATAAATTAGAATTAATTAATTTATTTATCTTTAATTATGTGAAATTAAATATGCTTTTATTTACTTGGCAAGCGAGATTTGCTATCCAGATGGACAACGTTAGGTTTATGCTGATCGTCGATACCCAATTACACGTCACCCGGAAACGCACAAGGAATGATCTGAAGAATCATTGGGCAAATGAAGACGGTGAGGATGATCCAAACATGGCTCGAGTGAGGCCACCTAGTAACGTCCGCAGTGTACAAGACTAGAACCATACTGGGTTGTAGACCAAGCCAAAGTAATATAGTTTTATATTATCATTTGTGGCAGTTATAAAAAAATAAAACTAACGTCTTAATTTTGCAGCGTTATGCAGCGGGTATGAGAAAGAATCGAGCTCAGCAGCTCGATCAGAGTAGGCACGGATCCAGATCCATAGCTGACCACAAATTCAAAATGGTAAGAAATTTTCAATTTGCAAATCATTTGAAATATACTTGTTTGTAACTTGACAATTTTTTTGAAATTGTAGATCACTCTTGAGTCAACAATGCCACCGAGCCCCATTGAGATGCATCACAAGCTACACTACAGGGGTGGCTGGCAGAACGATCACGCAAGAAAAGAATATGTAAGTTTGTTTTACTTTGAAGTTACCATTTTTTTAAAGGTTATGTGACTTTAAAATACTAACTTATCTAATCTTATTTGTTGAAGGAGGAGATTATTAGTCAGCGTGATGAGCGTCTATCTCAAATTTCGCCAAAGACGCAGCTCACCCCGAAGCAGCGTTTTGACTTGGAGGCCGACGTTGTTAGGAGCGTTCGCGGAAAAGAGAAGACAGTGAAGTACAGCTGGATGGCGGGATTTGGGCCAGTCTTGAAGAAGAAGGATCGCGTGGCGTTGGCGTTGGCATCGCAGCTTGGACAATCAGAGGCCGACGTTATTCGAGAGCGGCTCGCCTAGGTGACCCAACGACTTGCTGTAACTGAACGAGAACTCAGAGAAACACAACAGCAAGCAGCAGCCGAACGATGTGTAGGGGAGGAACGGTGGCAGGCTAGTAAAAGGAACTTTGACGAGTTGACGGAGTTCCTGCGTGGCACGCTTCCTGCCACCTTCAACATCGGGCGCACTACCGATGGCGTGAGCGGTAGTGCCATGCGACGTCAGTCTCCTATGCCAGATGACATCCCAGATGCGGATTTAGAGTAGAATTAGATGTGTTTCAGACTTTTGTTTATCAGACTTTTTTACTTTAGTAGTTGACACTATTGTTTTTATTATATACACTATAGTTATGTGTGTGTGTGTTTTTTAACGTATTTATATTAGTTTTCTTATATTATAGAATTATTCATAAATATGCCATTTATATAAATTAATTTAGTATGAAAAGGAAATTAATTAAATAATTAATAAATAATATTACAAATATTAAATTTGTATTTAAAAAAATAAAAATACTTTTTGCGACTGATATTTCAGTCGCGAATAACATATCCGCGAGTGAAATATCAGTCGCTGATAGTTCGCTGTAAACTATATGCGAGTGAAAATTCACTCGTTGATAATTCATTGATACTTATCCGCGAGTGATATTTAACTCGCAGATAGTTCCCCACACTCCTATCTGCAACTGATAACCCAGTCGCGGATTGACTTATCTGCGTTTGATAGTTCAGTCGAGGATAAGTTCGCGGCAAAATCGACTCCCACCAAAAAAAAGTATCCATGATGGACAGTTAAGTCGCGAATGCTTATCTGCGAGTAAGCATCCGCGACTGAATTACGACTGATTATTTCAGTCGCGGAAGCCCTTTTTCCTACTAGTGCCTCTTTTGTCAAGAAGTCTTGTTTTAGCTCCCTAATAAAATTATGAATACACTTTTGTATCCCACTACTTTTTCAAGCATCAGGTTGTCGAGTTCCACTAAATCGGCATGTCGGGAGAGAATGTCCTATGCGGTAGACATTTTTGCTTGCAATATTGTCTCCATGATTAAACACTGAGCTATGAGCGTTCAAATAAAGTATAGCCTTCTAATTTTTTTAATTGGTTCGTGAACCATATTCAAACTTACTTTTATAATTAAGTTAATTATATGACATACACCTTTGATAAAACATCTCTTTGTGGTATCCACTTACCAAAGGTTCAATTATGACATTGTTGTTAGACACGTTGTAAAGCATCTCCACGATCACATGGTTCCCAAAATTGTAATCTACTAAAACCATTTAAAACTATCTTTGAAATATTTTGTGTTGAATGAGTCACATCTAAAAGATGAAAACCAATAATTCTTTTTCGTAATACCCAATCACAATCTGCATGAATAACTACACTTATATAATTTTCTTTTGTCTTTGCACTCCAAACATCAGAGTTCATGATAACACAGAATGAACTTGTGTTTAACTGCTCTTTTACCGCGTCCCTCCGTCTATTGCAACATTGGATTATTTCATTATGGTAGTTACCTTAGAAACAAATTGGTATTGGGAGCAAAAAGTCCTAATATATTTCTCCCGTGAGGTAAATTTCTTCTTTTTTGTTGTTTCTTGAACACCTCGGAAATAAGAAAAAAAGAAAACGAAAGAAACGAGGGATACATTTACTTGTTTTCCACGGGTAACAAGTACCAAACCCGTTTTTAACGGGTCCGCAACCCATATTTTCAAGTTTATCCACAATCTAACATAATTTTAGTATTAAAAAAACTAAATAAATAATGTAAAGCAATCTATACAATATATTATATGCCAAAAGCGTTTCCCCAAAGTTTCGTAGTGTTTTTTTTTAAGCGGTTTCGTGGTCTTTTTTTTTTTTTTTTTGCGTTTTTTTTTGTAAAAAAACGCATTGTTTAGGGAGTTAAACTGATTTTTTTTCAAAAATTGGGCTTTTGTATAATTTTTTAAAAGTTTAAGGACTAAAATGAGAATAAATAAGGTTGTAAATGTAAGAATAAGGGACTTAAAAGCAAAATAAAAAAACTGACTCAAACCCGTGCGCGTGGGGCCCCATGCCAGTTTTGTCCCCTACCTGCTCCCACTCTCCCTCTTTGGCGCCAGCCAGTTTTTTTTTTTTTTTTTCAAAATTTTCTTTTTTTGTTTCTTTTTTTCGAACTTTCCTTTTTTTTTTCTTCTCTATTTTTATTTTAAAACCTATATATATATATATATATATATATTATCTCTCTCTCAAAAAAAAATCTCTTTTGATATTGTAATATTTTTTATTTTTAATATTACTTTGATTTATAACTTTTTAAATTTTATTTTTAATTCAAAACATTGTTTTTAATGCTTTTTTTTTATCTCTCTCAAGAAAAAGTTTCTCTTTAAATATTGTAATATTTTTATTTATATTATTATCATGTTTTATCTTTTATTTTTAATTTTATTTTTAATTTAAAATTTTATTTTTAATTTTTTTCTTCTTTTCAATTTTTTTTTCATTCTCTAGTTTATTTTTAAACCTAAATATTTTTTATTTCTTTTTTATCTCTCTAAAAAACGCGCGCGTCGGTTTATCATTTGTTTTTTCGAATTATTCTTTTTTTTTTAATTTTCTCATTTTTATACTCCTCTATTTTTATTTTAATTCCTATATTTCTTTATCTATCACAAAATTTTTTTATTTCTCTCTTTCATAATATTTTTTATTTTTATTATTATGTTATTTTATATTTTTATTATTTTATTTAATTAAATATTATTTTATTATTATAATTTTTAAATAATAAGATTTTTGGAAGAGGCTTCCGTTCCCCACCACCACAAGGCACAAATGTGTGGCCCAGAATCATTTAAAAAACTTTTTATTTATTTATTTTTTGGTACTTTATTTTTACTGTATTACAATTTAGGCCCAATTTTTAAAAAAATATTTGCTGCCCCTAAAAGAAATGCATTTTTTTCATCAAAACGGTAGAAAAATTCCAACAAACTGTTTCGAAAAAAACTACAAATTAAAATTCAAAATTTTAAGAAGTTATAAGGGGGACGGAAAAGTTTCCCACCACAGCCACATTCAAGATTTTTATTTTTATTTTATGATTTAATAAGTTAATAAAAAAATTATCATACGTGCTTCGCACGTGTAATAAAACTAGTAATTTATAAAAAATCATATTTTTATGTAATTTTATTTTAATTAAAACACATCGTGCTTTGTTTATCAAAACGTGTGCACCGCGAATAAGTTTTCATTTTGTGATAATAAATAGGGCCAGTTAAGGATTTAGCCATTTTGTAGTCCATGTTTTAAAGATATAGCCCACGTTTTGAAAAATTAGCAAAATAGCCATCAGGTCACCATCTAAAAATCTATGACTAAAGAAATAAAATTTGTGACTACATAAATAAAATACACAGTCATAAAATTTGAAATAAACACAATAAAAAATTTAAACATCCATTAACAAAATAATAACTCACAAATAAATGATTGCTTATACAACCAATTTCATAAAATTTATTACTAAATAAAAAATATCTTATAAATAGAAAAAAAAAATATGCAGTCAAATAAGTCACAAATTTCATGACTAGAGACACAAAATTTTAGACAATATTATCGGCAACAAACAATAAAAACAGAATTCAAAAAATTAATGACTACAGTCTCAAAAATCTAAACACGAATGTATGGCTATTTTGCTAATAAAAGCAAACATAAGCTAATTGTTAAAAACATACATAAAAATATGGCTATTTATTTAAAAAATCGTAATAAATATCTTTGTCAGTTTCCGCATAAACTAACTCGTCTTTGCCCCATAAAAGCGCGGGAGATAAAAATCAGTTAAAGTTACTTTCTCTCTCATCCCCACGTCTGTGACGCGGCTAATGCACCGCGTGCCACGTGTAAACCGACACACTCTCTCTCTCTCGATTCCCTTTACTTCGTTTCTACGTTTTTCTGAAACTCAAGAATCAACGTCAGCTCTTAAATACCTTCTTCCCAAAACCCTATTCACTCAAAAATCCCCTAATCGAAAACCCTAACTAACAATTTCCATCGCCATGGCTGAGAAATCGAGCTCTCTCTACCCAGAGGTCATCCAAACCAACCCCGAAGCCGCCACGTATTCATCTTCTTCTTCTTCTTCGGTTCTGTACCCTAAGATTGATGTGAACGACATGGCGGAGAATCTCTTCCCGGACGAAAACGACGCCGTTGTGTCGGAAAACCCTAGCGCCGTCGCTCAGTCGGCCGAGGAGGTGATGGTCAGGATTCCGGGCGCGATCGTCCACCTGATTGAGCAGGACAACAGCGTCGAGCTCGCCGCCGGCGATCTCTCCGTCGTCGGGCTCCGACAAGGCGAGAACATCGTGGCCGTCCTCGCCCGCGTCGGCGAGGACCAGATACAGTGGCCGCTCGCCAAGGACGAGGCCGCCGTGAAGCTCGACGCCTCGCACTACTTCTTCGCTCTCCGTGTCCCCGCCGAGGCCGAGGAGGATCGGTTCGAGACGCTGAATTACGGGTTGACGATCGCCTCGAAAGGGCAAGAGGGTTTGATTGCGGAGCTGGACCGGATTTTGGAGAGGTACAGCGCCTTCTCGGTGGAGAAGGTGGAAGGGAAAGGGATTTTGGACGGAGCGGTGGCGCGGGAGACTTCGCCCGAGGAGTTCGACTCGGAGGAAGGGAAGAGGGAGCTGGTGAGGGTGAGCTCGGCCGCGTATTGGGCGACGGTGGCGCCGAATGTGGAGGACTACAGCAGCCGCGCCGCGAAGTTGATAGCCGCAGGGTCGGGGCAGCTGATCAGGGGGATCTTGTGGTGTGGAGATGTGACGGTTGATAGGTTGAAATGGGGCGATGAGTTCTTGAGGAAGAGGATGAGTAAAAGCTACAACAAGGAGGTTAGTCCTGAGACGTTGAGGAGAGTTCAAAGGTTAGATCTTTTTCGCCAATTCAATGTTCTGCCACTTTAAATTTTGTGCCATTTGATTATGATCACTAATTTCTGATTAAGAATATAATTGTGTGCTAGTTTTGAGTGACATATAGAATTATAAGTCAATAACTCTTAAGGTAGATCTATCAAAGGTTTGATCTTTTTTGCCAATTCAGTGTTCTGCTACTTTAAATTTTGTGCCATTTGATTATGATCACTATTTCTGATCAAGAATATAATTGAGTGTTAGTTTTGAGTGACATATAGAATTATAATAACTCGTAAGGTAGATTTACCAAAGGTTTGATCTTTTTTTGCCAATTCACCCCTTGTTTTAGGTGGGCATTTTGCCCATAAATGGGATAGAAAAAATGGTTTGAAAATAGTTTGGAATTGTTTGAAAATGATTTGAAAAAATGATGTAAAAATGATTTGACTTTGTTAATTTCGAGGTGGTATGAATGGTTGAGATTTAAAGATATTATATATGGATTTGAAAAGTTAAAAAAAATAGTTGAAAAAAAATAGAATGTAATGGAATGGTTTGGAGGATTAGGAAAGTTGAAAAAAATGAAAAAATAAAATGGAATGGAATGATTGAAATGGGTGGGGCAAATAAATGGTCAATGTTTTGCTACTTTAAATTTTGTGCCATTTGATGACAATCACTAGTTTCTTATTAAGAACATAATTGTATGTTAGTTTTGAGTGACATATAGAATTGCAAGTCAAGAACTCTTACGGTAGATTTAGGAAATGAGTATAGATTGAAAAGTAAGCTCCAATGATTTGCCATAAAGTTTTACTCACTAATTACAATATTTGACTTATGTGAGCTTGCCTTGACTAGTTTCTTAGTTGCAATTTTTTCTGAACTTTTTTGCTTTATCCACATCTCACATTGCACCACGTTTTTGGCATATTAGATATGTTTTATTATTATTATTATTATTATTATTATTATTATTATTATTTTATTTTTTATTTGTTTCGGACCTTTGTTACTTTTTGTGCTATGGAAACTGTAATGTTGACTAAATTGTTATTGTTCTTTCAGGGTAAAGAAGCTGACAAAGATGTCGGAGAAAGTAGCGAATGGAATACTTTCTGGTGTTGTCAAAGTGTCTGGATTCTTCACTAGCTCGATTGTCAACTCTACAGTGGGCAAGAAGTTTTTCAGCCTCCTGCCTGGAGAGATTGTCCTTGCTTCCTTGGATGGATTCAGTGAGTCTTTTGTCTCAAACTCCTCCTTTTCCTTCAACGTTGACCACTATACCCGTAGCAATATTACTCTGGATAAAATTACGGAACATATTTTACTGGCGGCTTATTACATCAGCATTTCTTCATAACTTAATTTAATGGATTTTCGGTCCACAGGCAAGGTGTGCGATGCCGTTGAAGTTGCTGGAAGAAATGTCTTGTCGACCTCATCTGTGGTGACTACAGGACTTGTATCTCAGAGGTAATTCTCATTCAAACATGAACCAAAAAATCGTTGATTTTCCTCTAAACAGTCTCCAGTATTCTTAAAAAGTGTGGGTTTACATATAGGGCAAGTTTTTTAGTAGTCTTGGAAAACCAGCTCTTGGTGTAATGCAACTTATGCAATACATGTACAGTTTTAGATTGAATTTTTAGAGCTTCTTCTGTGCGAAGCAACGAATTTTGATTTTGGGCGAATAGATGGACTTGTTGAAATCGTGTATTCTTCAGTTTCTAAAATTGGGGGATTGTGTTCGAATTTGATTCACAGGTATGGAGAGCAAGCGAGGCACGTGACAAACGAAGGGGTCGATGCAGCAGGGCATGCATTCGGGACTGCTTGGGCGGTGTTTAAGATTCGAAAGGCTCTGAATCCAAAGAGTGTCATCAAACCCACAACTCTTGCTAAAGCTGCTGCGCAAGCTAATTCTTCGCACTCAAAGCCTAAAACGAAATGAGTAACTCCTCGAAAATATCTCCATTCTATTTATTCGTTTTAGTTTCATTTTCTTTTGGTGTGAAGTTCTGTGTTAGAATAGTAAATGTTTCTTTAGAGTGAACATTGTTGTGTGAGAAAACAGATATAGCTATAGATGTTGTAACTTATGAACAATGATCTTGGTTTCTTGTAGCATTATGATTCCTATAGTTGTACACGATCGCGTTCATGTGTTCATTTGTAATTCATCGTAAATGAGAATGTTTCTGAAGTAGAGCTTTTTGTGCATGGGAAAACCCTTGGCCTTGATCCGTTATTTCTTTACAAACTGGTGTTTTTCTTTCTAATTCCTCTTATGTTTTTCTTGTGATGATTAGCAAATTTCACTCAGTAAAAAAGAGGATACATTATCTTGATTTCCCATAAGAAAACACGTTACTATCTGACGCGATTAAAGATCCAACAGTTTCTGAAAGCCACATCAAAGCAAATCAGCAATTGAAGCTTCTAGTGCCCAAACAAATATAATCACAAACTACAGTAACTATGAATTATTATCCTTTAATGGGCCCTATAACGTTACTGTCTTCATCATAATTATTAAATTCCACTTTGAATCTTCGTTTTTCATGGCAGTTATCATTCATTTGAGAATGTTGTACAACTTGGCCACTGAAGTTTTGGGTTATTGGTGTTTTGCCACTAGTGGTGAAAGTGGAGTTTCCTATGGTTATCGAAATAGAAGTGGAACATTTGTTGCACGTTTTTGCAATTCTTGTGGTATCTAAACATTAGGGTTTTAGCAATTCTTGTGGTATCTAAACATTAGGAAGATATATGGAGGAAAAAAAAAAAAGAATGAAAAGAAAAATCCAACTTTTGAAATAAATAATAGTTCCTTGATCATTTGAATAAGGATCATCGCCGACAGTTATATAGCAAAACAATTAGTGATCTGTACGGACGACTGAATAGCTAAAACATTCAAATGTTCAAGGATTGTGAAAGATAAAAGGACACGATCTTATTCCTTGGTCCACATTCAAAACTATACTAAATTCCCAGTTCTCTCTCTCTCTCTCTCTCTTTTTTTTCTTCGTTTGACATGGAACATATTACTGAGTTTAACACGCTTAATACTTAGTTGCTATGGCATAAACCTTCCATTACTAACGGACCAACATAATCAATCCCTCAATAGCTAGTTTTGAAAGGCTTGTATGTCTTGAGATCAAGAACCACCCCCGCGAAGGAGCCAACAGCGGCGGCTATAGACACTGAGAGGCAAGTCATACTAAGGATCTGAAGGCCAAGCCATTGCCCACTCCAACGCGGAATTTTCTTCTGAGCAATGTACATCTCCACGGGGAAATAAACCGTCAATGGCCAGAATCCAAAGGCTCCGAGTATGCCAACAACATCGTTGAAGAAAGGCATGAGCATGGCTATGAGAGTGGTCAACATGACAAAGATAGTCCTCCAAATAAGGCGGAAAAAGTTGAGCTGGTAAACACCGAAGAACGGGACTGGAATGTCGTACTCGGCGGTCACAAAGTCGCTCTTCGGCCACTTTTGTGCGCTCCATTTCTCCACAAAGGCAAACAGTGGCTGGCAAAAGACCTGCATAGTAGTAGTAGTAGTACATGACGAAGTTTAGTACTTCCATAGTTAAGCGTATTTGTTTTTCTAAATGGCGAAAACTAATACCTGATAGGCACCAATAAGGTGGACAACAATGGCAATATTGGCAATGTCTAGCAGCCAATAGGGGTTGTAGAATCCAAACCCGGTTAGGAGATTTCCTGGTGAGTCATCACCGAAAGCAGCATAGCCAAAGCATCCGCAGAGCATGTAGAACACCGTGGTGACTGTCACACTGAGTACAGTCGCCTTCTTCATGGTCTTGTGCTCTGCGGGTGGAGACTTTATCGTGTCCTGAATTTCGATCAGAACCAAAGAGAAAGAGTACGCGAATGCAATTGCTCCAAAAGCTTGCAGGCTCCTCCACATCTTCTGTGTGGAAGTGACTGTACCGGCTCGAGTCATTGTCCCGATGCTGATACCAAGTAGGCTTCCTTTAATCTCTCCATTACCTGCAACAGATTGTAACCCAAAAAAAAAGGTATAAATGTGTCACTTTGTAAGACAGATTGCATAGTGATTTTGGGGTTGTTTTTTTTTTTTTTTTTTGAACCTGCAACTTTGCCTATGCCAAGACCAAGACCAACAGTTGAGTATGTAAAGGACATAATAGCTGCAACTATGGAGAGCCACCAAACTTGACTGAAATCTGGGATCTGAGAAAATAAAATCTCTGAAATCCCAAAAGTTATCATGTATCCGTTGCTCGACATGTGGCATGGATTTTTCCCTCCACTGCTATGGAAACAGTTTGATCTTTTTATTGCCCTGAAAATTCAACAACAGAAAAAGAGACATATTTAGTGTTTCCGTTATAAAGTACTACATAAGTACTAAAGTCTACAGATTATTACTCACATCATGCTAACTGAAGCAGCAATTGTATATCCAATTGCAACTCCAAACAAGTTTATGTACTGAATTAGCCCACATAGCATGACCCTTTTCCCACCTGAAATTGGCTCAAATGAGAAACTATTGTCACTATTGAAAAAAACCAGATCACAATTTGTATGTACACAAGAAATGGTTTAGACCATATGATCTCTTACCCAAGTTGGCTTTGACAGCTTCCATGTAGGTGTAGTTTCTCTGACCGGTGACAGGGTCACCGGTCCTGTAACACAGGGCTAAGAGGTTTGAAGTGTAGAGATTGACCAAGGCAAAGAGTAACAAGACAATCGGTCCTGTAACCCAACCAAGCTGAGCCACAGCCCATGCCAAGGAAAGGACTCCTGACCCTATAACCGCCGTGATGATATGCGACGTTGCGGTCCAAAAAGTTCCTGCCAAAAACCATTCATAACATAGCTTTAATATCATGTCATTGAGCTAAATAAGATGCCACACAATATGAGTCCGATATTGATATGAACATGAATACCCAAGTAAGAATTTGACAGGGAATTCACTACTAGAGATAGTACTGCCTCATAGTAAACAAAGAAGCTTAGACATGAAGTTACTAAAATACTATGTCCAATATTAAGGAATTCACTACTAGATATTGTCATATATTGTTATTGAACATGAAATCTAAGCTATAATAATCATAGGAATGAGATGAAGAAGAGAAACTAAATCCACTAGTAAGATAGAACTCTTTATCTTAACAGACAAATAAGCTTGAACATGATGTTACTAAAGTTAATAGAAATATATTGACATGAACATGGAAGCTAAGCTATGGTTGTGAGGTTTTATACCTGTTCTCTTCAAGCGACCGTCGTCATCGAAGCACTTGGAGTAGTTGGACTGAGGATTTATTGCATCAGCCTCACTGGCTTTGGGCTGTTCCTCAACTTGCAAGTAGTGCCTAATATCATGTCTCTCTTCTACCTGAGAACAACCATTGTTAAGTACTTATATGCAACGGAAAAGAATCGAGTGATATACGATGTTATGTCTCTTACAGCTCCGTGGTGAATCCTGCTAGGAAGTGTTCGACTCCTCGGCAACATGGCTTTGAAAGTACTTGAAAAATCCCAGAAAGGAAGTTCTCAGCAATACAGAGATAAAAGAGAGAGAGTGTGTGTGAGAGAGAGGTGAAAAAGGGATAGAGACTAAGGTGAATTGATTAAGCTCAGAACTATAGAGTGGGAATTTATAGGTAAATACAATGAGTTGAATAGAGAATGTGAGAAGTGATATAAGTGGTTCAACGCGTTTGAGGGCCAAACTCATGTATCACGAATCTCTTAGTGCTTGTTCCAAATACTCATGCTATTCTCTATACTCTCGAGTTTTATTCAGAGTGAAAAAAAATAAAAAATCAAATATAGTATATATGTACTACGACCTTTTTTTACTTGTTTTGGTCGTTATTTTTTTCGGGACTTTGATTTTTTAACAAGTATTAGCATATCATTTCCCAAAATAAACTTTAGGAAACATATATTAAAAAAAAGGTCGTTATGACAATCGGTTTTGGAACACATAATGTTAATCTAAATTCATGAATGTAATTGGATAATTAAATACCAAGATCAATAGTTGAGGAACTTGAGAATGAAGGGTCGAGGTAGACAATATGTACAAATATCCTTTAAGCAAAATAATAGGGACAAGAAATCAATATTTCAAGAAGAAACGCAATGATATTCTCTTCACAAGGAGTGACACATAGCTGCAATTTTTTGTTGTGATTTTGTTTTTGTAGTCCGGGGAAAAACTCATTACAATTTTGATATAAAGATAAAAATTAAAATCACAACAACAAAAATTGCAGCTACTTGTCATTGCAATGTAAAGAATAAATAAAAATCAGATCAAAATTGCAGCTACAATATTGATAAAACTGATCTTGCTTATTTTGTACTATAAATATTAACATAAGTCGGTCATTTTATTCGATGCATAAATGATATAGCAGGTTCAACTTCTCCACAGTCCATTTTGGGACAAATTTTGGATAAAATTAAAACTATGAGGATTCACTTGAATCAAGTCTATTAACAAAGGAGGTACAAAAATATCATGTATACCTATATATATATATATATATATATATACAACCTTTTTATTAAATTAAGGTTTTTAGTACATTATATCCTATTATAGAGAACAATTTTAGACAGTCATGTCTTACTGAATAATTTTTCTTTATGATGCTTCAAGAGTAAATTTACTATATAGTACAGAATTTACTAAAACTATAACAGTGGCATAAAGTTTTTTTATTAGCCAAAAAAAATTAAAAGAAAAAAGGTTATAATATAAAGTGGGAAATGCAAAACACAGCTCAATGGAGTTGGTCAATAACATGAATAATTTCTTTCCTTTCCAAGGAAATGGAAAAAAAGAAGAGAAACCATACGCGTGTTGATATGATGACGAAAGTTTTCATTAGTTAGATTTTATTTTTTAAAGTTTTAATTTGAAGAGACGGCTTAGGTCCATAATGGAAACATAATACAATGTTATTAAAAAATTAACTTTTTAGGTTTGGAACCATAATAAATACAAAAAGAACATGACTTTACGACTTAGTTAAACTTTAATAATTAAACTTAATCTAGTTAGTTATTTGGTGCTAATCTATCACATAGTCTCGTTTTGCATTAATCTTAATGATATCAAAGTCTTCAATATACGATGATCACATATCTATATCTATACATATATAAAACGGATGAGTGAGTTTACTGTTTATCTACTCACAAATCACTATTCATTTAAGTGTTAAGTTATTTTGTCTTTTTGTGAAAGTTTTTTTTTGAAATTACATTTAGGGGCATATTTTGGGGGTTTTTAAGAAAATTTAGAGGGTTTTTTTTGCAAATATAAGGGGATTTTTATTATAAATTTATAAATTTTAGAGGATTTTTTTACAAATTCTCTTTTTCTTTTTTACTTTTTTGTTTGAATCGTTTCAATAGTTTTTTTTTTTACGTAATGATCTCGAAAAAAAAAATTCTTGGCGCGGTTGGATTCAGAATATTTTTCTCAATCTTTTGACACCCATTGTTATATATATATTTTTTACCGTAACTATTTTTTATTTGTATTAAGCTTTTATTTTTATTTTTTTTAGTTTGAAAATTTTAAAAAAAGCCCTTGTACTTATATTAAATGATAAATTTAACCTTGTAATTATTCAAAATAACAAAAATATCACATTTTTAAAAAAATTTAACAAAAATATACCCTTTTTTTCATCGTGTTATATTTTTTATCGGTTATATTATTTTACACGTACTTTACACGCGCTCTGCGCGTGTATAAAAACTAGTTATATATAAAGGGTGGTGCTTATAAATAGTAAGAAAGGGTGTAACATTTATTTATTGATTGTTTATCCAACGCAATGCACATGTTTTTATTTTGTTCAATTATTAATTATCACACAGTTTGAAAAAAAAAAATCTAAATGTCATTCTTTTTAATACCAAAACACTTTGAACTGCAATTATTAGACTCTCCGGGACTGATTCCCTCATATGACTGACTATCACTTTAGTTCGTATATTAATCGTGCCAATAAATTTAAAATTTGAGAACGTGGAAAGAACAATATCATATGATTTGTTTAAACCATTCCTAAAGGGAAAATTTGAATTATTATGACAATTAATTGAGTGTGACATAGGATTGTCATATAATATATTATAATAATGAATTATCCCTATTTTTAGTCTATCTTCGATCGCGTAGTTAGTTACTACATATAGTATTTGTCTCCTTTAGGCCAAACAGAAACGCGTGTAATTTCTTCTTCTAAAATGGACAATTCCAAGGAAGTTTTCTTTGCTTCATCTGCTTAAAAGAACTAAGCAACTGAAACATTCTCTCATTAAAATAAAACCGTACAAATTTTCATATAAGCTTTTTAATCCAATGTAGTTATAGTGGTCAAACATGATGTTTCCACTTTGGCGTGTGATATAATTGCCATCCCAAACAAGATTTTATTTAATGCTTAACTTCCTCTTCTTTTTTTTTTTACTCACTTTTGCGTTATTCAACTTCCGGTTTATTTGGCATTTAGCTATTTTCAAGTACATGCCGTTTCAAGAAAATGAATAACGTTTTTAAAAATTAAGAAATTAGCTATTAGTCATTTAAAAAACTAAAGTATAATGGTAAAATCTTAATATTATATAGTTAAAAAGATTACTATTTCCTTAATTATGAAAGGGTCAATTAGGTAAATAGTAATTTTAGACTGTGCTTTTAAAAAAGGGTGAAGTATGCAAATATCCAAAATTTATATAACAATAAAAACAAATACCCAAACTTTTGAAGTAATTGAGCTTGTGAATTACTTGAACATGCTTTTGGTAACAAAGTGAATTACCACCACTTTATCACTGTGTAAGTAATTACATCATTTGGGTAATTGGTTACATTTTTCAAAAGATTGGGTAATAACTTACATTAAGTTTTAAAAATTGGGTATTCACTATAATTTCTCTTTAAAAAATAGCTACAGTCTCAGAAAATTTAAAAACTAGCCATAACACATGTAAGAAATTTCTGACAATAACAAAATTACACATAAAATTACTGTCAGAAATTTTTGACATGTATCAAAAATTTCTAAAATGACTAGTTTTTAAATTTTTTAAAACTGTGATTATTTTTTAAAATCATTTTGTAAACAGTGGCTATTTTCTTAAAATTTCTTTAATGAAAACGTTAACTTTTTTAAAAAACACTATTTAGAAAATAATTATTTTCTCAATAATCTCTTTAATTAATTTTCATAGTTGTATAATAATATATTAAAGGACACGCACTTGAGCAGGTTAATAAGAAGATATCATATCAGTATAATACGTTATTGTGTGCAAATCTTAAATACGATTTACTTTAAATACTACGAATAATTTTTCAGATTAAATCATTGGTACATTTAGTTTACCGTATTGTGTTGTATTGTATTATATTGTGTTATAAGATACAATTTGTGTGATGTTCAAAGATATTATATAAAAAAAAAATGAAACTCGATTTTAGATCAAAATAGCTATATAATTTAATAATTACGGTTTTGTTTTTACTTGATAACATAATTTACATTATAAGTGTATTTTTGATGTTATACAATACTACAGTTTCAACATTCTAAATACCACATGATATTACCTAAATATAATAACAATGTGTTCATCTATTGCACCTATCGATAAGATGTGATTACTGTATTTATAATAATTAATTTATACTGTTTAAGTCAGTTGATAAGATGTGATTACTGTATTTATAATTAATTTATATTGTTTAAGTCAGTTGTATTTATGTTTATCTTTTCGTTGATTTCTTATTTTAATAGGTAGAATTCTTTGTCCTTAAATACTTGGTTACACCATCAATGTAAATTGTAAGATCAATATGCAATCAATAAAATAGAGCGTGCATTTTTTTGGTAGTTTTGGCATGTATTAATCTCTTCACTATTTATCGAATCAAGAACTTATATATAACAATTCTAACTAGTATCGTGATTACTATACGACCCCCAAATGAGCAATTTTTCATTTTTGGAATACATTATTTTGTTTAATATTTATTTATTTTATAAAGCTGCTTATGAGCGACGAAAACATAATTACGTGATACACGCGGTTAGATTCGAAAAATAATAATAATAATAATAAAATAAAAACTTGAGCTTGTGGCTCACCATGGTTTGTTAATGTGGAAAGTGGAGTCTTCCGAGGTCAACCACGGATTGGACATCTCAAAGGAAGCATTTGAAAGGCTTTGTTTCAATTCATTCCTTAAATAATTATATTGTGATCTTCTAATCGTCCCCACCCCACCCATGCCTAATGCTTGCTGACTCTCCACCCACATCCATGTATACTTCTAAATTGTAACTATATATATATATATACACACACACAAACATACAATAGTAATCGAGCCGAACCGAGCTTTAGAAAGCTCAGGCTCGGCTCACCTTAAATTAAATTATTGAGCTCGAACTCTTTATGAATCGAAATATGAAGCTCGAGCTCGGCTCGATTAGGAAGCTTATTTGAGCTTTTTTCGGGCTAAAGCTCGTTTGGAGCTCAAAAAATAGCAAGTTTGGTGTTCGAGCTAGAAAAAAGATCGTTTTGAGCTCGATCTTAATCATTTTTCTAGAAAAGTTGAATAAAAAATTGTTGTTTGACACTATCCATACAAACATATAGTTCAATAGTCCACCATAAAACATCATCCGCCATAAAATATTTTATACGAGCTCTTAAACAAGTCAGCTCGCGAGCTCCTAAACGAGCCATCTTGAGAGTTTTTATGAGGTCAAGCTCGGCTTGTTTATCAAATGAGCCCTTAAATGAAGTTCAAGCTCAATTCGTTTACATGATGAGCTGACAACGAACGAGATTGAATCGAGCGAGCATCGAGTAGCTTGCGAGCGGTTTGGTTCATTTATATCCTTACACATACACACATATTACTATTGCCACTCACAAACCCAAACTTGAAAAAGGCCAAAACTAAACCCTAAACAACATCATATTTTGATTCTCAATATTCTTGTGAAATAACAAAGACTTGCATGGCTTATAATAGTATAGAAAATCCATAAAAATAAAAAAATTCCATACACATAGCACATTACATCACGTATTTACATGTTATCTTCTTCAAATTTAACACAAAAAATATGTTTAACCGAATATGAAAAAGATGAAAAAAATTTGTCTTTTTTATTTTTTTTCTTGTTTTTCTATTTTCATCTCCGATTGAATATAGTTTTAGTTTTAAATGTAAGAAATGAATTGATAACATAAAAATAGACAATATAATGTACTTATGTGCAATTTTTTTAAAAAAATATAATAAGTTGTGCACTATCGATAATGCAAAAGTCGTGCACTATTGTAGAATCTTCATATTCTTATACTCGTTAAAAGCACAAGTTTCATGCGGGCGTGCCTTTATGTAAATTAAACAAATGACATTAATACATTTTTTTCAATTTAACAATGCACGAACACATGTATATATTAAAAAATGACTAGCTTATATCACGAAGAGTGAAGAAAAAAGAATCGCATATAAATAATGAAAACAAAGTTCGCAAAGTTTGTTCGTGTGCATGAAACTATTGACGGAGATAATAAATCGCATATCTCACTCAGCCACTGAGATTTTTTGTATTTTGAAAGAAACTTGAGACTTAAGTAAAGGAAGTGAAACATAAATTTGGTTTTACTATTTCATGGTTCCAATAATACCATAGAAGTCATTAGTAGTGTTGAGTAACCAATAATATTACTACTTGAATTTGTCTTTTGAGTTTCAATCTAATGAAAGGGAAATAATAGATGAACTGATAGCAAATCACACCCAAATGAAGAACAAAGGTGCCAAGATTCAACTACTCAACAAGAGAAAGCAACAACGTCTAAAACTAAACCAATTTTTTACCTTTTAAACCATCTTTTTTGCTATTGATGCTCGGCATAACAGTTGTATATAAGTCTCTATTTACGGTTCAGGTTCTTTTCACATTTTTATGCTTGAGCTTGGTTAGTCCATAATGATCATATGCACCTAATGGTGGCAAAATGAGTGAGGGTAGAGAGGGTTACACTCACCCTCACCTTTATTTGAGGGTGAATATTCTCTGTTAGGAAAATTGAAAATAATTAATGGATGCCGAAACTTGTAGACTTGTATCACGCACGAAACACTCTCTTTAAGTGTTTATTTGCATTGTTTCGATGCTTTGTGAACTTTTTACAAACATGCTCACAAGATATGTCTTTGAACAAATTTGCATCAAAAAGTTTGAATGTAGGCAAGAAAGATGTTTTGAAAGTAATTTAATTGTTGTTGTATTTTGTGCTATACCTTCTAATAATTACTTTTTTAAGTTTGAGGAAAGGACGTTTTTTGAAGTTATAACTATAAGATCATTTAGTGATAGTTTCAAACCATTAGATTGTACATTATCTGTAGTGTACCAATAGTGTACATTACCGCAGCATCTCCCATTATTTAGGATATTTGACACATGTGATCCTTTAACTTATTGTGTCACTTTGGCATCGAATTATTATTATTATTATTATTTTAATTAACCCCTCCTGAATTTAAAAGTTGTAGCAATTGGTCCCAAATTGAAAATGTCAGACTAATTAGGAACGGAATCTTGTACGAGGGAGATTACGTTTCTAATTAGTAGGATGTTTTTAATTTGAGGTTAATTATTATGATTTTTAAATTCAGGACGGTTAATGTTAAAAAAAAATGGTTGTCAAACTATCACAACGCTATAAATTTGAAGGCCACGGGAGCTAAAAGCCCCTAATACCACAAATGCATACATAATTATTTCTTTACATATATACCATGACAAAAATTAATCAATATAGAAGGCATTTGTGTCTATAAAAAATGACGTATCCTCATAATTACCTCTTAAACCGGTAAATGTTCTCTCAAAGTCTCTAGTCTGTTATCGATGAAATAGATGTACTGTTCTCTAAATATAGATATAGAAGACATAGGTAAAAGGTCAGTAGAACCATATATTGGGCTGAGATTTGGGCCAAGAACGTAACCCATAAAATTTGGAGAACATTTGATGCCACATTTGACATTTAAGTTTGCAACATATATCACTATTATATGTCTTGTTATTTTTTGTAATTATCAAATTACTACGTTACCTCCCTTCTCCCCTCTTGTCTTTTTCATTTGTTAAAAAAGAATGACCAATTCGGTTAAATTCAATACTAAAAAGTGGCATGGATTGCAAACCTTCTTTCAAAGTGACATTTTTCAAAACAAGCTGTCCAGAATTGATATTTTTCAAAATTTCCCCATAATTTGATTTGATTTGGCTAAAGCTCAAGGGACACACCAAAACGACGCCGTCCTAAACAAGACCATCTTTTTGCTCTTTTATGCATTGTCGTTCAGCTATTTCTATTCGATGTCTCGGCTCAGAGAGACGAAATGACGTCTTCCTCACGACTAGAAAACCAAAAGGGAACTTTGCCAACTAGGTATAGCTTTGCAAAGCTCTTCCTTTCTACTTTTAGTGTGTGCCTTTTTTTTTTCCTCTCCCGTCTTTAGGTTTTTGAACCGTGGCTTAGTTGATTATCGGTAACTCAATGCAAACATTTTAGCTTCGAAACTCAAAATTTGTGAAATTTTGTATATTTGGTGGTTTGTAAATATTTAGTTGTTGTTGTGTGTTCATCTATTGTTTTTTTTTTTGAATGCAAATTTGCGTAGTTTGCGTTTCTCCAAACTAGTTAGGGGGATTTTTAGAAGAGTAGTCCTAGACATACCAAATCTTTCACTAACTTTTTTAATATCAGCTTACATGTCATATTATAATTGGTGAGTGTTTATCACCTGGGTAGAAAGATTTAATATTCAACCAATAAAAATATGACACCTTAATTATTACATAAATTTGTATTAAAAAGTTGGTAAAAGAGTTAGTATGTCTAGCATTTTTGTTTTTAGAAATGCTCTTTTTTTAACAAATTAATAATTTATGTGTAAGCACCGGGATTACGTCTAGCCTAATTTTGTATATATATAAAAAAAAAAGTTATTGTGCAAATTTTATCCTAGTATTTTCTTATAAATAAACACACACACACACACACACACACACACACATATATATATATATATATATATATTAGTTTTTCATCCATCGAAAAATATGAATTTTTCGACAATGTTTCTGAGTCATCTTTATACTAAGGGGTAAAATCGTAATTTTGCCCATTCTTACACTGAGATGACCAAAAGGCTTCATAAATCGTCCCGATATCAAGATTTGTTGGCTTTGTACATTTTGAAAGGTTAAAATCTCCAACACAACAAATTTTTAGAAAATGGCCCCAGAACTTTTCTAAATTACAATTTTGGCCCAAAAGTTTGAAACTAAGAAAATTAGTGGTAAAAATCAAAACTAACTTTGTGATGGGCTCTAATTATGATATTAGACCTATGAATAAAATTTGGAATTATTCCGATATAGAATAAAACCGTTACGATCAAATTTCGACGAATAAAGGGCCGAATCGTAAATTCGGAGAAAAATAGCAAATGAAGTCGTAAATTTATAAAAATTTAGTGGATGTCTTATAATATCATATAGGGTAATAAAATAAATAGAAATCTCTTTTAGACCTTTGTTGCTTTGTTCAAGGGACTAAAACGCAAGAAAAAGTCATTTTTTACGGCCAACTTATAATTTATGCAAATAGGATGCATGAAACATTGTGCTGGCAGTTTATTTTCAGAGTAAAAAGAGAGTTACTCAGCCCCCTTTATAGCTGCTTCCTTGTAATTAAAGATGGATGGAATAACATGACAATTGTCATTTGGATTAGACTAAGATTAATGTATAAAAGAAGGAAAATAATAGTGATAATAATAATAATCCATTAAAGGATTAAATGAGATAAAACTCTCATTTCACTCAGCCTCATTGCCGACTAAAGCAAGAGAGAGAGGATGAGAAAGAAAGGGAGAAAGAAAAAGAAAGAAAGGAAAAGAGAGAAATAAAAAGAAAGAAAGGAAAAGAGAGAAAGAAGAAGAAAGGAAGGAAAAGAGAGAAGAAAGACATGAGTTATTCTGGAAGTCAAAGCTCAATCTAGGTAACAAAATATTTCTTCCTCTCTTTTATTTATCTACTTAGCTTTATGTTAGGAGACTTTGGGATGTTGTTGATTAAAGATATGATGGATTAAATGCTAAGGTTTCATGTTAGCTTAGACATATTATAAATATTTGATCAAGTAGATAGTGAAGATTGGTGTTTAATATTTTAGTGTGTACTTATGGTTGATGTAGTATGATAATGATAAAGATGACAATCCCTTAAACATTTGTTGTATGGTTGCATGCATGAGATTTTAAAGAAATTGGTATATAAATAGTGTACAAACAAACTTAGAGCAAATCCCAACCAGTTTCAGATAATGTTAATTTTTGACTAGGTAATGACATGCATTGATATATCTTTTATTTTTACCTAAAACTAGACTATTATATCTTTCTATAAAAATAAGAAGCATATTAAAATGATTTTTCTAGAATTATTTAAAATTTTTTGAATATTAGACTTAGAATTTGCCCTTGAAACTGAATATATTTTAGTTAATCATATTATCAAGTATGTTTCGGCATATTAACGATATAAACTATATTTTCTCCTTAAACTAAACTTGTTTTTATTTTTACACAAATAATAATCACATCAAAAGGATTTTTCTAGAATTATTTAGAATTTCTCAAAGTTACACTAAGAATTTATCCTTGAAACTAGATATAATTTATTTAATCATATTTTAGAGTATGTTATGACAAGCAATGACATAAACAATATTTTATCCATAAACTAGATTCATGTATCTTTTTACAGAAAAAAGAAGCATATAAATGATTTTTCTAGAATTAACTAGAATTTTTCAAAGTTAGGTTCAGAATCTGCCTTGTTTAGAGGAAACAATCTGGAGACTCTATATTTTGAGCTCTTTTTAGAAAATAAAAAAGATTCAAAACCATGCATACAACACTGTATTGAGACATCTTTGAATTCACTTTCAAATGCGACCAGTTTTGTAATTTTTGAATGATTGATGAATATTTTACGAATATTCCTGTAGTGGTCGACGAAACTGGAAATTACACAGTTTCTTAGTCAAATTAGGAAAATGAAATATTGTTTAGTTAGAAATATTTTGTGATTTTCTTAATCAAGCGAGTCCCTAAGTTCTAGGGATCTAGTGTAAAGATTTTTAAAGGATATTTTGCTTAAACAAAAAGTTTATTATCTAACTAAATAGGTTTATTTTCAAGGAAAAGTAACCGTTACGGGCTCGAAAGCTTCGAAGGCAAGATCAAGACAACCGAAACTCGTTCGAGCACTCTGTAAGTTAGAACAACACCTACAACACCAGTGCAAGGATAATTGAATTATTTGTATTTATTTAAAATGGCCTGTAATAATTTTATTTCCACTTTTCTTGCTTTGATGTTGTATCAATCGCTCCCGACGGGCTAATAGGCGTAGGCCTTAACCCAAAAAAATCTGAAAGACCAAAAATGAAAGATAATGAGGGTCCAACGCCCTTATGACTAAAAGGCTAGGGAAAACTTTAGTTTGGATATAATAAAATCGTTAAAAATTCCCGAGCCACGTTTTATGATTGTAAACCCCGTTCTTGATCTTAGGATCGAATTTCTTTAGTCTTTCAAGCAAATGAAAAAAAGGAGTGCCAAATCTAGTAGTAAAACACTTTTTCAGAATTCTAGAAAATAGTTATTGGGCCTCTTGATCATAAAGTGATATGCAGTTTTAAACTCCCGACGAAAACTAAGCATAATGCAACTCGAACATTAAGCAAAATTTATAAGACTGCATAAAACTCTGAAATACGTCGATGGTATCGCCCTATACTCTCATGGGCCGACGTTGGTACGTCCCGGGAAAAATCCTTGTGATTTGGAGTTACATAATCGAGAGATGCTCTTTGAGAGTTGGCCCACTCCCGACTCGGCGCCGCAGTTAAAGAGATATTGCAATAACCATAAGTGGATCCCAGACGATACGATAGAGTTGCTTAGAAATATATTTGATTAGTGGAGCTAAGAATTAAATATGTGGTAGTTGTTTTTATAATTCTACCGCTAAGAGATAAATAAGAACAAATAGTCTTATTGGATAAGTTAAAGATTATCTTTGTTAATAAGACTCCTAATGTAATGCCTTATATACTGTATTTTCTTGGACACTACATCACATCTAATATTTTTAGTTTTCCACTTACTAAGTAAATCTCACTAGAAGTTTCTGGTGTTGTAGATAAAGGTAAGACAAAGGTCGAGTAGAAGACAGAGACTGGACTGATAGGCCGGAGGGACGTACTTATGGGCCCGACCTGTGAGGGCTAATCGGCACTTTTGAGAATGCATTTTCTATAATAGTAAAAGTTTAAATTTTTGTCGTACTTTTGGTAGAAATATTACGTATATTTCTTTTGAGGTACTGTGGCCACACACTTAATTTTGTGTAATCATATTTTGAGATTTAATGTTTTAACTATAAATGTATATGTAAGTAAATGCATATATTGCGGCCCGCGTCAGGCGGGTCGTGACACTATGTTATTTTCGTGTTGCACTTTTAACTTATACCCCCACTTTAAAACGATAAACATATATTATAAATTAAGAGAGTACACTACTTAAGGCTTATATTATTGTGACACTAATTTTTTTAAATTTTTTTTCCGATTCCTCCAACTATAGTTATGATGAAAAAGCCATATGGATGTCGAAATTATGATTGGAAAGCCTTTGATTGAAGAGATTTTAGGCCCAAAAAGAACTGAATGTAAGTGGTCCTTCAAATTTTCTCTGGGTGTAGTAGGCCTAAGAGTTGTACGGTAAAAGCCGGCTAATGGTTTCTTCGACAAAATATTTTATGTGATAACTTTGATACACTTTTACACATATATCATTGGGAGAATTTCAAAATAAAGCCATTCTTGATGCCACTTAATAATCTATACCCCATGTAGTGTGCTCCCTTCATATCCACTCTACGTTTGTAGTGTAAATTTTGGGGTATAAATTAAAAGTACAACACACATGGGGTATAGATTATCATTGTGTAAAGAATGGGGTATTCCTCAAAATCCCCCTATATCATTCGTCGCAAATGATGATAAACAGTCTCGTATTTGATATACAACGTAATGATAGTGGAAAAGTTATTTACGCAAAGTGGCAATATTGTATTATTGTGGCAATTTTGACTCAATTCATTGATGCATGTGTTTGTGTGTGTGTGTACGGCAGTTACATTGTCAGTGATGATAAATAGTCTTTTTTGCTATATAAGACGTTAAAAATGAAAACTGATTTGCAATCCAAATATAAAAAAAAAAAATTTATTTAAACCATTAAACTCGCTCACAAAAATTTAAATTGCAATCCAAACGAGGCCAAGTAAACCATGTGTTAGAAGCCATGTGGTTTATAATTTCCCAAAACAAACAAGCATTCTTAGAAATCGGAAGACACTCAGTTTGAGTTTCTTTCTTGCTATTTGTGTTCATCGCCTAATTATGGCCATTCGTCATGTGAATTACAGATGGAGTGAACCGTCGCTACGTTACATCAGGAAAGTTTTTAGAAGAATCTTAATACTGCCATAGTTTGGTGTTTGGTCATTTGTCTGATTTATATTTGCCCAACAATCTGTTAGCCGTCCAAGTCCTCAGTGAAAAAATGCCTAAATTCTGCAATAATTCCCTCTTAAACTGTGGAGAGTTTGGTTTTTGGCAGCTGTGTGGTTTCATTTTCACTATATTGAAGTACTTTCAATCATCTGTGTTTTGCTTATGGGATGGGATTGGTGAATTGAAAAAAGCTTTCCTTGTTGTTGGTCCCAATAATTGACCCAAATTTTATTTTTTGTTTTGTTTTAACTCTGTGCTAAATTATTGCTCAACTTAGCATATGATATGATAGTTTACCATTTCATTCCAAAGCGTGGAAAATGGTGAGAAAAACAGTAATTAAGATTATGAAGGTTCTGCTTGAAGATTTGTCAGGACTTACAAAAGTCTTAAAAGAAAAACTCAACGAGACTGACTGGCTTCTTTGTGACTGAGTCCTGGCGTTGAGCCTCTGTTGAAAAAGATATACTTTTACTGTTATAAAACTTTTGACAAAAGAGTGGAAATTCTCTACTGAATTTGTACGAGTGTGCACTTTTTCAACCCAGACGATCTGGAGTTATGGACTAAGATGGTCTCTCATACTATTTTCCAAAAGAAACCGAAAAAAAAAAAAAAGGATGAATTTTGCAAACTCCCCCCTTGAATTTTGTCAATCTAATATTTTTTTCCCTTGGAATTTTGGCGAGTGTCAATTCGTCCCTTGAGGTTTGAGAAAGCTCTGAGAGAACTTCTTGAACTTTGAAAGTTTTTAAAATGTTCGGTCTCATTTTGATACAAATTCAAACCACTTTTTATTGTACCAACATCATATAAGTTTGATTTTTAATTATTAATGTAATTATTGTATGGATATTATAGTTTAACAAAAAAAGTTTTTCATTCAAATTACAATCCAAACAACCCCTAAGACAATCAGCTCGAACAAGGTATTTCAAAAAATGATAATTAGATCTCCGAGTGTTTTGAAAATATTATATATGTAATACTGTGAGTAAAAATGGATTTAACAAAGAAGAGCTTGTATGTAATTGATCTTTGATGGAAATTTTATAAAAAGTCTTATTTGAAGTCAATTACTAACTGTCTTTGCTCGCATGATATCATTTTACATGTTTCGGTCCAAAAAGAATACTTTCCAAAGTCCGAGGGGTTTTCGTAGAACCTTTTTTGAATTTCAAAAAATAAATTGACACTTTTCAAACTTAGTAGGCAAAACGATAAAGATTTCATCTTCAGGGGTAATTTGTGAAATTTTCTAGTAAAAGAAACGAACGAAAATTTCTCTAAACTCGTCCTTTAGTTTTATATGGCTGCATAATTTAATCAACGATTACCTTGAAAAAAAGTCGTATTAGGTTTTAATTCCCTATCTCTTGGAGAAGAAGTTGATTAAGACTCTCTTTTACCGCTACGATTAAGGGCTAATCAACCTTTTGGTGCCAACTATTTTCCAGTTGGATACTATATATAGAATGGGACTTAGCTGAAAAGTATAAACATGTCTTTGCAAGGATTGCACAATATTCAAACCAAACCAAAAAGCAAATCAGCAATAATGTTCTCTTGATCTATTTGCTGACGCTGCTAATAAGTTAAAAAAAAAAAAAAGAAAAAAAAAAACAGAGAGAGAGAGATAAAACAAATAGTAAATAAATAAATAAAAGGTCTACAAAAGTCATCCCACGAGAGATTCATTTTTTTTCCCTTTTGAATTCATGTGGCAAAAAGAATATAAAGCATCATGATTCCTATGCAATTTTCAATTAGGCGTGCAATCAATATCTGACCTATTTTTCTCATAAACATTATCTAGAAATTTGGAGTTTCTATAAATTTGCACTAGGAACTATGAACCTGTTCTGTACTTGTTTTTTGCTTTTGTTTTTAAAGCTTTTGTTTTTAATCGATTTGTAGGTGTATACATATTATATACGCATGAGAGAAATTGATAAGTGGGTAGGTCTGATTTTCTTAATTTTTATTATATATTCTTAATTTGACAGTAATGAATGAACAATTAAATATTAATCATCGGCCCTTTTATAATTAGACCCAGTAGTACTTATTCATACCTGTTAAATTTACCCCATGTTTGTTTACACCATTCTACCCATTCCATTTTTTCATTTTTTTCAATCCTCCAAACCATTCCATTCCATTCCACTTTTTTCAACTATTTTTTTCAACTTTCCAAATCCCCATACAATATCTTTAAATTTCAACCATTTATACCACCTTAAAATTTGTAAAGTCAAACCATTTTCTAAACCATTCTTCAAATCATTTTTCAAACCATTTAAAATGGTTAAAAATGACCAGAATGGTTTCCCCAAACGCATGATTAGTCTCTTCTAGAGACTTTTTACTGTTGGACAATACAATAAGCCAACCACGTAACAATCACCTACCATTATCCTTTTTGTCTCATATTTATCTTATTTTATTGGTATTATTAATTCCCTTTACTATTTGTTTTATATAATAATAATAAAAAGATCTACATCACGTCACATGATATGTCCTATTCATATTAAATCACACCTCCTAATTTATCAACCACCACTGGACGGCTGTGATTTTATAATCAAGAAAAAAGAAAAAAAAAATTTCAAAACACCTTTGAAGTTAGAGCACATCACCACAATGTTTCTACACACTGTGGGCTCGACCCATTGCTTTCACTTTCAAAAAATTTTGGTGCTCAATCTCAATTTCTTTATATATGTTATTATCATTGTGTGTGTGAACATAATTGCATAATATGTAATATAATATGTTAGATAAAGTTAGATGATGTTGGGCAGGTAGGGAGATATATGAATAGGATGGTGTGTGATTTGGATATAGTATGGGGGTTAAGATTGTTAAATGCTAGAGCCATAGGTCCCTCATAACCCAAAAAAAAAATTGTTATATTATATTGGGAAAATAACAATAATATAAATATCCCTCATAATAACTGCTTGAGAAAAAAAATTGTTATATTATATAAGGAAAATAGAATGATATAAATGTCACAGAGTTTTTACAAAAAGTCACAATTATACCCTGAGGTTTTTTTTTTTTGAGTGCAACTTATACCTTGAGTTTGTAAATATATTATAAATATTTTCCTAGCGTTTCGTGTTATCAAATCATAACAAAAATGTCTCATATTTTTTATATCTTTACAAACTATGGAATTTCATTATTTTGAACAAAAAAATCTAAAATAATAAGAGCGATTGACACCTACGGTCCTTATATTTTTGGACTTTATGTACTTTTTGTCTTTTAATTATTTTTATAGATACGTATGGTCCCTAAATTTTTAATTTTATAGTAACTTTAGCCTTAACTCTCAAATTTCAATTAAATTACTCTAAAAAGTACACTTATAACACTTGCATTGTTCTAAATACATGAAAATAAGTTTTATGAGTCAAAATTAAATATTGTTTTGATATTTAATTGAAGGATCCATTTAAAAGAATATAAATTTTTTATTTAATTGTAAAATGCAATGATTTTGACTTATTTTAGATTTATCATCATGTATTTAGAACCTAATACAGGTGATATACTTGTAATTTTAAATGTATTAAAATTGACGAATATGAACTAAAGTTGCTAAAATTTAAAAAGTTTAGGAACCATAAGTGTCTTTAAAATAATTAAGGGATTAAAGTATATAAAGTCCAAAAGTACAAGGACCAAAGGTGCCAATTAACCAAAACATTAGTACTATGGGATGTTTTTGTTATTTTTTGATAATAGGAAGTAAAATTGTGTTATTTTGTAAAAATTAAGGAAATATTTATGCTGTTTGATGAAGGATAAAAGTGTTATTTTAAAAACATTGAATAAAAATATTATAAAAAATTAAAATTGAATAAAAATGTTATAAAATCGTGTAATAGGAAATACTTGTGCTATAATTTGATAACTGGAGAGATATTTTTATCACAATTCGTAAACTAATGAAATATTTGTGAAACATTTACAATCTTCGGGTCTAATCGTGATATTTATAAAAATTCAGGAATATTTATGATATTCACCTTGTTGGTGTAAAATTTGAACCAACACTGTGATCCGCACCTCTAGGCTGTTGTGCGGCAATGAAAAAGGAAGAATTGGCCGAAAAAATCGAAAACACGAAGGTTTTAAGAGTGGTTCGGCCCTACTCTGGAGTAATAGCCTACGTCCACTTTTTCTAGTATTTCTGGTAAATTTCTTACAGAGAATTCGACCAATTTTTCTTCCAACCACTTCTCCCTTCTCATTCCCTTCCACTTATAGATCAGGAGAGAGGGTTCGGTCAATGAGATTCTGACACCCAATCCCCTAAATCACGAGATTAGATTATCAAATATACAGCCATTCATAATCCCTTAAATTCTGGGATTGGGTCACCAACTAAATACAGACATACATTGGAAACAGAATACCTACAGTCCCTGTCCTAGGTTTTTACGGGGTAGACTGTCAGACATCCCATAATCGGGCGTAGTCGATCAGTACAAAAGATAGATCTAGACTATTACGCGCGGACTCCAACTTCGGTCGGGGCTTACCAGCTTCGCGGATCTAACCTTCTCCCTTGAGCGGATTCCTTCCTTCCTCTCCGAGGCTAGCTTCGCGGGTATAGATCATCTCCGAAGATCTGCGACCTTCTTATCTGTCATTCCCCCTCCGAGGGTATTGTCATAAACTTAGCACCACCTTCGGTGATGCCTTTGCTGATTATCCTCGAGGGTATAAGATCGAGGTTCATCTTCGACAGTCTTCGTTCATTCTATGATCGATGGAAGCTTCCATGATGACGTGGTGGTGCTTTGCTGTTGGAATCGGGGGCTTAGGTTCGTCATCAAATGTGCCTCGGAGACTCCGTCCCCAAAGCTACACCTACTGACAAAAAATCACTTACTACATCTGCCCTCCAATCCCAAAGGTACGAAGCGTGCCTTTCGAGATTTCTCCCCAGGGAAGCTTCCCTTATGAAAAGTTGCGTTTCACGATTGATGGGCATTAAATGTTCTGACGCCTTTTGAGTAATTCCTGCCGCTTCGATGGGATTTGCTAACGTCAGGTCATAATGAGATTTTTTTTTTCAAAAATCCTTGATTGTCAGATGATGAGGAAGAGATTCGAATTGGACGTCCCAGATTTACGCTCGGAGAAAAAGGTAAAAGGCGGAAGGGATCTCAACCCTTCGTCTTCGTCTTTCGCCTATAAAATCCCTATTTTCCTTTCCTTGCGAACTTTTCGAACCCTAAAGATTTTTGGTCTTCTCTAACTCTGAGTTTTCTCAAATCTCTGATTCTCTAAAAACTCAAAAAGTCACGGTCTCCGTTCCTTGTCATCAGAGAAATTCACCGGACTTTCTTCATAATTCTCACTCCCAATTCGCCGGTAAGTTCTCTGAAATTACCTTTGACCCCCATTCTCCGAATGGTTGTGGGTTTCAAGGTTCTCAGTAGACTTCTGAGTTTCGAGAAATTAACGAGCTTTTTCACTCCTCTTTTTCAGAAAAAATGTCGGCCGAATCTGCAATGCCTTTCTTCCGGGACCTAATCTGGGTCGAGATCCCCAACTGTACACGCGGAGGTTTCTCTGTCATCTTTGACAACGAGTCTGCCACCGCCTTCGACGGCGAAGAAAGGAAAGAAGAAGAAGAAAGCGATGAAGACTTCAGCCGCTCCAGTTTTTTCGTTGGCGACTGTGGCGGACAACACGGCTTCGCGATCCACCGAAGCCGCGGCTTCAAGGCCCGCCCCCTCGGTCCCTGCTCTGCGAATGGCCAAGGCCGAACCCGTAGAGTCGCCCCAGGCGACGGGTACTCCGCAGCCTCCTCCGGGCGCGGGGACAATCGTGGTCGACGACCCTGTCCTCATAGCGCCCTCGCCTCTCATCGTCACAGAAACTAAAGTTTCCTCGTGCTCCGAGCATGACGTGGAACACGGTCGGAATCAGTTCCACTTGCCCGTGGATATAACTACCCGGGCGATGACCACGGCAGAGAACTCTAATCACCCCTTGTATCCGCTAGTGGCCTTCAACAAGGCCATTATGAAGCACGGGGCGCGACTCCCCCTGCACCCCTTGGTTCGGGAAGTGTTGGCGCACTTCAACCTATCCCCGAGCCAACTGAACCCAAACGCCTACAAGATATTGGCGGAGATGTACATTTTGTGGAGGTAGCTGTTCGAGGACGACCTCACCGTTGAGGAGGTCTGCTACCTCTACAAGCCTTTCTCGAAGAAGTCCGAGGTTGGCTACTTCTTCTTGGCTTCATGGGAGAAGAAGAAGATAATAATGACGAACCTATCCTCTTCTTGCGAGGGTTGGAAGGAGAAGAACTTCTGGGTCGGGGGGAACTTCGACCCCTTCATTTCTGTGGCGAGAGCCCAGCCAGTCCCGAGGAACTACAACGTTCCCGATAAATATTAAGCTTAGAAAATTTCTCATCTTTTCGACAATATCTTCGTGACTGAGGAGGTCTTATGCAGAATCGTTCATTAGGACTCCCGTGACCGGGGATCAACGACAGAGGATCGAGGTGGCCCTCGCCTATCCGGATGAGTATTGAGACGTCCGGGTCCTCGTCACTGAGGATAATCTAGTCGCCTACGGGTGGATCTCCACCCGCATAGAGTTGGATCCGGACCAACTCCGCCCATATAAGCCAACTCCCAAAAAGTCTAAGCCCGCCTCCGGGGAGCCTTCAGTCGAGGCTGAAGAAGGAGTAGCCGCTCCTCCGAAGAAGGCCACTTCCTCCGGGCCACTGAAGAGAAAGAAAGCGGTCTCTTATTAGAAGAGGCCCGTTTCCCCTAAGTCCGCGGCCACACCCACTCTGCCTCTGACAGAGGAGGCCGAAGAAGAGGAGCCTTCTCCGAAACTTTTGAAGAGCAGAAGGAGATCAAGGATGGAGTCTGAGTCGACTCCCGAGTTTGCTCCTGCTAATCCTCCTCCATCTGGGAGTGAGGATGTTCCAACTTCTCGGACCGGGATCGCCCCTGAGTCCGAGAACTCCCAGGTACCCCCTGAGGTTTCCTCGGAGACGGGCCGCGAGGGGATAGCTTTTGACGAAGTTGCCCGGGAGGCACTTAGGGCAACGGAGGAGGTAATTCAAGGGGAAAATCTTTCGGGTTCGCCAATCCCTCCATCGGCCATGGTGGAAGATCCTCTTATGAGCGTCGAGGATCTTCTCGGAGAGGAGCACGCAGATTCGGCTTCTTCTCTGCGAGATGCTGCTCCGAGGCAGGCTTCGCCTGCTCGGGCCCCGACCCAGACTTCGCTTGGGTCAACTCACTCCGCGCCTATCATCCTCGACGATGTTAAGTAGACGCTTCCTGCAAAAACAGAAACGTGATGTAAAGAATAAGACTAATTAAAGTTAGAATACTAACCTGCTTAATATTCGCAGATGAATTTTTCAGTCGACTTGGGCCCTTGCATACAGCGAGGCCCTCAACTCAATAAACCTATATCCCCGAGGATTCCACCGGGGACAAGGCCAAAGGAAAAAGGCCTGTGGAAGACGCTTCTCATTCGAGAACTCTGCTCCCGAAGGAGAGCGATACTCTGCGCGAGGAAGCGACGGCTCGTTCATCCTCCAGGATACCTGTTGGAGAGTCCTCGAGGAAAGAATCCACCGAGGTTCCCAAGGACCCTCTGGAGGACTTCTCAGTTCTTCCAACTGGGACTCCTTTTGGCGAGGGATCTTTTACTCCCTCGGAGTCCTTCCCTTGGATCTCCGATCTCGGTCCTACGCTGGACGAGATTTGATCTGAGGAGAGCTTCAAGCGGTTGTCCGATGAGCTGCTCCAAGCTGGCAACCGTGAGCTACTTCTAACCTTTTTATTTGTTGCATGCATTCCTTGCAAATTTTGTTTACTCCCGAAGCACAGAGGCCATCTTCGCCTAGGGTCAAAAAGCCCTGCTTCACCTTCGCGAGGAGAACGAAAAATTGGCTACCAAGTTCCGAGATGGTGGAGCTGCCAACCTTAAGAACACCATGGAGTTCAGGAGAAGTCGCGATGAGGAGGTAGCCAAACTCCGGGAGGAGTTAAGTAGAGAGAGATCATCTCACATCGAGAAGGTGGCCAAGCTCGAGGGAGAGCTGAATAAAGAGATAGTGCTACGAGGGGAGGCGTGGAAGACCCTTGAGAACGAGTGCCGAGTTCACGAAGAGAACCTTCTCTCCGAGAAGGTAGCTTTTGATGCGGCGCTCAAGGAGGAAAAGGGAATGAGATTAGCGGCTGAGACGAGGATTCAAGCGCTCGGAGATGAGCTTAAAAATATCCGCGACGAGCTTAGCAAGACCGAGGTTGATCTCAACGGGGCCAAGGCTAGGATCTGCACTGCCGTGGCGGACTTCAAGAAGAGCCATGTCTTCGAAAGCTATATTGAATCAAAGAGACAACAGTGGGTCTCAGATTTTCACCGAAACAAAGGCTTTCTTTTTGAGATGTAGCAGGCTACCCTTGCCAGCGCTAATAGGGCACTCGGGAAGCTTAACGCTCTTCATCCTGAGTGGAACATCTTTGAAGAAGTTAGGCGTTCGCTCCCGCGCCGATGACTCTTGGCCGTTGTAATTTTTCCTTTCTTTTTGCCTCTTTTTCTTCGGGGTCTTTCGGACGCCCATCTTTTGTATTCTCTCGAACATATTAATAAAATTTTTCTTTCACAAAATTTTTGATTTATTTCTTCGCGTTTCCTTTTGATTTTATTTTACGCTTATTTCCCTTGGCTGATACGATCAAGTCCCTCCGGGATCGACCATGCTAAGTTACGTCCTCTTCGAGGAACACAACTCAAATCATGCCCTCTTCGAGAGTCACAATTAAAACAAATTAAGCGATTAATTAGACCGTAACCCGAATAAACTTTTTTCCGAAAAATGATTTGTTACTTTGGGTTCTTCCTTCTCTGAGGGATTGTCCCGAACCAAGCTCCCTCTCTGAAGGAATGACCTTGGTCAAATCTAATAACCGACAAAATTTGAAAGCATCATATTAGTCGCAACGGTCCCCGATGCTTCTGAATAGAGTGTGGCCTCTTTAATTATATGCTTTGGTGATCAAACTTAGTCCAATTTTTCACACCTCGGGGTTCCCTCGTTAAGCATACTTAGGTCTTCTATCTTCTCCGAAGAGTAGAATGGTTCTAGGCGCAAATCAGCCAAACGCTTTCCAAGTTAATCTCTGAACAAGTTGAGACCTGACAAGAAAAACCTTTGTGTGGTAGGAAGCTTCAACGGTTAAAGCCTACGTAAGCCCTCCAAACTTACGCATTCTAGCCTTGCACGTCTTCGAAGTACCTATAGGGCGTACATATTTCTTTCTGGTACCTCGGATGCCCCCCTGTATCCCTGAGCGCTCCCGCGGTCAAGGAGAGAGTCGATGGTGGTGTTTTTAGGAATCATTCGCTTTGCAGTTCATTCCCTTATACACCGAGTTTATAGTCTACTCTGCAGACTTTTCTTTTTAAACGAAGAGAAAAAAATGATCGAAAACTGAATGCTTGGCACCAAATTTGTTGAACCTTTTATTAATAATTGCTGGATTGTCAGATTTATATAAGAGGATAAAAACAAAAACTAATTACAAACGAGGGGAGCCTACTAAAAGTATTTCTTGAGATGCTCCGCATTCCAAGGATTTCTGATTGGGACCCCAGCGAGGTCCGCAATTTGGTATGCACTCGATTTCAGCACCTCGGTGATCTGGTACGGTTCTTCCCATGAATATCCAAGTGTTCCAGCTCCGGGCTTCTTGTTGTTTTGAAATACTTGTCTAAGGACGGTATACCCGATCTTGGACTTTCCTTCTTTCACCTTGGAGTTATAATACCTCGCCATGCGCTGCTTCTGGGCTTCTATTCGGATCCTCGCGACTTCTCTACGCTCCTCGATCATATCTCTCTCCGCGGCCAAAAGTGAGGTGTTAGTTTCTTCATCGAAATTTTCGTATCGGAATGAAGGGACTTTCACCTCCGCTGGTATCATCGCCTCACTGCCATATGCCATGGAGAAGGGAGTTTCCCTAGTGGCTGTTCTGGCCGTGGTGCGATAACTCCAAAGGACTACAGGCAGCTCCGCGGTCCATCGCCCTTTTAAGTGTGTTGAGGCGTCACTTCAAGGTCACCTTGATAATCTTGTTGACAGCCTCAACCTGGCCATTGCTTTACGGATGGTATAGAGCAAATAAGTCTTTGTTGATGCCGAACTGATCACAAAAGTCCCTTACTGCTTGATTATCGAACAGAAGAGTATTCTCCAAAACAAAGGAGTGAGGTATCCCGAACCTGTAGATAATGTGTTAGCGGATGAACTTGGTTAGGTTCTTCTCAGTGATGGTCGACAAAGGAATAGCCTCGGCCTACTTGGTGAAGTAATCTACAGCCACGACGACAAATTTAAGCCCTCTGGGCGACGTCGGCAGGGGTCCAATAATGTCAATTCCCTATTCGTGAAGGGCCACAGACAAAAGATTACCGTGAGCCGTACTGGATGCGCTCTAATAAGTACAGAGTACCTCTGGCACTTGTCACATTTCCTCGCGTAATCGGCGGCATCTTGCTTCATCGTGGGCAAATAAACTCCCTGCAATAAAGCCTTATGTGCGAGAGACTGCCCCCATGCGTGATTTCCACAGACTCCGTCGTCGATCTCACTTAAGGACTTCTCTAGCTTCCTTGTCATTAAGGCATCGAAGCAGCGGTGTCAAAACTCCTCTCTTGTATAACTTGTCATTCACTAGCAAATAGTGTCCAGCATAGTACCTGACCCTCCGGGCCAGTTCTCGATCTTCAGGCAGCTTATCTTCCTTTAGATAGATGACACTATCATCTATCCATGAAGGCTTTGAGTCGATTACTTCCACTAAGTCTCGCTTCGCGATACTTGGATCGGAGATAATCTCGATCGAGACTAGGCGAAGAAGCTCGGCATCTTTGCTAGTTGCAAGCTTTGCCAACGCATTTGCGTTCGAATTACCTTCGCGGTCGACGTGCTTTATTCCATACCTGGAAAAGTTTTGAAGCTCCGCTTTGACCTTTTCCAGGTATGCTACCATCCGATGATCGCGGGCTTGGAATTCACCTGAAATTTGACTTACAAATAATTTTGAGTCACTAAAAATTATAAGTGAGTCTGCCTAAAGTTCCTTGGCGAGTCTGAAGCTGGCCAAAAGAGCTTCGTACTTTGCCTTGTTGCTCGAGGCTTTGAAGGTGAATCGCAAGGCGCTGCTGATGCGGTGGTTCTCGGGGCTGATCAACATGAACCCCGCTCCTGAGCCATTCTCGTTCGAGGATCCGTCCACGTACAGCTTTCACTTCAGAGGTTCCATTTGCCGATACCGATCCTCAATCGAAGGAAAGGTAAATTCGGCAATGAAGTCCGCCAACGCTTGTCCCTTGATCGCTGTCCGCGGCTAGTAAAGAGAACTGTGTTAACTCGACTGCCCATTCATAAACCTGCCCGAGGCCTCCGACCTACGCAGCACCTGCTTCATCGGATGATTAGTGAAAATAACCACCGAATGGGCCAAGAAGTAATGTCAAAGCTTCCTGGTCGAGATGATAAGAGCTAGGGCGAGTCGCTCTAGCTCAGGATATCTGAGTTCAGCGTCAAAGAGGCGCTTGCTGACGTAGTACACCGGGACTTGTACTCCAGCTACTTCCCTGACGAGCACTGAACTGACTGCATGCTCTAAGACGGTGACGTAAGTGAAGAGTTTCTCCCCCGGCAATGGCTTCGCCAAAGTCGGGGCGTGCCCAAGGTATACCTTGAGCTCTTAGAAATCTTGTTCACATTCCTCGGTCCAAACGAACTCCTTACTGCCTCGGAGGACGTTGAAGAAGGGGAAACACTTATCGGTAGATTGAGAGACAAACCTGTTCAATGCGTCGATGCACCCTGTGAGCTTTTGGACTTCTTTCTCTCTCCGAGGGGACTCCATGTCGATGATGGCTTCCCGGGTTATCCTCAATTCCTCGTTGACTCACCATGAAGCCTAAGAACTCCCCAGCTCTGACCACGAAGGTGCAATTGTTCGGATTGATCATCATATTGATTTACCGAAGGATGAAGAGGGTTTGATCTAGGTATGTGACATGATCTCGCATTGCTGCAGTCTTGACCAACATGTCGTCGATATAAACTTCTATCGAGACTCCCAGTATTTCCGCGAAGATCTTATTCACCAGCCTCCGATAAGTTGCCCCAGCATTCTTCAAACCGAATGGCATGACCTTATAGCAATAAAGTCCGCGATCGGTGATGAAGACGGTGTGTTTCTCGTTCCGATGAAACATAGGAATCTAATTGTACCCCGAATACATGTCCATGAAGCTAAGGAGTTCACGGCCCGCGGTCGCGCCGACTATCTGGTCAATTCGGGGCACATGAAAGCTGTCATTCGAAAAGGCTTCGTTGAGGTTGGTAAAATCCACGCAGCATCTCTATCTTCTGTCTAGCTTAGGAACTAGTACAGGGTTTGAGACCTAGACAGGATACTTCACTTCGCGAATGAACCCCGCTCTGACTAGCTTATCGACTTCGTCTTTAAGCGCTTGGGCTCTCTCAGGGTCGAGTGGTCTCCTCTTCTGTCATCGGGTAGGAACCCGAGGATCGATATTGAGATGGTGACACATTAGCTCAGGGTCTATCCCCTTCATGTTGTTGTGACTCCATCCAAACACGTCTCGATTACGGCCAAGACAAGTCACAATAACCTCGCGTGTTTCTGGACTAAGGGACGTCCCGATTTTGATTTTGCTCGATGAGTCATGGTTATTTATACCCACTTCCTTCATTTATTCGGCTGGGCCCGTTAATTGCTATTGGGCTGGCAGTCGGGGATCCAGCTCGTACCGGATCTCTGGAACCTCGATTGTGAAGGCTTTCTCGGCCAAATCTACTTCCCTGGCTGTCCGTTCTCCCTTCGAGTCTACGGGAGCTGATCTAATGCTCGTTTTGTAACACATCCGAGCTTTATATTGATTCCCTTGGACGACTCCGACGCCACGGGGTGTGGGAAACTTCAGGCAGAGGTGGTAAATCGTGGTCACCGCCTTCAGGGCCACGAGGATAGGACGCTCGATGATGGCGTTATATGAAGATCTACCCTTAACCAACATAAAATTAGACATAGTGGTTGATCTTTTCGGCTCTTCACTAAAGGAGACGACCAATTCTATGCTTCTCTCCGGGAAGATAGAATCTCCTGTAAAGCCGTGAAGCGGACTTGCGGCTGTTCGCAGGCCCTGAGGACTTATCCTCATTTTCTCAAGGACGTCCAGATACAGGATGTCCACCGAACTGCCGTCGTCTATTAGGCAACGGTGGACTAAATGGTTCCCGATCATGGCCGTTAGGACCAGAGGGTCATGATGCGGGAATCTGACACCTTCGGCGTCAGCATCCGTGAACAAGAGCTCGTTCTCAGATCTTCGAGGGGGTCGCGAAGCTTCTTTTGCGACTTGGAAAACTTCTCCAGAAGGCTTTTGTCGTACCTCCCGGGCATAATCCTTCATCGACCGCTGAGAGTGCCCTCTAGGATAAGGGTCTCCCGCGATCGTATGGATTTCACCCTCGATCTCCACGGTCTACATCTTTGCGGTATCTCATGAGCTTCCCTCGGCGGATGAGATATTCTATCTCATCCTTCAAGTCAAAGCACGTCGCGGTGGTGTGACCAACCGCGTTGTGGTACAAGCAAAACTTATCCTTGTGCTTCTCCGAGGTACTCCCTCTTATCGGCTGCGGGGGTCGGAAGTCAACTTCACTCTGTGAGTTGACGTATATTTCCTCTATCGAGATGATGAGCTTATAGTACTTGCCGTACCGTTATTTGCGAGCTCGGATCGCCTCTAATCCTAATCCTAAGTCGTGAGGCCTCTTCTCCTAGCGGGTCTGTTGGCTCCCACCCGCAGGGTTCTCCACGGATGTCTTATCCTTCCATCAGTCCCATTTGGGGTTCCCTCTGGAGGTTTTCGCAGCTCCGGACTTCTTCAAAGTCAAGGCCTCAGCGTTGACATAATTCCTGGCTCGATCCAGGAAGTCTAAATACGTCCGTGGCGGTTTTTTATTAATTGAAAACGCGAAGGGCGTATCCTCGTGAACCGCGAAGCTGGCGGCCAATAGTAGGGCATCATCAGATAGATGCCCAACCTCCACTGTGGCCTTGGTGCATCTCTTCAGCCAGGCTTAGAGGGTTTCTCCACCCCCTGCTTAACTCGGGAGAGGTAAGCAAGATTCTTGAGGTATCTCCGACCCCCAAGAATTACGAAACGAACCTCGCTCTCAGATCCTGTCAACTCACGATGGAGTCGGCTGGTAGTCGATACCACCATCTTCGTGCTTCGCCCGAGAGGGTCGTATCGAAAAGTCGTCACTTAATGACAACAGAATAGCCATAAGCGCGTGCCCACAAGGAGTAGACTCCCAAGTGGTCAGAAGGGTCCCCGGTCCCATCGAACAGGGTTACCTTCGGTAGCCTGAGTCGATCGGGGATGGGGGCGTTGAGGATGTCTTCGGTCAGGGGAGTGAAATCCCCGTCCAAAATACCATCGTGGGCTCTCCCGTCGAGGAGCCCTCGGAGACGCTCGATCGCCTGGGTCTGTCTGCTGGTGGTGGTGGTAGCCGACCCATCGCAGAGTCAATTTACGACTGGGGGTCGCGCATCTCCGATGCGGACCCTAGTATGTATAGGAGCACGTCTTGCTCACTCCCGATGGAGTGGGCCCAGTCTGTCAAAGACAGATCTTGATTGGCCCAATCCTCCTCTGCGTCGGCGGCCGGTCCCGAACCTCCGGCTTGGACCACCGGCGGCTGCACACCTCCGGTGTGAGCTGCAAGCTGGCGCACCGGCGCATCTCTGCGGCTGCGGAGGTTACGGGTTTCAGCGTCTGACTCGCTATCAAACTCCACCCAGTCAGCCGCAGTGTTGTTTCCGTTGGCCAACTCGGCTGCCGCCTTCTCGAGGTCCGCCTGGAGCCGCGCTTGGAGATCGTCAGCCTGCTCCTTGTCAGTGAGTAGCAGCGGCGGACTCTGATTTTGAGCCAGTGTCTCCATGCTGTCAATGCGTGCCATGAAGTCCTCCATATTCTTCAGCCTCTGCTCGAGCTGCTTCTGCTCGGTAGTCACCAAACTTCCCAGTCCGTCTGGTGTTGGGTGCCATTGATCTCTGATCAATGAACACTAACAAAATCTCAGAACTGGAGAGAAGAGAACAGAGTTGGAGGAAAAGAAATTTGGAAAGAAAGGCTTTGAGGGCCCCTTGCTCTAGCGCCAAGCTGTTGGTGTAAAATTTGAACCAACGCCATGATCCGCACCTCTAGGCTGTGGTGCGGCAATGAAAAGGGAAGAATTGGCCGGAAAAATCGAAAACACGAAGGTTTTTAGAGTGGTTCGGCCTTCCTCCAGAGTAGTAGCCTACGTCCACTTTTTCTAGTATTTCTGGTAAATTTCTTACAGAGAATTCGACCAATTTTTCTTCTAACCCCTTCTCCCTTCTCATTCCCTTCCTTTTATAGGTCTTGAGAGAGTGTTCGGTAAATGAGATTCTGACACCTAATCCCCTAAATCACGAGATTAGGTTACCAAATATACAGTCATTCATAATCCCTTAAATTCCGGAATTGTGTCACCAAATAAATACAGACATACATTGGAAACCGAATACCTACAGTCCCTGTCCTAGGTTTTACGGGGTAGACTGTCAGACATCTCACAATCGGAGGTAGTCCATCAGTACAAAAGAAAGACCTAGACTATTATGCGCGGACTCCAGCTTCGGTCGGGGGTCACCAGCTTCGCGGATATAACCTTCTCCCTTGAGCGGAGTCCTTGCTTCCTCTCTAAAGCTAGCTTCGCGGGTGTAGATCCTCTCCGAAGATCTGCGGCCTTCTTATCCGTCACTCCCTCTCCGAGGGTATTGTCATAAACTCAGCACCACCTACGGTGATGCCTTTACTGATTATCCTCGAGGGTATAAGATCAAGGGTCATCTTCGACAGTCCTCGTTCATTCTACGATTGAGGAAAGCTTCCGTAATGGCGTGGTGGTGCTTTGCTATTGGAATCGAGGGCTTAGGTTCGTCATCAAATGTACCTCGGAGACTCCGCCCCCGAAGTTACACCCGCTAACCAAAAATCACTTACAACATACCTCATTATATATTCTCTTCTTGTGCATTAGAATTGTAGTGTTCGTGTAAATATGTTAAAATTATATAATATTGGATTATATTTTATGAATGTTTTTCCAAATTTTGAAAATGGTATCATTTTGTCTCATGAATTTATAAAAGTACCGATTTTCCCTCTAAAGTATGAATAAACTCTAAAATTATGAAATGAACTTTGAAAGTGTCTATTTCCCCTATGATAATTCTTTGAGAAAAAAAATGTTATAATATTCAATTTTTTGTTAGGAACCATGATATTTGCATGAATGTATCAAAAGTGCTAAATTAATATAATAGGGAGCACATTTTAAAATTTCCATAAGAATTGAATTTTGAAGTGGCTCGAGCTCGTTTAAACTTAAGATCGATTAAGGAGTTCGATCGAGCTTGAGATCGATGTGAGTTTGATGAAGCTTAATTCAATTTGAGCTCGAAATGAGCTTGTTTAGCTCGATTCTTAAATAATAATAATTATTATTTAAAAAAAAAAGTCTTTAGCAACATCCATACAAACATGTAGTCCACCATAAAGCAATTGTACAAAAATACAAATACTTTGAAAACTAGATCGAATAAGACATAAAAACAAACATAAATCTCCAAAAAAAAAAATGAAATTTAAAATTACATTTATAACACAATAAATTTAAAATTACATCATAAATTTAAAATGCAAGAAATATATATACAGAAATGAACTCCAAAACGAGCTTATAATTGAGCTCATAAATGAGTCAGTTCGCAAACTTAAACAAATCAAGTACATGTGAGCTTTTATCTACTCGAGCCCCGAGTAGCACGCGAATGGCTTGGTTCGTTTATAGTCTAAGGGTCAACTTGCGATTTGGACTGATTCGCCAAGTTTTGTAAGTTTAAGGTGCTAATTCCTTAAAAAATATCACTTGTGGCAACTTGCCAAATCTCAATAAGTTTAAGGACCATTACTGCAAATTACTCTTTTTAAAAAATTGGGTAGCAAAATGACAAGTACTACAGTTGAGGGAGAATATTTAAAATGTTGAGAGTTTTAACATTCATGTGTATTGTTATTTAACAACTCAGAGTTATGGTGTAACACGTACACCAATTAAAAAGGGGCAAACCAAAACATAATGCTCTAATCCAAACAAAATAATTAATCAAGAATGAGATTAAGTTTGTTTGTTTTGTTTTGTTTTCAAGAAAGAGACAGATATGGTTGACTGATTGGGTGACGACTTTGGGATCAATCGCTATCAACCAAGCGACCACCACCTAACCACTTGAACATCTCTCTCTCTATACATTCATCTCAGCCACACACACTCTCATATATATCTTCTCTCTCATCCCAATACTTGTTCTTATCTTCCACTTCCACACCCAATTATTAATCAATATATTTCTCACCAAACTTTGTTAATTTCGTACCAGCCACTCTTTTTCTACCATGCGCCGAGCTCTTAACCTGCGCACCCCCGATATACCAAAATAATAATAATAATAAAAGACTTTTAATTAACCATAATTTAATAAAATTAAAGAGTTAATCGTAATATATGTGTAACTTAATATATTATATGTGTAACATAATATACGTGTAATATATTATTTTATACATATTTTACGACTAAATTTTTAATTTTAATATTCTGATATTAAATCTTTCAAATTTGAACTTTAAATGCTTAATTTCTTAATTGATTAAACAAATAAAATAAAATAACTCTATTCGGTGCCGTTCAGGAGGAATCACATTGTAACAAATACTATAATGTAAACCAGTGATAATGACACCCCGAAAAAAGGGAGTTAAGATCGTCTCTAATGCAAAAGAGTGTGCTAATATTATATTTAATATGATACAAATTTAGCATATTTATTTTGTATTTCGACGTTCTATTTCATTTATGTTAAATCTAATGTTATTTTAAATTTTTACACAATTTTGATTTTCAATGTATAATGTATATTAATCTTTATAATATATTATTTCTCTATCTCTATTAAAAGAATACTATAATAAATTGTTTAATTCTATATAAATATAATTTTTTAGAAAAATTATAGTGCATACCTAATTTATAATGAGTCAACTTTAAACTTATATTTCGGCAAAATGACCAACGTTTGCAAATATTAATAAATTAGCCATAAGCTTAACAATTTCAATATGAACGGACCAAAATGCCATCATCACTTTTATCGGACCACAAAATATCCTCATCACTTTTATCGGACCACAAAATTCAAATTTTTCGTATGATTTTTGTTAAATATCCTTTAAATATATGATGGTGTCTTAAATTTTAATCTGATAAGCTGGCTTATGAAAAATTAGTCATTAAAGTTATGACTTAAGTAATGAAATTTCTGATATGAGACTATATAAAAGAAATGACTATTTTACTAATAAAAGCAAACATAGGCTAATTAAAAAAAAATCAAACATAAATGTATGGCTATCCCTTACAAAAACCCATTTATAATACCTAATTTAAATAAATACTTAATCTTTTGAAAAATGTAACAAAATACTGAAGTATTAAACTTACATAGTCATAATTAGTGGTAATTGACTGCGTGGTAAAAAATATATATAAGTGATTAACGAATTAGCTAGTTACTCAATTACTTTAAAAATTTGAGTATTACAAAAAACAGTGTTTCTCCAGTGGATTTATTTTTGTGGTAAAAAATAATTATGGATCGTCAGATTTATTTTTTTAAGATGTATGGCTTACTTTAAAGGTAAATCTGACCATTCAAAATTATTTTAAAAAGAAGACAAAAAAAAAAAAAAACAACCTCACCTGAAAATACAAAAAGAAGTGTATCGTCTTTTTCTTCATTTTTTTTCTTTTTCTTTTGTTTTATTTTTATTTTTATTTTTCATAGATATAATTGTACATGTTTTTATTGCTAAATTTGAAAGATAAAATGATAATGTGAAAATAAAGAATTTGGTGTTTTAAGATGTAAAAGCTTTTATAAACTCAAGCGTTTTTTTTTTTTTTTTAAAGCTATTATAGGTTTAACATCATGTGTATCATGGAAGAAAACGTGCGTCTCATGTGACTCTTAATCTAGGGTATTTGAGTAGTTTTCTCACCACCTCCTCTTCAACCTCATTCTTCCTCGTCGTCGTCTTTTTTTTTTTTTTTTTTTTTGGTACGGACCAAAAATCTTGAACATAACAAATCTGAAATCTTTTTCGCAACAGAATTCGTCAACCTAAAAAATAATATGCTTCAACACTTAATAAAGAAAAAATTTAATCTTTCAGCAACCATTTCAAGTTGTTCAAAGCACTCTGAGTCGCGGAGTTTGTCAAACACATATCATCAGTGCATTTCAGACCAAATGTAAGCTTATTGGTTAGTTCTCATTAAAACATCGTTCACTAGTATTTATAAATGATCAAAAGTGAAAACCAACCAAGAACAAAGAAATACGCAGGAACAAGTTTGCATTACTTAGCATAATAGCCAAAAGAAAAAAAAAACCAATAAAATATACAATTTTTGCCGATCTCTCTCGACTTTTTTGTGCCTCTCTTAACCAAAGCTCGCGAGATCTACCGGACCCAAGTGCCGGCGAGCGCCGATCTACAGGCGAGAGAGACGGTGCCGATCCACGGCAAGCGCCGAGCCCAAGTCCGGCTTCGGGCCACGTTCGACGATCGATCGGACTTTGTAACCCAACACAGCAAAAGGGTCTCGCCGATGGAGGAATGTTGGCCATTTGTGACGTCGAGAGTCCTTTGTTGTGGGTTTGATTGGGTTTTGGATACGGAAGACTAGTTGGTGAAGTGATGATGATACTGTAGCGTGCGTTTGTGGTTTATTCTTTGAGAAAGATTTAGATTTAGATTTTTTTTTTTTCATGAAGAAGAAAGAGTTGTTGTTGTTGTTTTTTTTTTTTTTTTTTTCATATTACCACTAATACCCTTAATAAGTCACATGATGATCACGTGATAGACCAATTCTGTTAAAATTTCACAGAAATTGTTAATTTTGGGTGATTTGCCAATAATGAAGAGAAGTTTTATATATGTCCTATTTTCACACATTGAATAATTATCTATACCTGTTTATTGCACTTTTGATCGTACTTTTACTTTTATACTATATTTATATTCGTTTTTGCTTTTACATAACATCATTTTCATTTTGTAGTATTTGAGAAGTAGATTATATGATACTTTTAAATAATTGCTTCTACTTCTAGGTTTTAAAATTGCCAAATCTTGAGTATTTATTATTGCCAAAAAAGGGGTGATTTGTCAAATCTTGATAAGTTCAAGGCCATTAATGTCAATTACTCATGTATTTATTTCGTTTTTTAGGCATTATATACAAAAACAAATAGGTAAATTGAGTTTTTTTTATATCTAAATATTAGAAAATTTATGGTATTTTCTCGAGAAACAAATATCATAAAATTTTGAGTAGTATGAAGGACAAAATATAAGTACTTCAATATCGTTGAAAATATAAAAAAAAATTTACAAAGTATGATTGATATCTAAAAATTATATTAATTGAACACTTTATCTAGTAAAATAAGGAGCATACTTGAATTAATATTTGAACTAAAACTAAACATTCCGTAATATCGAATATAATCATGAATATATATGTTATATATAGAAATTTTTGGTTTACAAAATAACTTTAAATGTTTATCATAATATACTCAATGAATAATAATAGTATTAAATCATTATAAAAAATAGGGTATTCTGTACAAATGTTCTACGACGTTGGGCTATTTTTACAAATTGTACCCTATTATTTCAAAACTAACATCCTTACCCCTGATGTTTTAAAAATTTATAGGTATACTCCCTCTGTCACGATTCGTAAAAAAATTGACGGAATTGATAACGTAACAATAATTAAGTGGCACTTGTATAATTTTAGAAGATCAAACGTCTTAAATTTACGAAATTTATTACTAATTTTTTTGTTATTTCAACAAAAACTCCCTTGTGTCGTATTATTTTCTCAAGTTGCACTCTGATCTTTTAAAATTTTGTATTCATATCCCCTGATTCGGTACATTTTTGTAATAAATTGAAGTAGAGGGGTGAAGTTATAATGTTTTCAAACATCAGTGACACATGCATCATTTTTAAAAAATATGGTGCAACTTACAAAGATAGCGCAATATCAGAAAGCATTTGTAAAGTTAACCGTAAAAATTAACTCTCATAAATATTTAATAAATTACGAAATAAAACATTTCAATTTTTTTTTTGATATTATGATGTACATGTAGTATCAATATTCGATCGATATCTTACCGATATTTCTCAAAATTTGTTTAAAATTACACTACAGTTTTATCGATATTGATATTTATCAATATATTATCAGAATTAATACAACATGAAAAAAAAAATAGTTTTGGACCTTCTAAAATGAAATTTCAATATTCCAGTCAAAATTTTTGTTCATGGGTCGGATTGATTTTTCATAAAGAAAATGATTAGCATTAGCTTAAGATATATTCTGAAAAATATTCCATTTTAAACACATTAATAATGCGCCTAGAATGACATTATTTTGCATTCCTCTTAAATTCTAGGTCCTTGAATTTTTAATTTATTTATAAAATAAAAAAAAAAGTTAAGAGGAGGAGGAGGAGGAGGAGGTTGATTGTGGGGCCCAAATGTTGTGTTGTGCGTGGTGTGGGCCACACCGAGTGGCCGTGGGGTGAAAATGACGCAGGAGGTGGGACCCACCGCCGCAACCGCGCACATGATCCTACGTCGGATTGCTGCCAACTACCGCCCAAAAAGAGAGGAGTTGGTAGCGTGTGGGACTCACACTTTCTTTTTTGCCTTTTTTTGCTTTCCTTTCCTTTTCCTTCATTTCATTTCATTTAACACTTCTATATTTATCTCTATTGTCCCACTTCACCACACTTATTTACATCCCCTGCCATTCCAATCCCTTCCTTACATTAAATTATTAAAAAAAAAAAAAATCTTCATCCTCAATTTCCCTCACATATGCCTATTTATATACATATATATTAATAAGTACCAACTTGGATTTGAATCAAGATGATCTGCTGAATTCTGAACATTATTTAGGACATCTCGAAAAACATACAAAAGATGATAATAATAATAATAGTAATAATGCCCCTGAAAGCTGGAATTTCAAACTTATGTTTGTCTTAAAAGTTTCGGATTAGTTTAGGTCAAATCTGAGCTATTTGAGGCAGGTTTTGTGGGAACAAAGAACAGCTACTTTTGTGTGAGTGCTACCATATGTTAGGACATAGATTCTTTCTCACGTTGTTTTTCTTTTTTTCTTTTTAATAAATAAGTCGTAGAGCACTAGAATTAGAGAAAAAAATAATAATTTACCTTCAAAATAATCGTTTGAACTAATGATCATGTGATCACATGGTGCTACTACACAGACTATTCTCAATAATTTTTTTTTTTTAATTCTTCAGATTTGACTTTGTTTGATACTTTATTCAATTCGGTAGAAAAAATGGCTTTGTTATAGTCATGTTTTGGCCATTTGAATGCCACAATTAACTGCTCCCAAAGTTCTCGAACCATATTTACGTTTTCGAAGAAAAAAAAAAAGAAAAGAATAAATCTGATATCTCATGCATGCATTGAACTGTAAGCGAAAAACAATTAGGGTTCACACTTGAGAATCATAAATAATTAGAAATAAATACATTATTTATGTATAAAGCTGATATCATGGATAAATCCAGAATTAAAAAAAAAAAAAGAAGAAGAAAGAGTTGAAGAACTGTAGTCAATCTTTTGCACAGAAGCTTTAAAACCAGACAAGAAAGTAGCTTAAAAATAAAAAATAAATAAAATGAAATAAATGAACGGGAACATTATCAAGGCTAGCTTGAATTATTAATCTTTAGAGATGGACCCAAAATTTTTTTGCCATAATTTTTGTTGTAACACATTTTTGTCATTTTATGTCCAGTTGGGCACACTAAGATCCCAAAATTAGTTTTGGATATATAAAAAGATGAATTCTCTACCAAACAAAGGAATGTATATATAGCTATAGGTATTTAAGTTCAAGGTAATTATTTAGGGTCGTTGGGTAACTTATTCAAACTAAAAAATTTAAATTTAGATAATTACATTTTAAATTATTATTTTGCAAAAGTTTGTAATTTAAACTAATGTTTGATGGATGGGAATTTGAATATTATACTATTTAAATTAAGTTTGTAAAAGAAAAGATTATTATTGAGAATTAAAAATTTTATATTTTATAATACCAAGATTATACTAAGGCCAGGAGTATTAAGACATTGTAAGAATATTTTTAAGTTAAAAATTTTGGTTTTTTGCCCAAAAAAAAAAAAGTAGTTGCACATATCTACACTGTAAAGTCATTTAAGCAAGAGGGTAAGGGTCTAGAAGAAAACCTTAGGAGGGACCCACCGCAAAGTTCTTGCATGTGATGTTGGTGGGGGTTGAATCCATTAACAATTTAAGTTAGATCAATAATTAGCCTATTGATAGAGAAAGAAACCAATATAGAATATAATAAAATAAATACTTTTTGTTAAACAAAAAAATTAGTCTTAATCTGCTATAAAAATGTCTTTGATGGTAAGAGAGGCAAGAGGGGGCTAAAAAAAATATCTTATGGAAGCTTCTGATGCCTCTACCTAACACCTTTGAAAAAGAAAAAGAAAGGGGGAAAAAAAAAGTTGAAAAGTGACCCCTTTTTATATGTTGGAAGGGCCATTGTTTTTTTGTGGATATATTGTTTCAAAGTAGCTATCACCAATGTGTCCTCTTTCTCATGGCCATCTATATCTTAGATTGCTTTTTGGCAATGCAATTCACCTCTTTCTTCTTTGATAGATTCTTTTTTCAAGCTGATTTGTCTTCCTCTACTTTAATTAATTGTGGGGGGTTTTTTTTCCCTCTTAATCTCTTTTTTAAAAATGACATTTCCTAAGTTAATCCAACATTAGGTTGGTATGGTAATAGTATACCAATATATATATTTTTTGGGAATTAATATTGCCATTTAAATAGTAACATTAGGTGGTTCATGGATTGAGACAAGACTAGCACTAAAGGCAGGCTCAATTAGATTGGGTTGTTCTGGTGTGACCCTAGTGACATAACTATCAAATTAATTGCTGGTAGATGAAATTCGGTTGTGGCTATGACCCATTTGACCTCAAAAAGTTGGTCAAATCATAATCTTGATTGAAGAATTGTATAATTAGTGACCTAAACTTAAAAATTGAGAAAAAAAAAAAAAAAAAGGCTTGATAAAACTGTTCGATCCGAAACTTAAAATCGCCAGTAATATATAGCTAGATCTGAAAGGTAGGCATTATTATAAAGTGATTGAACTGTTAAGATTTTGTTACCTAATTACCAAACTTAGTTCAGATCCCAGCATACCTAATTGTTTGCATTAAATAGATTAGATTTATCAAAATTTAGAAGAAAAAACATTTTTTTTTTTGTCGAGGAATAAATTCCAGATATTGATTTGAGTTTTCTGGATTCCTCTTTAGTCTTTACCAACCAAATATTTGATTGTCTCTCTGTGAACTGAATTCACTCCAAAATGATTTTTTTTTTTAAGAGTTTGGCCTGATTGAAATTTTGGAATGAATGAAGACGAAATTACTTGTGCCACAACGCTTTTGTATTTTCCTTTGTTTCATTGGATGAGCTTTTATATATCACATGAACTAGCTTTATCCTAAGATTTTTTTTTAGTAATTAAAACCTAGGCACTCACTACAATCTGGTCCTGAATATGACATGAAGAAGCCCTTAAATCTTATTGGTTGAGCAAGCCATCCATATTTGTGTAGAAATTCAATTTGTAACAAAGTTGGACATTTTTTATAATAATTAAAAATGGGTTATAGCTAAGTAGTCTAATTTTACAAGTTTTTATAGAAAATGCTTACAATTTTTATTTTTTTTGGTGAATGATCCATTTCTGTTGGTAGAGAATTTAACATGATAAGAAGACAATATACCATCTTTTTTAATGAATCATTCACCTCGTAATAAAAAGGTATGGACAATTTTTTAAATATAGTATATAAATTGGACTGACTAAGAAAATTCCTCCTAAGAAAAAGGATTGAGAGAAAGAAAGGGAAAAGAAAAGGTTGATGGTAAAAAATCTGAAACAATTGCCCTAATTGGTTAACATTTTGCACCAAGTAATGGAATTAAAAAAAAAAAAAACATTTGTAATCTACCTCATTATCTCTGCATTGTAAACAATTCTCATGTGGCTCAAGCTTGAAGAAACAGCTTATCATAAATTCACAAACTAAAAAACATTCTTCAATAATGAGTGACCACAGAAGAGTAAAAATAAGGGAGCAAAAGAAGATAGAAACAAAATTGTACAAATCACTGTGAGAATTTCGTTAAGTTCACTTTGGGGCCAAAGGACTTTGGTTAAGTGGTTTCATAGCATTCAAACGTTTCAAAAGAGAGGGAAATAATGTAAGTAGGTTTTTAAATTTCTTCTTCTTCTTTTTTTTTTTTTAAATTTTATTTCGCAAGATAAATTTCTTTTTTTTTTTTTTTGTCTTGTCTCTGCAAAGTGCAAACTTGAGCATTAAATTGCATATGCTGCTCTAAAATTAAATTTGGTGAGTAGGGCAAAGGAGAAAGAAAGCAAAAGAAAGAAAATCTAGTTAGGGTTTCTTTTCTAAATATAAATGGTATGTATGGTAGGTTGGTTCACAGTTCAGATAATAAATGTTTGAAGTTTGGTAGAAGAACGGTACTACGGACAGTTGTTAGTTCCTTCACGCTTTGCAAATTGAAATAGTATCTTCTTCTTCTTTTCTTTTTTTTCTTTTTTTTTTTTAATTTTTTTCTATGCTTCTGTTTTTAATTTATTTTCCCTCTCTTTTTTTATGGGGAAGTTCTGTGTTCGAAAATGTTTAAGGTGGAAAAGTCAAATTATTCAAATTAAGTGTTTGAGATTTTGAATTGTTAGATTTTTTTCTTATTAAGAATGTATTGTTTTTAAATTGACATTTCTGTTAGTATATAGATCGATAATAAGAACACATCGCATAATTTTTTTTTTTAAATACCAAATTGATAACAAGAGATTTTGATTCATTAAAAAGTACCCCAATATAGCATTTTTTTTATATATTTTTTTTCTAGTTCCATTTTTCTCAATTAATAGAGGAGATAGGTTACCCACCACTCCATGTTCCTTATTTCTCCTCCTCTTGGAGCTTATCCATTGCCCTCCAAATGAAAATCAATCCCCCTTTTTCAAGAAAAGACAAACCCAAAAAAGAATCCAATTTTTTTACAAAAGTAGCAAAGGAAAAAAAAAAAATCGCCTATTAATAAATTAGAAGAAAAGCTAGAGTATACGATCCCCCGCACAAAAAGAATAAACAATATAAATTAAAAAAACTTGATCAAATAACCCCTTTTATTATAGGTCATACATAATCAAGATCAGATTTGTTCTTTTTAAAAAGGATATCTAAGACACACACCCTCTTGGGTTCATCAAGTGAATCATTACTTGTATATTAGTATTAGAAAGGGAAAGAAAAAGCTATATATTCATATGTTTTTTTTTTTTTAATTTTTGCAAGAATCTTTTCATTTGATCTTTACTCCACTCAGCTTCTTTTTCCTTCAATCTCTATTGTACTCTCAGGTACACTACTGAGACTGAGAGATAGCTAAAGCTCTCTGCTCTATTAATCCACTCTTACTTTTTATATCCATCTATATATCTATCTATCTATCTATATATAATCTATCTGATCTCTGGCTAGTACCAATAAACAATCAAAACCATAACACACAAAGTCTGACAAAACCAAACATTGTGCTTGCTACAAAGACCCCTTCTTTTTCAGATTCATAATATTGAGAAATTAAAAATCAATATTCTAAGTATTGCAACAACAACAACAACAACAATAATAATAATAATAATAACAATCATAGTCCATGAATAGTTGTAATTAAAGTAAGCAAACTGTACCGGTAACTCTATACTAGTATAAACAGAGTCATACAATTAGATGGTGGAAAAGAAAAAAAAAACTCTGGGCAACTTTCAAATGAATTAGCAATTTCCTCTCCATATTAATCTATTATATGCTACAATATAAGACATTAGGGAAAAAAAAAAAAAAAAAAAAAAAGCCCAACAATCCCCCCTTTTTTTTTAATCTTCTTTTATCATTTCATCTCCAAGCTTCTGTAGTCCAAAACACCAGCTTTCAATCCCAAGAAGTCATAGCCAACACTGGCACCACTAGTGGCTCCATTACCAACAATCCCACACCTGCAATCCTCGCTATTTTGCAGCCCCAAACTGCAAGAGAAGCAGAGGCCACCAATCCCCACCTCTCTCTTCATCAGCTTCTGCTTCTCGTGATGATGATGAGGCTGCTGAGCCGTACTTGGCGGGCTGATTTTCAGCTCAAGGTTCAAATCCGGAAACTTAATGTCTTGCACCTGGACTTGGACTTGAACCACGGGACTCATCACGCTGTTATTAACGACCAAGTCTTTGCTCACAGCCACATGGTTATTATTAATCGCCGACTTGACCATCTCTTCTTCTTTAGTAGCAAAAGATATCGTCGTCGTCGTCGTCGTCGTCGTTGTTGTCGCCGCTTTCATCGACGCTGTTGTCGTGTCCTGAGCTGTTGGCTCGTTGAGTGGGCGGTGAGTGGCCGGGTCGATCCCCCGGTTCAGAAGCTTCCTTCTGATGTGTGTGTTCCAGTAATTCTTGATCTCATTGTCCGTCCTTCCGGGCAATCTCCCGGCTATCAAAGACCATCTGTAATCGACAACCGAATAAAATTAAATTAAATAAATAAATATATAATATTAGCAAGCAATAAGGATGATAGAAGTGCTGATGTTGGTGGGGGGCCATACTTGTTGCCGAGGAGGCTGTGGAGCTTGATGATGAGCTCGTCTTCTTCGTCGGTGAAGTTGCCGCGCTTGAGGTCGGGGCGGAGGTAGTTGATCCAGCGGAGGCGGCAGCTCTTGCCGCAGCGGAGGAGGCCGGCGGCTTTGGGCAGAGAGCGCCAGCAGCCCTCGCCGTGGGCCCTGATGTACGCTATGAGGCGGTCGTCCTCCTCCTTCGTCCACGCTCCTTTGTTGGTGTGCGCTTTCTCGCAGCATGGAGACCTTCCCATTTCCAACGCCACCCAATTGGGATGGGGGTTTCAAGATTTTGATTGCCCAAAAATCAGAATACGAAAGTGCTTTTTTTTTTTTTTTTTGTTTGGGTAAGTTTTATAGTTTAGGAGAGGGCTTGTTTTTTTTTGTATTGGTGCAGGGACATTAAGGCCGGCCCTTGGGAGGGACTTTGGGTTGTGTTTTTATAGGCTTTTGACTATAATATACTACAGAGAGAGAGAAGAGAGAGAGAGAGAGAGAGAGAGAGGGCTAATTGCTTCTAGATGCGAGTTGGTGAGACAGGTTAGAGAGAGAGAGTGGCTGGTGGTGGTGGTGGTCTTTTTTTTTTTTTTTTAATTTTATTTTTTCTCACTTTGATGAGATTAGTTTAAATTTTCAATCATCTATAATAAAGTTAAAAGTGTCATTAACTACGGGTAACCTCCAGGTAGGTGTAAAGTAAGGTATATTAAAGTACAGGCAAGACAAGCTGTGTGTGTGTGAGTGAGAGAGGTTTTTGCTTCTTGTTTTTTTTTTTTTTTTTTCCTTCTCTCTCTGTATGTCTAATCCTAATCTCTTGTTTTTTTTTTTTTTTGGAGATTAATTATTGTGAAACCTCTCAAAATCATCACTTGACACCCCAAGCTGGCAAGCTCTCTGTTGGAAAAATGGTTTGTTAAAACCATGTGAAAGTCCATTTTGGAGCATATATTTAAGTAGAACCCACTTAACGGATAAGTCGGGTCTTGCCGGATTCTTGTTCTCCGTTCGGAGTAGTATAAGATCGGCTATTTAATTGTCCAAAATGGTGTTGAGATGAATGAGAAATTGATGCTCAAAGTTAAGTCATTGAAATGATCAATGATAAGGAAAATTGCAAAAGAAAAAGTCCCACATTGGAAGTGTAACTTCATGTGGAAGGGTTTATATACCAAGCCTTCATTTGTATATGGATAAGTGTTGTGGTCAAGAGGCTCTCTCTCGCGCGCGCAGGGGGGGGGGGGTTGCAAATCCTCGGACCAAAACTGAGCTTCGTGGGCTTGGGCTCGTGTGCACCCGCACGTCGTGGGCGACGCGAAATGCTGGACCGGAATGGGCTTTCCGGGCCAAGCCACCTTTTGCAATTTTTTGTCTCTAAATATCCGAATTAATTTGTAATAATTATTAGTTAATACCATTTAATCACAAAACGTTTTAAGCTCTTTGTTGAGCCTATAAAAGAGAGCTTTGAGGCAATGAGAAAAACACACCAATCCGAAATCCTCCACAGCTCTTAGTCTTTTCTTTCATTTTTTCTTTTCTGTTTTCGGTGATAGTTTCTCGCAAGTTCTGTTCGGCTAGCTTGATCGATCGGTGCTCGGTGCTAACGCTAGCTTGTCGTTGTATCCTGGGAAGTGGTTGCTCGTTCGTGTCCGCACCCGTGGGAGAGCAATAACGCTTTAAGGAAACCGTCTAACGGGCCTCGACGTTCTTCCTCTTTCACCGTCCGGTTGAGGTCTTTTATAATTGTTTCAATTTCGTTTATATCTTAGCAATTTTATTTCAGTTTTGTTTAAATTATTTTCTGTGCATATTGTCATTTTATACTAGACATATAACAATCTTAAAGCGTTATAACTTAGACAAGGTGCACGAAATTTTTTTTTAATAATCATATGAAATTGCTATTGTTTGTGCATTGTTCTACATTATCACATTGCACTTTTAATTGCTTTCACAATATAGAAGTTGTTTTATTTTTTTTTGGTGCTTTGCAATTCGTAATATACTGTTTTTGCCATTTGTTTGTTGAGTTTCTGTTTACTTTAAATTACAGTTTCTGTTTTTGTTAATTGCAGTTTTTTTTTATTACTTGGAAAAACAGTTTTTACAGAAATTGAATAAATACAGTTTCTGAAATTTATAAAAACAGTTTTTCTCAAATTAATAAAAACTGTTTCTGAAATTATTATAAAACAGTTTCTGTTTTTATTAGTTAATTAAACAGTTTCTGAAATTATTATAAAACTGTTTTTTAACAGTTTTTTTTTAAAAACCAGTTTATTATAAAAACAGTTTTCAGAAATTGATAAAAACAGTTTTCAGAAATTGATTAAAAGCAGTTTTTAGAAATTGATAAAAACAGTTTTTAAAAATTGATTAAAAACAGTTTCTGTAATTGATTAAAAACAGTTTTTTTTTAAATTGATTAAAAACAGTTTCTGTAATTGATTAAAAACAGTTTCTGAAATTAATAAAAACAGTTTCTGAAATTTATAATAACAGTTTCTGAAATTAATATAAAACAGTTTTTTATTTAATAACAGTTTTATTATTAATCAGTTTCTGTTTTATTAGCTGTAAAACAGTTTTTATTAAATAACAGTTTTAATTATAAAACAGTTTCTGTATTGTTTAAATATAAACCAGTTTATTATAAAAACTGTTTTTCTATTACAGTTTTTTTTTTTTTAAACGTTTTTTTTTAAAAACCAGTTTCTGAAATTTTTTTTCAGTTTATTATAAAACTGTTTTTTCCATTTCAGTTTCTTTTTACGTTTTATAAACAGTTTATGTTTATATTAAAAAACAGTTTTATTATAATAAAAACAGTTTATTATTATTGGTGAAAAAATCTAATAGTTTTCTATTGTGATTTTTTGAAGAAAAATGGAAAACAACAATGAGAACAATGTCTCCAACGAGACCATCCCGCTTGCTCCTCCGACTGTGACCATCGGGCAATTTAATGTGCCGTTGGGTCCGAACAGTGTGACGGCTACGGCCGGGAATGCGACTGCGAGTCAAATTCCAAGCGGTTCTGGGGCACGAGTGCCCACCGCTGCGATACCGTTTCCCGCACCGATAACTCATGCGGAGAAACCGGAGAAGTTCAACGGTTTGAATTTCAAACGTTGGCAACAAAAGATGATGTTTTACTTGACCACGATTGGTCTTGTGCGGTTTTTAACCGAGGATCCACCAAAAGTCAGTGAGGATGATACTGACATCCAAGCGCGTATAGCTTATAACGCTTGGAAAGATTCTGATTATTTCTGTCGGAATTTTGTGATGAATTGTTTGACGGACTCCCTCTACAACGTCTATAGCTCTAAGAATACGGCTAAAGAGTTGTGGGAATCGTTGGATAAGAAATACAAAACCGAGGACGCGGGCGCCAAAAAGTATATCGTGGGCCGCTACCTTGATTTTAAGATGGTGGATTCTAAAACTGTGGTTAGTCAAGTGCAAGAATTGCAACTTATTTTCCACGAGATTCATGCCGAGGGAATGGTCATTAGTGAGTCATTCCAAGTTGCCTCGGTCATTGAGAAGTTGCCATCGGGTTGGAAAGACTTCAAGAACTATCTCAAGCATAAGCGCAAGGAGATGAGTCTTGAAGACTTGATTGTCCGTCTTCGAATTGAGGAGGATAATAGGGGATCCGATAAGAGGGTCAACACTGTTGCGCCAAAGGCGAATGTGGTGGAGCATGGTGAAAGCTCCAAAAGCAAGAAACCGAGCAAGTCAAAGAACAAGCTTGGGCCTAAAGGAGGGGTATCCAAGAAAACTCATAAACCGTCGAAGTTTCTTGGAATTTGCTACAATTGTGACAAGCCGGGTCACAAATCGGCGGATTGTAAGCTACCGAAGAGAAAGAAAAAGAACGAAGCTCATGCTATGGATGTAGATGACGATGAGTTCGTTGCGGTAGTTTCTGAAGTAAACTTGGTGGATTCGAACCCCAAGGAGTGGTGGCTTGATACCGGCGCTACCCGCCACGTGTGCTCTGATAGGAATGCATTCTTCAAATTGGAACTGCATGAACAAGGGGAGAAGCTATACATGGGCAACTCCGCCACCTCAGAAGTGAAGGGGAAGGGAACGATTTTTCTGAAGATGACTTCGGGCAAGGAATTGAAGCTCACCAATGTGCTATTCGTGCCCGACATAAGGAAGAATCTGATTTCTGGGTCACTGCTATGTACTCATGGATTCAAAATGGTCATAGAGTCTCAGAAAATTATTTTGTCTAAGAATGGAATATTGTGGGAAAAGGCTATGTAAAAGATAGCATGTTTAAAATGAATGTAATTGCTATCAAGAATAATGATATCAATAAAGAGAAGTCTTCCGCTTATATGCTTGAATCTTCTAATTTATGGCATGGTAGACTAGGTCATGTGAATTATGAATCTTTGCGTAGATTAATTCATTTAGACCACATACCCACATTTAATATTAATTCTAAACACAAATGTGAAACTTGTGTAGAGGCAAAACAAACGCGAACTTCGTTCAAGAGTGTTGAAAGAAGCAGTGAACCCCTTGAATTAATACATAGTGATCTATGTGATTTAAAATTTGCTCAAACTAGAGGTGGAAACAAATACTTTGTGACTTTCATTGACGATAGTACAAAATTTTGTTATGTATATTTACTCAAAAGCAAAGATGAAGCTATTGAGAAATTTGCCATGTATAAAAATGAAGTTGAGAATCAACTTAATAAAAGGATCAAACGAGTTAGAAGTGATCGCGGTGGTGAATATATTGAACCGTTTGGTGCATTTTGTGCTCAATACGGAATTATTCACGAAACAACACCGCCTTATTCTCCTCAATCAAATGGTGTGGCCGAAAGGAAAAATCGGACACTTAAAGAAATGATGAACGCCATGTTGATAAGTTCCGGGTTACCACAAGGCATGTGGGGGGAAGCCATTTTATCGGCAAACTACCTTTTGAACAAGGTACCCCGAAAAACTGAAACTAAAACTCCATATGAGTTATGGTTTGGAAGAAAGCCTTCCTACAAATACTTGAAAGTGTGGGGGTGCCTAGCTAAAGTGATGGCACCAACACCAAAGAGAATGAAGATAGGACCAAAAACTGTTGATTGTGTCTTCATTGGATATGCACAAAATAGTAGTGCTTATCGGTTTCTTGTGTATGAATCGAAAAATCCCGATATTCACAAGAATACAATTATGGAATCAAGAAATGCTTCGTTTTTCGAACATGTGTTTCCTTATATCAATAAGGAACATGAACCAAGCTCATCTAGACAAGTTCATGAGGATATAGAATCTCAAGAACAAGATGAAGAGTTCGTCGATGACGATGAGCTGGAAGAACCTAGACGTAGCAAAAGAGCAAGGGTAGAAAAATCATTTGGTCCTGATTTTCTTACCTACATGCTAGAAGCGGAGCCTCAAACGTACAAAGAGGCTGTAAAATCTGCTGAAAGTTCTTCATGGAAAGAAGCCATAAAAAGTGAAATTGATTCTATCTTACAGAATCACACGTCGGAGTTGGTTGATCTTCCTCCGGGAAATAAACCACTCGGTTCCAAATGGGTTTTCAAGCGGAAAATAAAACCTGATGGAACAATTGACAAGTATAAAGCGAGACTTGTCATTAAAGGCTATAGGCAAAAAGAAGGCGAAGATTATTTTGACACATATTCTCCTGTGTCAAGAATAAATTCCATTAGATTGATCTTAGCGATTGCCGCTTTGCGGAATCTTGAAGTTCATCAAATGGATGTGAAAACAGCTTTCCTAAATGGAGATCTTGAAGAAGAAATCTATATGGAACAACCTGAGGGTTGTGTTGTCCCAGGACAAGAAAGGAAAGTCTGTAAATTGGTTAAGTCCTTGTATGGACTTAAACAAGCACCAAAGCAATGTCACGAGAAATTTGATAGTGTCATGATAAGCAATGGATTTAAAATCAACGAGTGTGACAAATGTGTTTATATTAAAAACACAGAAAATGGATATGTGATTCTATGTTTATACGTAGATGACATGCTCATTGTGGGTAGCAACGATCGAATGGTCAAATCCACAAAGGATATGTTGAACTCAAGGTTTGACATGAAAGATATGGGACTAGCAGAGGTAATTTTGGGAATTAAAATTACAAGAACTGCCAATGGACTCATATTAGATCAGTCACACTATGTAGACAAGTTACTAGAAAAATTCAGTAAAGATGATAATTCTATTGTCAGAACGCCAATAGACGCAAATCATCACTTGTCTAAGAATAAAGATGAAATCATCTCTCAAGTTGAATATGCTAGAGTGATTGGGAGTCTTATGTACTTGATGAGTTGCACAAGACCTGATATCGCTTTCACTGTTAGCAGACTTAGTAGATACACGAGTAATCCGGGAGCTGACCATTGGAAAGCAATAGTGAGAGTACTACGGTACTTACGATTTACTCGTAACTATGGATTGCATTATACGAGATATCCAGAAGTACTTGAAGGGTATAGTGATGCAAGTTGGATATCCGATATAAATGACTCGAAAGCCACGAGTGGCTATGTATTTACTTTGGGAGGTGCTGCTGTATCTTGGAAATCCTCAAAACAAACCGTGATAACTAGATCCACAATGGAATCTGAGTTTGTAGCCTTAGACAAATGTGGTGAAGAGGCTGAATGGTTACGGAATTTTTTGGAGGATATTCCTAAGTGGTCAAAACCTGTGCCTGCAATATGCATACATTGTGATAATCAATCAGCAATTGGCAGAGCACTGAGTGTTTTGTATAATGGTAAGTCTAGACATATACGTCGACGACATAATACCATTAGACATCTAGTCTCAACTGGAATCATAAGCATAGACTATGTTCCCTCAAAGGAGAACATTGCGGATCCGCTAACCAAAGGGTTAAGTAGAGATTTAGTTGAGAAATCATCTAGAGGAATGGGACTTAAGCCCTTGGAGAATTAAGTCGAGACAATGGAAAACCCAACCTAGTTGACTGGAGATCCCAAGATCTAGGTTCAAAGGGACAACCTAACTGTCAAGACTGGATGAGATCACTGTGGGGGATTCCCTCCATCCTATTCCTTGATAAAAACAGTGAGACCCGAAGGGAAGGTTAAGTAATAGCTTTTAATGATTCTTTTGCGTCGAGAATAATGATATTCCGAGCGGAGTAATACGGGATTACTCTTAAGAAAGAAATCACCTATGTGAGAAAGAAGTGGGGCCGCTTCAAAGGAGAATTAAAGGACTAATTCTTTAGAAATTCTCACTGAACCAGGCGAGTGTTCATGGCTTAACAGAACACAACCGTGAGAACTGAACCTGTGTCAGGGTAATATCTGTGTGAGATATGTGAATGCTTATACAAACGGCAGACTAGTTCAAGGACATCGAGTCTACTAAGAGCCAGTAAGATTAGCATATTTTCACAAGGGAAGGTTCAAAGGCTTGCCTACCTATCCTATGCAGTTATTAACCGCATGAATACTATCACCATGTCGTATTGAGTCAAGTCTATTTTTTGACGTCGCTGAATTTTCATTCATGTGGGGGATTGTTGGAAAAATGGTTTGTTAAAACCATGTGAAAGTCCATTTTGGAGCATATATTTAAGTAGGACCCACTTAACGGATAAGTCGGGTCTTGCCGGATTCTTGTTCTCCGTTCGGAGTAGTATAAGATCGGCTATTTAATTGTCCAAAATGGTGTTGAGATGAATGAGAAATTGATGCTCAAAGTTAAGTCATTGAAATGATCAATGATAAGGAAAATTGCAAAAGAAAAAGTCCCACATTGGAAGTGTAACTTCATGTGGAAGGGTTTATATACCAAGCCTTCATTTGTATATGGATAAGTGTTGTGGTCAAGAGGCTCTCTCTCGCGCGCGCAGGGGGGGGGGGGGGGTGCAAATCCTCGGACCAAAACTGAGCTTCGTGGGCTTGGGCTCGTGTGCACCCGCACGTCGTGGGCGACGCGAAATGCTGGACCGGAATGGGCTTTCCGGGCCAAGCCACCTTTTGCAATTTTTTTGTCTCTAAATATCCGAATTAATTTGTAATAATTCGGAATTTAAAAAACGTTGCTCAGCTTTAAAAGTGGCAGACGTTTTTGAGTTAAAACGTTTTGATTAATTAACAGTATTAATATTAGTTAATACCATTTAATCACAAAACGTTTTAAGCTCTTTGTTGAGCCTATAAAAGAGAGCTTTGAGGCAATGAGAAAAACACACCAATCCGAAATCCTCCACAGCTCTTAGTCTTTTCTTTCATTTTTTCTTTTCTGTTTTCGGTGATAGTTTCTCGCAAGTTCTGTTCGGCTAGCTTGATCGATCGGTGCTCGGTGCTAACGCTAGCTTGTCGTTGTATCCTGGGAAGTGGTTGCTCGTTCGTGTCCGCACCCGTGGGAGAGCAATAACGCTTTAAGGAAACCGTCTAACGGGCCTCGACGTTCTTCCTCTTTCACCGTCCGGTTGAGGTCTTTTATAATTGTTTCAATTTCGTTTATATCTTAGCAATTTTATTTCAGTTTTGTTTAAATTATTTTCTGTGCATATTGTCATTTTATACTAGACATATAACACTCTCTCCCGATATGTGTACCGGATTACACGTAGACGGCAAAATATTTAGCCATGTTAATCCCAAGATGACGCTAGTTAGGTTTTCAGTCAGAAAAGTCTCCTTCAATTTTAATAAACAAAAGACAATTAATTACCCATGATTTATTATTATTCACTTTTCTAGATTTCATATTTTTCTTAACTCAGAATATCACGTGTTAAACCAACCCGCGTATTGATTAATTAGTGAGCTCAGACAAGTTTAAATTTTAAGTTTTCTTTTTTAATGGATTGAATGGGAAATTATAAAATGCTTATATATTGGGTTTGTGGCAATATTGGACCCTTTTGTTGTTTTAGTAAGTTAGTTGTAGTGGGCATTTGGGAAAAGAAATGTAACAAGTGGTTTGGCTATTCTTGTGCACAAGAACAGGGATGGTAGTTCTGTATCTTTATTTTATTGGTACAATACAATATCAATCAAGAGAGAGAGAGAGAGAGAGGGCTTCTAGAAGGATTGGAAGTTGGGTTGAAGGCAGGATATGATGATGGAAGAAAAAGGAGAGAATAGGGAAAAAGATAATGAGTGTGGTTGTGGTTGTGTTGTGGGCTTTGGTTCACCTTCCACTTTTCTTTTTTCTTTTTTTTTGTTTTTTGTTTTTTTGCTTTATTTTTATTTTTATTTTTATTTTTTGGCCTTGTGGTTCAAGTTTAGGCAAGAAGTAGGGTTAGGGATGGGGAAGTTGATTCACCTTTTTGTTGTTATCTCGTTCCAATTGGGCAAATTATTTGTTACCCACCACCACACAAGCCAATCTCTCTCTCTCTCTCTCTCTCTCTCATATCATAAAAATCAAGTGGATGGTAAGAGTTAAGGATCATGGGCAGAAGTTGTTGTCGATGAAGGCTCGGAGAGAGAGAGAGAGTGAGTGGGGTCCACTTTTGTGAAATTATGTGCGTGTATTTCACCTACCTTTTCACCTCCTTTCTGACTTGTCCTTGCACTAGTCCTACTCTTGGCCTCACTTTAGGTGTGTTTGAACTATGCCAAAGATTTATGATTATATTATCCTAAAAGAAGGTACCATTTAACTTTTTTTCTTCTAAAACAAAAAAGAAAACACCCATCTTAGTTTTCCTCTATGTTTCAATTCGAATTTTTAGATGAATTATGTTTCTCAATTCCTTCATTAGGTTGCTATAATGGTACAAAATGATTATATTTAATTAGCATTGATGTTTTTATTCAGTTAGGTTCACTTGCATTTTAGCACAATGGTCTCTATCCATGACCAGCCTTGCTCCAAGAAAAGTGCACACATAATCACATGGAAAGTGCCAATTGCCAAAGATGGGAAAGAGTTGGGGCCAATTTAAGTGTTGGTGTATTCCATGCGAAAAGAAAGTTTTGTTAGCTGTGAATTATGACAAAAAATTTTCGTGACGAAGATTTAATTACGAAAGAATTAAGTTACAAACAAAATTTTACCAAACACCTCTAGTAGTTTGACTACAAATTATTACATAACCTAAAAAAAGACAGCATACAAACGTATTATTAAACTAGTCCTAAAAGAAAAATGCAATATGCTAAATGGGGTTAAGGCCATTTGGTAATGCTTTGGATTATGCTTATAGTTTGTGTAAGAATGTGCAGTCAAACTGAGTGTTTGATAAAAATAGTTTTTGATTTGATTTTTTTAATAATTATTGTGAGGAAGTTGTTTTGAAAAATCAACACATTCCCTATTTTCAGATATTATATTGTAGCTGACAACAGATTAACTTTTTATAATTACTTTATATCATTTTTCTTAAAAAGTCTAATTATTATCACAATAATTCATCCATACAACACTACAAATATCAACTTTTTAATGCAGTATTACATTACTAAAGAGCTATGCTAAGCGCGTCTGACCGATCCTGACCGTCCATCACCGTGAGCCCCACAGTGGGACCCACGGTGATGGACGACCAGGATCGGTTAGATGCGTCTGATTTTAGGAAATACCATTACTAAATTAGCCCTAAGACAATGTCCAATCATGCTCTACAAAGCAAATCGTCAAGATAAGAACGTACAATACAAGGAAGCGAAATATTGTATTGGAATGGCGTTGTGTAATTTCAATACAATTTTTCTTAAAAAAAATTTTGTTTTATTTTTTTGAAATTTTTTATGAAGTAGATTAACTAGTAAATTGAAAGAAAATGAATATAAAAAGAAATGAAGTATAATTTATAATTTGATGCAAAACTTATATCAATGATGAAATAGAAAAATACCCAAAATATGCATTACAATAAAAAATGAGAAATTAATTTTTAATACCTAATTTAAGTAGATACTCATTTTTTTTAAATATAACTAAGCACGCAAGTGATTCAATTAATTACATAGTTGTAGCTTGTGGTAGTTGACTTAGTGACAAAAAAAATATGTGCAAGTAATTAATGAATTGACTAGTTACTCAATTACTTCAAAAAATTAGGTATTTCTTTTTAGAAAAATTATAGAAGCAAAAAAAAAAAAATCGTTTTTAAAATATAGTCCATGTTTCAAAAAAAAATTTAAAAAAAAAAGCCACTGTAAAAAATGTCATAACAAAAAAATATCAAACAAATATTTACACATTTGTAAAAAAACGTTAAACACTTTCATTTTAACCAGAACAAGTTGAAGTGTTAAACATTTTTTACAAATGTGTAAATATTTGTTTGAAATTTTTTTGTTATGAAATTTTTGGCAATGACTATTTTTCTAATTTTTTGAAACATGAGCTATATTTTTTATGGAAAATTTCTTATTATATATTTTTATTATATCATAAGTGAGCGAGTCGCATCAAGTAATAAAGTGATTAAGTAAGAATATCGAACCCACAATGACCTAGAACTATTAATTGACTTTTTATCAACCAATGCTCTTGAAAATGAATTGGATTTTTGAATGACTGCGAATTAAAAATTACAGTAAGAATACGAATAAAGCAAGTAAATAAACAAATGAAATAAAGTTGAATTAATATATGGCAAAGCAATCCTAGAGTTTCGATTTCACCTATTAGTCATGTTACACGTTAAATCAATTCTCGTCGTCTCCTAAACTAGTGTCGTTGGCAATTCTCTAATTTAATTATCACTCTCTTTCGAGAAATAACAACCCTGACCTATCAAAGAACTCGCTTCCATTGATTCTAAAGTCCTAAGAAAAACAGCAATAAGATCGAGAATTAGCTGCCATGTTTTATGTCTATTCTATCACTAGCAATAGATCACAAACATCAATTCAATTATATCTAATTCAATCTGCAGCTTTCGCATATAAGATTAAGAATCATACATCATGTACAAAGTAGCTAAGTTTATGCAAGTAATAAGAACAAATTAAATTAAACGACAATATTGAATAAACGACGACTCAAATTGAATTAAACGAATAACAATTCTAAAAGGCTACATCTCTACTCTAGGAATTAGGAATTTAGTTCATGCTAGACTTGAATAAAAACGAAATTGAAATTGATGTCATGATGAGTTTACAAAGAAAATGAAAGAAAGAATGTTGCCGAATGATACAAGCGATTCGTCTTGAGCGATGATTTCTTGTTCTCTGTCCTTCTCTACCTCAACTCTGTCTTTCCAATGCCTTTTTAATCATTTTTAGGTCGAAATCTTGAAGTTGGGCTTCTTCCTTGCGTTTTCGGGCTTTTTCCTCAATTGTACAGCCCAACTTCGTTGAGGTAGCGTGCTGCGCTGCGTTTGTGGCGCCGTGGCGCTGCTATAATCAAGGCTGCTCTTGGGTCTAGCGCTGCGGCACTACAAAATGCAAGCGCGAATCTAGGCTGCTGGGAATGTAGCGCCGCGGCGCTGCAGCCTGTCTTTCTCGAAGTTCCTCCAAACTGCTCCTTTTTCGCTCCTATTTTCTCCTTTGTACCTGTGATGACAATAAGACCACAAATTATCATATTTTTCTCATTTTCATGCAATTGTGTAGGAGTTTTAATCACTTAAAACATATATTTTGACACTACACTAGTTAGAGGTATAAATTTATGCCTCAAATTATACACTACACTGCTTAGAGCTATAAACTATTAAATAAAACTAAAAAGGAGAATTTTGAGGAATGCCTCATTCTTGGTACAATGATAATCTATACCTCATGTGTGTTGCACTTTTAATTTAAACCAAAAAATTTATACTACAAACATAGAGTGTTAACAAATAGAACACACCACTTAAGGTATAGATTATTAAGTGACACAAAAAAATAACTTTATTTTGAAATTCTCCCGACTATAAAAATGGCATGATTTTGCAATTGCCCCCAGTTTATATGTTACCATTTTGGCATTTTGAGTTGGATAGGCCCAAGTGAGATAACGAAGATAGCCCTATTTTGGATGTTAATCTAAATAAACAGTGGACAGCCAATCAAACACGTGTATGTCATGTACTTTTAGGTTAATTAAGGGAATAGCCGTGGCCCGTGGGGGCAGAGTTTGGTACTGCAAAAAGACTCCTACCTAACTCTTTGCCTTTGTCATCGCAAAAACAAAAACTAAAATTAAAAATAAAAATAAAAGATAAAAAGTGGTCCTTCAAATAAAAGATAAAACTTGGCGAATTTTCATGCATTCTCTTCCTTGTAAATTAACTTTCTACGCTGTGGTTATTGGCTGTCATTAATTTTGACCGTTACATTTTTAACCATATCTTACCGGCACTAGGGCCCACTTGTTTCAGATTCAGATTTTTAAAAAAAAATTTGTTAGTGGGTACTAACGTGCGTGATAATAGTGTGTTTGGATGAAGGCCAAGCCTAAGAATGTGTCGACTCGGCCCGCATGCTCACCGAGCAGGATGTCTTGTGTGCCTACAGGCTCTAGCCCGAGAAAGACCAAGTAGGCTTACCCCGTGCGCCCGCCGGGTAAGCTCAAGCTCGAGCAGGGTCGAGCAGACTTGACGCGCGAGCCCGTCGAGCAAGCTCGAGCCCAAACACATTCGAGTGCAAACATAAAAAAACATGGACTAGTTACTTTTTTTCAACATTTAATAAAAAATTCATGATAATGCATTTCATAGCATAAAATATTCTCTTCTACCCAAAAGTAATCATCTATTGTTTATAATATTGATCTTAAATGAATTTTATTTAAAATAAACAATATAGAATTTAGAATAATATAAATGCATTAAAGCATTTAATATCAAATACAGTGTTGATGTAGAAACTATCTTTCCAAAATATCTTCAAGGAAAACAAAAATGTTCTTATAAATATCTAAAGAAGCGGTAGAAGAAGAATATGAAATTAGAAAAGGTCTACAAGTATTCTTTTACTTTTATACAACACTGCTATATATATATATATATATATATATATTTGGCAAAGTACTTTAGCATATTATAATAAATAAATAACTTTAGCGTACTTCAATAACAATCTCAAACCAAGTAGTGTATATACATCAGAGAAATCTGCAAGGTTTAAGGAATAATCAACCAGTCTGGTGTTTTAGTTCTGAAACAGCTTGCATTTTACGCTATTAGTTCAAATAACCCAATATAAAAGTTAAAATGCATCAGATTTCGTGGACTGTTCAATTGCAATACAAAAAATAATAGAATCAGTTAAGTAACTAGTCATTTTGTATTATATGTTTTAAAAAATTGTTATAATTTCAAAAAATTTAAAAATTAGTCATCACACATGTCAAAATTTTTTAACAATAACAAAATTATGCATAAAAGTTGCTATCAGAAAACTTATGATACGTGTCAGAAATTTCTGAAAGGACTAATTTTTAAATTTTTTTAAACTGTAGTCATTTTTTAAAATTATTTTCTAAAAGTGACTATATTCTTAAAATTCTCAAAATAAAATATATACATATATATGTATATATATCATTTAGATCTACGCAACAACATACAAATGTCCTATCCTAGATGTAACGACCCGACTTTTCGGACCGTTACTTTACTTAATAACTTACTTAATCTAGGGAGAAAAAATTCGTACTATTATTATTATTATTATTATTTATAATATACTTCACGAAGGGATACCATAGAAATAAATTATTTATTACTTAGAAATAATAATAAGTCATAAATCTCAAACAAAGAATGAACATAATAATAATAATAATAAATAACTTTATAAATATTTATTTGTGGAATATTTGTGGCTTTCCCATAACTCACCCGCCTTGCATTGTCGTAGCACAACTCAGCTTCACACCATAGGTTTCTTACCTACAGTACGAAGAAAAAACGTGTGAGCTTAAAAAGCCCATTGATATAATTATTTTCCTACAAAAAGATTATGCAATGTATGACCATTTATTCATGTTTATTCTTTCGTTTCATTATCTAACTTTATCTGACTTTCTAGAGGATCCTCGTCATAGTGTATGTACCTCGTAGAAAGCGCTCGACCAATAGTCGACGAGGGTGTACAAGTCTCCGACGACTAATGTCACAACATCATAAACATAACATAAAACTGCCTTCTTAATGCCCTTAGGTCAACACAAGGAGAACGGGCGGTACGATACAGTTTTAACTTGGTTATCACTTGATTATAAAAATGACATGCATCATGAACATTTAATCTTGAAAAAACATCATAATCATGTTTATAATAAAGACATGATTTCATAAACTTTAAGCTTCGTCACATAATCATAACATGCTTCATAAAATAAACGTCACATAAGCCTAACATTGCATAATATGATCTTATTTTTGAACTACTTCGTACTATAGTGGGATTGTACTCACTTTAAGACGAGAGTTTGTTTGAGTAAAGGCTCGGTAGTGTTGGGAGCGTAACCTAGAATCATAAGTTAACGTAAGTATAGATTCAAATTCTTAACTTCTATCTAAACAATTAACAATCTAAAGGGACGTAGCTTCTACTTTAAAAACGGTTTTGTTTTAAAAATATTTTTAAAAGGAATAAGTTTATAAAGGTGTGATAATATTCACCCGACGCTCCCAGGCCGATTGGAAGGTACTATGGTCTTATTTTAGGGCTAACTTTCCTTGACAGAACTCCCCGAGGTTCCCAGATAAGTGTGGCAGAGATCACAAAGTACACCTTATTTAACAAACAATCTTTCTATACAGAGCGTTTTTAGTTTTCTATGTCACACAATTTCAACCAAGTCCCTATTAAAAGTTTTATTTACAATTAAAGACAGTAGGATAATAAATGGGTTAATTTCTTTTTTTGGAAATAGATTTTTAACTTAGGTGCTAAATTTTGGTTGAATTATTAATTTAATTTTTAAAAAAATCCGTAGAGAATCTCGAAAAACGTGTTGAAGTAACCCCGTTATTTTTAAACAATCTACAACTTTTCAGTTAAGAGTTTTTACAGAAAACCTGTGGAAATTAGACTTCCTTCACAAAGCAGATTCTGCGATTTCGAAAAATCAGGATTTACACAGGATTTAAGGCCGAATTTAGGAAAATATTATTCATAAATTTATCGAAAATTAAAAATTAAAATTTTTTTAGTTGACGCCAAAAGCTTATTAGGCCTCTAAACTATACAAAAAGTTGCCCGAATCAGGCTTGCACAAACTGTCTCGTGCTGGAATGGTTTGCATAGCCTTCGGTTCTAAATTTTTCATAATTATTCTGTCACTCTTAAAAATCTAAAAATTTATATACATGCAGCAGACTCATAAAGAAACATGTGTGAATTTTCTTGAGTGCAGAAAAATCGTTTCATTGGACAGAAAAATTAGAACATCAGGAGAGAGCATGAAAACCCTAGTTTTAGGCCTAAAGAGGATTTTGGTCACATAAATTTCGTGGGAACCCTAATTTTTGGGAATCTAAAATTCAAAATCTAATGCTAGACAGGAAAAACCTTAGATTGATCCTGAGCTTTTGGGGCTTGACTTCCTTCAATAACGTCTTCGAACGCACCCTTTTTTCTTATTAAACGCTTTTCGGATTAGTCTTGGATCGAAATTCCAAAACTTAAAACGTAACGAAGTTCGTTTATACCTTGAATTGGGCAGAGTAACTCCACCAGAGCTTCTATAACGGCTGGCTATTTCTCCATAATTTCTTCAGAGTCTCTCTAAAATTTTTGTTTTCTCTTTTTTTGTTTTTTATTTTTGTTTTTTGTTTTTTTTTTGTTTTGTACTGCTAGAGCTTTAAATTTTGGTGTGAAGAAAACTGAGGCCTAAAGGCCCTATTTATAGCCTTAATGGCGCCTAGGGTTAGAGGAAAAAAAGGGGAGGATGTCACTCCTGATTCTGATAAGACTCAGTAAACTCAGTCCCAGTCAAAATTAACTACCGTATAATTCTAAATCTTAATTATATAATCTTATTTAATTTAGATTCCTAGAGATAATTGAGGAGATAAAATATCCTCATGTTCACACTCAATGGACGCCAACTATAGCTAAGGGGGAAAGAAATTTTATTCCTTTTATTACCTTGAAAATCTTTAAAATCACCTTGTTGCCCAAAACTACTTGTAGTTTTTCTCATGGTTAAATCACATGTCACTTACTACAACTTAACGCTTTGACAATTACCGTTAATTTTTCATAAACATAATATGCGACGTAATATCATGAAAATAATCTCTTTTATTACATTTAATTATTTGAGATTATTACATAAAAAGGGTTGGGTTATCACAATCTCCCCACCTTAGGAATTTTCGTCCTCGAAAATAAACATAAATAATCAAAATAGCTCGGGATAACAAGCCTGTATATCGTCTTTTCGTTCCCCAGTAGCTTTTACCATCTTGTGGTTCTTCCATAAGACCTTAACCAAGGGTATAACTTTGTTCCTTAGCATCTTGTCTTGCCTATCCTGAATTTTCACTGGCTATTCTTCGTATATCAGGTCTTCTTGGACTTCTATTGATTCCTGGGTTAGTTCGTGGGATAGGTCGGGCACGTATTTCTTCAGCATAGACAAATAGAATACATTGTGAACACAAGATAGCTCAGGGCTGAGAGCTAACTTGTATGCTACTTTCCCAATCCGTTCGACGATCTCAAAGGGTCCCACATATCTAGGGCTCAGTTTTTCTTTCTTTCCAAAACTCATCACGCCTTTGAGAGGTGCCGCTTTTAGAAAAAACATCACCCTCTTCTAGGAATTCGAGTGGTCTTCTACTCTTGTCAGCGTAACTCTTTTGTCGCCGTTGTGCAGTCTCGAGTCTCTCTCGAATCATCTTGACAGCTTTTGTCGTCTTCCTTGTGAAGTTTGTTTTATCAATGCTGGATTGTCCCATTTCATACCAGTGAACTGGCGATCAACACTTTCTTCCATAAAGAGCTTCATACGAAAGCCATGACCAAAGAAGCTTGGTAGTTGTTGTTGTACGAGAACTCGACTAATGGCAGCTTCTTGTTCCATGATCCGCCAAAGTCTATAACGCAAGTTCTCAACATGTCTTCTAGCGTTTAGATAGTTCTCTCAGACTGACCATATGTATATTGGTGGAAAGCCGTATTGAACTTGAGTTGGGTTCCAAGTGCCCGTTGGACGCACCTCTAAAACTACAAAGTAAACCGAGCGTCTCGGTCTGAAATTATGGAAACGGGAACTCTATGAAGACGGACAATGCTTGCGACGTAAATCTCAGCTAGTCGTTCCACTGAAAATGTGACTTTGATCGGTATGAAGTGGGCTGACTTGGTCAACCAATCAACAACGACCCAAATAGCGTCATATCCTTCGATTGTCCTAGGCAATCCCACCACGAAATCCATGGTGATCTGGTCCCACTTCCATTCTAGTAGTTCAATGGGTTGCAATTCACCAGCAGGATGTTTGTGTTCAGCCTTGACTTTCTGACAAGTCAAGCATTTACTGACATACTTGGCTACATCTTTCTTCAGCCCGTTTCACCAAAAATGCTCCTTTAAGCCTTGGTACATCTTCATCGCTTTTGGGTGGACTGAGTAAGGCATATTTTGTGCCTCAGAGAGCATCTGCTTCCTTAATTATTTATCGTTAGGTAGGCTGAGTCGCCTGTCTAATTTCAGGATTTCGTCGTCAGAGAGAGTAAAGGACGTTTCATTTCCTTCAAGTATCTTATCCACAATCTTTACCAACTCTGGATCAAGAGCTTGAGCTCCCTTTATCCCATCGAAGATGGTTGACTGAATTGTTAAATTCGCCAAGCTCCCCCAATCATCAACTCAAGCTCTAGTTCATTCATTTCTTCTTCAACTTGGTGTGAAAGGCTTGCACAGTCATGAGTATGGCCTCTTTTTTTCTACTTAGTGTGTCGGCGACACTATTGGCCTTCTCAGAATGGTAGAGGATTCCTTTATATTCTGTGCATCAACAACACTATTGGACTTCCCGGGATGGTAGAGGATTTCATAATCGTAATCGTTAACCAACTCGAGTCATCTTCGTTGTTCTTTTTGCTTGAAGATGTATTTGAGACTCTGGTGGTCTGTGTAGATCTCACACCTTATCCCATATAGATAATGTCGTCAAATCTTCAAGGTAAAGACCACGGTAGTCATCTCTAAGTCGTGGGTGGGGTAATTCTTATCGTGATTCTTCAGTTGTCTCAAGGCGTAGGCCACTACCTTCCCATTCTGTATCAAAACGACACCAAGTCCAATCTTCGAGGTATCACTGTAGATGACAAATGGATCTCCACTAGTTAGGACTATTAACATCGGTGCACTGGTCAACCGTCGCTTCAGTTCTTGGAAACTCTCTTCGTACTTCGATGTCCACTCTTATTTCTTTTCTTTCCGAGTGAGGGCCGTGAGAGGAGCTGCTATCTTGGAGAATCCTTTTATATATCTCCTGTAGTAACTTGCGAGGCCGATAAAACTTCTAACTTATGTGACGCTTCGAGGGGTCTTCCAACCGTTTAGGGTCTACCGATATCCCTCAACAGACACCAAAAGCCCCAGGAAATGGACCTTGTTTAGCCAAAATTCAAATTTTGAGAACTTAGCGTACAACTGATGCTCCTTTAAGGTCTCAAGTGCTAGCCTTAAGTGTTCCTCGTGCTCTTCTGGATTTTTCGAGTAGATAAGAATGTCGTCAATGAACACAATGAAGTACTTGTCCAAAAAATTGCGAAAGACGCAGTTCATCAAATCCATAAATACCGCGGGAGCATTTGTAAGTCCAAACGGCATAACCGTAAACTCTTAATGTCCATACCGCGTCCTAAAAGCTGTCTTGGCAATGTCGTCATCTTTCACTCAGCTAATGGTAGCCTGGTCGAAGGTCAATTTTTGAAAAGACTGACGCATCCTTAAGCTGGTCAAACAAGTCGTCAATCATTGGTAGGATACTTGTTCTTAACCGTTACCTTGTTCAGCTCTCTATAGTCGATGCACATCCTGAAACACCCATTCATTCTTCTTAATAAATAATACTAGAGCACCCATAGTGAGTAGCTGGGGCGGATAAAACCCTTATCTAGCAATTCTTGGAGCTGCGTCTGTAGTTCCTTAAATTTCGCAGGAGCCATCCGATAGGGAGCCTTTGAAATGGGTCCCGTTCCAGGCATGAGTTCTATCTCAAAGGAGATATCTCATTCTGGAGCTTAGCCTAGTAACTAATTGGGAAAAATCTCATCAAATTCCCTTACGACTGGTACATTTGACGGGTCGAGCTCCTTCTCCATGCTTTTATCTACCGCCAATGCCAGGAAGCCTATACAACCATTCGAAAGCATCCTCTGGGCTTGCATGACCGAAATTATCATCTTGGGCTAGAGTAAAGACCTTTCTTTGAAAGAAAATTTATTGCCACCGTTTAGTCTGAAACTGACTCTTCTATGGTAGCAGTTGATGATGACGTTGTTCTTTCCCAAGAAATCCATCCCTAAAATAACATCAAAATCCTTAATTTCGATTGCTATTAAATCGACATGTAGAGTAACTCTGTTAATGGTTATCGGCGTCTCTTTTAGGAGGAGTTCTGACAATATAATTTCACCTAAAGGTAGAACTATCCTTAAGAGTCTTGGAGTCCTATCCTTACTATCACTTATGTTTATTGTCAGTTTAGTTGAGATAAATGAGTGTGTAGCACCAGAATCAAACAAAGTAAGCACATTATAAGTAGCTAAGTAGCTAGTGATGTCTGACCTGCTACGACATTAGAGGTGCTGGCCATTGCGTCAACATTGGTGTAGACATAGAGATGTGATTGTTGGGGGGGGGGGGGGGGGGGGGGGGGGGAGTGGAATTATAGCCTTCCTTGTGTGATTGAGGCTACCTCGAGAACGAATTGCATAGCGTTAAGCCATAGAGTTTGGTTCCTATGTTGAGCTTGGTTTCACTGGGTCTGGTTCCGCTTAGGGCAGTCCTTTATGTAGCGACCGCTCTGTCCACAAGTCGAGATAGAGTTTCCACCGGCAGTCTTTTGTTGAACTCTTCGGTTGTCAGACGCCTGATTTCCATTAAGCTTGCTTCTCTTCTTGTTGTAGTTGCTTGTTTGGGGCTAGTTGTTGCCTTGATATCTTGCCCCATTAAATTGCCTCCTCCTTGAGGTATCTTATTGCCATTCCTGTCTCGACTCTTCTCCTCCATCCTAGCCTTGTGAAATTAGGCTCATTCCTCATTGACTTGTCCCAAACGATACTCTACCCTGATCGCCCTTGCCACACAGTCAACCACAGTGGTAAGTGGTTCTGAGCCACTGTCAATAGCCATCGCCAGTTCTGGCTTGAACATTTCCATCATGCTTCTCACTCTCTTTCCTCCGTGGGTACTACGAGGGAGCACAGTCCAACCAGCTGGTTGAACTTAGTGACTGTCTCGGTCACAGATATATTTCCTTGCTTCAGTTCGTTGAACTCCTTCTGTTGGGCACTCATCGCCTTCCTGTTAAAAAACTTAGAGTTGAATTCTTCCACAAACCCAACCTAGGTCATCCGATTCACATCCTTCCTCAGAATTACTGTCTCCCACTAGTAACGTGCATCTTTCTTCAGCACAAAAGACGCACACTTCACTTTGTCTCCATAACTAATACCCATGAAATCTAGAATGACTTGTATCTGAGCCAGCCATTCATCAGCGACCAAAGGGTCAGAGGATCCTTCAAAATCTGCCACCTTCATACGCCTGAACTTCTCATAGAGGTCAGGGTTGGGCACGACAGTGGCTTGATGAGCTGTGAGCTGTCGTGCAGGTGGTGTAGGAGGTGGTGCTTGATCTTCAAGTCGGGCTTGAGTCTAGGCCTGCAATAATTCCTGTCGGAGCCCTTATATCTCAACTTTTGGGCTTCCAATATCTGTTATATGGCGTTCAACAACTCAGCAACATCTTGAGCAGGCGGTTGGACAGCCAGTGCCTCAGCGACATTGCCTCTACCGCGTCCTCTTCCTCGAGGGGCAGCTCCTCTTCCCCTTCCTCTTCCTTGAAGCGGGGCATCTGGTCTTACAGCCATATCAGGAACAGCTTCAACGCTTTGAGCAACCATTCGCCTTGTTTGATGGATTCTTTCCATTTCTAAGTGCTGAACAGATGTACATATAGTTCATTAGTTTAAACATGACGAGTCCCTTATATTAAATTCATGTAACATGTAAATAACGCATCAAGAAGATATAATAAAAATTGAACTTTTATTTCATTGAATGGATTTCATAATAAGATTAGCAGCTAAGGCCTTTATTTGAAAGGAAAAAAAATCCTAAAAATAAACCTAAAACCTAAAATAATAAAACCTAATTCTTTATCTTCAACTTCCTTCTTCATCTTCAGTCTAAGGATGTGTATTCCGGAGTGTCAGCCTCTAAGTCAATGTAGTTTGCAATCTCCAAGGTTTCTAGAAGGACGGCTTCTACGCTGTCCAAATATGGGGTGACGTCTAGGAGTCCCTTGATGATTGTTGGCAGTTTTTTCCAAAACGGCTAGATTAAATCTCCATGACTTTTATCCGGTGGAGCTATAGTTAGGATTTCAGTCTTGAAACGCTCCACATAAGCTTTTATTGACTCCCAAGTGTTCTTGCGCCACTTTGCCCACCTTGAGTGGTAAAGGTTTCATTGGTTTTCTTCTGTATCCATCGGTAAGTAGTGTGACAATAATATTGTGCTCATAGTGTCTCAGTCCTCGTTAAGTGAGGTGTCTCTTTTACGTCCCCACCAATTGAGGGCTTTCCTCCCTGAGTTGTATCGAAGCTAAAGTCTTGTACAAGCACTTCTTGATGTGACACGCTTCAAACATACGGAATATTATATTAATCCATGAAGATATTTCTTCAGGCTTTCGCTCCTATAAAAAATAAGAGGTTTAGCTTTTAGAAAAGCCCTTGTGACCCTACGAACACTAGGATACTATGAAAGGTAACAAGGGCTTTTCGAAAAGCTTAACCTCCTGCTTTCGATTGGAGCAAGGCAGAAGAAATATCATCATGGGTGAACATAATGTTCTGTATGTTTGAGGCGTGTCACATCCAGAAGTGCTTGTATAAGACTTTGGCTTCGATGCAACTCAGGAGGGAATCCTTCAATTGGTGGGGATGTAAAATAGACACCCCACTTAATGAGGACTGGGACACTATGAGCACAACATTATTGTCACACTACTTGCTAATGGATACAGAAGAAAACTAAAGAAACATTTACCTCTCAAGGTGGGCAAACTGGCGCAAGAACACTTGGGAGTCAATAAAAGCTTATGTGGAGCGTTTCAAGGCTAAAATCCTAACTATAGCTCCATCGGATGAAAGTTAAGGGTATTTAATCTGGCTGTTTTGGAAAGAATTGCCAGTAATCATCAAGAAACTCCTAGACGTCACCCCATATTTAGACAGCGTGGAAGCCGTCCTTCAAGAAACCTTGGAGATTACAAACTATATTGACTTAGAGGTTGACACCATGGAATACACACCCTTAGACTAAAGATGAAGAATGAAGTTGAAGATTGAGAATTATGTTTTATTATTTTAGGTTTTAGGATTTATTTTTTTCCCTTTCGAATAAAGGCCTTAGTTGCCAATCTTATTATGAAATTCATTCAATGAAATAAAAGTTCGATTTTTATTATATCTTCTTGATACGTTATTTACATGTTATATGAATTTAATATTAAGGACTCGTCATGTTTAAACTAATGAACTATATGTACATCTGTTCAGCACTAAGAAATAGAAAGAATCCATCAAACAAGGCAAAGGGTTACTCAGGGCCTTGAAGCTGCACCTAAGATGGCTATAAGACAAGATGCCCTGCCTCGAGGAAAAGAAAGGTGAATGGGAGCTGCCCCTCGAGGAAGAGGACACAGTAGAGGCAATGCCGCTGAGGCACTCGCTGTCTAGCCGCCTACTCTAGATGTTGCTGAGTTACTGAACGCCATGCAACAGAGATTGGAAGCCTAAGGAGCTGAGATGCAAGGGCTCCGAAAGGAATTACTGCAGGCCCAGACTCAAGCCCAAGCCCAAGCCCAAGCCCGAGCCTGAGCTAAAGGTCAAATGCCACCTCCTGCACCACCCTCACAACAGCCCGCAGCTTATCAAGCCGCTATCGTGTCCAACCCCGACCTCTATGAGAAGTTCAAGACTGACCCTTTGGTCGCTGATGAATGGATGGCTCAGATACAAGTCATTCTAGATTTCATGGGAATTAGTGATGGGGACAAAGTGAAGTGTACGTCTTTTGTGTTGAAGAAAGATGAACGTTACTGGTGGGAGACATTGATTATGATGAAGGATATGAATCAGATGACCTAGGCTGAGTTTGTGCAAGAATTCAACTCAAAGTTTTTTAACAGGAGGGCGATGAGTGCCCAACAAAAGGAGTTCAACGAATTGAAACAAGAAAACATGTCTGTGACCGAGGTAGTCAACTAAGTTCAACCAGCTGGCTAGACTGTACCCCCACCTGGTACCCACGGAGGAAGAGAGAGTGAGAAAAATGATGGAGATAGTCAAAGCCGGAACTAGTGATGGCTATTGACAGTAGCCCAGAACCTATAACCACTGTGGCTGGCTGTGTGGCTAGGGCGATCAGGGCAGAGTATCGGTTGGGACAAGTCAATAAGGAACGACCCCAATTTCAGAAGGCTCGGATGGAGGAGAAGAATCAAGACATGAATAGCAACAAGAAACCTCAAGGAGGACGAAACTTTAATAGAGCAAGGTATCAAGGCAACAACCAGCCCCAAACAGGCAACTACAACAAGAAGAGAAACAAGCCTAATGAAAATCAGGAGTTTGACAATAGAAGAGTTCAACAGAAGACCGCCAGTGGAAACCCTATCCCGACATGCGAAAATTACGGGAAGAACCATCCTGGCGAATGTCGTAAGGGTACGATGAGTTGTTTTTCATGTGGACAGAGCGTTTTTTGTTTTCTATGTCACACAATTTCAACCAAGTCCCTATTAAAAATTTTATTTACAATTAAAGACAACAGGATAATAAATGATTAATTTCTTTTTCGGAAATATATTTGTAACTTAGGTCCTAAATTTTGGTCGAATTATTAATTTAATATTATAAAAAAATTCGTAGAGAATCTCGAAAAACGTGCTTAAGTAACCCCCATTATTTTTAAAAAATATAAAACTTTTCCGTTATGAGTTTTTACATAAAACGTTTGCAAATTAGGCTTCCTTCACAAAGCAGATTATGTGGTTTCAAAAAATTCGGATTTACACGCGATTAAATGCCGAATTTAGGAAAATATTATTTCACAAAATTTATCCAAAATTAAAATTTTTAAATTTCTTTAGTTAACGCCAAAAGCTGATTAGGCTTCTAAACTATCCAAAAAGTTTCCGGAATCCAGACTGCGCAAACTGTCTCATGCTGAAACGACATGCGTAGCCTTGGTTCCAGATTTTTCATAATTATTCTGTAGCTCTGCAAAATATAAAAATTTATATACTTGAAGTAGACTCATAAAGGAACATGTATGAATTTTCTTGAGTGCAGAAAAATCTTTTCATTGGACAGAAAAATCAGAACAGCAGAATGGAGCATAAAAACCCTAGTTTCAGGCCTAAAGAGGATTTTGGTCACATAAAATTCGTGTGAACCCTAATTTTTGGGAATCTAAAATTCAAAATCTAATGCTAGAATAGGAAAGCAAACCTTTGATTGATCCTTAGCTTTTGGGGCTTGACTTCATTCAATAACGCCTTCGAACACACCCCTTTTTCCTACTGAACGCTTTTTGGATTAGTCTTAGATCAAAATTTCAAAACTTAAAACGTAACGAAGTTTGTTTGTACCTTAAATTGGGTAGAGTAACTCCACTAGAGCTTCAATAATGGCCGGCTCTTTCTCCACAATTTCTTCAGAGTCTCTAAAATTTTCTCTCTCTCTCTCTCTCTCTCTCTCTCTCTCTCTCTCTCTCTCTCTCTCTCTCTCTCTCTCTCTCTCTCTCTCTCTCTCTCTCGGTACTGCTAGAGCTTTAAATTTCTGTGTAAAGAAAACTGATGCCTAAAGGCCATATTTATAGCCATAATGGCGCCTAGGGTTAGATAAAAAAAAAAAAAAAGGGAGGATGTTAATCCTGATTCTGATAAGACTCAGTAAACTCAGTCCCAGTCAAAACTTAACTACCGTATAATTCTAAATCTTAATTATTTAATTTTATTTAATTTAGATTCTTAGAGATAATTGAGGAGATAAAATCTCCTCCTGTTCACACTCACTAGGCGCCAACTATAGCTAGGTTGAAAGAAATTTTATTCCTTTTACTGCCCCGAAAATCTTTAAAATCACCGTGTTGCCCAAAACTACTTGTAGTTTTTATTATTTTTAAACTACATGTCACTTGCTACAACTTAACGCTCCGACAATTACCGTTAATTTTCATAAACATAATATGCGATGTAATATCATGAAAATAATCTCTTTTATTAAATTTAATTATTTGAGATTATTACATAAAAAGGGTTGAGTTATCACACTAGAAGTCCCATGGGTTAGCAAAAGAGTCATTGTATACTCTCATAAAATCTCATTTATAAAACAAAAAAAAAACATGGGTTTATACATCAACAAGTACGGATACAGACGGTCTTTCGGCTCAGTCTAAGCCCAACTAAGACTTTGAAATGTAAGTAGAGATGTGGGATCCAGTTAGAAACAAAATCAAATGGTAATATAATCTCTAATGCAAATATTAATTACAATGTTAAGTCTTACGCTTAAAATGATAGAAATGTTATACTTAAAATTGGATTGGTGGTATTTTCAATTATTTTTTTGTTGTTTAATTAGTTTTTTAGTGACAAAACTCATTAAAGATAATATTAACTGAAGACTATAAGTAGTAATCACTAGTTTTGTTATAATCTTTTTTGTAATACAAATTTATAATCATCAATATTTTGAATCACTTTCATTTGAGTTGAGGATGTCAATTTATTATTTAGATTTGAACTAATGTTTAAGTTGTTGTTTGGTTGGCACTATTGGAATTGAAAATATGAATTTAAGGGGGGAAAAAAAATACTTTTTACTATATGGAGATTACCTTCTAGTGTTTTTTGCTGCAGTAGCAAGACTATATATAAACGTAAATTTAACTTGAATTTAAGGTGATTGCCAAAGAATGACTTTTGACTTAAAATGAATTGAAATGGTAGCAAGATTCTCAAATTTGAATTTAAACAGCAAAGCAAACGACCTTTCAATATTTTAAATGGGAATTTAAAAAAAAAATGGCCACTTTTTAGAGAATTATTTTAAAAAATAGCTAATGTTTTAAAATTTTAAGAAAGTAGTCATTTCACAAATTTATTACCTTGGTAATAAATTTATTACAGTAAATTTTGTGGAATTTTGATACGATAATAAATTTATTACATTTGTATAAAAAAATTTACGGTTACTTTTTAAATTTTATAAAAATATGACTAATTTTTTTAAAACACACCATTTAAAATAACTATTTACCTAACTGACTAATTTAAATATGAAGTAATCAATTATCAATTTCAAAAGTTTTTAACTACCTTTTTTAAATGTTTGCGGCAAAATTTGATATCTCTAAGTGTAGTGTTTGTCAATTTAAACACTTTTTATGCTGAATTGAAGACCACTTCTTTCACCAAAATGTTAGATTTTGACATCGATATTTTATTTTCCATTGTGAAATGCTAAGGTGAAGGTCATTTTAAGTACCATTTAATACTCTGTACTCTGAGTGGTGTTGTGTGTTCTTCTAATTTTTCTTTATATATGTAAAAATAAGTGCTCTTTTGATTTTTCTTTATATATGTAAAATAAGAGCATAAATTTAAAGTGCAAGAGCATAAATTATGTCAACAAAGGGGCATTTTCAAAATCTTCAAATGTTAAATCTATAACTATATAATAAAGATGAGTGGGCTTACTATTCATCCTCTCACAATTTACTATTCATTTAGAGGTAAGTGTTTTTTTTTTTTTTCCCTTGCTCCACCGTACGCCACCCTCCCTCTTTAAATATTACACAAGGGGCGACCCGTGGCGTCCCGTGTGGATGACACGTGACATTCTCTATTTTTTTTTAAAAAAAATTTCCTTTTAAAAAATTGCATTTAAGGGCCTATTTTAGGGGGTTTTAAGAAATTTTAAAGGGTTTTTTTTTTGTAATTTTAAGGGGATTTTTTTTTTGCAAATTCATAAATTTTGGAGGGTTTTTTTTTTAATTTATAAATTCTCTCTCTTTTTTACTTTTTGTTTTAATCGTTTCAACAGCTATTTTTTTGCTGTGATGATCTCGAAAAAAAAATTTTCTTGCCACGTTTGGATTCATAATATTTTTCTTTAACTATATAATAAAGATGAGTAGGTTTACTATTCATCCTCTCACAATTTACTATTCATTTAGAGGTTAAGTTATTTTGTCTTTTGTCTTTTTTTTTCTCCCTTCTTGCTCCACCGTATGCCACCATCCCCCTTTAAATATTACACAAGTGGCGACACGTAGCATCCCCTGTGGACGACACGTGGTATTCCCTATTTTTTTATAAAAAAAAAATTCCTTTTAAAAATTTGCATTTAAGGGCCTATATTAGGGGTTTTTGATAAATTTTAAAATGCTTTTTCGCAATTTTAAGAGGATTTTTTTTGCAAATTCATAAATTTTGGAGGGTCTTTTTTTTATAAATTCTCTTTCTCTTTTTTACTTTTTTGTTTTAATCGTTTCAACAGCTATTTTTTTTGCTGTAATGATCGCCGAAATTTTTTTTTTTTGCCACGGTTGGATTCAAAATATTTTTCTCAATCTTTTGACACCTATTGTCATACTTTTTTTTAGCGTAATTATTTTTTATTTGATTTATTTATTCTAAGCTTTTATTTTTATTTTTTAAATTTGAAAAAAACCCTTGTATTTATATTAAATAATAAATTTAACTCTTTAATTATTCAAAATAACAAAAATATTAATTTTTTTAAAACAATTAACAAAAATATACTTTATTATTTCTTTCGTCGTATCATATTTTTTATTAGTTATATTATTTTTACACGCTTTATAAATACTAGTTATACAGAAAAACTTTGACTAGAGTTATATGTTAAGTTTTTATTGAATGAGATAAAAATAATTATCTGATTCACAATTAATTAACAACTGTCACATCAATTCATTGTGGCAATGTAACATTAAACTAATGCAAAAAAACTATGCCCCTTTTGGATATTAGCCCCAAAGAGAACCTCAAGGCCCAACGCAAATGAAAGACTATCTTATCTATGGAAACCATATGTCCTCGTGCTACAAACGCTTTACTTCAACGTGCTTATATTAATTGACTTCAAAGTGCTCAAATGTTCAATTAAGCGCATCTTTTTCAGTACTAGCGTTCAAACCCTTTTCTTCATTCTAAGATAACAACAGAGCATACAGGTCTCGGACTCTAACCTTACCGTGTTCCACTATTATTGCTATCCATAAAGGGATTAAGAATACCAATCAAGTCTACTTCTTTCTTTTGTGAACTTCATAGAAATAGCTCAAGACCACCACAGCTGCAGCAACGGCGACCCCCACCGCACTTTGTGCCACTAATACGGTGTCGCTTACATTGATTTTAGACCCGGGAGTTCTTGGAGTGAACCCAAGCTCGGATAGTTTCTTGTGTGACACTGCATAGTCTTTGAAAAATGCATCCTCATCCTGAAACCATAATTAATGTAAAAACCACAAAAAGAAAGTACAACAAAATCGTCCAAAAACAAGCCAAATTTGCATACGCAGCAGCGTATGAAATTGTGGAAGGACAAGAATGGAGAAGAAAATGGACTCAATAACTGTTGACCCCAGTCCGAGCAAAGTAGGTAAAGATGATCAACCGACCCATGTTCTTTAACCTTACTTGGGACATATCACATTAGATATAAACCTTAAATGCGAACCATATCGAATTTCAAGAATACCAAACCGAGAAAAGACATACAGATCCTACAAATGGTTTATAGAATAATATCAACAGAAAACCTTTTGAAAAAAAAAAGCACAATTATTTAAAGAAACGGAAATTAAACCAACAAGAAAGTCACAAAAAGAAACATTAATACACTTGGGTAGGGTTGGTTTAGTCACAACTCATTTAATGAAATAAATGGAGAAACCTGTAAACCATTCATAGTGGTTGGCAAGTCAGATTGGTCATATTTGCCACCTCTAACACACGGGTATCCCAGAATTAAGTTCTAACTTTTGCTCTCTCACTCTCTCCTTCTCTCTCTCTTAACTTTTTCTTGATCTTGAAAAGTAATTTCTAACTTGACAAAAAAATACTCAAAAAAAAAAAAAAACAATTAGAGAAAGTGAGCAACTCCCAAAGTTAGAAAGCAGCCAAATGAAAGAGAAGCAGCCCCGAAACAGGCCTATATTATATTACCTTTGCATATAGTTCGACATAAGGACGGAACTTAGGATCATCCACAAGAGCCTTGTCTGTTGGAAGTTTCAGAAGCGCCTCTGCGTCCCCTTTCAAAAGTTCCCTATATCATCAACGAGTTCAATCACATCATTGAGCTCAATGATGCATCTATATGCTCAGATTGTAATGAGTGTCAACAATGCTGCCAATCTTACACGTAGTATGAGTTATCAAACTTCAGCGGTTCCAAAGTCCAAGGGCCATCGAAACCAGATCTTTCAGGATGCGCCCTTCCCTATAACACCAAATCAAATTACTGGACTTCATCCAATGATTTATTACAAATGACAGCATGTATGGATGAAAATTTGATGAGAGAAATACCAGCGTATGGCCCCCAGATAGAGCAACAATATCCTTATCAGAAAGGCCCATACGGTAGAATATGTCCCTAAGATGTTGTCCACCTGACACCAAAATTACCCACCCAAAGGGGAAAAAGAAAGATATCAAAATATGTTAAGCGCATGTCAACGACATATGCAAAAACAACCAACGTCAAGAGCTTCTTCATTTCTGTTGTGCGTAGGCAAAAACGATCAAAGCAGAAATGAAATAAGATGGAAATCGTTAGTATACTAATTCCCCAAAAGCTTAAGAGTAAAGAACATGGGTAATATCAATAACAGTACTTATTCTCTAACACTACCCCTTCACATTTGATCCTGGACAATTCCAGAGGGAGGATGAATTAAAACTAACGACTTAACGTTTGGGCCAAACTACAGAAAGAGAACAAAGCCATTTCCAAACAAAGGCTTGCACATGATACCATGTTCATTTTCTAATTCTGCCAAAAGCAAGAGCTCAAGCTTAAGCTTATAGAAGATGGGCCAATAACACTACTTGTTTCTAGCAGGGACATAATATTTGCAAAAAAGACAATAGCCTCACACAACTTTGGTGTCCAACATCCCATTTTTTTACATACTTCTAAAGATTATCCAATAGCAACCACAAGTGCCTACATTTGCTAGGACAACCCTGTACTTTAAGTAGAAGAACACCAATAAAAAAAAAAGATCTTTACAACTTCGACTCACCTTGTTTAGCATCTGGAAGTCGCCCTTCCTTGGGAGAAATTTTTGAATCCTTTAGAAGAGATCACATAATTAATGAAAAGAATCTATATCTACCAGCATATGATCCTGAAATAATGCACAATATAATACCTTTCTGCCAGGCACAAAAGGAACAGTGGGTCCTCCGGTGATCTCAACTGCGACTACACCAGCAAGCTGAGCAACAAAATCATAGTTGGTTAAAGATGACAGTTGCGTTAGGCATTTTAGATGTTTCAATAATGCACAATGTTCCCTCTTTGTGATAATTGTGTAAGCATTACAGAATCTCAAGATACGTAAGGATTATGTTTTCAAGAAGACTTGCTTCTTTTCAAGTTTTTTCAGCAATTGAAAATAATCCACCTATTATTAATTGACTATGAATAATATAGCATATAGTTCTTCCCCCTTTATTAAGTCACCCACTATAGACAAGCACAGGAAAATGGCTAGTGGACTTCACCTGCTATTAAATTAATTTAGATGCAGAGAGAGAGAGAGAGTTCGTTAACTGAATCTGCTCTACTCAAACATCTTATAAGATATGGTTTGCTCTTAAGCTCTGAATTAGTTCAGTTATTTTACAGACAATAATTGACCATTTACCAAATGAGTTTTGGTTCCTTTTGATTCTTGATGTTTTGGTAGCTATTAAACCTAACATAATACCATCACTCAAGCTGCCTGAGTTTGAAGGATGCAGAATTCATGACATTTCCAGACACACGTTTTTCACTTGTTAAAATAAGTGCTTTTAATAAATTCTACTTTTCTTTCAATTAAGATTAAGGCTAAAATAAGCGTATACCCCATCAATAAGAAGACTGCACACTGTGAAAATGCTCTAAAGTTGATGAACAACTGAAGTTAAAAGTTTTTGTAAAAAAAAAAAAACAAAAACTACTACTACTACTTTTGCATGAAGCAATAAAAATTATTCTGGCATTCACCTAAGACCCAAAGCAAAGCTTAAATCACCTGGTATAGGTCTGCGTATGTTATCTTTGCATGTTTAGCCTTCACTTCCTCTAACATCAGAAAGAAATCACTAATCAGGCATAAGGGAAGAAGAAACCACTTAAGAACAAAACACATAAGAAAAAAACACTTTTAACTACTAGTAAAATATTCAGGCCTACAGATTAAAATTTTGAAGTTCAACAACATTGCAACAATGCAAATGTCTACGCACAAAGACACACAATTCATCCGTATTGACCATCTTATAGTGTTCTTACATGTTTTTGGCTAGCAAATGAAAATAACAAACACAACCACATTTTACAAATGAATTTGCAAATGCATTCAATCTAAACTAGTCTCTAAATCCAATCTCTAAAATAAAAACCATCCATAAGTGATGTCCGAGACTCTTGAAGCTATACTCTCACTAGCAATCTTTTAGGCTGAGTCTTATTACAAAATACCTGAAACTACGCTGCGTGATAAACCTTATCAAAGGATACTCTGGTGAGTTGTAAAAATAGGCCAAAACTGAATGGATCTTTCAAAAAAAAATAAATAAAATAGCCCTTGTCAAGAATTACAGTTGAAATGCCAATTTTTTTTAAAATGTTTTTTTTGATACAAAGTGCTATTTTTCTAATACTTTGAAACATGTGCTATTATTTAAAAACTTAAAAAAAAAATTGTGTTATTTGGTGCAATTATAGTAATAATGCAAAACCCTAACCTAGTGTCTTATGATCTACAAATACTTACACACTTGCTGCGAGTCCCAATTTTGTTTCAATTGCAAATCAAACTAAAATTGGCATGAATTCACTTCGAGCTTGACATCCAAACAGAACTAAAATTTGATTAAGCCACAAAAAGCAAATGGAAACGATCACAACCACATTGCAATTGCCAATTACACTACAATATAGCTAAAAACAATCAATTTACGCTAAAACGAAAGCTAAAGCAATCAGTTGAAACCATATACCGCAAAAATCGATGGCTTTCTTCAAGCCATTGTTGGAGCCGTGATTGTACTCTTCCTCGTTCCTAATCGAACCGTTCGGTCCGCCGGTTTTCGATTTCGCGTCGTACGTACCAGCATCGTGCCACCTGAAAAATTCAACGGATATTCATAAGAAAAACAACGATCCATATTTAGTTTTCTCGGGAAACAAACAGAGAGGTTGTGTTTACGCCAATCGGAGCATGATCGGGGCGCAGTTTCTGCCGGCGATGAGAGCGCGGAGATCGCGGCGAGCCTTGTCGACGTCCTTGAGATAATCGGCGTCAACGATCGGAAACGCCATTGGAGGCGGTTTTGAGTCTGTTCTGGTTGGGAAATGTGAGTCGAGTTCTTGAGAATTACGGGAGAGAGAGAGAGAGAAAAGAGAGACTAGTGACTTGTGAGGTTGTAGATAGTTTAATTGAGTTATTGAGATAATTTTTGTCCCTTGTTCGGGATCACATCACAAATGAAAAAATAAAAAATAAAAAAATAATAATTTTGAGGGATATATTTTTAAAAAATAGACGTAGTTTGAGAAATTTTAAAAAATAGTTTTTTTATCATAATAAAATTATGAGATTTTTAAGGATTTAATTAAACATTTGGCTAACTTTTTAGAAATTAGTCATAGTTTTATGAAATTAAAGATTTAGTTGTAACATACGTGTAATACAATATGTTACATGTAATATAATGTTACACATGTAATATACCTGTATACATAATATGTTACACGTATGTTCCGGTTAAATACTTAATTTCATTAAGCTATGGCTAAATCCTTCAAATTTTACATTTAAAATAACAAATTTCTTAATTGGCTCATTAATTACACATAAAATTTAGGGCGGTTTTAGGCTTTTAGTTCTTTTTAGACTAATGTTTTAAGAATATAGCCATATTTTCATGAAATTAAATAATTAGCAACTTTCATATGATACATGTGTATAAAAAAAAATATATGATACACGTATATCAAATATGAAAACTAGAGTTAATCCTTAAAAATTAGCTAAAAATTTTGGTTAAATTCTTAAAAATCTCTAAAATTTATTATAATATATTTAGGTAATAAAATTTATAAATAGCTACTTTCTTAAAATTTTTAAACATTGACTATTTATTAAAATAAACTTTTAGAAAATGACTATTTTCTTAAAATAAAAAAAAAACAAAACAAAATTAAAACGTGCAAATAGAGAAGTCCTAATGAAATTAATCGACAACACATCTTACAAATCATTTAAATATGTTGAAAGTGGTTAAAAATAACAATATTGTACAAAATATTTGGATGAATTAGTAGAAATGATTCATCAAAATTGTTTCCAAACAAGGATGGAGTTTTTGGACACTTCGGAATTTGGAACGCAACTACGTAGAGCCTTGTTCCTAACTATGTAATAGAAGAAGATCCAACGAGTGAAACCCACAAATGAGACTTACAAGTTACAAGCGTGTAAAGTTGAACATGATAGAGCAATTATCATATTTCTTTAGCTATTGACGTATTTAGAGTAGATGCATAAATTGTGTTGGTGGCTTGGTGCAACTCGACAACGTGTTTAACTTTGTGATTGTCGTACTTCGTGTCGTGCTCATGTCAGCCTATTTATTAATGGAGAATTAAAACAAATGCCACTTTGAAAGGCATGTTTTAGGTCGTGCTATTTTTTAGCTCATCTTTGCGCCTAATGTCACTTCTTAAAGAAAAAAAAATGTTGCATTAGATGCAAGTATAAATCTAAAGTTGCATCAAATGCAAGCAACAATTTAAAATGTGACATCCTCAAATTTTGGCTTTATTCAATTTTATGGTTGCAATTTTATATTATAAGAAATTCTCTTATATATATATATAAAAAAAGTAATTATTACTAATTGTAGTGTTTCTTACTATTGGCTTAATTTATTATCTTTAATGGGTTGTGCAAATAAAAAAATAATAAATTTAACATTTAAAATGACACTAGCGCATTGAAGAATTTATGTCAAATGTAGTATTTTGATTAAATTTGACATTAGAATTGACATTTGCATTAAAGATGCTTTAATATTGTATAAATTTATACTAGGTAAACATTTCTTATCTCTCTACTTGAATAGACTATTGTAAAGCATTTGACCAAAATTCAGAATAAAATATATTTTCGTTGAGTTTAAAAACACTTGAAACAATAATTTTGTATTATTGAAAACTAAAAGATTAAACTTGGTATTTCAATATAGAACAGAGATAATTTCCACATTCTCTCTAATGTATAAACTCCGATCAGCTGACTTAAAAAGTGAATCCCCAGTGTTTCACTTCTTTCGTAAACTGAAAAGCAATCATGTACACAGAAAAAACTAACAAACAAACAAACAAACAAATGTATTTTGAAGATACCAAAACATTTTAAGAAAGAGAGGCTTTTCCCAAATCACTATATGGACACAACAAAGAGAGAAGAGAGATTATGAAGAAGTTCTCCATTGCAGCTCAATTTGGATTCTTCCATTCTTCGAGTCTATGAGATGGTACTTCTCGTTGATTCGTTTGTTCATCACCACGTCCGAGAGATTGATATCGACATAACCCAGATTTTCCTGATTCACGAGCAAAACACAGCTAATTAAACATAATTACATCAAAGAGTTGTCGCGATCTGCCACAAGTTTAACAATCTCCGAGATTTCACTAAAAGTCATTAGCATGATGTGAGGAGATGAAGACAGAGAACGAGAACAATGATGACAATGACGACAACAAATCCATTAGGCGTCATATTCATTACTCCTAAGCACCCCATATGTTGGATTAAACACATGATAATAGCATTAACTCATGCATAATTAATTGAGGAATGACATTAGTGTACAATGACAGGTGTATTTCGATGTATTCATATTTCAACCAATAAAAACTAGTCGGCACTTGGCAGTCTAACCTTTGGATGCAGCAATCCGATTCTTGACGAGGTGCTGACAACTTCCACGTGTACTCTGTCTTTAACAGGAGGCTCTTCGAGCATAAACTGGAACTCCTCTTCCCATCTAGGATCTCTGTTTTTCTTCACAACCTGTAGCAGCATCGTAAACACGGTTTTAAAAATCATCACCCACATGATATAAAATCTGGAACGTCTAACAATTTCTCTTTACAATAAAAAAACCAAGATGCCTATTTGACGAGTTGACTGTTTCGGAAACTTGGTATCATACAATCTATTGGTATCAAAACCTTATCGCTCAGTTTGTTTTGCGTTGATAACACAACAATTTCAAATAATTTTTGCTAAGCTTTTAAATGTTACTTTATTACGAGTACTCGTAGATGGTAAGATCTGGAAGCTAAATTCTTGTAGGAGCAACTACATACTATAATAAAGCAAATCGGTTAAAATGGTAGCCTTATTAGTACCTTTGTCCTCTTTTCCTCTCCTCTAAAGAGAACCCGTACATGCGGATTAGTATGATTCTTTCCTTCAACATCTTGAGCTTCATGAACTATGATGACAAGAAGACCTCCGCCGGTCGGTGTTCCTTCTGGAGCCTTCTGCACAGACTGAGTTTCTTCAAAGCCTTTGGGAATGTCCTCTTCCTTGAAAGGCTTGTATGTCAATTCAACAACAAGATGCCCACGTGATTTCTCATTTTGAACATCGTTTAAGTCCATATTTTTTAGTAGGTCAAGAGTCAAAACTTTTGGTTCTTCGGGTTGAAGGTCTTTCAGAGGGACCACATTCATACCCATTTTGTCATGTTTGCCAACCTAAATGAAAATAGAAATATGTTAAAATAATGCACACAGTATTTGCAGAGAACAAATGATTCTACTTGTGTCGATTGCAATAAAGTACCTGTTCCCAGTCATAAACAAGAAGCTCCAAAGCCTGGCTCTGTGGATCTTTAACAACCAAGTTAAATTCCTCGTTCCATTCGGGGTTCAAATTCTTGTGCTTGACAGCAGTCTTCTTTGATGGAAGCTTATCCTCGGTAAGTTTCAATTTTACATAGGGGTCTGATGCACCTAGAAGATCTTTCTTTTTCAGCTTCGTTGCCCTTAAGACCTTGACATGCAAAATTCCTACAGGTCTCTTCATTGCCCTGAAAAATCATTTCATTGTATCAACAAAATAACCAAAGCAACTTCCTCAAAAAAAAGTTCAGGGTGGAGTTTAGAAACCTACTTTGCAGGGTCAAGAATTGGTACTTCAAGGGTTTTGGGCCATAGGTACATGTTGGCAACTTGATCCTTGATAAGCTCCTGCAGAGGAACCGTAATTGTGCATTTTATTACTCAAACTGAAGCAGAACATTTTGACGTCGAACTTGTTCATAAGAAGAAACTTTGTATCGTAAGAGTAATCTAGGAGAGAAAATACATAACAAGATAGTTGTAATGATACCTGGACAAATCTATACAGGCCAGGTATTGACATCAAATCAGCCCCTACAAGCTTTAACCCGAAATCAACATGCGGCTGCATAACCATAGAAAAAATTATCAAAAAACTAGGGAAGTCATTTTCAAGAAGCTGCATCTCTCTCAAAATCGCAGTTATGAACCTAGAAAACACCCTGATTAAAGGCAACGCAGAATATCCATAAGAGATTTTTTTCTAAGCTATAGTAAGTGCATTGTTTGGAGCATTCAGCGAAAACCAAATTAAGGATAGAGATTAGCAAACTTAAGAGTATGCAAGATTAAGATTACAGACCTTCTCCATTAGAGACACGAGTATTTTTGCAAAACAAGGAAAGCTAGGAACCAATGGTTTAAGAGTAATACGTGGAGAGGCAAAGACTTGCAAATCTACCACCTGAAAAATAAGACTAGAGATATTAGCAGGCAGCAACTGTTACCGTCCCATATGGCACAACTCGAGTAGAATTGAAAAATTCATAGTAAACATAAAAGTTAGAACAAAATAATCACCTGAACAGTGGCTTTTAATCCAAATGCTTTCACAGCAATAGTGACATTTGGATTTCCAGCCCACTTTAGAGACGGTTCCATGATCAACTCTTTCTCATCAGTGGCATACACTTTCATACCTAGAAAATATATTATGAACAAACAACTACAGATTCCATAATCCAAATGCAAGTACCAAAGTATAGAGCTTCTAACCTTGAAAAGTTGGTGGTAAAGTCCCTAAAGTGAGTGCTTCGAATTCAACAGACTCAATCTTGTATTTTGGAATTTGCTCAGCTATAATGGGCTTCGCGATATTTTTTGCAGTCTTGCAAATTGCCTAAAAAAAAAATCAAAATAACCACAAAAACTCGTCGAATTCGATGACAACAAAAACATAATAGAAATGATCGTTTGCAAAGTATCCGGTTATATATAGCTACCTTGTCAAGATAAGGCCACATGAGTTGAATAAACTTGTTTAGCCAATCAACCTTTCATTAAGAAAACACAGCAACAACAATTTAATAACCGAAAATCGCACCGACAAGACAATGTGGCAGTGATAAGTAGTAGCCTTACTCTATCATAATCGGGACTTTTAACCCAAAGCGGAATTTCGGGCAACATTCGCTGCAAAGTCTCCGAGTCTTGCTCGACCAAAGGACGGATTACAGGATCCTAAACCAGAGTTCAAACGACCAAATCAATTAGTTAAACCTCAATTACTACACTAATTAATCCTTATAACTATCTAAACAACAACAAAAGATTTACAAATCCTCTCTCGGCCTATCACATTTATATACACAGATAAAACATTCACTCATTTTCTAATATAACAACAATTCATGAACAGCCGCTGGGAATCAAAAATTCATCACTGTCAAATAAAATTATACAAATATGAAGTTTATGTTTGATATCAAATACGTAATTTTTCTCTTTTTCTATTTTTCATATTCTTTCGTTTTAATCGACCCTTCTTCTCTCAGAATCTATTTGTTCATTTCTAGCGGAGAAATTAAATATAAAAAGAGAGAGAGAGAGAGAGAGAGAGAGAGAGAGAGAGAGAGAGACCTTAACATCGCTTTGTTGGAAGTAGATGAAGAGAAAATATCCAGCAATGAGACCGATTGAAACTCCAAATCCAAATCCACAGAAACCCAAAACAGTACTGAAAAAACCCATCTCCTAATTTCCCAGAACAAACTCGAATCACAGTTCAAGCTTTTTTTTTTTTTTTCTTTTTCCTTTTTTTTTTCTCTCTCTCTCTCTCTCTCGATCTTGATTCGATAAGAACTATTAATTATGCGCTCTCATTTTCGAGAAGTCCCTCGATCTCTTCTCAAGGCTCAAATCAGCACCGTTTCAGAGACAAATGAGATTAAAGCAATAAATTTAATAAAAAAAGAGTTAATGATAGAGAGAATTAATCAATTAATTAATTAATAAATGAAATATCAAATTATAATAATAATAATTGTCATTGTAGTTGTCGACTATTTGGAAGGATCTGTTTAGAGAGAGAGAAACAAGAGAGCTGAAGAGGTCACGGCATTGTAAGGAATAATGTTAGAACAACGCCAAGAATCGAATTAAACTTTTTTTTTTAAAGAAATTAGAACGCAACTTTACATAGGAGACGGATTAAAGAAGACAGAGCAGAAATTGATAATTATCTAATTTTAAGATTAATTATCGTCTGTATAATTATTTTAAGAGTGAAGTAAAAAAAATACCTATAATTTACATAATAATAAAAATAAATATCCTAAGTTTTAAAATAATAATTAGTCAATTTATTAATTATTTATACATATTTTTGATAACTAAGTTAATTAACATCAATTATAATTATGTAAGTAATTAGATCATTTGAATATTTTATTATATTTTTTAAAATATTAAATATTAATTTAAATTAGATGTTAAAAATTAAATATTCATTATAATTTTTTTTATTTTAAATGTAATATAAATAGTTTTTTATTATCTAATTTTAAAACTAAAAAAGAGAAAACTCACGAGAGACGTTCATCATGTATATAGATTTACTTATTTATTCATTAATAAATATTAGTAGTGACCTAAATAAATTATGGCAAAAGCAAAAGATAATTGATTTTTCGATTTGGCCTTTTTATTCTATTTATAAGTTATAAGAAAAGCGAAAATAAAAATGGAACTTTTTGAGGAAAGTGCGTAGTGTATCTTGTTGATGATGACTAGTGATCGTTTTGTCACCATGAAGACACTACCAATAATGGAAAATACGTGCTAAGCGCGTGGGTACTCTCTTTGATAAATTCAAAAGAGGAGTGATATTTTCACAAGTGTCTGACAGATCTGTGCTGTCCATCTCGATGGCCCTCACGTGGGCACGTGGGACCCACTAATATAGGCGGCTCAGATCTCTCAAACGCATATGAGATTAATATTTTTGAATTCAAAATAAAAATAATTTTATTAGTACTCTTCTATTTTCCTGTTTTATAAAGAATATTGATATCATATGAATTAATGGTTGAGATACATTTATTTTTAAAATTATAAAGTGTGTAGTTGTGTATAATATAATGGGTTATCTCGAATATTTTACACTAAATTAGGGATAATAATTCGTGTTTCGTATCGTGTTCTTATCGTGTTAATATTTTTTTGACCCAAACACGACAACCCATTTCTTATCGTGTCAAAAAATTAAAACAAAACACGACCCATTTAATTGTCGTGTCACTCAAACACGATCCATTAAGACCCATTTAACAATCGTGTCTTAATGAGTCGACACGACCCATTAAGACACATTTAACAATCGTGTCTCCGTTTGATAACCAGATCTTAACGGGTCTTACAACCCATATACGACCCATTAACGAACAATTTGAATTTTAAACCCATTTATGACCCACTTACGACCTATTTGAATTTCAAACCCATTTATGACCCATTTACAACCCAAATTTAAAATAAAAAGCTAATATCCTCTAACAAAACATACGTATTAAATTAAATTCAAGAAACAACTACAAAAATAAAAAGAGTATGAATCCAACAAAGAAAAAAAATAACAAAACCAACCAACAAAATATATAACATGACTAGATCAAGTAAATTAATCCATAAACAAACACAAAGCAAAAACCAATAAAGCTAATCTAACATAAGTAGATAAAAAAAAATCATCATCATTCAAATTGTCTCATAAAAAAAAGGGCTTAGACTTAGTAATATGTTATTTTATTTTATATGAAACAATATAAAATTAAAGAATATATATATTTTAAATAAAGTTTTAACAAAAATTTATTAAAATATCAATATATATATATATATATCTTAAATGTGTCATAGTTGTGTCGTGTTGTGTTAACCTATGAAAGACCCATTTACTAATCGTGTCTTAACGTTCTTAATCGTGTCTTCGTATTCGTGCCGTGTTCACCCATGTAATCATCGTGTTAATCGTATCAACCCATTTAAAACCCAACAAACTCATTAAAGGTATACCCATACCCGTTTATTTCGTATCTTGTCTCGTGTCTAAACCCAAATTGCCACCCATACACTCAATAATCTTTCCTCTCCCACTTGAATCAAGATATGCTTTTTTAAATTGGCGTTCATATTCTGCGTTAAGAGAATCTGACACATGATTTTAATTAAAAGAAAAAAATATGAAAAAAATTAAAATATAATTACAAAAGTAATGCCTATAAATTTTATTGTAGACACAATAATGAGAACACCAATTTACAAATAGAAAATCTTGTTCCCTCCCACTCTTATTCTCTCATAGGCGTATGGGCATCGTCACTTCTTCATATGCTAAATGCTAATGATGTTAAGAAAAATAAAATTGCCACCGTCGTTTATGTCGTTTTCTTAATCTTTAATACCCATATTGTATAATACTTTTTTCTACTCCAAATATTCTTTTTCATTTTGTTGGTTTTTATATTTTACTTTGTTGTTTAAAGTAAATTAATTGCACCTATTTATTGGGAGTTAGACAAATCGCTCATTATATATATATATATATATATATATATATATATATAAACAATTTACACCTTAAATATGAGATTTTGATAGATAAATACACTTTGGTAACGAACACTTATTATTTTCCTTTTTAATGAAAACAACTCCCATGTTACTCATTTACTTGAGTTTTAGAAGAGAAATAATGTAAAGTAAACAAATAAGAAGAACAACGAAAAAAAACTCACTATCCATGCAACGCTAAGATAAAGACCTATACGTGTGAGTGGCACGTATCCATATTAGTGTATATATATGTGTGTGACTATGTGCATGTCACTTGACATTTTATAATTGAAAAATGCAAAATAACTAGAATTTTTGGTCAAAAAATATTGACCAAAATAACATATTGTTTATTTATTAGATACGATACATTAATAAGTGTATTATATAAACAAATAAGGACATGTCTCTATTTTTTTTTTCCCCTAAATTTTATGAATCCGTAGCATCACTCTTTCGAATAACACACATAGCGCACTTTAATTTGCCTTCCATGTGTAGTTTGCGTGACATGGGAAAAAGGAAAGGACACATGGAACTAATATCTATTAGTGCACTAAATAAGTAATCTAATTAACATTTTATTAATACTTAACTGAAAACAACCGCAAAGGTAAAATACTCAATATACTCTTCATCAAGGGGGATGTTCCCTTTGACTTTGAAAATTGCTCAACTTTAACTTTATACTAAATTTTGTAATTACACTAATTAAGGCTGAATTTATTCTACAATTCATGAACCTACATACTTCTCTAATCCTATAAATACCCCAACATTGTGGTTATAATTCTCACAATCAAACCACAGCTTAAAATTTTTAAGAAAAGGCTAACAATTTTTCCAACCAAACAAAAAAAATGGCTTCTCTTTCAAAATCGTCACCAGTGCTCTTCTTGCTCCTCTGCCTCGCGTGTTTCATGCATCGTATCGTGCCATGTCGTGCCCAGAACAACCCTCAGGACTACCTCAGCTCCCATAACGCGGCGCGAAAAACAGTCAACGTGCCCAACATGGTGTGGAATGCAACGTTGGCGAGTTACGCGAATAATTACGTCATGACAAGGTTGGGAGACTGCAATCTCGTGCACTCGGACCCGAACGGGCCTTATGGCGAGAACTTGGCCAAAGGCACGGGGAGTTTTTCGGGCGTAGACGCCGTGAACTTGTGGGTGAAGGAGAAGAGCTGCTACAACTACAACACCAACGAGTGCGTCGGCGGAGAGTGCCTCCACTACACTCAGGTGGTCTGGAGAGACTCCGCCGGGGTCGGTTGCGCGAGGCTCAAGTGTAACAATGGCTGGTGGTTCGTCTCTTGCAACTATTACCCTCCGGGCAATTGGGAGGGAGAGAAACCATACTAATTATCATGATCAGTGCTCTAATCAACTTATGATTGCTAATTAAGATATGGTTATGTTTAATTAATTAAGCTATAAGTGTTGTACAATGTTGATAAAATAAGATTGGTTCACTTATTGGTGTTCAATCATGAACGTGACCATCCAGCTTTTGGTAACTGTAACCTTCTTTTTTGTTGGAATAGAAGTTACCTTTGTTGGCAGTACTTGTCACTGATTTATTTTATTTTCACTTGTTAACAAAAAATTAAAAAATAAAATTATACCGTATGAAAATGATTGGTGTTTGCAAATTTGTTCCTTTCTTACTCTATGAGTTTTGAGGAGTTTTATTGAAGTGTTATGGCTAAGAAAAGAAACAAACAAAAGGCATCCTGAGGCAGTTGCAAAAAGTGTATCACTAGTGTCCCTTAAGAAGATTAAGGTCTAACGCTGTAGTACAAGGTTTTTGTATGTCTTTCGAGGTAACATTTCCAACATATAATTGAGATATTTACTCTAGTAATTAGTTAGTGGCATATTTATATGGATGTGAATCACCATTAGCATTTGGCATAATTACCTGATAGACTCAGACTCATTAAGCACGAACTCAGCCTTCGTGTGTGGACCTAAATTGTTGGGTTTTTTTTTTTTTAATGAAAAACGTAAAGAATTAGGAATGTATCTCAACAAAATTGACACACATCTTAAACCATAGCAGCTTACCAACTAAGTTAATCCTCCGCTAATGATTCCACTAACTCCAAGCCCGCTATTATTACAAATTCAAATAAAAAATACAACAGAAAATAAAGATCCAGCCACGAAGGCAAAAGAAAGCAAATAAAGCAAGAGAAAAACAAATCCTATAAGATCTATTCAAAGTGCAATGGGGCTTCTGTAAAAACAACTAATCTGTTAGGTGCACCTGACGGGTGATCTAGAGAGTGAACCACGTCAGGCGAGTGCACCCGTACGAATAATTAAGAGATAGATAATAAACAGTACGAACAGAAAGTAAAATGCAGAAAAATAAAAGACACCAGAATTGGTAATGCGGTTCGGCAATGTGCCTACGTCCGCGGGACCTCGCCCAGTTAAGTGGAAAACCGTTCACTACAAGGCGTGTACACTCGGTCTTATACTAGTTGGACTCCCTCCTACTATGTCGCCGCTTTCCTACGTCTGCTACGTGAACCCGACACAAGCTCCCTTTGTGCCCGAGATCCCCTCGTTTCCACAGGAACCTCTCCCGAGCCTCCTATAACCCAATTCTCTGATGTACTCTCAAAGTGAACTCACTACTGATCTACCTCAATAACAATGGAGACCTAAGACTCTCTCTCTCTGCAATCACTCACACTCAACTCACTGTTTGAGAAAACCCACGATTACAATATAACCCTAGCAGAGAGAGTCAAATGCACATCCCAATTAAAGAATGAATGAATGAAAAATCAGGAAACAATCTTCCTTTATATAGTGATCTTCTAGGTTTGAATCACTTCATTATCTTCTAGATTCTTCATTAATTGTGCATGATTATCTGGTCAAATTCGAATCATATTAGATCAAGGATAAGATGCTGATTCGAATCATATCTGGATATTTCAAATCACGAAGATATCGTCGCCTCCTTAAAACCGCCGGTACACTTGCACGTCTGGTACATCTTCTGATATATCTTCTAGTACACCTTGACGTACACCTTATTAATGCCTGCGAATCTTCATGAAACTGCTCCAGGATTTGCGCCAGATAATAATAGACAACATATTTGAAAATACATCATCTGAATATTAGCTTTTAAACACATATAAGATTGCCAAAAATAATTACCAACACCAAATACACTAACAGCTTCGTTAAAATCTGTAGAAGAAAAAACCCAAAAGAAAAACTCCTTTAGAGGGAAAAGAGTGTATGATCCAGGAAAACTAAGAGTTCCTAAACTTATAAAAAGGTATATAAATCATAGACCCATAAAATTAATACTCGATGATTGAGTATATTATCAATTCCTAGTACTCGGAGATGTAGACATGGAAGCAAGCTTATTCGCATAGCAGTTTCCTTCTCGATTTAAATGTGGGAGATTCTGATATTTATCTTGTTGGCCAGTGATAGCGAATTCAGCCATCTGTTGCGTAATTTCCACGGGACTTGATCAAATTTTCTTTTGAAAGTACCGACTACATAGGCAAAGTCGGTTTCTACTTCAAGCTGCAAGCAATTGAATATCTCGATTGCAATGATCAATCCTAGAAGCTCAACTTCAAAAGCAAAACCAATTCCTAAATAAAAAGAGAAGCAGCAGAAAAATACCACCATAACCAGAGTGACCAAGAGCACCTATAATAGTACCATCAATATTAACTTTTAGTCAGCCCATGAGGGGACAAATCCAATTCCTGACCTGAATAATAGCAAGACTAACAGGGGCTTGCCTGTGATCCTAATATTGTGTAAAATAGTTAACGAGGTCGTCTTACTTAACACAAACAAATTCAAATATGATATGCCAACTATCAATTAGACAGGTGTGTATTGCATAATGATGTAACATAACCGTTCTATTGAATTGATCTCCAACCAAAAAGACTTAATTCAAAACAATTCTAGTATACTTGACATAAAATTTTGAAGACATATAAACAACAAAACTATATGACCGTTTGGTATGTAATTCAGATATAAAAAATTCAGATTATTTTTAATTTAGTTTATTTGAAAAAATCTTGTAATTGAAATCAATGTTTGAATAGAAGTTTGGTTCTAGTATAACTGATATTATAAAAGAGGAGATTTGCATTTGTAATTGAAATATATATTTTTTTGTGTAACAATTTAAACAATGTAAAGGAATAATTATGTTAAAAATTTGAGTATTTAGTCTAAAAAAAAACATAGATATGTATTGAAACGAAGATACTTGAACTAATATTTTTTTTATCCGAACAAAGAAATATTAGTACCCTTCTAAATGAATAGTTGTGAGTCAAAAATTTTATCCTTATTTATATCCCCGCTCAAATAAAATCCTGAATCAGTCAACACAGGCAAAAAGATATCTAGCCAGTAGATTTGATCTTGTACATGTTGTATTGTTGTTATAAGGCATGACTACTAATATGTGAAAGCATACACAATTCATATATTTTACTTTTTATAATGGGCGATAGAACTTTACGTGACATGAAAAAACGGAAGGATAAATACCCTAACTAATTAACTAACCTTACCATTTTAACACTTTACAAAAAATTACCGCAAAGGTACTATTCTCTTAATCCGGAAGTGCCTTCGATATTTACTAAATTTGTAACCACAAAACAATACTTTTCAACACTAAATTATATCAATAGTTCATGAACGTACATGATTCACTACTCTTATAAATACCTTCACGTTATGCTTATAATTATTCACTTCAAACTTGAGAGAATCCTTTATTTTTTCCAATTTCCAAAAAAAAAAAAAAACACTCAATCCAAAATATCATCGACAATCATCCTTGCTCCAATTTGCTTCGCAGATTTGGCACACCTCGAGGAGCCCTCGCCGCTCCCAAAACTCGTAGCAAGACTACCTCGATGGCCACAACGCCGCGTGCAAGGCAGTAGGTGCACCGAACATCACGTGGAGCGCCACTTTTGGCGACGTGCGCTCATAACTATGTCACGTCTAGGTTAGGTAACTGCAATCTTGAGCACTCGAACGGGCCTTACGTACGGCGAGAACTTGGCCAAAGGAAGCGGATCATATTTCACGGGCATGGCCGCAGTGGGCTTTGTATGGGTGGCGGAGAAAAGTAAGTACGACAACTCGTCCAACGCATTCATCGGCGGTGGAGAGTGCCAACACTACATTAATTGCATTTCAATCCTTAATATTTTATAAAATTATATAATAACCCCGTTTTTGAAAAAAAAAATCATTTTAACCCAAAAAAAAGCATTTTTTTTTTGCGTTTCGAACCGAAAAAATGCCAAAAAAAAAAAAACAGAGGTCGAAATTTCAGCCTTACTTGGATGAAACGTCTAGGCCCCCTAGATTCTTTTAATTATTGTATAGACTAATGATGAAAAATTACTTTCTAAAACCCAATCTCATCTCCACCGTCGATTCCTCATCAAACTTGCTCAACTAGTTCCATCTTGTTCTTGTGTAGGGGAGGTTTGATGGAGAGTGAGAAAATAAGGAAATTGGGAAAGGAGAAGAGAGTGAGCAATAATTTAGAAGATGAGGAGGGGAGGTAGAATTGAAATTGTTCAATGTTTTTTTTTTTTCAAAAGGCTTCTTTTTTTTTTTGGTTAAAATATTTCGAATGTTGATGCATAAACTGAAAATTTTGAAATTATTGGGATTTATATAAATTTTCGTTAAAATATAATAAAAATGGAATACACAATGTCACGTTAATATTTCATCCAAACAGAGTTGATACACCCTAGCCTCTAGGTTATTTTCTTATTCATTATGATAGTTTGTTAGTTAGTTAATTAGTCTTAGTGAAGCTAAATGCCATATAAATGTGTCTATGTATTTTGAGTGGAACAATGAATGAATAAAATGAATTTAGTCTCATGATTTCTCTTTAGTTTCTCACTCGAAGAGTGCCTATCCCCTTAATCACCGGAATATTCACCGGAGGTTGTATCAATTGCTGCTTTCGTTGAGAGAATTCATGGCGAATTCAGATACGCTCGCTGCTGCCAAAGCTCTATTGAGCAGCACTCAATTGTTCTCCAACAGATGCTACAACAATTTGCGTTCGCCATTGATGCTCGATTTGAAGCTTTCGCATCTCAAATTCATGACTCATCGCAGACATTTCTACCAACACAATCAAGTGCCACTTATTTTCCACCTCTTGGATCGGTGAGCACATCTCTACCAACACAATCAAGAGCCACTATTTTCCATCACTTGGATCGGTGAACACATCTCCACCAACACAATCAAGAGCCACTTATTTTCCACCTCTTGGATCGGTAAGAACCTCCCTGCCAATACAATCAACAACGACTTATTTTCTAGTTCAAACTGATCAATACGCACAACTAGTGGACACAATTGGGCATCAATTCGAGGAGTTGATTTCGATCCGCCATCAGCGAACGACGACGTCAGTGACGAAGCCCGATCCGGTGATGAATGCGCACGATCTAGTTGTATCAGCCACTCCGGAGATCATGCCGAGCTCCAAGTCAAATCTCGTTGATATGAACATGACGGCCACCGAGCTCATCGGCAAGGACGAGGAAGCTTCTGATCTGGTCAGCGAGGTAGACGAATCGGTGGATCTCGTCGGCGATGAAGACGTCACAATGAAACTTCTCAACACTGATGAAGTTGAACTAGAGCTGCTCGGCGACACTCCGATCGGCGGTGATGGTATCGCGCTAGATCTCCCTCCGGTGGTTCTCACCGGGATTATCGAGCCAAAAACTCGCCTCGCCGTGGGTGATAACCTAGGGAAGAACGATCAGATCTTCGACCTTAAGATCGACGACCCGATCGGAAAGATCACGACGTCTTCTGATTGCCGCAACCGAAGGGCTGCGATATCACCTCCGTTGGTCTCGGCGAAAAACATGAAGAGGCTAAAGGCTTCTATCTTCGTGAAGGACCGAGGCAAGCTGCGCTTGGATGTTCTACGATGTAAACGACGCGGCTGCGGGTGGGCTTCGAGGCACGATGGAGGCAACCAACGACGAAGTAAGGGCTGCTAGGAAGCGTGGTTACGCCGAGTGGCGGAGAGGCGATGGCAGTGGAGTGCTGGGGCCAGGACGCGGCGGCGACGAGATCAAGTTGAGCGTCGCGGCGAGGCAACAATGGTGCTAAAGCGACATGAAGTCGAGACAACGAGGAGTGGAGGTGATATGAGGCAAGACGATGATGGTGTGGAGGCTTGGTCGCGTCGAATTGCGATGAGGGCATGGCGGTAGAGTGTAGCAGAGAGCACGATTCCGTTGGTGGCAGCTCGGTTATCAATTTCTCGGCGAATCGTGACGAGACGTGGTGGAAGCAAGGCAAGGCGGGGTGGAGGCCGCAGGGATGCGGAGAGGAGCAGCGACACTTGGGAAGGTCAGCTTGAGTCTGATGGAGACAGGGGCGGCGCCACTGCGACATTGGTGGTTATGGAGGGCAAAGTAACGGCTCGAGCACGGGGACTAGTTCAACAAAGAAGAAAGGTTCAATGTTGTGACCTAAGTGCAATTGGTCCAGGCCCATGCATATAATGCGATCAATACTATTTGAGAATATAAGTAAGGGAAAATTACAAACGTAAATTATATATTTAAGTAGGATATTGAAGAATATTATATATATAGTGAGGATAGGTAAAATTACATTTATAACCCTAAATAAAATCAAAATTTCTTTTAATATTTTTTTAATGGTTTTTTTTTAAGTCCAAAACCCTTTTTTTAACATAACTATTTTTAAAGGAATATAAAAATATGTAAAAAGGAAAAAAAATAACGTGTGAAAATTGTATGTTTTCAAATAAAAAATAGTTATATATGAATATAACTTATATTCCAGGATATAATATATATTCTATTTTATAATATAGTTTATATTTTTTGATATAATTTATATTCTCACTCATTATATATGTTTTTATTGAACAAAAAAGTGCACAAATTAAATATTTAAAGGAAAAAAATTGTTACAATCAAATCCCATGTTTATAGCAAATTTTTTTCAAACAAAAAATTCATATATAATAGAATATAATTTATATTCCGGGATATAATTTCTATCTTCGTAGAATGTAATTTATATTCCAGAATATAACTTATATCGTCGTAGAATATAGTTCATATTCTGGAATATAATTTATATTTCGTAATAAGGGGAGGGGTTGCGCACGTAAACAAATAGAAAAGTTTTAAATATCTATTCAACTGTCACAAAAATAGCTATCTAATATTTTTAAACAGATTTTTTTTTTCATTTTTTTCCTCTAAACGATTAGCCACCATAATAGCTATTGTTCACATGTATATTTTGTAAATGTTTTTAGATTTTTTTTTCAAACATAAAATATATATATATATATATATATATTACAACTGCCCAATAGTTAAAGAACCCGCAAACAAAAAGTACGCTTTAATGATTTTTTTTTTGGTTTAATAACTTTTTTTTGTATCTTGAAAAATAAATATTTTAAAATTATAAGGGTAGTTTTGTATTTAAAAAAATACACATCAGCATGTTCCTTATATATGTAATATTCTCCAACTACAACCTATATATGTAATATTCTATGGAAATAGCCTTCTATTTGGGTCTCCTGGTTAATTAATAGTTACAATAGTTTAGCCCAAAAAAAAAACACACACACACACACACAAACCACCAGCCTTTTGTCTGTGTGTTTTTTAGGTGAATTGCTGAAGTTTGATCACCACCTTGAGGACAAGGTATTTTGAAGGTTTGGAGAATGATACACCCTAGCCTCCAAGTTATTTTCTTATTCGTTATGATACTTTGTTAGTAAGTTAATTAGTCTTAGTGAAGCTAAAGGCCATATAAATATGTCAATGTATTTTGGATGGAACAATGAATGAATGAAATGAATTTAGTCTCTCTATTTCTCTCTAGTTTCTCTCTTTCTCTTTCTCTATTCTGAGGAGCTCACACTCGCTCGAAGAGTGCTTATCCTCTCGATCGCCGGAATACTCACCGGAGGTCGTATAAGGAATTATAACAAAACACGAACATAATTATAAGGGTAATTAACATGATTTTTATAATATAAGTACCAATTGAGAAACGTGTCAAACTTTGAGTAGCATTTATAATATTTTTCTTAATAATAATAAGGAAAATTTCCTAAATAACCTTTGAATTGTTAGAAAATTCTAATTTCATCGGTGTACCTTTTATAATTCTTATATAATCTATTAGTTATTCATTTTAGCCTCAAAGTATATTAAATCTAAAATTTATATTGACAAAATTATTTTTTTAAATGATCAAACTACCTTCAAATAAACAAACAATATAAAACAAAAATGAATATAAAAAAGAATTTATATTGCAATATATGGGATAATTTTAAAATAGTTCTCGAATTTTACCGAAAAATTAGTTTTATCCTTGTCTTTTTTGTAATTTCAAAATGACCTCTCAACTGTTCAAATGGGCCTAAAAGTAGGTGGTTCTATTCACACACACATTTTCTCTTTTAAAACACCTATTTGACTTAAAATTTGATATTACTATAATATCCTTATATATAATGACTAAAATAGACATTATGAAATTAAATAGTACATTCAATTAAAAAAAAAAAAAAACTACTCACACCTCAAAATCTCTCTTTAACCTCAAAAAAAAAAAAAAAAAAAACTAATGCACAAATTTTTCAACTCTTACAATAAACACAAGATAATTTTAAGAGAAAGCAATCATTCAACCAATGGTCAATAAAGAAGATTGGGTAAATTGAATTAGTTTATTTTATAATTTTCATCTACATTGAATTTATCAAATTATTATCTCCATGTGTGTATGTATGTGTGTGTGTGTATGTTTTTTTTTTTTTTTTGCTTAATTGTCTGTATGAATATTATTTTATTTTACTAGAAAACTATTTGATAATTGTGCATTGAATTATAAATCAAGAGGTTTTGGTGTTTTTCCCATTTGTAATTAGATCTATATTGAAATTTGCCATTCTTTTGGTGTTTTTTTTTTGTTTTTTTTTTTGTTAGACAATTAGTGAGGGAGTTTGAAAAAAAAAATAATAGAAAAACTTAGTAGGTGGGTGAGGAAAGATGTTTCAAGAATAAAATAATATATTCTAATAAGTTGTAGAATTATATATGGACAATTTTGGAATTTGTGTAGGTGTGAGATTAGTAATTTTTAAAATTTTTAATTTAAAAAGAATGTGTATTTAAAAAACGATGTGAAGAAAATTAAGAGGAGGTGTGAATAGAACCACCCCTAAAAGTTTATTTTAGTCAACAATTATATATAGAAAGACACTATTATCTTGTAATAAAATTAATTTTTCCTTTAATTAGTTTTTCCTTTTTATCTTTTATCAAAAAATACAAATTATCTCTTACTCTCTATCTCTATCTCTCTCTCTCTCGTTCTCGTTCTCACTCTCTCTCTATCTTTTTTTTTTTTAAACTAGGAAATGGTCCTTGGGCAAGGCTCTAGCGTCGCAGAGGGGTTGCGGGCTTAGGGGCTCTGGTGTCACAGGTAAAGGGGTCGCGTGCATGGGGACTTCAACGTCGTTGGCTCTGATGTCGCAAGCAGGAAGGTCGCAGTCTTGTGGGCTCTGGTGTTGTTGGCTTCGGCATCGCATGCAGAAAGGTCGCAGGCTCGTGGGCTCTGGAATTATAGATAGAGAGGTCATGGGCTTGGGGGCTCCGGCGTCACAGTGGGGTAGTGAGCTTGGGGACTTCGATGTTGTAGGGGGGGCTGCGGGGTTGGAGGTTGAAGTGCGGGGTCGTCATGTTGCCGGGGTTGGAATCGGGGGTTCGAGATTTGTTAAATCTGTTGCCAGGGTTGTGGTTGACAATGAAAATAGTTGGGTTGATTTTTTCGATTTGTGATTAAGATCCATACGCCACTGGCCCGACCAGCGCCGCCCGAGCTGCGAGTGCACGTCGTTCCTGCTCACGAGCTCACTTCGCCAATTGTGGTTGTGCGCCACCTCGATCGTGACGCACGATCCTCGCCGACCCTGTGCCATTATTGGCACTCTGGCACGCCTCTACTCTGGCCTCCCTCCACCTTTGCGACTATGCGCTACTCAACCGAGCGCAACCGCGCGACGCTTGTCGCCAGGCCGCTCCGCCGTGACCCGCGAAGCTCTTCCCCACAACGTGCTCAAACCACCGTGTGACCCAAGAATCTTGCATTTGTTTCTTAGCAAGACAATAATTTGTTTTTTTTTTTTGAAATTATTTTATTGTAAATTTTTTTATTTAATCTAAAAGGTAATTTTATTATTTTTTAAAAAATCCATACATTAGTAATCATATTTTTAGATCAATTTGACTAATTGAGTAATTATAAAAAATAAAAAACAAAAGAATAAAAATAAATTTTTGGTAAAATTAATGGACTATTTAGAATTTTTTATGCAATATATTCACCAATTTTTCTAGGAAACAAGTTTATCTCCGTGTACATCATACCCTATATATACACTAAACGATCTCTTAACTGTCTCTCACTCCTCTTGTCCGTTATCGTCTTCCTCATCTGATTGCCTCAAGCTTGGCGATACAAACTCATCGGTGTTCCCGTACTACCGCAATTAGAAGTTTGAAATTAAGTTTGATCTCCATCATGTCGTGGACGAGGCCAAGAAAGAGGCGTTGGAAAACGCACTTGTGAACCAACTCAACGACGTGCACGTAGGCGGAGTCCAAGGAGCTGCGCTCCACTTTCCCATCACCATCGCCATAGGAGACTTGGCAGCCATCGGCCGCTCGTCATTGCACTTTTCCCTCGCTGCCGTTGAAGACACGAAGCCGCCACCAAGTACTCCCTCATGGCCGCCATCAAGCACTCACAGCCGGAATATTTTAATATCCTTTTGCTTTTGCTTACCCTAAAGTGGTGTTTGATTCACAGGTATCTTAAACAAAGGAATGGTAATTGTTATATGCTAATTTTCGTTCGAGGATCTATCATCGGGGGTGCCCCCCCTCCCCGATCGAGCGCGACCTCAGGAGAGAGTGCCCGAATGACAGCGTGGCATCGCCACGTCAGCAAGAGCGCCGACATCAACGGCATCGGAAGCGAAGATCGACCTTGGGCCTATATCCGCGAGGATGGTAAGTAGGGGAAACACCGAAGGTGGACCCCGGCTTGAAGCGAGATCCTCGGGGGAAGACAGTTGAGCTGGAGACCCCGTAAGCCCGAGGAAGAATTAAACTTGCGATGATAACCGTTAAGAGGATAGAAGATCGGTAGAGTCGGGGGTCTCCTCGCGGAGCAGGAGATCCCCGGTCGAGTGATGAGGCGTGTGTGGTTGTAATTGATCAATCCCGATGATAGGGGTATCTGACAGGTACTGTAGACGCCCCGTTTCTGATGGACGTGAGTTGATTAGTTGGTAGCCCACTCCCTTAATTCAGGGCAGGGTATGGTCGATCGTGATAAGGTCACCTAATCCCATGATTTAAGGGATATTTTGCCAGGCGCCATTAATGCACCCTCCCCTCTCTCCTCCGAAAAACCTATAAAAGGAAGAGGAGGAGAAGGGGGAAGGGGTTAGAAGAAAAAAAAAACGGAAAACACTCTGTAAAAACACTTTACATGTAATTTCATAAACAGTGGAGGTAGGCTATTACTCCGGAGGAGGGTCGAACCACTTCAAAAATTTACCGGTGTTTTACTATTCTCCACCGTCTCTTCCTATTCATTGCCGTATTTCAATCTAGAGATACGGATCACGGCGTTGGTTCAAATTCCACACCAACAATAATCTTAAAGACTACTATATTTGGTAAGCGGTTTTTTAAAATTAAGATATCCAGGTATTTTATTACTGTGAATTACATCCTCTTAAAACGTAGTAACCTAAAACCCTTTTAAGTAGATGGTTATCTTATAAGGATGGTAATCTTGTAAAATTTACTCAGCTGTCCTTTAAAAAACATACAGACTCTTTTATTAAAAAAAATAGCTATTAATCGTTCAACTATTATTTATTATTCTACCTTTCTCTCAAGTCTTCCACTTTCTCTCAAGTCTCCCACTTGTTTCTAAACTCATATCTTATTTTTCACCTTCTTCTCTCGTCCTCTCATTTCCCTGCCTCATGTCCCTCATTGCCTCAATCACCTAACAATTCGCTGAATTCATCCCTCCTCCGCAGCCTTCACTCCCCAATACTCGACCTTTCTGGGCCCTAAGCCTCACCGATTCCCTCACAACCTCAATTTTTTCGGGCACGAATCGCTCATCGAAACTACTAAGGTCGACTTCGAATCTTGTTTGTCAATTATTTTGGGTGAAATTATCGAATTTTTTTAAAGTATGGGCTCTACTTTTCTAATAACTTACTTTTTGTGTCTACCCAAATTAGAACCCAATTACAAACAGCAACGACTTGTTTCCCTCGATGTTTTTCGTGGTCTTATTGTTGCGGTACTCTCTTTTTTCTTTTTATCTTTCTGGCTTTCTTAATTGAGTTTTGAGTTCTTATTGTGCAATTGGATTTGTTTCGATTGATTCGTAAAGTTAAGGAAAAAAAAAAGCTTGTTGGTATTTGGAGTGATTTGTCAATTGGGTATTTGTGATTCACTGAATTGTGTTATTGTTTTTTAATCTTTATTCTCTTTCTGTATTTATGAGTATTTGAGTCTGTTTTGATTATGCAAAAATAAATAAAGTTTTCTTTTTCCTCTCACTATTGATGAGGATACAAAATGAACCCGAAAATCCAAAAGAAGGGAATAAATGGAAGAATTACAAAATAAAGGATGGCTTTGTTTCACTTTAAAATAAAACAGTGGCCAACTTTGTGTTTATAAGCATGAACCCAATATTGGTAAATTTACTGAGGTTTGTGTTTTGTCAGCTGAAAATATTGGACAAATTACGAAATGCTTCAAAATTGAAACTGCAATGCATACTGAAGCAAATCAACGAAGGATTGATATACATGCTGAGGTAAGGAAGATAAATGTATTGAGACGAGACGAGATGAGATTCTTCGTGCTGCGCATCTTCTTAACCAAAAGTAACTAAACACTGACTTCTTTTTTAGCTTGACCAGTGAGGAGAGCATATTTGAATTTACTCAAATGATAATAGGATCTGGTTGATGTGATTGGATAACATTTATCCTTCAACTCTTCTTTTATGATTTGTTTTTTTTTTTTAGTTTTTTTAAATTTAAATAACGATTGATTTAATAAGGAATTATGAGCGCTCTGTCATTGGTGAGATCGGTTTTGTCTTTTTTAAGTTAGTGTTTGCAAGAGGTTTTTTGCTAGAATGTAAAAATGACGGCCTGTTATTATTTTTTGTTCTTTTTTGGGTACTCCTTTCTTTTGGGCCTTGGGGGCCTTTTATGGCGTATTTTCAAAGGGTATTGTGCCTTGATTTTGGCTTGAATTACTAAAGTCACGTGGGCTCTGACTCAGGCCTATTCATTGCTCCACCTTTGCGTATAGCCAATGTTTTGCTTCTACGTGTGGATAACCTTTTGTTAGTGGTCAAACCCTGTAAAGTTGCTTTTGGCTGATCGAGGCAAGGTAGTCCACAATTTTTTTTCCTTAATTTCTAGGAGAGTTGTCCCCTAGACAGGGCGTGGTGTTAGAGGACCGACACTCTCCTCGAGGACCATATATCTCGAGGTTGTGCCTCGGGATCGCGGTCGTCGATCATATTTTGCGTCGGGGTTGTGCTCCTCGAGATGATTGCTCCTTGTGGTATGTTGAACAACCGAGTTCCAAAATTTGCCAAGTGTAAATGGTCAAGACAACTGTCCTCGGGATAAAATTGTTGCGCTTAAAACGTCCGATAACAATTATTATTATTATTTAACAATATTCTTAAATTTAGAGTCTGAATGCATTATTATCAAAGTGTTATTGTTCATCTGTCTTTCAACATCATAAGATATAGTTTAGAATATAAACAATTGTTATAGTCTTCTTTTTTACTTACAGAATTGTTATATTAAATGAAAAAGTGAAATGAAAGAAATAGTCAGGTTTCGTTTTTGTCTTTTTGAGGGTATTAGCGTAATTTCACATATCAATGTTGACTAAATTTGGCTTCAGGATACTTTTGGGCTGAATTTAATAATTGAATGATTATTTAGAAATTATGAAAAGTAGAAAGATAAAAATAAAATTTTGTAATAAGTCAAAGATTATTTTAGAATTTTCTCTTATTATAATAAGGGTGATATGAAAGGTGTTTTCTTTTGTTTAGCTTTGGTGGTGATGTCTTGGGGGTGTAAGGGGACCATGCCTTTTGTTATCTTGAATGCACATTTCAGTCTCATACTTGGCAATTATCGGTTCTTTCTGAAAATTTTCCCTTCGACCAGTTCTCATTCTGTTTTTTGAGTAATGTTGGTGTTGAAAATGCAACACTCAGAGCGGATTGGACTTTCAGATTTTGGTAATATAGTAATACATTTGAGGTAGGAGTACAAATTTCTTTTGGGTTTGTAGTGACGTAACCAATCCCATGTGTGATGAGTAGCTCTTAGCTAACCTCTTATCGGGTGTTCGCGGAATGTCATCATTACTAGGCAAAGTTTTTGGAATGAATTCAATTATCTGCATCACATAAACACGATGGAAAGAAAGTCGAATCATAAGTTTTTGTAGAATAAACTATCTATGCCTGCAGCAAGATCTGGCAAAATGGGTGAGGGTAGGGTAAGAAGTAATACCCTACCCTACCATTATGAGGGTAAATACGGGTAATACTCGCAGGTAAAAAGTATATGTATATTATTTTATTAGAAGACTCTACGGTAGAGAATTTTTGCATTTTTTTTTTCTAATTAGAAGACTTTGACGTAGATAATTAAATGGTAGAGAACTATTTTGGATTGTTAGATCAACCTTTTTAAGTAATGGTATCCACAAATAAAAAATGTTAAAAAAAAATTTGACGATTCAAAATTATTTTCAACTGTAGGGTATATCTTATTATAGTTTTTTTTCATTTTTATTAAAAGAAGAAAAAGGAGTTAATGTTATGAAAGTAGAGTATTAGGGTATGCGGGTAAGACTTATCTGTGTACTCAATGCGGTAAGCCATACCCATATACCATTTCCTTTTTATAAGGGTGTGGGTTAAAAAGAATAACGGGTCAAATGAGAGAAACGCTATACCTTCATTCAAAAAAAAAAAGGTCAGAGTACTGTCTTATTCTTTAATCTTTTAAAATAAGGGTAAGAGCAAAACGGGTAGGGTTAACTAGTAGAATAAAGCATTTTCATGTTTTTATAGTCATGCACTCGAATCCAATTACTACCAAGCAAGTCCCTATGATGGAAAAAATGAGGTTGGTTTACTTAAGCCATAATTCATCATAAGATCGTGTTGAGTTTCATCGCAAATTTTATTCATAAATGAAAGCATCCTCCGGCATAGTTTGTTTATGGTCGGTTTAAAGATAATCAACACTTATTAAACATTCAAACTAATGTTATGATTCAATTAAATTTTCAAATAGTTGCTAGTGTATATTTTTAACCTTTAAAAACTAACACAGATACAATAGATAGTTCTTTTTGTTTTAACTAATTTTATTCGAAGCGCGTGTGACACTTGTATGAATTTTATTTGATAAATGCATCCAACCACAACCCAAAATCTTAACTCATAAAAATAAAAAATAAAAAAAAAATAAAAAACCTTAACTCGTAACGGTAAAAAAATAATAAAACAAAAATTCAAGAATTTTCTTCTAGGAGCATATGGAAAATTAAAGACAAAAGAAACAAGTAAATAAAATGACTGTCAAAATTTTAAGGATTTAAATGGAAAGAGTTAGGAAAAACCAATTTTTTGAGGTCCAAAAGCGCAGAAAAAATTAAAAAAAAATAAACGTTAAAATATTGAAATCAATAAAAGAACACCAAAATGAAGCTCAAAAGCAAAAAAATTCCGGGTGTAAAATATGTATAGTAGTGGGTGTCAAAAGGGTCTTTTGGAACAAACTAAAAATAAAGTTTTATTAAAGAAAAACAGAAAGAGAGACAGACAGCTTAATACATTTAAAAACTTTCAAATTAGCAACAATGATGCATGGAAAGTAACAAGGAATAAGGAGAAATTGGATACTATAGAAAGTAACAATGAATGCATGGAAAGTAACACGGAAAGTAACAAGAAATGCATGAAAAATAACACAGAAAGTAACAATATTTGTGAGGCCCAATACATCATTTGACACCATTCTCAAGTTGCCGCTTAATGTATAAATCATGTCAAATAAGCTCCTGAAGTTTGATGCATTAGTTATATTGGCCCATTCGTCAATCTAAGTAGATGGAAAGCTGACGTGACCCTAACGTTTGACTTTTTAATTATTTTTTAAGAATAAAATTTCAAATAAATCCAAATAACTTAAAAAAAAAATCCTCATTACCCTAAATTTTAAAACTCTTTAAATAAAAAGAAAGAATGCACTTGGTAGTGTCTTCCATTACCTAAGTCAGACTCAAAAGCCAAGCCTTTACCTTTACTAACTAAAAAATGGGAGAACTTGTTTAAATTCCACAAAACTCCACAAATGTCAAAGCAAGTGTTAGCATTTTCCCACAAGTCAAACTCCACAAATTATCAAATACAACTAAATTCCACAAAACTAGCTATTCAACATGGCAGCGCAGACAAATTTTTATACACAACATAGTTTCAATCGAAATAGTATCATAAAAAACCCCAGCTAGGACAAGAAATCTCACATATGATGCGTGCATTACCCATACCATAGTAGCGTTGAAGTAAAATCTCTCTACCCCAAATCAAGCTATGCCATATATATAAAAGCTGATATCAAGTTGAAGCTATTAAGAATGAACCCGTAGCAAAGTAATTCTCTTTGAAAAACTCTTGCCATAAGAGTATGTGGACTCTGAAGGATTTGCCGCTGCTTTGCTATTAGGGCCTTGTTGAAAGTATGAAGATCTTTAAAGCTAAGACCACTACAATACTCCGGTTGACATAAGAAATTCCAAGCCTTCTAATGGACACGCCACTTCTCTCCGTCCCTACCCCTAAACAACCTCAACATCATGGCTTTTCAATTTCTAGCATAATAAGGTAGGCAGTTTGGAAACACTAACCGTGAACGTCGGTAAGCTATGGCCACAACTTTAATAAGAATCTGAGAAAATAATTTGCCTTTCCATGGATGTAGTCGCTACAACATTTTGTGTTTGATTTGCTGAAAAGCCTGCTTTTTGTTTTGACCTATAATTGATGGAAGCCTAAGGTATTAACCTGTGTATTAGTGGATTCAACATTGAGCAGCTGGAATAACTCATCATGTACGTCATTGGAGACATTCGGGTTAGAGGAAATTGTGGAATTATTTAGATTGATTTATTTTCCCGATACCCTTTCGTACTCCCCTAGCACGAGACCGATTCTCGTACGATCCCCTCTAATAGCCCTACAAAAATTGAAAGAATCATCTGCAAAGAATAAGTGGCTCACTCGAGGACAAACTCTTGTTCACGCAAACCCCACAAGATTCTCGTCCCGCTCCACATGAGAAAGAATGGCTAAAAGGAAAAGGTACGGGGAAAGAAGACACCCCTACATTAAGCATTGATATGGTATTACTGATACGAATTTCGTAAGTATACGAGTCGTACGAGTAATAAGTCGACAAGAGTCTGGTTTATCGTCCCACGAAGATCGATTGATTCAAAATAAACAATTAGCTATTACCCGTCTTGATTAGTTTAGCTATCTAGATTTGAAATTGTTATGAATGTTGTGCTAAATATAAAATTAAATCAAGCAAGCAAATTAATGATTTTCACTTAAAGAAAGTAGATTAAGTAAATGGCACAAATACAAACGATTAAATCAATAAATTAACACGGGGTCGAAGGCTTTCGGTTATTCTCCCGTCCCTTGCAATAATTCTCTAATGATATGCATAAAACACTCCCTCTCTTGCCAACCTAAAGTTCTAAAACCGTCCCGTCACCCCTCTTGGGTGTAAACGAGACCTATGCCAATTAATTGAAGAAATATGTCTATTAAGACTATCAACTAGCATGCATTACAAGTTCTTATCATCAGTTGTGAGGCTCTTGAGTTCCTCTCGGACTCTCGATCACAAAATTGCATTATCGTCATTCTCATTCGGATTGTAATTCTCTCGAACTTACTATCACGAACTAAATCATTTATATGCATTATGACTCAACCCAATGACAAATAAATGCGCTATGGGATTTTAATAAAAAGTCACAATGAATGCAAAAGCTTTAATATCAACAAAAACAAACAACAGTATAGAATGACAATTTTTAGATGTCTAGAGCATCATCACAGGGGTCAAGGAAGAACAAACCTCTTCCTTGGACACAAATAAAAAACTACTCGCTAATAGTCATTAACAACAAGCTCAAAACAAAATAAAACTCAGCTAATATGATTAATACAACTTAATAAATAAGAAAAGAGTCACACAGAAAATCAAACACTAGCTCTTGCTCAAGCTAAAATAGTAGTTGTTGAGAGTGATGATGAAGCTTCCTCTTCCTTTCACTTGTGTACTTCAATTCCAGCCACTAAATTCCTCTCTCCCCTTTGATTCTTGAGCCCGGCCCCCCAAGCACCCCGCCCCCCCCCCCCCCCCCCACCTAATAATGAAGCCCTAGTGTTTTTAATCCCATCTCCACTCTTTATTTTGTATCCAAGGGCTAAAACTGTTGTTGGAGGGCGTTTTGGGCGTACGTCAGGCACATAGAGAGGGGCTTTCATCTTGTTGGTCGCGGCGCGACTAACTCTTCATCGCGGCGCGATAAACAAAAATTTTGAGGAGGTCGCGGCGTAATGAAGGATTTGGTCGCGTCGCAATGAAGAAAAATTTTATACTTCGTGCCGCGACCAAATTGCCCATTTTCTAATTTGGTGTTTTGGCTTAGTGTTGTGATGTAAAAGGGGTCGGGATGGCTCGTGGGCACGCATCGGGACTCGGAATGGTTCCGATAGCGTGTGAACGCGCGTATTGTCCCTTTTTTTTCTCCCAATTTCTCTCAACGGAAGGCATCTTTTGTCATTTTGGCTACTTTACCTATAACATTAAACAATCGTTAAACCATTAAAAACTCGAGGTCTCGTATTTTATTTTTTGTACAATTCGAGGGTAAATGAGTGTTTATGATTGCACTCATCAAATTTTCCAAAATCTGTTGCTTGTTCTTGAGCAAATGACAATGCAATGCATTAGAAATAATGAGAATGATGGTATGAAAGTGAGAGGAGAGCTTTCTAAACTAGGTGATATGTCTAGTTCACTCAAACAGAAGATATGACTTTGTTAGTTCTAATCCCTTGGTTCTTTTTGGTCTCAAAATAAATTGGTTATCAAAGCTATTTAAAAATAAATAAATTAGATTGGTCAAAGTTCATGCGGAGTGCACCTCTCTCAATCGCTCAGTTCTCTTATGTGTATGTGAACGTCTCTCGTTCTTTGACTTACCAACTTGGAGTCTCAAATGTACAAAAGGAGTCAATCTAATTTAAATACGAAAACAACTATAAGCCTGATTTTTGTTTCCTTATCCAGTAATGGAACACTATGAGTTGTAAGGAATCAATAGGTCTTTGTTGGCTTGAAATGTTAGGCTAGGGTAAAGGGTGGGTTAGATGGATAATTTTGGTTCATTCAATCGCCGAGGTGGCCGAGTTGGGTGCCGAGCTCACATTGTTTGTTAAAGATATATGATAAAGTGAGCTCGATGAAAGGAGCTGCTTCTTGCGCGGCAGAGGATGAAGCATCATCGATGCGGGCGCGCTTTAGGAGTAGTGGAGTTGGATAATTATAACGATAATTGTACCATCCAAGTCCAGAGTCTCGTTCTTCGACTCCCTTCCAAATGACGAGGGTGGAAATCATACGGTTGTTTATGGTCTTGTCCATCGCTCCGACCGGCTTGGAGTTTTCAATGAGCACTCTGGCTTCTTCACACATTACATGAATAAGGCTTCCATACGGAAGCCGCCATGACTTTGGGCTGTGGACGGAAGCGGTCGTGTTGTTGTGAATGATCCTCCCAACGTTGAGGTCCCAACTGTTGCAAATTCCATTGAGGACCAAGCATCGATTGGGTATGACGTCTCGTTCATGAGAAGTGGGAAGCGAATTATGGCATATGAACTTGTGCCATGTCTTCGCAACCCTATCCAATGTGTTCTCGGAAAAATAACTGCGACTCGTTGTTCCATGAAGTGGTCACCCATTGAGTGCCCCGAATGATAAGCTTCTCCTTAAAAAGTTCATAATCGACCCGCCCTTGTGAAGTGAGTTGGTGAGTGTACTCGCATTCCGCGACCTCCGGGATATGGAGATGACTCCTGATCGCGGCGGGAGAAAAGTCGACTAAAATACCCCACATGTATACGTCATTGGAATTTGGTTTCCCTTGAGGTTCATGTAAAATTCGTGGACCAAGGCAATGGAGGCTGGCCCCATTCCCTGAGTGATTCGTTGCCATCCTCTTTTTTTGATTTGTTCCACAATGGAACCATTGCCGAGGTTGTCAGGAGGTGTGAACATGGCTTGCGGCAACAATTGACGACTCTTGAAATTGTCATTGTACTTTTTTCCTTTGGTCGTGTATCGTGCATCTCTTAGCTTAGTGGCAGCGGCTTTGCGTTCGCGTGTCATGGCAATTGGGGGGAAACTTTGGCTTCACTTTTGAATACACACCACCCTTGATTAATTCTTCAACACCTCTTTCGCCACTTAACCAAAAAAAAATAAAGGGACCCCCATGTGTGTTGTAGTCAATATTCTTAGTACAAGACTTCAAAAATACACCACAAAAGTCTCTCGGTAATTTTGTCGAGCACGTGGCGGGCGGAATAAGGACCACACTCAAACAAAGTGCAAATTCCACCACAATTGGCCCAAATTCCACAAATTTGTGCAACAACTCAATTCACAACACAAGAGAGAAATATAATGTGAAAAATAACTCAATATCACCATTGCACAAGGTTTTATGGTGGTGTCTAACCTTGGAAGGAAGAAGAAAAAAAAAATTTGGAGAGGAAGAGCAAGCCTTGATTTCTTGAGCCCAAAGTTTCTCAATACGGTGATATTGATGGCGAGGCTTGAGTGCGGCGGTCAGAGTTGATGAGGAGGGCGGAGCGGGGCTATTTTCAGTGGATATGGAGGTTTGGGTTCGGAGTAGGGAAAGGGGCGGAATTGGGGTTGTGGTTGGGGCTTTTATGGTGAGCTTTTTGGTGGTTTCGTTGGTGGGTGGCGTGGAGGAGGTATGTGTATGTGTATTGTGGTGAATTTGGAAGTGTTGGGTGTTTTGAAAGTGAAGATGTTTGGAGGTTGGTTAGAGGTTGAAGGTGAAGAGAATGAAGAGGGAGTTTGGGGTGTTGTACGCAGGAAAGAAAAGAAAGCGAAGAAAATGTTTTCTCCCGCGGAGCGCAAATGCGCATTCTGGTTGCGCCGTGACATTCAATTTTGTTTCATTGAAATAATGTAAAAATAAAAAATAAACAAGTACAAACCCACTTAAACCTAAATCTAAAACACTCAAAATTAAAGAGAGATTACATAAAAAAAATTTCCAAAATAAATAAGAGTTTGATTACACACAAATTGCAAAAGAATATCACTCACTCACCAAGGTAGGTGTATATATATATTTGAAGCAAAAATAGGAGTGTATTGTAAGTAAAATTTTACTAAACATACTAACTTTGATAAACTAACCTTGGGTTGCCCCCCAAGAAGCGCTAAATTTAACGTCTATAGCTTGACATAGTCAAAAAATTATCTTCAAACGTCTTCAAGGTGGATCGTCTCGATCCCAAGCACTTCTCCGGTATAGTAATTCTTCAATCTTTTCCCGTTGCTCGGAATGGATTTCTCTCTTAATCTATCACTTCGACGGCTCCAAATAGAAAAACTTCTTTGATTGTAAATGGACCCGACCATCGGGATTTTAATTTTCCCTGGAACAGCCTCAACCGAGAATTAAAAAGAAGAACTTTATCTCCCGGAGCAAAGTCCCTTTTTCGGATAAGCTTGTCATGCCACACATTTGTCTTCTTCTTGTAGATCTTTGCAGTTTCATAGGCGTCACGACGAAACTCTTCCATCTCATTTAGTTGCAAAAGTCTTTCTTCACCGAAAGCCTTTAGGTCGAAGTTGAGTTTCTTTATGGCCTGTAATAGCCTGAACTAAGACCACTTGTGCAAGCATTTATTTTCTATTTTGAGACTAATAGCTGGTAAGATTATCGTGGTTGCAATTTTTTTGAGGAAAATTAGTTAGTTTCTTTTAATCTAGCCAACACTTGATTTGTAAAATATACATGCAAATAATGTTATTTTGCACTTTTGATTTTAAAAAACATGTTAGGAATTTATTTTTGAATCAAAATCGATATTAAAATTCATAACATCTCTATTTGATCCTATTGGTGTATTTTTATAATTTTTTTAGAAATATACCAATTACTTTATTATTTTTGACAAAATAATCTCAAATTAAAAATGTTTCTTTTTTTTTCCTCCCATTAGGGTTTCATTTCCTTTTCTTTCCACAACCAGCAAACCCCCCCAACCCCCCACACCCCCCCCCCCCCCCCCCCCCCCCCCCCCCCTTCCCTCTCTCTCTTTCCTTTTTCTTTTTTTCTCTAGCCGGCAGCCCCAAGCTTCCCGCCGCTAAGGGTGTCCAATCAAACCAAACCACTACTTTTTACTAAAACTAAACCAAACCAGTTTCTAATTAGTTTGGTAATTTTTCAGACTAAACCAAACCAATTAAACAATCAAAATCAAACCAAACTAAACCAATTATAATTGATTTGGTTTGGTTTTTTTAATCGGTTTGAGCCTTTTATTAAATAGGCTAATACAAGTTGAGGACTTAATAAAATAATATCATTCATCAAAATCAAAGTTCAACATCATGATCTAACCTAATTAGATAAGGACTAAATTCAAAATATTTTAAATATTATAAACAAGTTATATTCAATATTCAATATTTTTAAGAAGATGCAAGCATGTTCACGCCTGAACAACTAATAGCTTCCTAACAAAGTTGATCCGCACTAGAAGTTCCACCAAAACCATCCCCAAAATATCCAACACCTGATTAATAAATAACAAAGTTGTTCACTTATGTTCTCACAACTTCTTAGCAAAAAAAAAAAAAAAAAAAAAAACCTCCATAGATATAATATAATTTTAAATACATGTGTATATATATATAAGTTGATTTGGTTTGGTTTGGCTTATTAACAATGTCAAACATGAACCAAACTAAACTAATTAAAATTTTAAAACTTTCAAACTAAATCATTTTGAAATTGGTTTGGTTTGGTTTAGATTGGTTTAGTCAGTTTGGTTTGGTCCCATCGATTTTTTTAAACACCCCTACAGCCGCCGCTGCCTTCTGAGCCGGGGAGCTCCTCCGCGCCCCACACCCACTTGGCCCCGTACTCCCCGCACCCAGCCTAGGTCTTCGCTGCCCCGACCCAGCCCCCCTTTGTGCGTGGCCCTAACCCGGCGAGCCCGGCGCTCCCTCGCGCAGCCCAGTGCTTCCCCGCACAGCCCCCGAGCCTTGCGTCGCCTCTTTCCCGCGCGAGAAGCTCGCTGCTCGCCTCCATCGCGCCTTGCCACGCCTAGCGTAGCCTGAATCATGTCGGACCTGAACGCGTTGCTACCGTCGAAGAACCCTGTACCTCCTCACATCGTGCCTCTGGCACTGACCCTTCGCCGCGAGCTGGCCTCGCTTCGAGCCCATCGTTGCGCTTCCTATCACGCGACATCTCGTGTCTGCATACTGCTAGCCTCTCCGGCGATTCTGAGCTTTGTTCACCGCCGGTCGGCCTTCTTCACACTACTCCGCCTCTCGCCAAGTCGCCTACGAGCCCAATCGTGCAACGCCTGCCCTGTGCGCCGTGCGACCCTGAAGCTTCCAACCTCGTGTAGCCCCAGCGGCCCTACTCCTCGTAGAGCCTCCTCATCGCCGCTCTGGCTGCCCAAGTCTCAATTGCTGCTCACAAAGTCGCCGTCGTGAACCTCAAGGCTCGTGCAGACCAATGTAGTCCATTGGTCATTTCGTTGATTCATTCAAGTCGACCTTGCTGCCAAGCCGAGACCCAATTCGTGTCTGAGGAAAACCTCAAACTCGCAGTGCCCACATTGTATATTTTGGTTCACGGTGTTAGAATCGGTCGTGTACGATTTGATTGCCTTGGTTTATTTGATATTCCGATGATATTGCTCGGTTTTGAAATTTATACCGTTGTGAATGTATGAGTACAAGATTGAAATTATGTCCGCTGGCTCGCTTTTGATGGTTTGTTTATGATGAGCTTAACTGTATTTGTGCGTATTTCAAAATATTGTTCGATTGGTTGAATTTGTGCTAAGACTTGGAAATTTCTTATGTTTAAAATATGTTTGAGCTATCGCAGTGATTTCGCGATTTTGGAGTCCTTGGAGAATTTGAATCTAGTCTAATTTTGAAAGGCATACAATTATATTGGGTTCCTTGTCTTGGGCAATCTAGTTGCGTGGGATTTGTGTTGGAGTTATTCAGGTCTTAATAAACTATTTGGTTGGTCTTATTCCTGTACTAGTGAAATTTATGCCTGAAAAGATTATCGTTCGAAAAACTTTATTTATGTGGGATTGTAATTGCGAAGGTTTCTAGTAAATTGTCTAGTGGTTTTCTCGTACGAGAATTTAAATTTCCACTCGATTTGTGACTTAAAGTATTGCGGCAAATGTACCAATTTGAGTTAATGTGTTTATATGTGCTTGGTGTTCTATTATGTTTCGTGGCCGTGTTAGACTTGGTAATTAGAGTGTTTTGGCATTACGAAACTATGTGAATTTGCATCGTTTTAGAAATTTAAAATCCACCAAGAAGTGTCGTTTTTAATAAAATATGACCCGAGCATGTAGCAAAGTAACACAAGTTTCTATTTTGAGAATGTATTGTAAGAATTCGAGTGCATTGAATCATTATCGTAATTGGTAAGAGATTGAGAATTTTCTTAAATTAAGAAAATTAATAAAAAGAAAATTGTGTGATCTTGAGGATTTGGTTTTGCACGAGCCATGGTTGTATAGGATTGTATTTTTGTAAACGTACCCGTTTGAGCTTAAAACGAGTATGGAGTCACGGATCCGAGCGTTTCGCGTCTTGCTTTTGTTTAAGTTTCGAAACTTGATTTGATTTCTTTTATGCTCGTGCATTGTGCAGGAATATCAATAACGCAAGTTCGAACGCTCAACCCTCCACTGCTCTTTTTCTAAAGGCATAAGCGAGCGGTTGGAAATAAGATCTAAGCATTAAGATTCGATGACATCTTATGTAACTTTTGTCTTAGCTCTCGACTTATATCAATATCTCTAGTGTGGAATCCGAGTCATTGAGGCTTGGTGTTGAAATATTTCTTATGTTTTAAATTCAATTTCAATAAAACGATAAAATTTGTCTGCGTGGTTGTTGTGATAGATTGTTATTGAAATTAGTTTGGTGCTGGGGGTTGAAAATTAGGTTAAGGCTTCCGCCGGGATATCCGAAAAACAGAGAAAACTCTGCCGGAATTCCGACTCGAAGTTTAAACACTTTTTATGGCTAAGTGTAGGGCCATTTAAGTCCAAGAATTTCTTTCTCACCTAAACTAGTCAAGCGACGTAACCAATAGACAGGACAGTTAGTGATAAAATGACGACACTCGGGACGAGAGCACCCCTAAAGGGGTTTCTTGACCAACATTTTAAAAAACACCACAGTCTAAAATGATTATTTACCTAACTGACCTTATTTTATATTGTACGAGAAGGAATAGAAGTGACCTAAAAGTTTTAAAATTTTCAATAAAACATGGACTGTATGGAAATGTTCGTACATTTGTTTTGTTTCTTTCTCTGAGTTTTCATTAAACTGTTATGTAGTCGCAAACGTTTCATTTTCTCGTGATTATAAGAGTAGATTTAATTTCCAATAAATGTATGATGTAGCAAAGGAGCCTTTCGTTATGTTCAAACCTAAAATCAATCGAATGAAAAGGTTACTTTACTTCCAACACACAAATGCTCTGATATAATAGGCAATAAATCTTTAATCATCAACAGTCCTTTTTTTTTTTTTTCACAACAACCCATATGGATATTAAATCATTAGTAAAGACATTTAATAGGAAAAAAAAAATCTCTCTGTCTCTCTAATAAATCAATATTTTGGTAGAGAACACTCTTTAGGAAGATTGTTTTGGAACCTTTCATTGTCTTGACAATAGTCATATATCATGTGATATTTCCTAACCCATTTGAGGAGCCTTCTTTGTGTGGGTGTTAGGGTACTAAACCTTTCTTTGTGCCACCAATTATTAGGGTTCTCTTCCCTACAAAACCTTGCATTTCCCTTCCAAACACATGCATCAATCTTGTAATTCTTGAACGAAGCTACGAATGGCCCTTTCGACCAATCGATTTTCTCGCGGCCGCCATGTGTCGCCCAGCTCTCGCCATTCCATAGCGTTACTTTGAGGCTCATCGGCTGCCATCGCGGGAACCCGACACCCTTGTCCGCGTGGTTTCTATACACTCTTATAGGAACCCAATCCACCATAAACCTGCATAGAAAAAAAAAAAAAGAAAAAAAAAACCCTTACGTACCACGTAATTGTGATAATTAACATGTGACATGTGTCGTGATGATGATCACAAATATTACTATTTCAAATAAAAAAAAATTGGAGAAATATAAAAGCAACGTTTTTATTGAGTTAAAATTGTTTTTATCGCCAAAGGCGTCAATTTTAATTTTCTTTAAAAGCAAAAATTGACATGCATGGTACTAATAGGTATAATGCTCGGGTATGGCAATAAAGAACCAAAATTATTTTGAATTGAAATTTAGAGAAAAGGACTTACAAAATTTGGTGAAGATTCCACAAAATGGAATAGGTATGGAAATCTTTTGTTGGATCAAACCAGAGATTAATCCTTTCCTCTCTATTATCCAACCCATCAGCAAAAATATTTGTTTGAAGAATATATGGCTCACCATCCACATTGCCAAGGAACTCAAAGTCTATTTCATCTCTATTAGGTTGATCAGATGTCAGCTGTATTAATTTAAAAAAAAAATTACCAAATTTGGTCATTATTGAGTCATGACTCAACATACATATATATATATGTGTGTGTATATATATATATATATAACAATAAAAAAAATTGAATAATTATATATATTATTATGATATTCTCTTACATAATAGGCCACAACTGTGCCAGCTGAACGGCCTGGTACTAATTTTATTTGCATGTCAATCTCTCCAAAAAGAAACATATCATTTGAAGCAAAACCACTACCTATACAAAAATAGCACATGCATATATTATTAATGAGAAAAATCCAAACCGAAAAATATATATATATATATATATATATATCTGTGTTTTATTTTCGCAAACATACCGGATTCTTTGTCGAGTATCAAGCTTCTTTCATGGCCATCGGACGAAGTGTTGACATGGCTAGGAGACCATATGACAAAGAAATCCTTATTGAAGTCCCCACTTGAAACTACAGAACCTTCAACAACGTTTATAAATGGAAGAATATTTATAGAAAAAAGACCAACGAATATGATAAGCTTGTAATAGTCTTTCATGATTTCGGATTTTCTCTTCATTTGTGTTAAATATTACAATGAAAACAAGAGGCTAATGAAGATATATGGTGTATAGGTATGGGAATTATTGTTATATATTGCATGGGAGAGTAGTGAAAAAATGTGAATATTAGGACATTGATCTAAAGGAAAATGTGAAATACAAGGAAAGCATATTTGTTTAAGCAGAGATATCTTTAGAATGAAGCAACATATTTGTTAGCTTAATCTTAGCTGGTGAAACATATAATAATTAAAGACTTGGGTTTGTTGTCTATATATTTAAGATTTAAATTATACTATACTCACTAATTATAATGCCAGTTAGCTAGCTCAAAAGCGGTTGGTTTGAGTTGGCTTATTATCAATGGTGGATATAAACATCTCTAGTTATGGTGGATAATTATAACCTCCTAATCTAGAGATGTAAAATTCTGATCAAACATTTCTTGTGCTTAAATTAATTATGAACTCATGACAATATTCATTATATATATAAATTCCAAGCTTTGAATGCACACTTAGGCTTTCTCATATTCCCTTTGTGTGCTTGACAGAAAGGTAAGGAAAGTTGAAAACTTTACTAGGTTAATGCAATTTCCCTTTCTTTTCTTTTTGTTTCTTTTCTTTTTCTTTCAATCTCCTTTCGTATATTGTGTTATTCTTTTTCAAAATAAGTTTGTCTTTCAAACCGGTCATTTTTGTGCAATATTTATAATTTGAAGGTCCTTCCAAGTTTCAATTTTACTCGTTCCTCCATTTCAGCCTTTTAGGACCCTGGCTCAATTAAGGCACAATATTGGAAACTCCTTTTAATTAGCCAATGTCATAGCACATGTATAAATATAATATCTATGGACTTGTAATTATAATAAACTTGGACATATAAAAAATAAAAATTAAAAAAAAAAGCTAACGCAAACTTGGATCTATCATAATATTTTCTCTTTTTTTTTTTGTAATCAATTTAATCTGAAACAGAATTGCAAGAAAATAGTTCCGTATGTGTGTGTATATATATATGCTTTTAGATTAAAAGCAGTCATTATATTGAAGTTTGAAGTTTAACTAGTCTCTTGTGCTAATCATTATGGGCACTATGATAATATTGTTATACTATTTTAAAATGCACGTACGTTTAGCTATATGTCAAATCCTTAAACAACAATGCTACTGTAACAGGGTAAATAAATAAACTAAAGTGCATCAAGATTGGGTATAGTTTTATTGCTGCCAAAAAAAAAGTTAAAGAGCATGTTATAATCCTCACTACATTAGCTAATTAACACACTTAAATCTTTAATCTAACTGAAAGTAAATGTAAATGAAAAAAATACTGCTTCTATTGATTTACGAAACTTATTGTAGTTACATTTATTGCTCTAATAGTGCACACATATGTATAAATGGTTCACAGATTCTCCTTTATCATTCTTTCCTTTCCACCTCAGATTTATTCTACAATTCTCCCTTTTATTTTCAAAATATAAAAAAAAAAAAAAAAAATTAGCTCTCAGTTTTACAAAACCCGGCAAAAATATACCTTTTATTGATCAAAGATGTAAATTTTTGGGAAATCGTAGAAAATAGCTAAAAAAAAATTTATTTTTAAAGTCCAGCCCATGTTTCAAAAAATTAAAAAAATAGTCATGTTACGAATTATATAACAGAAAAGTGTCACATAAAATATAACACATTTGTAAATATTTGTAAGATATTTCGTAACACTTCAAGTTTTACTCATTATTTTTTGAAGTGTTGAATAATATCTTACAAATACTTATAGATCTGTTATATTTTGTGTGACATTTTTCTGTTATACAATTCGTAACATGGCTATTTTTTTAATTTTTTGAAACATAGGCTATCATTTAAAACAAACATTTAATTTTGTCCTATTTTTGCAACTCACCCTAAATTTTTTAATATATTTATATATATATGTATATATATATATTCCCTATATATTATCATCAAGAATTATATACCGAAGTAATAATCCTTGACAAGAATAATCTATCTATATAACAATCAAGGCCATATTTTAGTTATGAGAGCTTCAGTTTACACCCCTCAATCTACTCTCCACAAAATAATTTTATGTTTAAATTTTTTTAATGAAATTACATTTAAGTACAAAATAAATCTTCAAAAAATTTTCTTAAACCACACTATCTCACCAAAATTTTGAAAATCAACATATTTAACAAATCTGATTCCGATTTTTCTGCTCATGAATAATAGATGAAATTTTTATCGTTCTTTTGGATATCGAAAAGGCAATCTAACCGAACATATTCTAATGTTACTCGAATAAATATAGGCCTTTCCTGTCTTAATTAGATTTTAATCGTTCTTTGGTGTTCTTTTGGCTCTCTATAGCTCATTATAAAGATATGAATTACTTCTAAACAAAATAAATAAAAGGACTCTTATATGGAGACTTAGATGAAGAAGACCGAGAGAGGGAAAGAGGGAATCGTTTATGAGTCACGGTTCCATATTTGGTGAAAATAATTAAAATTTCTAATTTTAAGGACAGTTTGGTAAAACTATTTTTAAAATTTTAAATTAAAAGTGATTTTACTAGAGGGGTAGGACGAGCAAAAAGGAGGGTGTATATAGAGCTCCTCTTAAGTTTTTGTTTCTTTTTTTTTTTTTTAAGAGCTCCTCCTCTTAAGTTATTTGTGAAGAATTTATACCCTTTGGTCAATAGAAGATATATTTTTTTATATGTTTTTTTTAAAAACAATCAAGAGATATATATTTTTTATATTTTGAAAAACAAAGGAGAGTATCATAGGCCAGAGTTCTCGTTTTGATTTTGGGAGAGTATGTGAATTGCGCTTAAACTAAACATTTTAACAGTCAAGAGATAATACGGAGAATGCTCTCATTTGATGTACTATATGCCTCTCAAATAATGTGTTCTTAAAAATGCAAAACAAAAGAGTAAAAAGTAATAATGTGTAATAATAGCGGCATTTTCAAAAATCTCCAAACAATCAAATATCGTCATTAAAATTACATGCTCAGTCAAGTTTGGCATTGAAGAATCAAATCAAGATAAAAGAAACTTGACATATTATGGCATCAACTAGCTTTTTTCAGAAATACCTACCTCCAATAATTTGTCTCTACAATTGATATGTCATAGGGTCAGTTCGTGTCGCATGATGTGTTTATATCGTGTTCAAAAAATTTTAGCTAGACCCAGATATGACTCATTTATTAATCGGATCTGAAGAGAAGACTCATACACGTTCCAGTTAAATATCATGTTAACCGTGTCATCCAATTACAACTCATTTACAAGTCATGTCTAATTGGATTTAAATTGATCGTGGCACACTCGTATTTATTGACCCAATTAGCTCTACTTGAGTCGAAATCAACAAATTTTTAATTGTACTTTATAAATCTAAAATTAAAAAATTCTGATTAAAGACCTAGTTTTGATCATGTACATAATTATGATGGTAATTCTTATGTCATGTGGATGAAAATTATTGGATAATAAATAATTAAATTTTAAGTACATATAAATGTGTGTTAAACGTGTATACTTATTTATAATTAATTCAATAATTATGCGTTAACGGGTCTTATCGTGTTCGTGTTTTGTTTATCTATTACTTAAGCTTATTAATCGTGTCCGACCTGATAAAATCCATAATCATTAAGAAATGGTTCAGACCCGCTAATTTTGTATCGTGTTTCATGCTTGTACTCAAATTACTGGCCCTAACATGTCATTTCCAAATTGATTGGTCAATTCTAGAGGACCCAAGCCCAACTTACAAGTCCATATGGATTGTCTTAATTTTCATTGTAATTAGGGTTTTATTATAAGTAAAAGATGTATGCGGCTGTACCCTACCACAATGAACGATTCTGAATTGTCATATTAACTTTTTTAAGTAGTAGGACCTATTAAAAAAATAAATTTGACCAACCAGAATCGTTCCCTACCATAGGGTGTACCCTACCACAGAATCTTCATAAAAGATATATAGAATCTCAACATTTTAGCATAGAAAAAAAACAAACACATGAAATAATATTCACAACAACATAATATAAAAAGCGGTTTTTATACGAAATAGCCATCAATTTATGTTAATTTTAAAGATCTAGCCTATGTTTGCTTTTATTAGTAAAATAGTCATATACTCGTGTCTGAATTTTTAAGACTGCAGTCATTAGTTTTTTTTACTTCCGTTTTTATTATTTGTTGCAGACTATTTAGTCGTAAATTTTATTTATTTGATCATAAATTTTTAGATGTTGACTTGATGGTTATTTTGCTAATATTTCAAAATATTGGCTATATTTTGAAAAGGTAGATTACAAAATGGCTAAATCCTTAACTAACCCATATAAAAGGCTAGTTTATTTACAGTTTTCTACGAAGGCATGCACCTTCCTAGATATGGGTGAAGTAAAAAAAAAAAAAAAGTATCTGAAATAATAAAATGAGTAATGGCTGTACTAAATTATTCGATGCTTCATCAATAATAGCCTGAGAAAATAATTGGATGCCTCATATTTTTGTGACCATATGACAAAGAGTGCATGTGTCACGTTGGTACTCGTTAATACGACTCCCAGTTATGCATAGTTGCTCTTTTATAGGTTAATCTCATTTCGTTCTTTGTTTTTAAAATATTTCTAAATTCATTTTTAATTGACGTATATCAACAATTTATTAATTTAAATGAAAAAAATCACTATATCTCAGCACTTTATTAGGTGTTAGCAATTCGTGTCGTGTCGTGTTCGTATTGTATCTCAATTGAGTTTAATTTTTTTTTACTAGATTCAGACGCGACTCATTTATTAATTGAGTCTTAAAAGCAGACTCACACACAACTCATTTATTTATCGTAGACAAATCGCTAATTAATATACGTGTCTTAATGAGTTGTACGAATCTATAAAACTCAATTAGACCAATTTCAATGAATTGGGTGATATGACCTGTGAATTTAATTAGACTCATTTAATAGACGGGTTTATTTTGGTCAAATGATCCGCTTATTTATCTATTAATTGGTATAAATGAGTCCCAAACACAATTGGATCCATTTTAATACCAAAACAACTAGTAAAATAAATAATTAACTCATAAATTGCATAATCATAATAAGGGTCAGTTAGGTAAATAGCCATTTTGGACTATGTATTTTCAAAAAATAGCCACAGTTTGAAAAAATTTAAAAACTAGCCATAACACACTGTAAGAAATTTCTGACAATAACAAAATTACAGATAAAATGTGCTGTAAGAAATTTTTGACACGTGTCAAAAATTTCTAAAATGGCTAGTTTTTGAATTTTTTGAAACTGTAGCTATTTTTTAAAAATATTTTGTAAACAGTGGCTATTTTCTTAAAATTTCCTCATAATAAAAAACACAATTATGAACATAAATATAAAAATAATCCCTTAAAACGTAAAAACAACTAGCAATCTACCAAATATAACCATAAATAATAAAAACACAATCCATCAAACAAAACATAATTAATGGGTTATCAAACTATGCTAGTAACTAGCGGTGTCCAACCAAACCAAACCACCACTTTTTACTAAAACCAAACCAAACCAACTTCTAATTGGTTTAGTAATTTTTCAGACCAAACCAAACTAATTAAACAATCAAAATCAAACCAAACCAAACCAATTATAGTTAATTTGGTTTGGTTTTTTTAATCAGTTGGAGCCTTTTTTCAAATAGGCTCATACAAGATGAGGACTTAACAAAATAATATAATTCATCAAAATAAAAGCTCAACATCATAATCTAACCCAATTAGATAAGGGCTAAATTCAAAATATTTTAAATTTCATAAATAAATTATATTAAATATTCAATTGTTTTAAGATGATGCAAGGGTATTCACGTCTGAACAGCTAATGGCTTCCTAATAAAGTTGATCCGTACTATAATTTCCATCAAAACTATCCCCAAAATATCCAAAACCTGATTAATATATAACAAAGTTGTTCACTTTAAGTTCTCACAACTTCTTAGCAAAAAATGGGGAGAAAAAAACTCTCAATACATATAATATTATTTTAAATACATGTGTATATATAAGTATTGGTTTGGTTTTGTAACAAAGTCAAACATGAACTAAACCAAACCAATTAAAATTTGAGAAATTCCAAACCAATTATAATCGATTTGAAATTGGTTTGGTTTGGTTTAGATTGATTTCGCCGGTTTGGTTTGGTCCCATCGGTTTTTTAAATACCCCTACTAGCAACAACAACAATAACAAAAACAACAAGATTGTTAGAGAGCAGCGAAAGCTATAATGCCACCCAAACTGCTTTCCTCGTCCAATTGGCTCGAAATGCCATATGAAAGTCATCTATTACTTGGATCAAATTACGCATACAAGGTTTGTGATACACCCTAACCTCTAGACTATCTCTTAATTGTTAGTATAATTAGTTCTTTAGTTATTTAGGCTTATTGAAGCTAAAGGCTATATAAATGTGTCAATGTATTTTGTATTGGACAAATAATGAAAGAAATGAATTAGTCTCTCTCTATCTATCTCTAGTCTATCTCTCCCCTTTCTATTCTTAGGAGGTCACACTCACTCGAAGAGTGTTTATCCCGATCGACAACTAAAAATTCGCCGGAGGTCGTATCAGTTTGACTCTAGCTTATGACTTTAGCCTTCAAAAAACCTTCAATTGAATACCTTGAGCTTTTGAACCTCTTCACTTGTGCTTAGGAGATTGGTCTGTCTGGTGGTCCTTCCAGTGCCTTGAGCTCTTCTAACATGTTGTTTATGTCTTTGGAGATGTCCTAATCAGAAAGCTCGTGCAGAGAAGTAGTGAGATCAATGAGGCCAGGGAGAACCGATTAAGCAGCGAAAGCTCGTCTAGTTAAGGGTCGAGGTGGGAAAATACCCTCATAAAAACTCTGCGACAAAGAGAAGGCTCAGAGCCAAAGAGAGACTTTGTGTTGGAGAGAAGAGGCTCTAACCCAAACACAAGAGAGGTGCTTAAGCGTTAGAGACAGTGTTAGTTTTATTTTTTATTTTGCTATAAGAAAGTGAGAGACTTTGAGCATGACTAATCATGTATTTCTCGTGTAGTGTAAGAGTAAGAGAAAATGGCGATACTAAAAGGAAAAAAAAAAAAAAAAAAAAAGAAGTTAAACTAGCAAAAAAGAATAATGTTTAATTTAGTTTAATTAATAAAAATATAATTAAAAAATTGAATTAAAAAACATGCCTTAATAGGTCTTTTGGATATTAATCGTGTCTGCCCATTTAGTAGTCATGAAAAATATTGGGTTTTCTGTCATGTTTTTACGTTCGTGTCGTATTCACTTATTATATAATTGTACTTATGTCATGATTAATCTATAGTTTGATAATTACACGTAAAATGAATTTTATTACTAACATGTGTGCTAAGTGTGTTAAGTAAAATCGTGAAAGTCAAATAGCTCGAAGGATTAAAAGAGCACAAATCAAGACGGATCAAGCTTGAAAAACAAAATTAGAACTATATTTGTAAGGAAAATTTGCTCTTTTAAGGGTTTATATATATATATTATATATATTTAGCTCAATTTTTCCTCAAAATCATTCTCATTTTTTTATGAAATTAGTTTACTTTGAAATCAAACTCATTTTAATCATATCTTTAGTACTTCCTAAAGTAATTAACTGAATTGAAAATTTCGTGTTATATTCCTCTTACGGTCAACATTTTTACAAAATCAATTTACATTAAAACTGAACATATTTTTGTTACATTTTCTAAAATTTTCAAAGTAAATTATTTGATCACTGAAAATATATTTAAAATCATTTCAATGATCTTTTTTACCAAGAAAATGCGCATACAAAGTTTTATGTTAAGAAAATTTTCAAAGCTGGTTTTTTTTTTTTTTTATGTGGCACATTCAAGAACCAACGGACCAGTTGGTAGGCCTGTTTCAATGAACAGTCGACCGTTTCAAGCTTTGGTTTTGTTTTTGCAAAGTGCAATCAAAGGGCATATATAAGGATTTATTCGGAACATTAAATGTTGAGCACGTACGAACAAAATTATTAACTTTCTTAGCAAAATATTTTCTCTTCTCTTGATCTCTTTCTTATATATTGTTTGTATCCTATTTTTATGAGAAATTGAAAAATCACCATTGAGCCAAACTTGTCAAATTTTCATTGATTGATTCTCTCATAGCATTCAAAATTGTAAAATCATTCAAGGTTGTATCAATGGCATTTCTCTTATTATCTTGTGAGGGTACATCGACATGCTAGAAAAATTTCAACAAGTGGTCTAAAGTCCTAGTGTAAACCTCGGCGGGTTATTGCGAGGAGAATTTCAAAATCTACGGGTGTGTGAGAGCGTCATTAACTTTCACACATGGTGAGTTAAGCCAAAAGTCGATCAACATAGTAGAAAAGGCATTTCTCGTCCACGGAGAGCTCGGTAACGGGAGACGTTGATCATTGTTGTGTGATCAAAACCTCCATATTCATATCATATGCCTTATCTTGCCCATACTCTTTTATATATATATATATATATATATATATCTGAAATTTAGTATCTATTGTTCATTATTTCAGACCTCATATTGACAATATTTTATTGGCGTCCCTAAATTAAGGTGACTTTAAACTCAAAAAACAGAAAAATAATGAAAACGCATGCTATCTACTAACCATTTTGTTGATATGGTAAAAATTTTATAGTAAGTTTTAACAAGTTAATACAGAGATTTACAAAAATACTTTTGGGCACACTTTTAACTTCTATTAGTTGAGAGCAAATGCATGTGCATGCGCATCCTCATTGGTGTTACATAAACATATAAAACTGTGTTATTTATAATATCTAAATTATCACTGAGTTGATTCTGAACAATGAAAGAAAAAACAACGTACGAAAAGTGTGAAATGGTTTTTTTTTTTTAAAGAGTATGGAAATTCTAATAAACTACCATTTCTAAAGGGTGATTAAAAAAAAAAAAGCAGATTTGGATTTTTTTTTTAAATCAATTCAAATCCTTACTACAACTTTTTTCTTTCTTAAAATAACCAAATAGTACAACCATTTCCTTCTATACTTTTTAATAATTAATTCTTAATGCTGATCTTCTCTTTTACAATCTCATTTCAAATAGTACAACCAAATTCTAATTCAAACATTATTTTGAATTATAAGATTTTTATAGCAATTGAAATCTAAATAATCTTTTTTTTTTTTTAGTTTGAATTGCTTACTCAACAATATTTGAGAAAAAATATATATCTAATAATTTAAAGTCGTTTCATACCTTAATGCATACTCTATGTCAGATTTTTTCTATTACTTTTAACCCTATTTTAGTGTCACATAAATTGTGAGTTTATACTCCTTTGGATGAGAATTTAAACTTCATTACTGTAATAAAAGAATATAAATTTGATTTTTTATTAGTGATAATATCGTAGCAAGAGAATGTAAACCAAAAAATTAAAAAAAATATATAATTTGGATTGTTGTTCAAAGAGGTTAGTGATCCTCCATAATCGGTAACATTTTAGGGTACATATGCATTATATATTGTCCCTTATTAAGGCATTAGTACGAGCATGTCCTTTAATACGGGGCAAATCTTGATAGTTGTTGAAACTTGCAAGTCACATAGATTATGTATAATTGTATCACATCCACAGGTTCACATGTTTCTCACAACTGAAACTGACCATTTGATGAAACATCAGCCTTTCCTTTTGAGCTTCTGGAACTGTAATTACTTCCTTTCTTTCTCTTGCTTTTTAGTGATGATTTTAACAACATGACAATGTTTTCTTTTTGGCTGATTAATATTTTGGATGCTGGTATAATAGGCGACCGTTTTATATATAGTTTAAATAATATATATATAAATAATTTTTTACCTACACAAAAGGATATTAGATATTTTATTTACTTATTATCGATTTATTCTTCAAATTTAAAATTAAAATTATATTCAATCAAAAATGAAAAGAAAGAAAAACAAAAACAAAAACAAAAAAAGACAAGCCACTTTTTAAATATTTTTAATCTCTGATTAAACATAATTTTAATTTGAAATTTGATAAATGAATTTTAGGGTTTTTTGCACCTGTGGCCCCTGAACTTATTGCGTTGCGACACTTTGGCACCTCATCTTTTTTTTTTGGCATTAACCCCCTTGAATTTAAAAATCGTTGCACTTTGTCTCAAATCGAAAACGTTCGTCTAAAATTGGACGGAATTTAGCATGTGTTTTCCACGTGACGTTTGCTTAGGGCTAATGTTGTCATTTAATTATACAAAAAAAAAAAACTAAAAAGGTCAGTCTTCTTCAAACACCCAACAAAAGTTTGACGGGTCTCCCACCGACCTTGCAACTCCGGCAACCGACGAAATCGTGCGAGGAGCAAGCCTCGCTTTTGCGCGCACTTCTCGTTCTCAGCGTAGATCTGGGTCATCGGAGGCGGAGAAGCTCGGCAAGGCGGCAAGTCTCGACTTCCTCGAATTGGACGGCGACAGCAGGCGTGATCCATCGGAAGTCATATCGGAGTCTTTCCAAGTCATCAACTTGCTGCGATGATGTGTCTGGCGTTTGATTCACGGCCAAGTCTTGCTCGTCTCCCTCCGCCGTGAGTGCCTTCGCCTCATTGGATGCCGCTGCCGAGTTCGGTATACCGAGCGCCACCGTCGCCATTGAAGGTGATGACCAGACCCACCGAGTTCGGTATACTAGGCGTTGGAGGCTCAAGCAGCAAATTGGCGATCGGCATGAGCGGCGGCTCCAGCAGCGATCAAGTTGGACGGCGGGTCGAGAAACGGGATTTTACAATCGGAGTGGGTGGGCTCGAGCAGCAGGAATTCGTGGACAGAGTGAGCGGCGGCTTCAGCGACGGTCGGAGTGGGCAGCATTTTCGTTGGGCGTCGCCGCTTGCCGTTGACGATGAGGCTGGTCTAGTCGGCGAGGCCTTAATCCGGCGCACTTCGGAGCACCAAACTCCGGCGATGGACACCAATGTGCGCGGGAACTGATTGAGTGTATTGAAAAATGCCCAGATTTGCAAAACTCGCAAGCTTTTTTTTTTTTCCTCAAACTATTACTAGATTTTTGTACTAGTTGCAATTTTTTCTGCTCTTAAGCTTCTTAATTTTTTTTTCCTCGGTTGTATTGTTGGACTCTCCAAATTACATTGCAGATTGAGGAGCTTAAGGGTTGATGTGTGCTGGTTGGGTGTATTGCAGAACCAAATTACATTGCAGATTGGATGTATTGGTTGGGTTTTAGCTATTTGAAAGCTTGCCGATGTATATGTGTGCTGGTGTATATGTGTGAATAGGTGTGTGTTTATATATATACATATATATATATATATATATGTGTGTGTGTGTGTGAGAGATTATGTGTGTCTGAGTTTGTTCGTCGTCCATGGGTTTGTTCGTTTGTTCGTCGTCCATGGGTTTGTTCGTTTGTTCTTTCACTTTTTTTTTTCTTTTCTATTATTTTTTTAGTTTTCTTTTTATATATTTTTTTATTTTGGCTCTTTCAAATGATTAAAATACCCCTAAAAATTATCATGTGACAAGCCACGTGAGAGTCCAGAGTAGAGTTCTGTAAAAAATTGGACGGACGTTCATAATTTAAGACAATGTGCAATGATTTTTAAATTCAAGGGGGTTAATGCCAAAAAAAAAAAAAAGGAGTGCCAAAGTGTCGCAACCCAATAAGTTCAGGGGCCATAAGTGCAAAAAACCCTTGAAATTATTATAAACCGTGCACCATCAATAGTGCACAAAATTGTCATCTATTGTAGCCGCTTTTCAATAAAGAATTGAGTTTTATACAATAGCTTGGAAGCGACCATTTAACGTTTTTTTTTTTTTTTAGTTCCTTTGATTGAAGATGTTTGAGCTTACTGCTGACTGATTCTTCTTTTGGGTTTTTTTCTTTTTTTTCTTTTTTGATTGGATGATTCTTCTTTTGATTAGTCACAACTTAAACCAACTTGGTTTTCTTCAAAGCACAAAATACATTTTCTTGTGCATAGACTATTAGATGTCAAACATTTATGTATTATTCTAATATTTTACTAAATTAGTATCATCCACACTATCATTAAAATTAAAAACTATACTCTTAAATGATCAAAATAGCGTGTTCCTTACATAGAAATCTTCAAACTAATGAAATCAATTAAGCTAATAACTTGTCAAAGTAATCTACAGAACAAGTTACATAGTCAATTTAACATGTTTCCAATAAAATGGCCTGCTTTTCATATCTATTTTCGTCTTAATTTTCATTTAATGGCGTAGTTTTTGTTATTAAAGCTAGTAGTGACTATATCTCATTAATGCTGGTTGGACTGCTCATAAATATTTATATAAAAAAAAAGTTACTATTTCATTTTCATAAATTTCATTAAATGCCATTAATTTTCACATTAATTCCTTCCAAGTTCTTTTTCTTTCTATCAAAACAATAACCATTGAGAATGACTTTTCCTAACAAGACAGTGTAACAATAATAAAAATAAAATAACAATTTAAAAAATAATATAATAAATTCAAAATAATTGCTCATCTTCTTTTTATTTTATTTTATTTTATTTATACATATGTGTATATATCGTTATTTCATCTTATTGTTACATTATCTAAAAAACCATATTAAAAATTTATAATTCCTTCATTTGTTTTTTTTTTTAAATCTTTAATATCCTTCACTTGTTTTTTAAATCTATAATATCCTTCACTTGTTTTTTAAAATCTATAATATCCCCTATAAATACTAGAGTCGATCAACAACAAAAGACAATCATAGATTTATTTTCGTTCTACTCCCAACACAAAAAAAAAAAAAAAAAAAAAAAAAGCTCATCGGTGACACTCTCTCACACTAAACCCACAAATAGCACAGAGAAAACACTTTGACAACCACAAAACTTAAAAAGAAAATCATTAACTTCTCTGATCTCTCTTCAGTTTCTGGGTTTTTGGTCTCTCCATTTTCAAAGATCGGTTTCTTGACTATTGGTCTCTGAGCTTCCGTTTTCAGGTACTCTATTCTTCTCCATTAAACTTCAATCACCCATTTAGATTCTTCGGAATGGGTTTTTCTTTGCAATACGTTTTTAAGCCTAAAATCGCCGTTTCTTAGTAATTAATTTCGGTGACTAGTTTGTGAAGGTTTTCTTTTTTTTTTTTCCTTCTTTTTTTTTTGCTAGTTCATTACTTCTAGTTCGAACAAATGGGTTTCAATTTTGGGTTTAGAATTGTGTGGGTTATTTTTTTGGGTTCAATGTTTTGTGCGTCTCATCTTTTTGGGAAATGTCTTTAGTCTAATTTTAGGGTTTTTCTTAGTGATTTGATTAGATCATTGTTTTAGTTTACTTGGACATTTTGCTGTGTTATTGTTTTGCTTGCCTTCATTTGCTCTCCAAAAGTGCAATTTCTGTGATTTTTTTTTTTTTTTTTGGTTCTCTCTAGTGATTTGCTTTCATTAATTTGTTACTTATGTTTATGATACAAATGCACATTTGGATTGTGCTATATTATGATAGTATCTATATGCTCGTTTCATAGATTTGAGAAATAATCAACAATGCTGATACGGTTGATTTGTGTCTTAACTGTGTTTTTTTTTTTTACTCTTTATTTGGCCTAATTTTTGTCAATTTTGGATTGTTTTGAATGGACTGAGTGGTTTTTTGTAAGGAAATTTGACAACTTCTATGTTTTGGATTCTAGGCAGGTTTGTGTAGTTTCGTGGAAACCATAGAGAAGATTTGAGATTAGGAAATTTACGATTCGATCATGTTGAAGCGTTTTCCGAGCAGAAATCAAAGATCCAAAGGCATTAAGGTAAAGCATGTTCTACAGATTTTCCTGCTTCTCGGGATCTGTTTTTGGTTAGTTTACCAGGTCAAGCATTCGCATGATAAGAAGAAGGAGTTTGACGGGAACGGTGCAAAAGCCTCGATCAGAAGGGAAAGTGAGAATGACATTGAGATTCTCAAACTTGGGAGGAAAGACCTTCCTCGTGAGGAAGTAACAGAAAGTGGGAAACCTGAGGAGGAGGAGGAAGAAGAAGTGCCTATAACGGACGAAGAAGAAAAGCGTGTGGAAGAGCGAGAAGAGAATGGAAGCAGGCGTGAGGAAGAGCAAGAGGAGAACCAGAGCAGGCGTGAAGAGGAGCGAGGAGAGGAGGAAGAAGAGAACAAGAACGAGGAGGACGGAGGAGGTGGAGATGACGAGATAGATGAAAACGACCAAGAGAGGA